>QCXZ01000003.1:32398313-33013360 GCA_025024175.1 Rhyzopertha dominica
TGTATTCGCACATAATGTTGCTTTATACCGATAGGCAAACAGCGCCCGTACAACGATTCATTGCAAACCATGCCCAAGGGGTAGAAACCCCGCCCTCTCGAGCACTAAAAATTCATATCTCGGTTAGCCCCCATAGTAACTCTTTTCATATTCGCACATAATGTTGCTTATATCGATAGGCAAACAGCGCCCGTACAACGATTCATTGCAACCATCCCAAGGGGTAGAAACCGCCCTTTAGAACACTAAAAATTCATATCTCGGTTAGCCCCCATAGTAAACTCTTTTGTATTCGCACATAACTGTTGCTTATACCGATAGGCAAACAGCGCCCGTACAACGATTCATTGCAAACCATCCAAGGGTAGAAACCGCCCTGTCGAGAACTAAAAAATTCATATCTCGGTTAGCCCCATAGTAACTCTCTGATATTTGCACACCGATGCTGCCCCATACCGCCAGGCAAACAAGCGCCCATAAAAATATTCATTGCAAACCATCCAAGGGGTAGAAACCGCCCTCTCGAGCACTAAAAAATTCATATCTCAGTTAGCCCCCATAGTAACTCTTCTATATTCGCACATAATGTTGCTTATACCGATAGGCAAACAGCGCCCGTACAACGATTCATTGCAAATCATCCCAAGGGGTAGAATCCGCCCTCTCGAGAACTAAAAAATTCATATCTCGGTTAGCCCCCATAGTAACTCTCTGATATTTGCACACGATGCTGCCCATACCGCCAGGCAAACAGCGCCCATACAAAGATTCATTGCAAACCATCCCAAGGGGTAGAAYCCGCCCTCTCGAGCACTAAAAAAATTCATATCTCGGTTAGCCCCTATAGTAACTCTTTTATATTCGCACATAATGTTGCTTATACCGATAGGCAAACAGCGCCCGTACAACGATTCATTGCAAACCATCCCAAGGGGTAGAAACCGCCCTCTCGAGAACTAAAAAATTCATATTTCGGTTAGCCCCCATAGTAACTCTCCGATATTTGCACACGATGCTGCCCATACCGCCAGGCAAACAGCGCCCATACAAAGATTCATTGCAAAACCATCCCAAGGGGTAGAAACCGCCCCTCTCGAGCACTAAAAAATTCATATCTCGGTTAGCCCCCATAGTAACTCTTTGATATTCGCACACAATGTTGCCCATACCGCCAGGCAAACAGCGCCCATTCAACGATTCATTGCAAACCACACCAAGGGGTAGAAACCGCCCTCTCGAGCACTAAAGGGCGGTTTCTACCCCTTGGGATGGTTTGCAATGAATCGTGGTATGGGCGCTGTTTGCCTGGTGGTATGGGCAACATCGTGTGCAAATATCAAAGAGTTACTATGGGGGCTAACCGAGATATGATTTTTTAGTGTTCGAGAGGGCGGTTTCCACCCCTTGGGATGGTTTGCAATGAATCGTTGTACGGACGCTGTTTGCCTATCGGTATAAGCAACACTATGTGCGAATATAAAAGAGTTACTATGGGGGCTAACCGAGATATAAATTTTTTAGTGTTCGAGAGGGCGGTTTCTACCCCTTGGGATGGTTTGCAATGAATCGTTGTACGGGCGCTGTTTGCCTGGCTGTATGGGCAACATTGTGTGCAAATATCAAAGAGTTACTATGGGGGCTAACTGAGATATGAATTTTTTAGTGCTCGAGAGGGCGGTTTCTACCCCTTGGGATGGTTTGCAATGAATCTTTGTATGGGCGCTGTTTGCCTGGCGGTATGGGCAACATTGTGTGCGAATATCAAAGAGTTACTATGAGGGCTAACCAAGATATGAATTTTTTAGTGCTCGAGAGGGCGGTTTCTACCCCTTGGGATGGTTTGCAATGAATCGTTGTACGGGCGCTGTTTGCCTATCGGCATAAGCAACATTATGCGCGAATATAAAAGAGATACTATGAGGGCTAACCGAGATATGAATTTTTTAGTGCTCGAGAGGGCGGTTTCTACCCCTTGGGATGGTTTGCAATGAATCGTTGTACGGGCGCTGTTTGCCTATCGGTATAAGCAACATTATGCGCGAATATAAAAGAGTTACTATGGGGGCTAACCGAGATATGAATTTTTTAGTGCTCGAGAGGGCGGTTTCTACCCCTTGGGATGGTTTGCAATGAATCTTTGTATGGGCGCTGTTTGCCTGGCGGTATGGGCAGCATCGTGTGCAAATATCAGAGAGTTACTATGGGGGCTAACCGAGATATGAATATTTTAGTGCTCGAGAGGGCGGTTTCTACCCCTTGGGATGGTTTGCAATGAATCGTTGTACGGGCGCTGTTTGCCTATCGGTATAAGCAACATTATGTGCGAATACAAAAGAGTTACTATGGGGGCTAACCGAGATATGAATTTTTTAGCGTCCTAAAGGGCGGTTTCTACCCCTTGGGGTGGTTTGCAATGAATCTTTGTATGGGCGCTGTTTGCCTGGCGGTATGGGCAACATTGTGTGCGAATATCAAAGAGTTACTATGGGGGCTAACCGAGATATGAATTTTTTAGCGTCCTAAAGGGCGGTTTCTACCCCTTGGGGTGGTTTGCAATGAATCGTTGTACGGGCGCTGTTTGCCTATCGGTATAAGCAACATTATGCGCGAATATAAAAGAGTTACTATGAGGGCTAACCGAGATATGAATTTTTTAGTGCTCGAGGGGGCGGTTTCTACCCCTTGGGATGATTTGCAATGAATCGTTGTACGGGCGCTGTTTGCCTATCGGTATAAGCAACATTATGCGCGAATATAAAAGAGTTACAATGGGGGCTAACCGAGATATGAATATTTTAGTGCTCGAGAGGGCGGTTTCTACCCCTTGGGATGGTTTGCAATGAATCGTTGTACGGGCGCTGTTTGCCTATCGGTATAAGCAACATTATGCGCGAATATAAAAGTGTTACTATGGGGGCTAACCGAGATATGAATATTTTAGTGCTCGAGAGGGCGGTTTCTACCCCTTGGGATGGTTTGCAATGAATCGTTGTACGGGCGCTGTTTGCCTATCGGTATAAGCAACATTATGTGCGAATACAAAAGAGTTACTATGGGGGCTAACCGAGATATGAATTTTTTAGCGTCCTAAAGGGCGGTTTTCTACCCCTTGGGGTGGTTTGCAATGAATCTTTGTATGGGCGCTGTTTGCCTGGCGGTATGGGCAACATTGTGTGCGAATATCAAAGAGTTACTATGGGGGCTAACCGAGATATGAATTTTTTAGTGCTCGAGAGGGCGGTTTCTACCCCTTGGGATGGTTTGCAATCTATCTTTGTATGGGCGCTGTTTGCCTGGCGGTATGGGCAGCATCGTGTGCAAATATCGGAGAGTTACTATGGGGGCTAACCGAGATATGAATTTTTTAGTTCTCGAGAGGGTGGTTTCTACCCCTTGGGATGGTTTGCAATGAATCGTTGTACGGGCGCTGTTTGCCTATCGGTATAAGCAACATTATGTGCGAATACAAAAGAGTTACTATGGGGGCTAACCGAGATATGAATTTTTTAGCGTTCTAAAGGGCGGTTTCTACCCCTTGGGATGGTTTGCAATGAATCGTTGTATGGGCGCTGTTTGCCTGGTGGTATGGGCAACATCGTATGCAAATATCAAAGAGTTACTATGGGGGCTAACCGAGATATGATTTTTTTTTAGTGTTCGAGAGGGCGGTTTCTACCCCTTGGGATGGTTTGCAATGAATCTTTGTATGGGCGCTGTTTGCCTGGCGGTATGGGCAGCATCGTGTGCAAATATCAAATATGGGGGCTAACCGAGATATGAATTTTTTAGTGTTCTAAAGGGCGGTTTCTACCCCTTGGGATGGTATGCAATGAATCGTTGTACGGGCGCTGTTTGGCTGGCGGTATGGGTAACATCGTGTGCAAATATCAAAGAGTTACTATGGGGGCTAACCGAGATATTATTTTTTTAGTGTTCGAGAGGGCGGTTTCTACCCCTAGGGATGGTTTGCAATGAATCGTTGTACGGGCGCTGTTTGGCTGGCGGTATGGGTAACATCGTGTGCAAATATCAAAGAGTTACTATGGGGGCTAACCGAGATATGAATTTTTTAGTGCTCGAGAGGGCGGTTTTTACCCCTTGGGATGGTTCGCAATGTATCGTTGTACGGGCGCTGTTATAAAAATTTGTTTTAGAATGTGCTATTTCCTGGTGACTAGGTAGAAGCTAATTACCTATATGAATGAACGGCCATCTACAAAGTTTGTTAGCTCTATAGTATTCGGGTGTTTCCGTAAAAATTGGCTGCTGGAACTGGCCGCTGTTTTCACACGGGTCATTTGTTACCATACAAGGGCATTGCATTGCTATTGGGCTTTCAGTGTCGCTTCTATACCTGTTTAATGGGTAATATTCTTTGCAGCTTTCTCCATTATCTGCAAGTTAATATTGCTTACTTACACAATGATAAGGGAAAAAACTTAAGTCTCTTTTCCTAGGAATTAACTTTCTTGCACTTGCGTCTTTGTTCTTCTGGACATTATCTTGTTAATTACAATTGTTTATTTTAGGAAAATCATGATGACCCTGCTGAAGCCATTCAAAGTGGTGACCTTGCCTCGCCAAAAAAGGTTACAATGACTTCTACTTCATTTGATGACATAATGGGTTCCCCACCACCAGATAATTCTAACAAGGAAGTACCTTCAAACCATACAAATGGAAACTTAGTATCTCCGGTGAGAATATCAACAAAGACAATTAATAAGAAATCGCTGCAAAGCACAGAACCACATGTGCTTATAAATACCAAGACTTCTAGCAAAAAAAGTATTGAACTACCAGCACAAGCTAAACAAATAAAGAAAAGAAAGAGTGACACAGGAAATGTCGATACTAAAAAAATAAAACGAAAACGAAAATCAAAAGATGTCATACCTGATATGGAAGGATTACGAAGACAGTTGAGAAATAGAGAAGCAAAAGCATCCGAAATCAATAAAGAAAATAGAGAAGCTATAAATCAGCTTCGAAAGAGTAAATTGAAAGAAATTGCCATCAAGACTAGTGAAAAACCAAGTTCATCAAATGTTCGAACCAAACCTGGTGTCAAAGTAAAAGTTTCAGGGGGCAGGGGTGATTTCTTACTAAATGAAATAGTGAAACCAAAAGAAATTGTATCGGCAAACAAGGTAACACCTAGAAGAGCTAGTGATGAGACAAGGATTGAAAATAACGCTTCCCTTAGTGGTGCTAGCACTAGTGGAATTGTGAAACAGACTACCAACAATCACAAAAGTGTATCCAACATTTCTGCTGAAGAGCAAGATGGTATTACAGAAATTTTGAGTTGGAGTCCTAATTGGATGTTGAAGAATACAGATGACTCTCCACCTCTTAGTTTGCTGAACGTGAGAGTAATGCTGAACTCGTTTCCAAGTTACGCTGTTTACAGCAGTGTATTAAGACCAGTGCTGTTGATTGAACTGTGGCATTCTATTTGTAGGGAACAGCTGTGTAGTAACAAGTAAGCCATTTAATAGTTTAATTAAGTTCTTATCTTTTATAAGATGTGCTATGGCTGACTATTTCCTTCAGCAATCCAGGGCAGTAGCTCATACTGGGCCTGTTGCAGGGTAGTTAGTTCATCAGGCAGGTATGGTTCGATGAAAAGGTCAGATGACGGACACAATTTATTACGGTTAACATCAGTATCACAGTGGCTACTGACTAACTACTCTTATCGACTATCAACTTACTATGTCTAATTCCACTTCTCTATATATACGATTAACTGGTCTACTTTACTATACTGTTTAGACCTATTAACGAGTTTATTTACTATGTGCTGTGCACATTAAGCAAATGTCACGTTCTTGCTGACTTGCATACGACTGTTTTTATTCCGGTTAGCCTTTCGCTAACTAGGTCATCACACTCTGCTCACGGGTCAATTAATTAATCCTCCTCCTCAATCTTTTTTTTGACATGCATAATTTGCACTTTGTTGCATTATTTTCAATGTAATTATAGAAATTGTATATGTACTCTCGGTTGCAATATTCTTGCAACAACATAAGGGGCAACCCTCTACACTCTAAATTTAGTACCTTTTTCCACCAAACGATGGGGCAAGCACAGTATCCCTATTGAGCAACAATTCCCGTTTTTATGCAACCCAACATTACCACATTTGAATATCTGCAGATTTCAATGACAGGTAAGATCTACCCTCTACCCTCTAAGATCTACCTATTTTTACGATTACACCCAATATAACCAGGCCAGCCCAACCGGTGCGGTATAGCTAGGAATATGAAATTAAGAGTTCCAAATGGACAGATACAATGCTCGTAGGTATAAAGGGTTGGCGTGAACGAAATTTAATAGCAATTACCTTCATTTCTAAACTCTTTGAGGCATGCRTATTTAATAAACCGAAATATGTAAAAGTTTAAACTTATTCAAACTTGAAACATTACAATTATTATTATATTATTGATAAAATGATTCACTTAACACCCCGAATCAGTCAACTTAAGTGAATGAACCAGTTTTTCATCTCTATTTTAACCTAAAGTCAACTTTGTTATTAGAAGCTACTTTTGTCATCGTAACCAAGTTGATTTTAGCTAATATCAACTTAAAAAAATAAGCTTTTAGATACTTATATCGAATTGTGGTAAGTCATTTATTTCGGGTACTAAATTTCTACACGTTTATTATTTTAGCACAGGTTTAATAATAATATTTGAAAAGTGGACCTTGGAACTTGTCAATTTTTAAGGGTACTGAGAAGTTGAGTTACAAATTACAATTAATGTGTGTATATACGTGTTCGTTGGGATATACTGACAGTAACCTATTGTGGTGTCACTAAACGCTGCTCTGCCTTGATTTGTGTTCGATAAATTAATTTAAGTATCCTAATTTGGTATATGTATACAGCTGCGATATTTTGTCGCATAACTAGAATTACTTACAAGTGGTTATGCAGGGCAACTTATATCTATTTTAACAATCTATATATTCGATAATTAAATATTTAGAGAATTCAGATATTTTTAAAAACTTTTAAAGTAGCTAATGTTTCATAATACATGAAATATGGCAAACAAAATATAATAAAGTAAAAAACAAATACATTTTTTCTAACCGCATGTAAAATAATAGCATAGAAACACTTATACCACCACGAAAGTATTGCTTCGAAATGCATGCAATAGTATGGCGTGGATGACTACATATAAAGCACATTATACATTATATATATATATAGACATATAGATGGTCATTAGTTAGCCCGATTCCCAAGCTTATGGTATCTTGTTGAGCCCAAAATGACGCTATCGAACCCAGGGTCGGGCTCATTAGCGTATGGCACTGTATATAAGCTCTATTCGATAACTGATGTCAAAAGCAGTCTTTAAACAAATTTTTGGGGGGGCTCAACAATGACCGGACTATAAGTGCAATTCATACGGAATAGTTCACCAAACCGGGCTCAAGGGGGCGCTTTCTGTATCTTTTATATACACGTTGTTTACAAAATACTATTGCGACGCTGTGTGGCCCGACATGTGACAACACTGTACAAATTATTTTCATGCACGTTTGAAGTTTCTTAGCACTGAGATGGGCTCAACATGGCATAATTTATGTACTAGCTGTGTATATAAATGTTAATTGATGTAGTAAAAAAAAATAGTGTGCGACTAATATTGTTTGGCGTTCTCCAACAGCAGTGAAGAAAGAAATTTTAAGCTGGAATATTTAATAGACCACAAAAGAATTTATTGCAGAAAAAAGCTCTCATAATTAATTTTTCTTTTATTTCTTGATATGATTTAGTGAAAGTATAGAGTGAAAATACAGGCAAATAGAAGTGAGTAAGTTCGCTTAATAGTTTATTCCAGTTCATGAGTATAAAAGTATCGAAACATAAAACTCACTTATAACATGCAAACAGTATTACTAAAACTAAAGCAGAAGTAACACTAAATATTCTCATATACAAACAATTGTTTATAGAAAACAGCTTAGATAAACAAGGTGTACACAAAAGAATACAATTTTTTTGTACGGTGTACCTTTGAAGCATGCGGTATTTATTGTCAGACAGAGAATTTCTTCCAAATTTACTTCTATTCAACTTATTATTCAGTTTACGCGTCGTACGATCTATGTGACGTATGCAAATATTCAATCATAGATCAGTCTAATAATTAGATTCAAAAACAATGTTCGTTTAATTGCTTTTGCCTTTATTAATGTTCTATTACTTACTTTATATACCTATTGTTAATAAATTGTTGTTAAAACGACCTAAGTCGTATTACTCCTGGCTTTGTCCCAATTTCTGTTTCGGGTACTAATCTACAGCAACGCAAGCAGCGCGCACCCTAAACACCACGGGGTGACATTATTTATTATTTTGTTGTACGTGTCCCTGTGCAGTACCCTAAACTATTATGTAACGCTAAAAGTGAATTTTTAGAGTCTGCACATACTCAGACTGCTAAAGCATACAGAGAGGCTTGAAAAATGGAAATTGGCGTTACTGTAAAAAAGTTTAACATGCTGTATAAGCGGTCTCTATAAGCGTCATTACAAATATAAACGTCGTAAGACAATTTGTGTTTATGTCAAAATCAAGAGTAATCAAAGTCATTATTTATGATTAACGCGATTAAATAATAATATATTTTTATATATTTTACATTTGCCTTAAGAAGATGCAATAAAATAAATATTTTTTACCGCAACTATACATTCAAGTCTCTTGATCGCCGTATAGGTTATTGACGCCAGCGGCCTGTGGGAAAGAACGTGTTCTAGGTACACATGCACAACCTAAAATTGCATTTTGATTGGTCAGACGTTTTCTGAACAGAGTTTCCCGCTTTTTCTCGGCGAAAGCCAGATATTTTATATCTAGAGATGTTTATGTGCAATATTATTCATTATAGATATTTAATAATGCAGTTTCAACTAGTAAAAGCTGTGAAGAAAACTAAGTTCTTTTATAAATACGGAGACATGCTGCAAGTTGGTGAAGGCTGTTCCAAGAATATGCTAAATAAAGTCGTTTACACATCAATTGTGTATTTTACCAGGGCACCTGATAATTGTCTCGGGTTATACAGGGTGTTTTTAAAAGTGCGCCCAATCTCTTAACTGAGCAATCTCTGACGAATTCTAGGCCGATTCAATCACTTTTATCTATGTACAAGTGCACCATTAAAAAGTTATAGCCCTTCATAGTTGTGTTACATGACTAGGTTTTTTGCTAATGACCTTCCAACCGCTGTTGGATATCAATTACGAATATTAAAAGATTTTATAACTACAAGTATGATTTTCTTGTAAATACAAGGGGGTAAACCAAGACACTGATTCACTTATAGTCCACATATTTTTTGTCTGTCATTCTTTGAAGTTATTATCTCACAGTAATGATAGGTTGCTTTATTCCAAACTTTTTGTTCTTTTACAAATTTTACATTGTTACTGCCGTTTTCGTGTGAAATTGCAAAAACCAACTGTTTGATTGCATAAAAAATTTAAATCTATCAGTTAATTAAATGCGCATAAAAATTTCGGGTGTCATTTCATGATATATTGGACGTTTACATTAGCTTTGAAAATCGTATAGGTAAAACTATTGAATTATAGGTTTTCCCAACAGATCAATGTAAAACACGTGAACTTATGCAGCTTCCTGATTTTCTGCTGGAGAAACCAATAATTCGATTGTTTTTCCTATACGATTTTTTTCAAAGGCAATGTAAATGTCAAATTAACTCATGAAATGCCAACCTCAACTTTTGTGTGAACTACACTTAAGTAACTGGCAAATTTCTAATTTTTATGCAATCGTGTAGTTGGTTTTTGCAATTTTACTCGAAAACGGTAGTAGCAGTCAAAAATGTGTAAGAAGATGAAAATCATACTTTTACTTATAAGATGTATCTTTTGATGTTAGCAACTAATATTAAAAAAATTCGATACATTTGCGCCAGCGGTTGGAAAGTTTTTAGAAAAAACCTAGTCATGTAACACAACTTTGAAGGGCTATAAATTATAACCTATAAGTTAATAATGGTACACTGTTGTATATAAATGATAGTAGCTGAATCGGCCTAAAATTCGTTAGATATTATACCAAGTCAAAAGATTGGCTGTGCTTTTTAAAACACCCTGCATTAATAAAAAAAAATTATGAAAAATTGTATAAGCTATTACAAAATGTAATAGTAGGTAAATCAGTAGGTACCTATTATTTTTCTCAAAATTTTGAGCTAGAAATTTTCTAATTTCCCTGAAGCTACCTGAATTATTACAAAATTGTATAAATATGTTAGAAATTCTTTGCTTACCTATTTGGAAAAAAACATTAACAAATAGATAACTAACATTTGGTCAAAGCTGTTAGTCATCAAAAGAGCGACAAAATAAGCTACTTGAAACCATAAACGATGTATTAGCTGCCTTTATGCCCCTCGGAAAAATTTTGAATTTGTTTAATTACAGTTATAGGTAATTTCAATTTGTCCATATCCTGCAGCTGAATGTACCACATTAATAATTATTCGGTGCTATTACAACTGTTGTTGCGAACTTCAGCCATTATGCGTTAATCATATACGAATAGATAAGAGTGTTTTGTAAGGACATATGTAACATTAATAATGATATATTCTAATTGTATTGTACATGTTGCAATATTGTTTAAGATATGGTTTTAGTTATGTAAGTAAATTAGACTTGCCAATTTTTATTCACGTACGATAAAAATTTAAAGCATACCTACAAATATTTTCCATTAGCAAAACAATTAATGTTTAAATATAGATCATACACATTGATGATTCTTTGTGAGAAAAGTATTTTGCAGGACTACTACTATTTTCTATCTCTAATGACGAATGTTACCAGTTTTAAGTAATCACTCTGTAGCATGCTAAAGTTAGGCTATTAGCCTAAATATACCTTTCTGAGAGCATGCAGTCTTGAAAACTATTTATTTTTCAGACCGATTTGAAGTTTATCCCATTTTCATATTTAGTTTCATTGAACCTCGGTTAGCCCGCTCGATATACACTTGCGCGCAGGTTAATTTATTCGTTGAAATATAATAAAATACAATCTATGCGTTCTGACTGTAGTTCTGATTTGGCAACGGTGTTGGGCTAAACAGTGAACGGTTAATCCTTTCTTATATACAAAAGGCTTTACAAAGTCACATTAATATATTTTCGGGCTCCATAGCGATCTGTTACTACTTTTAGAGCTTAGACCATGTTATAACTTACCCCTGTACAAGCCCCTCTATGGGTTAACATACTAAATCAATGAGATAAGCTACAGTATACTCCTTTATCTGCCCGGGAAATGGCGGGCGCATCAGCGATCTGTTAATATCTAGGGCTTATTAACGTACTGTTTATAAGTATATATATATATATAACAATTGCCGAAAGCACAGTAATATTGTAAACATTTTAACTGAAAAGTTTGATATATTGTTCAAATTATTAATGGATAGTATCAACGAATTTGTCATTATTATCGGCGGGATAATTTTGTTTATGGCGAATAAGGATGTTTATAGTTAACATTTTTTAGAAGGTAATAAGGTTTTTATATTTAAGATTTTAGATTCCGAAAACAAAAATTTCCATTTACATCGTCATAATTGTACTACAGATGTGCTTAAGAAACCGA
This sequence comes from Rhyzopertha dominica, assembly GCA_025024175.1. Lineage (NCBI taxonomy): Eukaryota > Metazoa > Arthropoda > Insecta > Coleoptera > Bostrichidae > Rhyzopertha > Rhyzopertha dominica. Next base: position 32,409,999 of record QCXZ01000003.1, read on the forward strand.
ATTCAACTGGTGACATTCCTTGACCAATTCGAAATTTATTTTCTTGAAGAAAGGATGTGTTTTTTGTTAATGTCATTTAATTGCAGCGTAAATAATATATATATAAAATATATAAATATATATAAATATATATAAAAATCCTATTAGGACTTTTTTATATTTATACTTGTCAAAACGTCGTTAGACATAATGAAACTCTAAAATTAGTTAGACCCTGTCATAACGCATATTTTAATGGTACCCGATTTAGCAAAATGCAATTACTCGCCTGAAAATTTTTTTTTTTGAAAGTGGTAAATTTTCAATCATTTGAGCTTTTGTTGGAAATAAATAAATTCATAAATAATCTTAAAAAAACATTTACAATTTTTCAAATATTATGTAATACCACGGAAATCTGTAAGTGCAACGTGATATGCTCCAAAACCCGAAAGTGTCGTTTAACATAGGCTTTATAAAGATATTTCCAATAAAGGCATAACCAACAAAATTCTCATATTTATATTTTAGATTTCAAATTTGTTGTGTAATATTTGCATAAAACATATAATATTACAAGCATTAGTAGTGGAAGAGGTGGTGAGTTTTGGTAGTGGTAGTGGTAGTGATAGTAGTATTATTATTTTATTAACTAAAGCAATACAGCATAATTTATATGTTTTGTTACAAAATAAAATAGAAAACAAAAGTGAAGTCCAGTAAAATGGAATTCAGATAATGTTGCTCTTCAAAAAAATAATTTTATATTTAAACAAACTAGCTTCATAAATGTCGATATAATATACTAAACAAAATTAAATGTTTCAAATAGATAGTTACTATAAACAAACAAGAAGCGCCAAAGGAATGCTACGAAAAACGCAAAATGAAAACCTTTGGTATTAGTTGTATTATCATTTTACACTCCCTTGTTTAACTTTCTGGTTGTCTCCTGTTGCCCTGCAAATATAATTTTAAAATGTATTGGGTTTACAGATATGTTACTGGAAATTTGATTATAAATTTTGAAAACGATCTAGATAATGTTCGATACATTAATATACGAAAAGGTTGGATCCATAATTTTTTGCTGTTTAGTCATAAGATGGACGCCGGAAGCATTCACTCTTATCATAACAATATTTACGTGGTGGCGAAAGTGTTGAAAAGCTACTCTTTCAAAATGTAATTATATTAAATAGGTTACGAACGATTCCTAAAAACATTTTATTGTATTTTATCCTCTGTATGTTGTATTGCTTGACATATTACCGTAAAAGTTTTTAGAACTATCTATTACACAAATGTTAAAATAAATATAATTTACCCTGCATAACCGGATCGTAATAATTCTACTTATTCAATAAAAACATTGCTGCTGTATACATATACCAGATTAGAGTACTATAATGTGCCAATTTGTCAAACATTAATCAAGAACATTTGCTAACATCACAACACGTATTTTCTTGCAATTAATTGTAATTCGTAAACTCATTGCTCCTCTTCTTCAAATATTATTATTGCATGTATGCTAAAGTAGTGCAGTTTAGTATAATATACCTGAAATAAATTAATAAACGACTTACTATCATTCGACGTGTCTAAAAATTAATGGGCCTTAAAGTAAGGTAATATGATTGGTTTAGATTCTCATTACAAAGATGATTTTAACGTAAAATAAAATGGAGATGAAAAACCTGCCCGATTACTTCAGTTGATAGATTCTACAGTGTTAAATGAATAGCAATAATATAACACTTCATAATGTTTCAAGTTTTATTAACTTGCTACATGTTTTACAAAAGAAGGTTGCTGCCGACGACGCGACGCCATTTGTCCATTTAGAACACTAATTCCATAGTTCCAGCTACACCATACCGCCTGAGCTGGGCTGTTTATATTAAGTAGGTAGTCGTAAAAACAGGTAGATCCGAGGGTAGATCTTACTTGTCATTGAACTCTGCAGATATTCAAATGTTGGGTTGCATAAAATCGGGAATTGTTGCTCAATAGGGATACTGTGCTTACCCCATCGTTTGGTGGAAAAAGGTACTAAATTTGGAGTGTAAAGGGTTGCTTGTGATGTTGCAAGAATATTGCAACCGATAGTACATTATATATTGTGCTGGCTTGATAAGTTCTGCACTGAAATTCAGGCAACTATTCTCTCTTGATTCCTGCTTTTCTGCTTACCACCACTTGATAGACAGAGAGAAGAAACATTGCTTAATCGCTGAAAGAAATCGACTCATTTTTTGTGTTAATTGTGTAAAGCATAGAAACTAACACAACACTCTCACAAGTGCCACAATCCAGGTCAGTTTACCTTCCTTCAGTTTGGTGTAGAACGCGCAAGACAGCACTTGTTTGATAATTGCTATATGCCCCCACACACATATCAATAAGTAAACAACTGCTTGTGTAGTCACATAATGAGTGGTGGTTACCACTCCTATCGCTGTTTTATGTAATCTTATTTATTCTTTAAGCAGTCACAATGAAGCGCTTTGATGTTTATTAACAAAGCTGTGGGAATTATTATTACATTTTCCAATAGTTGGCTATGGCTTTAGAACAAAAGATGATACAAAGATCGTGACAGTACAGCTGAACTCAGAACAAAAAAGTAATACAGTAATGTCGAACCGCAACCCTCTAGCATTAATAGTTACCGAGATACCCTACATATACAACGAAAATGGGACACCCTGTACACAATGTCTTGTGTCAAATAAATTCAATTATAACATTAAAATTGGGAAACAAATAAATTTGAAGCCTTATATATTTGAACAGGGGCGGCGCTAGCTCATTATAGGCCAAGTGCAAATAATAAACATGGGACTGGAAGCAGATAAACACTAAAATATTACATAAAATTTTATTTAATAATGATTATAAACAATAATGGAAACTTGGTTTGAAAGCTTCTGTGGTTGTTGTCGATGACATGTTGTTTTCCGGGCTGGTTCCCAAATTGGTTATTTGACCTTGACATTTCGACACTCATGTCTGTGTCTTCCTCAGAAGATTCAGAGCTACTTCTGAGGAAGACACCGACATGAGTGTCGAAACGTCAAGGTCAAATAACCAACGTGGGAACCAGCCTGGAAAACAACATGTCAATAATGGAAACTAAATAAAGAATATATCTACTGAATTAAGGGATGCATATGCTATTTAATACAGGGTTAGTCTAGTCTAGACTCTAGATTATAAATAGTCCTAATAGTTTCAAAATGGAATGGACACCATACAGATTGTAAAATAAATGCTGGTATGATATTAAAAAAGATGTGAAATAAGGTTCGATAACTATTAAACATGAGAAGTTATATGTCACATTTGTTTACAATGCTGATTTGTATGGTTTTGTAGTGGAGGTCATTTTTTAATTTTGGGGCAAATTCATAATTTCAATGGGGGGTGCGGAACCACGCTTTTTGCTCCTCTTGCACGCTTAGTGCCTCTCCTGTATTTGAAGTACCAATTTAATCAAGAAACATATCCAAAACATATTAGATTCATATTACAAATTTAAACTACCATTGAAACTCATAACCAAATGATAAAAATGGAAATGTAATAGAAATTAATTATGTATGGTGACATGGTGCATGTTGTAGAAAGAGTAAGATGTGGTTCTCATACAACAAAATAAATACAAGGCAGATTTACCAATTTGACAATTAGAAATCACATCAATTTCCAAATATATTTGCTTAAAGGTTGCAGCAACTTTGATGGCATTAAGTTGCATAAAAGTGATGGCCTGAGTCAACTACTAACACAATCCAACCATAATAATTAATTGGCATTCCATATAGCTAACATTTTGGAAATTCTGTACCGTATACCTAATATTTGTTTGTTTATTTTTGCAGATTATTTCCTGTGCTGTTCAACAATGATGATATCTCAGAGTATAAAAATTGTATTCAGTTGAGTCTTACAAGTATGTCTGATGATATTAGAAGCATGATTATGTGAATGATTGTTGTTGTTTTTTAAGCCTACATTAATGATCAAGATCTTACTTCATACAGTTATGTAAAGGCAGGCGACTTGCTTTTGGTTGAATTGGTGTTTTATAATGAAAAGGGCAATACGTGTCAGAAACCTGCATTTGGATATGTGACTGAAACACATCACATCCCCCTAGATGATAATTATGTCATAAACACAACAGGTAAAATATCCAAAATAGTTGTTGTTTGACTACATTTAATCTAATTGTGTTTTAGTTGCCAAATTCGTGGAGAGTCCTTTGCGATATCAAATTGATTTTAAAATGTGTGTTGGCCAAGTCTATGAAGGAAATGTGATAAAGGGAAGATTCAGTATGTGTAAAGTGATAACATCTTTAAATTTATATTGTCGATTGTACAAGTCATTAAAATATTTGGAAACGTCCCCACTCAAAGATTATGTCTTAGATCCAATGAAACTAGGAACCGTTACTATTTTTCCTCTTAATGAAGCTGTTATATCTGGGGTAAGCATTTGTTTGCACCATATTATGTTCACTACTTAGGTTCAGTAAAGTAGTACTGTAATACTGTATTATAATTGTAATCATATGTCCTTCAAACGGCAACGGTGCCGGCGCAAATTCTGCCAAAAGCAATTAATATTAACTAATAATAGGAGGCGTTTTTTAAATGCGAACCTTTTTTTCCCAGACACTTAAAAACAGCACTAGATTGTGCATTTGCTTGCATACGACCAGAGTAACCTGCAGTGCCGGCTTTCATCTTGCTGCTGCCCTAGACACCGCATGTGGTGATAAAGGGGTTGGAAAAAAGTAGTTATCTAGCATTTTCTTCCCAGACAAAAAACCTTATAAAAACATCATAGGCAAAGACTAGATGAATTCAAGAAACCCAACAGAGCCGACTGCCACATTGCCAGAAACTCTCAGCACTGTGAATCAAAGCCACTTGTGAAGTACAATTTTTGTGCTCATGTACTCAACTATAGGCGATGAGCGAATTGGCACCATTATTGGCGAAACTTGGCATTTTTGGTGGGTAAACTACAGTTTACTGTAGGGTGTAGGGTCAACACATTTGCTGTCAGCTGTATGATGTATGCTGCAATTACTGTAGCCTAACTTAACTAATTCTCTTATTTATATCTGTCTAGTGATCAAAGAATTACATCAGTAGATATATTCTTTGATAGATATTTATGTTCCGAAAGGCTGTATTCTAGGAGTGTGCAAAATTTCACTTTATTTGGTGGATGTACGGTATTCTGTATAATTACCAATATTGCCGGTTACTATTTTTATACGTCCCGTCAGTACAATAATCAAATTTTATGCTTTGTACCTAAAATATATCACTATCTATTTTCTGTGATTAAACCGCCTTTTGACAGAAGGCTGTAAGTTAGGATTACCCACCAAAAATGTGTGAGTTACCCGCTGCAAGGCGCTGCAAAGCGGTATTCGCTCACCGCCTATAACGGTATTTTTTAATGGGAACTGAATATTTTTTGACTCGCATTTTAATCCGACTCAATTACAACCACTTAAAATGTCAATAGTCTGGTGCTCCTGGTGATTTTAATTCTAGTATTATTAGTATATATAGTTTTAATGTTTTTATATTTTTCGCTGTTTTTTTGTTATATTTTTTATTAATTACCAATCTATTTGGCATTTATTTGGATTTATATGGATTTTTCCTTTGGGATTTATATTGATTTTAAGATATACTGATTTTTATTAAATATCTTTTTCCATTTTTTATAGTAAATTTTGTAACACTAGTTTTTAGAATAAAAAAGCCAAGTTATAACGCGATTTTATAGTGTAGGTTACTGTTTAGTTTTCGATGCACGGCGTAATGTATTAAACGAAAAGGTTTTGAAATTTTTGTGTCTATTATCAATCATAACTATTACATACTTCATTTTATATAAAAATTCATTAACAATCATTCAAACTCAGGACTCCCTACTGTGTCGAATCCTCCGCTTCATTCTCTTGTTAGCAGACGGCGCTACAATTCCCCCCCCCTGGTCCCGACGAACCGCTAGTAGAGGGAACAGCCTCTGGYGCGTCCACCTTTCGATGTCGTCCTCTTTTCCGCAGCCCTACAATGGGTACTTCAGCTGAACCTCCCGCTTATGCCTTCAGAGCTGAAACATGATACTTCCCGAGAGGGTTTTCGGGAGTCTTAGGCTTTGCCACTTCATAACTGACAGATGAGACTACGCGACTGATCACGTAAGGACCCTCTCTTTTAGGTTGAAACTTTGCAGTAGTCTGGTCAGCATATTTGCTTAATGTATGAAATTCCACCAAAACCAAATCTCTGACCTTGAAACGGGAAGCGTACGAAAAATCGCCAATCTCCTTCCTTTTATCTTGTCGCATCGCTGAGATGATTTTGGCATGTTTCCAGGCATCGGATATTTTCAAAAGATATGGAATAATTTATGGCACAAAATTTTCGCTTTCTATCACCATATGGACATCGTTAACCACATCATCAAACGTTCTCATTTCTTGCCAAAATGTTAGTAAAGAAGCAGTATATCCCATACTTTCATACTCTTCAATGACCCATTTTCAAGAAAATCATCCAACTTCTGCAAAATCTGTGCCTTTACAGGTTTAATTCGATAAGGGGGTACGGAAATAGAAGGGTGGTCACCTGTGTTTATAAAATGTTCGCAAAACGGCATGGGCTCACCATTATGTGCGCAAACGTTTCATTTTGCTGGTCTAGGAATGTGTTAAGACAATACTTTTCTTATTTTTCTAAGCTCGTGGCTTCGTTTGAGCGTAATGCATACAAGGAAACAATATTGACTTCTACGGGCATACTGGAACGCGTGGTTTCAAATGAAAGTTCAAAAGTTTCCGTAGGCTTATCTCCAAAACACCACAAGCTGTCACATAGATTCAGATTGATTTTAGCATCTTGTGGGAAATCCACACCTAGTAAGGTGTTGTTTTCGGCTTCCGGGAACACGACAAAAGTGGTTGGAATTGTACGGTTACGCAACACGACATTTAAACGCGTAAGGAGCACTTCACGGTCATTGCTGTCACCGTCTGCCAGGCGTATGGTTACTAAACGTTTCTCGAACAGTTGATTGTCTTTTTGTAACAGTTTGTACAGGGTGTTTCCACAAATACTTAATTTTGCGGCGGMGTCTTAACAGTCCAGTACCATTATAACCGTTGATAATAATGTTCATAACTGGTCCCGATCGCGGATTAAGGGAGTGTTGCGTGGATGCACTAACAGTACAGAAATCTATCTCCAGTGATGAGGACGAAACATTGGTTTTACAGGATGGACAATTCAAACGTACGTATCCAACCTTTCCACATCCATAAGAGCTGACGGGATTACCTGGCTGCAAATTATGGCTTGATCCAGATGCTCTGACCACCGCTGGCGCTGACACATTTTCACTTTTGACAGCCTTTGCCAGAAATTTACGGCATTCTTCCTTCTGGTGCCCTGGGTACTTGCAAAGGTGGCATAGGGGTTTCTTCAGACTTCCGTTCATCCGTGCTTTCGAATCGGGTAGTTCTACATCGAAAATGTCTTCTACCTGTCGAGCTTATTCGATAAGTTCAGTAAAAGTATTTACATTCTCCCTTGAAATCTTCTCACAGATCTTTTTATTCAGCAATCCGTACACCATGTCGAGTTGTACCTTTTCAGGCAATTCATTATCCGGGAGTTGTGCTAGTATGGTACATGCTTTACAGATAAAAATGTCAGTTAAGACATTGTTGTTCTGTCGTATGCTGAACAGTTCCTTATAAACTCGATGTGGCGATTTGGATGGGCCAAAGGTGTTGCAAAGAAGCTCTATAGCTGTTTGCCATGTACTTACAGTAGCTTTGGTACCTTGCCACCATTTTGCAGCAAAATTGTCCAACAGCATAGGCAGACCACGTAAGGCATTAGTATCGGAGATATTCGAACAGTCTTTATAAATCTCTATAGCGTTTATAAAGGCATTTACGTCTGCCTCTGGGCTTCTGTCGAAACAAGTTGCACATTTTATGAAATTTCCGTTAGGTGTAGTTGGCACTGTGGTTACTTCTTGAATATTGTTATGAATTGCCAGTCTATCCAACAGCAGCACAAATTGCTCATTTGATAGTGTTACGGTACCTGGTTGTTGTGGTTGGGGTGTCTGCTGTTGGTGTCGCAGATGTGGTGGTGGTGGCGCGTCACCTCCTGCATTATCTTCGTTGTCGCTCATTGCGGCCTGTGTTTGTGTGTTTCTTCGACTTCTTAACCAATAGTGGAACTCCACGATGGACGATACGGGAGCGAAACACTGACGATGCACTCACGCAATGACAATGAGTCGAATGAAAATGTTTGTCATACTGTGTGTCTGTGGTTTTGTTTGTATACATGATAACTTTCGAAAGACTTAATATATGAACTTGAAATTTGGCAAACGTATAAATCTCAACTACCCAAAGCGACCTATTGTTTGTGGGGTAAGTAGGATATTGGGAGGGGGGCGAAATTCGGGAGTAACTACCCTTTTTGCAAATTTTTATTTTTTTATATTTTTTTCGTTTTAGTATGTGATTAGTACTATAACTGCGAGTATTATTCGCTCTTATAAATTTTCGGTGCAGCAAACTATTTAGAAGATATTAGCAAAAAAGCGTCACTTAAAGAAAACGGTTTTTCCTAAATATCTCCAAATATATTCAAAAAATGAAAATGCCATCATATTGAAATTAAATTTCTCACAAAAAGTGTCTTAGAAAATTTATTCAAAATTTTTGACATTTTCGAAATATTTGCAAAAAACCTATTTTGGTTCCTGCTCGTACGATTTTTTTAAAATTTTGGTATTATATAGAAAATCAAATTTCTGATCAGAAAGCACTCTTGTAATTTTTTTGTTAAGTTAATAATTTTGAGTTATTTGAAAAAAACCGATTTTAAAATTTATATATTTTCGCTAATATCACGAGGACTTTGTCTTAGAAAAAAATGTGTTGAGAGACAAAATGCTCAAAATCTGATTACTAATCGTACAGTATAAGAAATAAAAACGTAAATGTCATTTTGACAATTGGATGTGGAAGTATTGATTCAATTTGCAGCGGTTTTTTATAATGCTAGTAGAGGTTGACCTGACGTGATAAAAACTGAATGAAATACCAGCAAGATGGACCGTGGCTTTCTCTAGTCATATACATGCAAGTGCACATTTTAGTGCAGTTTTTAACTGTCTGAGAAAAATAGTTCATTATTGAAAAAAACGAATGCGATTGTTAATTAATATAATTGCTTTTGGCGGGATTTGTGCTGGCACCATTGCTATTTAGGGGATATGTTTTCATGACGAACCATTTAGAAAACATTAGAATCATCCGGAGATTCAAAGTAGTAAAAATGACCAGGTTCTCAGACTATCAAGGTAATTTGGATTATGTTCTAAGTTGTCATGGTATAAAAAAAGAGAGGTGGTAGTCTTGCAAGCTGTTGTGGAGTGAGACAAAACTTATAACGCTTGTGCGAATGAGAGAGGCTATTAGATACAGCTTTAGCTGGATCACAAATACATACTCATATGCCAACCTGCATATAATAATATGTTATAGCGTTTGGCATGAAGAATGCTGTAAGTTAGAAAGTAGGGTCAGGTTTGTCAAAAAGTATAACAATATTTGCGTTAATCTTAAACTTAATGGGCCAGTTTCTCTTGTCTTTAATTAATTCTTTTTCAATAAAAATATACTTTAAGTGTAATCCACCTTATTCTTTTATTGAGAGCGCTTTCAGTTACCAGGTAGCCATCGTCAGTCCAATCAAATAGTAAAAATAAAAAAAAATAATATTACACTTGTGTTGCTGGAATGTAGATAGTTTTTAGTTTGTGGCCAAGTTTGTTTGTTTCTATATTTTTAACTTTGTTAAACTGTTTGTAAAAGTTCCTTTTATTTTTTTTTTTGCACTGACTATTGCCATTTTGTAGCCGAAAACGCTCTACAATAAAAGAATAAAGTGGATTACACTTAACGTATATTTTTCTTAAAGAAGAATTAATGAATTATAATTCCAGTTGGAGAATATAGATCGCTTTTCAATTTTTTTTCCTCTTCCCTTTGTTAAAGTTGATGTCGGCTAAAATCAACTCTGTAACCATGACAATACCTTAAGAGGGGCATTTACTTGTAGCGATCGGGCAAAATGTAAACTATGCAACCCATGTTACCAGCGGGACATGGGACGTAAGAAGGTAGCCGATGGGTTGAAATCACGCAAAGATCAGACGGGGTAAACTAATATTCGGAAAATTGCTGACTGTAGTGTGTGCATAAAAAAGTAAGCATGATATTAGTAACTTACTATGATATTATACCAGGTTATTCAAAATATGGAATAACCCATTTATTTCTGTAAATATGAACTATATAACATTTCATTCTAACTGCATGTCAACTATGATTTCTGGAGGAACTTTTATTATAATTCTCATTCCGCCTCCCCATTGCTTCGGCAGACAGTAAATTAATGTGAAAGAGCTTTTAACATTAAACTTGTTACGTGTATTTAGACATAAAAGCTTAGAAATCCTGTCATATCGGAATAAATCGTATACCACACGATCATTCCCGACAGGTTTGTATCTCGGCCTCACTGTTCTCTGGATACCACGCGACGGATCTGGTGGGGATGGGCATTCGTATCCGCTCTCTTGACGGACTCGTGCGAAAGGYMTTGCGGTTTTAGATTTTTTGAATGTTTTTACTAATTTACCGTGCMCGTTTTTGGTAGTGTAKAAAGAAATATGTAGCTACAACGTGGAGTTCGAATTTTTCGTTTATGTGCCTTAGTTTTCGAGAAATAGCTCGCCAAAAATACGCGTTTTTAAGCAAAATATAACAACAAATATTTACATTACCGTACCAAATTCAGAAAAAACTCAAACTCTACGTTGTAGCTACATCTTTTGTCATTGCCATCTCGAAATTTCACTTCGAAAAAGTTTCGAATAACTCGGTAAAATGTAAAACGGTAGGTGCTTAAAATGACCCGATTCGCTCTAGGTAAACGTCCCTCTTAAATTCAGATCCACTGGAATTCTTATAAGTTTAAAGTTACGTCATCAATGACATAATGCCATTACCACCATAAGGTACCCGCAAGCTCAACACAAACAACATGACAGAAATGATTTAAGTTGGCAACAATGTACAGGGTGAGCAAATAAGAGAGGTAGCCGGTCATATCTCATAAACCAGTAGCCCTAGAGCTTTGAGGTAAAAAATTTCTTAACTAAAGTGGTCAAGAGAAATTGCTGGAAAATATTTTCGAGTTTGTAAAGTCACCGCTAGAGGGCGTTGTAGTACCTCCAAATTACAAGATTAATGTTTGTGTCATTTTTAGCCTAATAAATGTCTGCGGCATTAAACATTTTAAGATTGTTTGGACTGAAATTATCATTTTTGTTTACAACATTTTTTTGTTAAATGTCAAATAAAGGAGTGGGGGGCGGGTGAATATTAATATAGAAAATCGCTAATATTTTAGGTTTCAAGAGATTATGTGCCCTTATAAAAAGCAATTTTAAGTGTCAGAACATTGTGTGTTGACCGCAAGAGGGTGATTCTGAAGTTACTACCTAAATATCAATTTTTCTCCAAATTTTTAAATGCAAAGATATAAGGCTTTTTACTTCATTAAAAGAACAATTGAATATAGACTAAAATGGTGAAAACCGCACCATTTAAAAAATTTGAGAAAAATCGATTTTAGGTAGTAATTTCAGAAAACGCCTTCTTGCGGTCTACACACAAACTACATTCTGACAATTTAAATTGCTTTTTATAAAGGCACATATGCTCTTGAAAATGGCACCTCGTTGGTTGCAATTGGTCAAGCCAAACCCAAATATTAGCGGTTTTCTATATTAATATTCACTGGCCCCCACTCCTTTATTTGACATTTAAGAATAAAATGTTGTAAACAAAAATGGTAGATTTCAGTCCAAACAATCTTAAAATGTTTAATACCGCAGACATTTATTAGGCTAAAAATGATGTAAACATTAACTTTGTAATTTGGAGGTGCCACAGCGCCTCCTAGTGGTCACTTTACCAACTCGAAAATATTTTCCAGCAATTACAATTTTTGTTTAGAACATTTTATTCTTAAATTTCAAATAAAGGAGTGGGGGCCGGTGAATATTAATATAGAAAACCGCTAATATTTCGGGTTTGGCTTGACCGATTTCAACTAACGAGATACCATTTTCAAGAGCTTATGTGCCTTTATAAAAGGCAATTTTAAGTGTCAGAACATAGTTTGTTTGTTGAGCGCAAGAGGGCGTTTTCTGAAATTACTACCTAAATATCGATTTTTCCTAAATTTTATTAAATGGTGCGGTTTTCACCATTTTAGTCTATATTCGACTGTTCTTTTAATGAAGTAAATAGCCTTATGTCGTTGCATTTAAAAATTTCCAGAATAATGGGTAGTAACTTCAGAAACCGCCCTCTTGCGGTCAACCGACGAACTATGTTCCGAAAGTTAAAATTGCTTTTTATAAGGGCATATAAGTTCTTGAAAACCACACCTCATCGGTTGAAATTGGTCAAGCCAAACCTGAAATATTAGCTATTTTCTATATTAATATTCACCCGGCCCCTACTACTTTATTTGACATTTATCAAAAAAATGTTTAATACCGCAGACATTTATTAGGCTAAAAATGACACAAACATTAATTTTGTAATTTGGAGGTACCACAGCGCCCTCTAGCGGTCATTTTACGAACTCGAAAATATTTTCCAGCAATTTCTCTTGGCGACTTTACTTTAGAAATTTTTTACCTCAAAGCTCTAGGGCTACTGGTTTATGAGATATGACCGGCCACCTCTCTTATTTGCTCATCCTGTACAATGTTGCCAGTATCTTTAATTAATTTTGAGGTTGACAATTGTCACATCGTTTTTCATTGCTGTTTTATCCTGTTCAGAAGGGTTGTTCCGAATTTTTTAAGTGTTGGTTTTAACAGTTTGGTAGAATTATGCCTACATACCCATCGCTACACATAAAACCCCAAATTTTTAATTACATTTAAACAAATCAAGTATAAAATTCATTCTAAAGAGAGATGCTAAAAACCAAACAGATGAAATTGACCCTTGTTGTTCCATTTAACAAATTGGGAAGCAACTGTTGCATGTTTTAGGCCCCGTTGCACAAAGCGTGGTTAACCAGACCCCCTGGTTAACACGCGGTCAAGGGGCGGTTGTCATGGAAACGGTTCTTTTTAAGGGTTCTTCATTGGTGCTGCCTATGGCAACGGCTGGTTAACCGCGTGTTAACCAGGGGGTCTGGTTAACCACGCTTTGTGCAACGGGGCCTTAATGTCTTAATATAATTAATATTATGTTTCTAGCATGGATTACTAATAATATCCTGTAAACTTCTATGTCACATGCCTAACCTGGTTGCGAAGGGGCGTTTTCTAGTCTTTGCTTGGCATGCAAAATTTATGATAAAATAATTTAAAATCTATTTATATTTTTCCTTTCCGTTTGCCTCAGTAGATTTCTATGAGCAACATGAGTACATCTGACACAAAATTAAAATATTTTGAACAGGCTAATTCCAAAGATATTTTAAATCTGCTGATTTCTCTTTTTTTAATTAACATTTTAGCATTTTAGAACTTGCTTGTGTTAGCTTTTTATTATAATAATTTTTTATTATTTATTAAACACTAGAATAGTTTTAGTACTGTTTTGAAATGCTGCTTTATTTACAATACTGACACATATGTAGTTGGAAATATTTGTATTTACTTTTACAATACCCAGGAAAGTCTCAATAATGGACAGAAGGAGGTAGTTTTAAAAGCTTCGTATGTGGCTGTAACCGATAAGCCTGGAATTTACCTAATTAAGGGCCCACCTGGAAGTGGCAAAAGCACTGTGATATCCTCAATAATACAGCAATTATTATTTAGAAAACAAAAAAGTGGCCAACGGATATTGTTAATCAGTCCATCGTCTGTTGCTCTTGATTCTCTGGTTTTAAGGCTAACGAAAACTAGAGCCAGTCTACCAGGTAACATCATTTCATACAAACTATATATTCTTAGTGCTTACGAAATTTATAGCTATAAAGAAGAAGGACTTTAAGTTAATTAGGATAGGTCCCCAGCCAAGTGGCAATGTAGTACCTTTCACCATCAATGAAATGACAAAACGAAATGTTTTAATGGAACTGCTTCGTGTCAGTCAAAGAGCATCAGAAAATTATAAGCGTTGTCAAGAGGAACTTCATGGATTACAAGAACAAATAGCTCATTTAGCTGCTCAAGGAATAGACGTTACAGAACATAAAAAAAAACTTCATAAATTGGAATATGACAATGATAATTTTGCAAAGGGGTTTTATTCACCCGAGACGTATGCAACTGTCTACCGTGAATCATCTATAAATATCTTTCGTGGAGCAAATGTAGTATGCGCGACCATGTCTAGCTGTATGAGTAGGATAATGGAAGAAAACAAGTAAGTTAAACGTTTTATCTGTAAGTAAATTATTAATATACACTGTCATTTATAGATCAAAAGTAAAGTTTACTTGCTGCATCATAGATGATTCTACACTGTGTTCAGAACAACAGGTTTTGTTGCCCTTGTCTTTGGGAGTGAGCAAATTAATATTAGTAGGTGATCCTGCTCAACGGCCTGGAATATCGTTGACTGCGGTAATTATTGGTATTTTTTGTGTTGGCAATTCTAAGTGTTTTTTGTTACAGAGGGCTAGTAACCTAGGACATGGCAAGTCTTTGTTTACAAGGATAGACGAGAGCTTTCCAGTTGGGACTGCCGTTATTGGTGCATTATGTATTCAGTATCGAATGGACAGTGAAATATGTGCTTTTCCTAATAAGCTTTTTTATAAAGGCAAAATCATGTCACGTATCTGCTTTGATAAACCCTACATGGATATGGGGTTGAGGCCTTACCTTGTATTTAATTTAACAGGAAAAGTTAATTCTGAAAGTTCAGTGGAGATAACATGCCTTTTAAATCTGCTGAAAGCTGTTGGTCATTCTTATAACGGCTCCAAGAAACTTACAATTGGTATTATTACACCAGCACATTCCTTAAAAGAAGAGATGAACCGACAAGTAAAAATCCTGGGGTAAGTTAACATTCAACATGTTACAAATAAAAACTTGCCAAGACAATACTGCCGTGTTAATTCAAAGGGGCATATCTACATATGCAATTGTCAGCAAAACCTGTTGTGCTTTTATTTCAGTTTATACTTGTAACATGTTTTTCAATCCGTTTTTTAATGGCTTTATTTGGTTGTTTTATGTACACATTATCACATCGTATGCATTTCACCCGATAATTACTGCTTTTGTTTAACTTACTGCATTTTAGTCTCTTTTTATCTGTAAGACCCCTCAACTGCTCTAATTCCGCAAGTATTAAGCCTATTTTTAACACACTGTACAGAATTATTCATATTCTAGCTTTATATTTATATATTATACATTGTTAAAGCCTAGTTCTTCTTAGAAATAACAAGGGCAATATGGGAAATAGACCTAGTATTATAACTTACGTGTCTGGATAAAAATAGAAAAATAAATACAAGAGATACGTAGAATACTTCTGAAAGCAATGAACTAGAAATGTAGTGAAAGAAAAACCGTAGTCAGTCTAATAAAGCGACGGGTTTTGTAAAAGGCATTACTGTACATAAAAATTGAAGAATGATATGCAGAACATACTCTTCCTGCACTTAATATTGAAACTGCAAATCCTACAGGGTTGTAATTCACAAAAATACACGTTTGGAAGAAGAAAGTTTGTAACACAGTAAATGATAGCTAAGCGTTTAACATGAACTACTCGTATACAAGCTCAAATAGTAGGATGTTTAGAGATCGATCTTTCTTTGATAAGTTTAACAGTTTTAGTTTGCTCCCCAAACTTGATTTTGGATATACGGGAAATATGCAAATTTCTACTGCAGTCTCTTTAACCACTGCACTGCCGTGTTAATTCAAAGGGGCGTATCTACATATTTGTTGAAAATTAAGTTAAACGCATCTTTATGTCTCTATTCATATAAGCTATGTATATGTTAAGATGACAGGGCGTAATCGACCAGTGTATAGGAAGAAAAGCGATCAGAAAGAAAGGCGTATCTACGAATTAACCTACTATGTTCAATAAAAAAGGCGTATGTGATTTTGTTACCAAAACTGATCGTCTCTGCACAATCTGTTAGATACAAAAGGCGTATCTACAGAGTTTGGTATGTAGATACGCCCTTTTCCCCTAACACTCGATAAGCGCTTGCACGGTTTTACGAAATAATTGAGGTTATGAACAAAGTTTGCCATATTAATTGTACCTCATTGTACATGTGCTCTTGTAATGGACCGGTTGACACCGAGTAGAGGAAAGTCACTCCTCTCTTTAGCTTTAAATCAGGCCCAGAAGAAAACAGAAAAAGTGAAAAATGCCCATCGCATTTCTCCTAAACACCGAAGGTTAGATCCCGATTTTGAGCCCACAAGTGAATCTAACTCCTGCGATACGAGCGAGTCAGATGATACTGTTCACAAAAATATGTGGTAAGTAAGCGGAGATTACTGGGCTTTTAATAACCATGGGGGTAATTCATTTAAATTGTTTTTTAGAACCGAACTTAGAATCACTTCCAAAAGTCACAATTCTAAGCAACATTATTGTCAGACCTTCAGCTTCTAGTCTAGACACAATATGTCAATTAAACCCCCAGACTTCAACCCCTATAACTGGAGATAATAGTGAGGCTTTACAAGTAGCTACAGAAATTTTGGAAGTAATTCTTTTTAATGTAGAAAAATCAGCACTGCAACTCACGCTAACTAAGGATGGCAAACCCAGAAAGCGGAGAAAATATCGTCAGTCTTMGAAAGAAAGGAAGGAAAACAGCACAAGGAAAAAGCAAAAGTTACATTGTATTAAAGAAAATGCCAAGAAAAAATTGTCACAAATCAACATATTCTTATAAACAGAGAGTTTTGGGAAATGACCAATAAAGATCAAAGAAGTTTTCTCTTAAATTGTGTCTCCAAAACTAACATAAAGAGACGAACCACTGCTGCAACCACATCACGTCGCAGTAATACTATGACTTATGCCTTCAAAGATAAAGGAGGTTCTAGTATCGAAGTGTGTAAGACGTTCTTTCTTAACTCACTTGGCTTTAAAAGAAGCAATGACAAATTAATCAGAAGTGTCTTTAATAAAACGGACAGAAATGCAATTGTACCGAAGACTGATGGGCGTGGAAAACCCAACAATAAGAAGTTTGATCGTGAAACACATTGAGTCGTTCAACCCCTCAATAGCACATTATCGTCGTGAGCATGCTCCTCACAGGAGATATCTGCCTTCTGACATTACAATAAAGTCCATGTACGAAGACTTTAAAGAAAAGCATTCCACTATAAAATTCTCTTATTATTTGTACAGGGAAGTTGTCAGTAGCCTTAATATTTCCTTTTCAAAATTGGGACACGAGGAATGTTGGGCCTGTGAAGTTTTCGCAGTACATTCAAAAGAAAGCGGCCACCAAAAGGACAGTCTAAATGTAGATTGTGATGGCTGCATAACTTGGAACGTTCATCACGAGAGATATAAATCTGCAAGAGCAGAATATCAGAAAGACTGTGCTGAATCCGAAGTAATTGTCACAGTGGATTTACAGAAGGTAATTCTAATTTAGGAAATTGCTGTAATACATTATATTTTTTGTGTTTTTCCAGGTGATCATGCTTCCTCGCTGTGACACTTTCAAAGAAGTAATTTTTGTTCCCAGATTGATTGCCTACAACGAGAGTTTTATTCCTGGAGGCAAAAACCCAACAGTATGCCCTTTTGCAGCTGTATGGCATGAAGCCACTGCAGGAAGAAGCAAGGAAGATATCATAAGTGCTTTTTACCAGTACTTTTTGCAAATCCGTGACATTGAGCACGTTATTTTATGGGTCGATAACTGCTCCGCCCGAAACAAAAATTGGTGCATCTTCAGTTTTTTTGTATATCTGGTTAATTGTAATGAGATCGCTCTGAAACGTTTAGAGGTGAAATATTTTGAGAGCGGCCATACATTTATGGCTGCAGACTCATTTCACCATGCAGTAGAAAATTCGCTGAAAAGGAAAGGTAAAGTGTATGACTTTGAAGACTATGTTGAGTCAGTAAAGAGTTCTTATAAGGGCGTTAACGTAGTACAAATGAATGAAAATTTATTTTATGACTGGGAAGACCATACTTCTCAGTACAAACTAAAGAAAACAACCCCAAGGCCCTATCTAAATTCCATGGCCCAAGTTAATTTCCAAAGAGGTGAAAGAACAATTTTGTACACAAATACTTTTAGAGGTTCATTCATTTCATTAAACTTTCTGAATCATAAAAGTTTTAAAACTGGAATTGTTATTCCTAAATGCGAGGTACTTCAAGAGGCATCTCTAGTGTAAGAAAACAAACCATTATCTCAAGATTAAGTGCAATTTTCCCTCCTAACCGACTTAAATTTTGGGAAAATTTACCAATAATGGGAGAGGGTCAGACGGATTTAAACGACAGTGATTAGTTTTGATTCCATAAAAATTATTTACAAAATAGCTACTTTAAATATGTTCTCATAGTTAATAAAGTTCTACCATATTTATTAGTTTTTTGTTTGCTAATAACACTGCCTGAAAACATAAATTTTATTACATTACCTATTTATATCAGGCGTATCTGACAATTGCATTTATCTCTGTTAGCCGAAATGGGCGTATCTATCACAAGTCGTATTTGCAAAAAAGGTACTGAATTCATATGCGTTAGACTAATTTGGGTAACCATGACAATCAACAGTGCGCAATTGAAATTTTTGTTTTCATACCTGTTTGGATGGCAATACTTAAAACATAAAAAGTCAATTTTCTTAGTTTCATAATTTTGACAGATACGCCCCTTTGAATTAACACGGCAGAATAGGCTGCTAAATGTCTGTCGCCGTGATGTACCCATGGGACGGCATATTTTTTTTATATATCTGCAACACCTTGTAAAAAGTGTTGGGGAAAGTAAAATAATATTTATATTTCTGCAATATTTATTGATTTTCTTAATTTAACAAAACTTACATACTTTAAACTACAAATTTGCTACAAAATAGTTAAAATATTCACGGTTTACAAACAATTTTATTTAATATACTATACCTATACATTAAAAGGAAATAAAATAGAAAATAACATATTGAAATGAACTTAAATATATTTCTTTATCATTACCATATAGTAATAAAAATAATAAATAAAAAACTTGCATATGGAAAAGTATTTCTTTTGAGAGTCAGTTTGTATAGGCCTTTCAATTTAAGATCGCAGCTCCGCCGTGACGGTAGCTGCAACTACCCACTCTGGCAGTAGCCATCCGCCAAAATTAAAAAAGTTATCACGATGTCGTGACGTTTGTTGTTCTGTGAGTACTTAAAATAACTGCCCTTAAAGTATATTCAGTTGACTTTGAGTGATCAAGCATAAAATGGGGCCAGTCTTTGCTTGTACTCATTCTCTCATGCAACAATTTTGAGGTTATATGATGCCAGACAACATAAAACACGTCTTTGTGTCTGAAGAATGCTCAACACCACGTAAAAAATTTAGTCACCTTACCGAAAAGCCAAAATGCTCATTATCGATCGAATACTCTGTTAATATCAGATATTTAACAGTTAAAATGTGGATATGAACAACGACACTGCCATACAAAATTACCCAGAGCCGGTAATGTTAGATTTATTCGCTAGGTGGCGTATCGCTAATCATGAAACTCCTATAAACAACGAATTTGTATGTTATGTAGGTATGCTTATGCAATCTGTAACCTAAACTCTTACCTTTTGAACATATATAAGTATACAAAAATATATTGAATGTAAAGAAATACAAAGGGTGTTTTCAAAAGCACAGCCAATCTCTTAATTTGGTAATTTCCGATGAATTTTAAGCCGATTTACATTTATGTACCAAAGTGCACCATTAAAAAGTTATAACCCTTCAAAGTTGTGTTGCATGACCAGGTTTTTTGTTAATATCTTTCCAACCATGGTTGAAAATGATTTGAAATTTTTGATGTTACAGATATCAAAACACACATTTTATAAATAAAAGTATTATTTCCTTGTTAGTCACTTATAATCCACATATTTATTTTGTCTGTCATTATTTGAAGTTTTGTATCTCACATTAATGATACACTGCTTTATTCCGAAATTTTTGATTCACTAATTTTGGATTGTTACTGCCCTATGCGAGTAAAATTGCAAAAACTAACTGTTTAATCGCATCAAAATTTGAAATTTGTCCGTTAATTAAGTGTACTTTACACAACAATCTCAGGCAACATTTACAAGAATTTGACGTTTACATTGCCTTTGAAAATCATGTAGGTAAAACGATGGAAATCTTGCATATCTGCCATTTCAGCATTTGTGCATGCAATTTTGTTATTCATGATTAAATATTCAAATGAAAACCAAAGTTGTCTATCCGATATCCAATAAAATGTTTTGCACAAACTATTATACCTCAATAGATATTTAATTTTGAATTTGCAGCTTGAAGGAAAATGTTGAAGTCAATTGTGGCAGTGTGGAAAGCTTCCACGGACAAGAAAGGGACGTAATTATTTTATCTTGTGTGAAGAGTACGCGTAACGGTTTTTTAAATGACCCTTGTAAAGTAGGCATTGCAATAACAAGAGCTAAGAACATTTTATACATACTTGGATCTGCTGGATTGTTTAAGGTTTGCATTTATTTTTGTGTGTTCTCAATAATTAAGAATATATTTGCAGAATAACGAAATCTTCAGCAAGATTAAAGTTGATGCTCTTAGTAGGAACCTACTGCGTAACATCGATCGACCAGACATCAACAACCTTGCATTCTATATCGCAAAAAGAATGTAATAATCTCCTTCATTTGTAACAGAAGAGATGTTATTGTACAAAGTAAGATTAAATATTTTTGTATAAAGAATTTAATTTTTACCTTTTTAAATAAATATTGTTAAGGAAACAATTTATTTTATTAGTATTAATGAGACAGTTGATAATTGTAATTGTGATAACAGTGTAGCTTAATTACATGAAGCATTCAATCAGAAAATACACTAGTTACTACCCAAATCAGGAGATAACCAGTTTTCGTCATTAGGGTGTAGCATAGACGTTAGAAAGACACATTCACAATTACAATCTAGACGTATGGGGCATCTCGTCAATAAACTGATGACGAAAGTATTTCTTTCCTGATTTGGATAGTAGTTGTGCATGCACACTTCACTGAAAGAATTTCAAAATTGTTGTGTTCTGTATCCATAGAAGGTAAGCAGACCAATCTTCCCCATTCAGGTGCTTGATAGCATACAGCAAAACCACTAGAGCAGCAGTTCCCAACTTGCACTTAACAGAACACTAAGGCCCCTCATGTAATTTTCAATGTCTTCTTGGCTATTTCAGAGTTGTACTTTTAGTGGGATGAATGAAATGCATATGTCATTGCAAGGATTTTACCCAACACTAAGTTGTCTTCATTTAAAAGGTAAAATAACTTTTGATTAGATTGTGAATAGAGAGATTGTGTAATTCCTACCAAGAGCTTCCTATGCAAAACAACCTGAATATTTAGTAAATCTGCATAATACTATTTTTCTTATGAGACAGGAGAAGGAATTCTAATTCAAAATTTAATTTATCTAAACAGGCTGATACAACTTTATCCATACATACTGTTCTATTATCAAAGACCAAAAATTTTTTATAAAAGGCATTGTTAAAAGTGAAAATTATATTACTAAAAATGAAACTTGTGATTTATAAAAACATATCCAGTTTAAAATGACAATGTTTTTTTATAATATTCCACTTTTTTGTTATTACTTCTTTGCTGAGATCTAAAGGATTATTTGTAAAAAGAGAAATGACATCGAAGGTAACTAAACAATATCCATCTGGAAGGCAGTAGTTATTATTATTAATTTGAACATTCAAAAGAGTCCTTGATATAATAGGGATTATAATTATAGCCTAAAGTTAATATATTTCTAACACTAAAATTGATAACGCTTGTGTTGGTGCATTTATAGAAGATATGATGGCTCCAAAAAGGTAAGTTAGGTTTATAATGAGTAAACTGTAACAGTAACCGTTCGCGAAACGGTTTATTTAAGAAAATTTGGCTAAGAAACTTTTTTGTAGAAAACATTACCTACAGGGAACAATACCGGTACTTAATAGCTCTTTTCGATAAAAATCAATATTTTGGAAGATATATGCGAGAAGGGAGAAAACTTAATATGTTTAGTAAAAACTAAGGATACTACAAAATAAGCAATTAAAAATATTCAGGTTTCCAAGAATTATTTCCTTATTGAACCATTTTGGTTCCTTGACTCCTGGTCTATAATTTGAGTAAGTATTATTTATTATAATGAGATTTTTATATTTTGTTATGTACACAGTCAATCAAACACTTCTTTCATCAGAATTGTATATAAACCCAGCACAACTTAATTACAACTCATAATAATGTCATATTTTTTTGGCGTAAGGCCACTATGCTTTTTCCATAACATAACATATTTATATTTTATTGAAGCTTTTTTCTGTTTTATGTACCTGTGTGATTGAGGTTAATCATTCGCATTTCGAATGATCATGCATTTATCAAATCATCTCAAAAAGCAATCTTATATTATTGAAACCATTAGATTATTTTCTTCCCTAATATCTAATACATATGCATATTGTAGGGCGGACCGGTTGGAGTGGTTCGTACTATCTGCCTGAAGATATCAAAAGCGTCAGCGCTAAAGGTCTAGTTAGTCTTGCCTTGGCATAACGGCACCATTTACTTTAATGCCTAAAATGAGCTATTAACGGCTTTAACATTACGCGCTGTTATTCTTACGTCGCACAATGGAGTATTTGTATTGAAAAACTCGCCATAAGTCACTAACTAAAAATGTCAAATACAAAAATAAAAGTTGTTAATTCTGAAACAACAATAAATGTATAGGAGAGGGCCGTGAATATGTTGTATGTTTTTGGTAGTAGGTGGCGGTGCAACTCGTCAGCAGTTGACAATTGGGTATTTGCCATAGATTTATATTTTATTAAATTGCATGCATATTAACAGGTAGCATCTAATCCACAAAACAGCTGTGACAGCTTATAAATTCGAAAAAATGGATTGTAAGGTGTAATTTTAATATTAAAGATGTGAATATAAAGGGATCGCCAAAACGCGAACATATTGGCCGTGACGTCAGGTGTCTTGTAAATGGCCGCTTGTTTACATCTGGGGTTAGCGCGTCACGCATCAGCCTCAGCCCGTCAGTTTATCAGTTTGTTGTTTGCGTTATTTTGTGACAAGCGAATTAAAATACGCCAAGAAAAAGGGAAAAACTTATGTGTTATGACTTCTGAAGGCATGTTTGTTGTTATGGAATTTGTGTACTGCGACGAGCGGTTCAACGCCGCGGAGATGAGGAACGTAAAACAGCAGCATAAGTGAACTTTTTATGAAATTAACGTAGCATTGATAACTTGATCACAGTGGGTTGTTGGAAACAAATATTTGTAAACACAAAAATGTAAGAATAAAAAATGTACCCTAAACTTGACATCTATTTTAGAGGTCAGAATAAATATAAATTGCCATTTATTTTCGGGGCTCTTGCGGCTCGTTTCCGGTCTGGCTAACAGTCGAATATATGGGAAAAACGTCGCTCTTTATTATAACATTTCCCTCTATCAACTTAAAACGCATATAATTTTTCATATCCCCTTCATACTATAACAAAATGGAAACTGCATTAGGCTTTTTAGAACACGTGACTTTTGAGCGACTGCCGGGGGCAAATTTCAAAACGATGCAGATTCTAGCGCACTGTCATAGAAACCCCATTACATAATTCCAACGTCAGTCGCTAGAGCTGGGACATTCGATTAAATTCAAATCGGTCAATCAATCGCGTAGATTCGGATCATTCAAGTCGTTCATAAGGATCGTGAATTGAAAGTGACAGCGGTGTCTCCCGTCTCGCCACAGCATATAAATATGCTGTCATGCTGTTTTCTCGTCGTGTGCTGTCGTCAGCCATTAACCATGTACGACGCACGAACGACGCTGATTCATTAGCTGTGAGCCAAATCAAGGCATGAGTCATTCACTTTGAACGACTTGGTCATGAAGGACCCAACTCTATCAGCCAAGCGTCCGTTTCCAGGGTTTCGCAGGCGCGTCCCATGCGTGCGCTTTTTGCCCCCTGGACGCCATATTGGATGACGTAATCTTAAAAAGCCTAATGGTAAACGCTTATAACCCCAAAGAGAATAATAAAGCTTACATTAAGAATTAAGGTGATCTTCACAACAGAAAAACAAACTTTGCAATTTCGGCATATCACGTCTAGGGAGCTTAAACAACTTTTTCATACGTTGATAATCTCGAGGAATGGTTACAAAAATTTTGTTAGCTGACTGAAGTACTTTTATAACCATGTACAAAACATCACTTGTTTTGTTTTCCATACATAATAGATGCTTGTAAAACCACACAAATAACTTTTTGGTGCGACCTCTTACACCGTCCTTTCAATAAACACCACACAAAAGCTTTTCCAATACAAGACTGATACTACACCATTAAACAGCATGCTCCTCGGTAATGTTTACATGACACTTGACGTCACGAGCTAATAACCTTGGATAGAAACGTTTTGGCGATGATTCCTAAGATTCGAATTTCAGACTTGAAATTCTCTACCTACAAATKTTTTTTTGTCTTTTTTTTAACATGGCGTACGATATATAGGCACTTCAAGATTCATTTTACATACTTTTCAAAAAAGGTTTCGTGTTAACTTACACTTCAACAAGTGAATTAGTGAATCTGTAATGAACTTTGCTGAATTTCGTAAAATGGATTGTTCTGCCACAGATGTGTATTACATAATTTAATAATCTTTATTGTCAGTTTATCTGTTTTCATATAGAATTTTTTGAAAGTAAGTAACAAAATTTTCGGTAACGTTTTGTTAACAGAATTGTAAATTACTTTTTTTAATATACTTCTGATATCTATTGGGCAGTAATTTTTGTATTAGAAAACAAAAAAAGCGTACTTTCAAATTGAAATGCGTTAACTGCGAATATTTGCGAATTTTAATTTTGGGAGTATTTACATACATTTACCGATTTATAAAATAAGTACATGGTTAATACGTTCAGGAACAGTTCAAAAACTCCGTTATATGAAAATAAATTATTTGGATATTTGGGATGGATATGAAGCGGAAAGCAAAAAATAATTTTTTTTAAATTTTTTCACACTTCCTGTTTAACCGAAAATACGCCCCTACTTCATTTTTTAAGTTAATACTTCTTTTGGCACACTTGGTAGCTATTAAAATAAATAGATAAGTCCCTAAACTGCCTTAGTACGTCACGCAACGCTTAATACAGTGTTGCAAATTTTACACTATATTTAGCGGAATTAGCTGTTTTTTTAGCTGACAAAATGACAAATTGTAGACAGTGGATTTAGGGACTTTCCCAAATAACCGTATTTTTGTTTTATGTTGTTTTAACAGAAAATTCGTTAATTTTTGTGTTTCTTTTAATGCAGATTACAACACTACATCCAAAAATTATAATGTATTTGTTTTGATCGTAATAAAGCAATTTACAATCATTTTATGGTGTCAATCTGGCCGGTTTTATCTTTTTAAGTTTTGTATATAAATGTTGTTTTTAAGTAGGTAATTATTTCATATCCTTACTTTCATTTGCCTACTAGATACAATAGTGATAATTATAAAACGATATGTAAAACAAACTCAAGAATGTAAGCTTTGAAATTTTGCATTTCTGGATAATTTTAATTTCTGAACATTTTTTTTCCATAACATTTTATCATGTTTAAAAATTAATGGAATTTGGATATGTAAAAACGCAATATGGCAATCATACAAAAAATAAAAACAAAAGTGTGTCAATGGCTCAAAAACAGTTTATAGAAAAAACTGATAACTGTATTACTTGAAATACTCAATAAAATATTAACAAATATTAACATCATATTTGTTCAATATTTCCATGCAAATAGACTAAAAAATTATACAAACAATAAAAAAATTGGCTTTTTCCTAAAAAAACCAAATGCTGAATGATTCGCAATCTATTCGTTTTTTACTTGCATATAAAATAAGCCATTAAGCTACATAATTGTGCCTATTTAATCAGGTTTTCGATATTCCAATGGTGAGGCTTCTAAATTTAACACCCTGTATATTTTTGTAAAACTTTTTTGTATCCTAACAGATAAAATGTCTTTTAAACCTAACGTATTAAAAGTTTATATCGTTTAAAGAACCATTCGACCAACAAATGTTTTTGGCCGGGTTCTACGTGCAAATACTCCTCTGTGCGTCGTGCGGTTTCTAAAATGCGGATTTCTTCCTTTATTTACCTACTTGTATCGAAAGCACTAAATCCAAACAGTACTAGTTCTTAACACAACGGTTCGCTCCGTTCTCGCTTGCTTTACTGCTTTTTGAATCAGACTTCCTCGCACTATTTTGGTGTCGGGATATATAATACCCCTGTCAAACATTCCCGAAGCTCGTCGAAGGATCTATCGATCGAATATGCTTAAAGGTCAGGAAACCAAGAGATCATTTATGGCCTCATATGTATGATTGCCTTATCCGCAGGCACTCCCTGTCCATATCGCCATTCTCCCGCCTCGAGAAGCTGATCGTCCCGATCAGTTCCATTTTTCGGGATCTCGGTGGTACTCGCTTAAACGATGCAAGTGTACCACCTCTATCCTTTGTGGGGTATATAAAACCACACTAGATCTTTATTAAGATGCCTTTGATTTACCATTCCATCATAACGAGCTTTTACAAGATCACCCACAATCTTGATTTTCTCTCATCAATCAATGGGTTTCCAGAAGTGCTTCTAAGGTTGTCGACATAATCGGTTATTACTTCCTCTTGAGGCGCCTAGGTTGTCCAAAATTCCAGATCGCACGTAGTCTCAGCTTCCTTCCAAAGACTATCCTTGCTTGTTTCTTCTGCGATTTACTTGCATCCTTATCAGAAATGAATTTTCCATGCCGTTGGGGGTATACCAAAATCGGGTTAATGCATAACGCTGACGCTTTGTCTCTATGCAAAAGTCGTCTTAGGTTCTATAAGTTGGTGTAATAGAGTAGTAACGCTGCTTCCTTTAATCCTGGTCGTTTCACAAACAGTCTCACGTTTGTCATTGGCAAGTGATGCAACAATTTCTCCTGTCACTGTTGGTAGAAGAAGCTTCTCCGACAGCTGCTGGTGCGATATTCCTCTTCATTATGGAAAGCTAGCTTTAGTATCCACGCTTGCTTGCACTTTCTTCCCATTGGTGCAGGGATACTGTCAACGTTATTTACACCGGAGGAGGTTCACGGGGATGATCTTGGCGGCTTTGTCCGATTGTACAGGCGGTTCGCGCCCCGTGTTACACGACTGATTTTAGTTTCCTAATGCTGTTGGTTTGCAGAGGCCTCTGGGAGCATCAGTCTGCAGTTCTTTTTAAAGTTTCCTGGCTTTCCACAGCGGTAGTAGCTGTGCTTTATTACGCCCAATTACTTCTTTATTAACTTCAATAATTATTTTAAGCATATCTGTTAGTTAACCGAATTTTTCTTCGACATAATCCACTCTTCCCTCAATGTGATCAACTCTCTCCGCAAACGTACTCCGAGTCCCTTTAATTCTGTCTATTTAGGTTTTCAGTTGCTGTCACTAGCTATTACTTCGTACTTTTCATTTCTTCCTGGAATTTTCCATTTTCAGTATGAGTTGCGTTAGCAGTTGATTTGCATATCCACGTTGTTGTTAACACCTCGAATTCCTTGGATGCACAAGACTCTGGAGTACGTTAAAAACTTTTGGGCAAAAAGCTTGCTGTTACGAACGGTCGTGCTAGCTTTGTTGAAACATCGCAATAAACATTTGCATCTGCTGGCGGAAAATATAATATAATGTCGAGACTTGTTGAGTTGAGAGATAAAATATTTTGTAATTTTTTTA
The DNA here is from genome assembly GCA_025024175.1 of Rhyzopertha dominica. Classification (NCBI taxonomy): domain Eukaryota; kingdom Metazoa; phylum Arthropoda; class Insecta; order Coleoptera; family Bostrichidae; genus Rhyzopertha; species Rhyzopertha dominica. The sequence continues at coordinate 32,438,175 of QCXZ01000003.1, forward strand.
TCAGTCTCTTGCTTGCCTTATCAGTCATGTGCGTTGGCTTTATAAAATATTATTATTTCGCTGATAGTTGATAAGGTGTCTGCGACGGTATTTTTTTTTCCAGAAATATGACGGATGTAGGTGCTAAACTGTAATGAATTCTTAATGTCGAAATTGCTTAAAAGAATGTTTGTCCATTTTCTGTCGAAATGAAAATGTTAGCGGTTTATGATCAGAATTCATATTGTCACAGCTTTGCCAAATTCCAACTTTATGTATTTATTCCTTTTTACAACACTTACTTTATAATACTTTAGGCTTTTACAGTCCAGCTGCACTATGTCGCCAATTATTGCTCTACGCTCTGACCGTTCTTTTCTTTCTTCGTTTCTGATCCCTCAAAAACCAGTATACTAACGCATGTTCCGCACGTCACGCCTACTTATTTTCATTCCCCTCCTTTCAAGCGTCTCACAACTAACCGAGCATCGATGTTTTAAGGGCTATGGCCGTAACACTGCCCTCCTCTTTTAGTGTCTTAGTTCGTCCCGAACAGTTAGGGGGCTAAACGGTCGATGTGCACTATTTTCTTTTTGGTTCGCTCACTCTTCTGAATGCGATAAACAACGTCGTTTATCCTGGTCACAATCTTGTACGGTCCTTCCCAGGACTGTTGCAGTTTTGGATTTCGCCCTTTTCTCCTAATGGAATTGTAGAACCATACCCGATCTCATTCCTGATAACCGCCACCCCTGGCACTCTTATCGTAGCATATTTTCATACGGTTACTTTCAAACTTGATCTTCGACCTTACCGCGGCATGGATGGCTTGCAAATTTTCTTGTAACTGGCGTACGTACTCGTCAGTAGCCAAAGGTTGGTCATCTAGAAGACGCCCAAAGGTGAGGTTGACTGGTATCCTTAGCTCCCTACCAAACAGAATGCTGGCTGGAGTTCTTCCAGTTGTCTCATGGATAGCGGTACGATATGCAAGCAGAAATAGTGGGATGTGGCGATCCCAGTCGGTTTGGTGTTCATTTACGTATATTCTCAGATTTTTTTTCAGCGTTGCATTAAATCTTTCAACCATGCCATCCAACTGCGGGTGGAATGGAGTCGTTCTGGTTTTTCTTATTCCCAGCAGGTCACACATCACGCGGAAATCACCTGACTCGAAGTTTCGACCTTGATCATCTGAATCTAATTCCAGTGGTACCCCATAGCGGCTAACCCAATTGTTAACCAATGCCTTCGCCTCCACATCGGGTATTGAGTACACTTCGGGCCGTTTACTAAATTAGTCCGTGACGATAACCAGGATATAACGGTTGCCTGCTTAAGTCACGGGAAACGGACCTGCCACATCCATAGCTATTCGCTCGAACGAAGCATCCCTATTATACTTTCCCAGACGCGTTGAAGAATACCATCGTGGATTTCCAAAGAATCCCATTGAGCCCAGTAGCACTTCGTTTCCTTGCTGAGTGCACTCACATCAGCCCATGATAGACGAATTACTCCCGGACTGCTTCCAACGCATGATGGGTTCTAAACGATCATCCTTTCTCTGATTTTCAGCTAACCGGTCAGCTTGCCACTCCCATTCAGGTTGTGCTATGATTTTATGGCACGTCACCACTTCTAAACCCTCCTTCGTGTCCGCCCGTGCGCAGTGTTTACAGTTATCATCCGCACAGGGTCTTCGCGATAGTGCGTCGCCATTTCTATGCTGCTGTCCAGCACGATGTTCTATGGTTAATTCGTACTCTGGCCTTCCTGATTCTTGAACTGCAGTAACCACTTCAAGGAAGCATGGTCAGTAGGCAATAAAAACCGTACAAGTACTTGTGGAAGTGTTCCAGCGTTTTTACTACGGCCAAGAGCTCCCGGCGAGTGCCACAGTAGTTCCTTTCCGGTTTAGACAGTATGCCATGACCTTCTCCTTACCGTCTTGGATCTGGGATAACATACCTCCAAGTCCTTCGTAACTTGCGCCAGAGTCCACCACGAACGGCTCATCAAAACGTGGGTATGTCAGTATTGGTGTCGAAATCAAAGCCTTCTTCAAGACTTCAAATGTCCGCTGACAATCGTCGTCCCATTCAAATTCCTTGCCACCTTCCGTTAGCTTATGTAGTGGTCTGGCTGCAAATCCTCGAATAAATCGCTTGTAGTACGAGCAAAGCCCCAAGAAACTCCCCAACTGATGTTGGTCTCTGGGTGTGGGCCAATCGCGTATAGCCGCTGTCAGTTGTCACGCCTTCCTCGCTAATGACATGGCCTAGGTACTTTACTTCCTTACAGAACAAATTACATTTCTTCGGCCTGAGCTTTAGTTTTGCAGCAACTAGTTTCTGGAACACCTCRCTCACGTTCTTCAGATGATCGTCGAATGKKTTTCCCAGAATAATAACGTCATCCAGGTACACCAGACAAACCTTCCAGCTTAAGTCCTGCAGTATGAATTAATGAACCTTTCAAAAGTTGCTGGTGCGTTGCACAATCCAAAGGGCATGACGTTGAAGTTCCATAACCCGTGACTTGTGGTAAATGCAGTTTTCTCCTTGTCGTCCGCGTATAACATCGCCTGTCAGTATCCACTCTTCAGGTTTAATGTAGTGAACCATTTGGCACTGCTCAAACTCAGAGTATCATCTATCCTCGGTAGGGGGTAGCTATCCTTCTTGTAACTTCATTGAGCTTCCTGTAGTCGACACAGAATCGGGTAGATCCATCTTTCTTCTTGACTAGCACAATCGGGGACGCCCATGGGCTCTGTGATGGTTCTATCACGTTTTTCTCGTACATGTCTTTAATCAGGGTATCTACCTCTTCCTGTTTAGCCCAAGGAACCCGACGGGGTGTTTGTTTGATGGGTCGGGTCGATCCAGTGTCTATTCGATGGTGTGTGCTATCTGTTCGTCCAAAATCCATTTCAGAGGAAGCAAAAACTTGTCCACATTCCCTCAGTAGCTCTTCTGTTTTTAGGATTTGGATTTGGTCCAAACGGGACTTGTAAATCTAAAAGAGCCAGAGACAACCTATCGTTACATCTGTTCAGAGGAACGTTTTCAACGTTGCAGCGTTGAATTACTCTTACTACCTCAAATCTTCCCAGCTCCGTCCCTTCCGAAATCATCTGCTCGAAACCTTTCAGATTTGCAATCCGCACTGGAATTCTATTCTCTCCACTCCTCACCAGCGTTCGCCCCACTAAGCGTCCCTTATCAGTTAATAATTGGTTGGTCTACTATCCCGACAGCCTGAACACCAATCTCACTTCACCGGGACCACGGTTTCAGCATACGCCGGTAGCAGTCGATCTTCTGCGATAAAGACTTTATAGATCGTTTCCTTGTTCGTGCCAACTGACATAACCAGTTCTTGGTCATCAATACACAACTTTCCATTACCAAGATCTAACCTGATATTGTTAGTTTCAAGGAAGTCCATGCCGAGGATGTCCGCAATTAGTACCCCATGGTGCAAGCACACATCTCCCAGTCGGATTTCTGCAATGGATTCTTTCTTGAATGGGTTTTCTCACCGATAACTGTTGTAACACCTATCTTCTCTTCGGTGGTCTGACCCCCATTCGGCTATCAAGCCGATCGAACAATGGTTCTCGAAGCTCCGGTGTCAACCAGCATCTTGATTTTCCGGTCGTTAATAACTGCTTTGATGTAGGGGGAACCATTTCCATTAAGTTTAGCGTTCGGACTCCTATGACGCCCTATCTTTAGTGCATGTTGCAGTCCCTTACCCCCTCTATAAGTGTCTGTACAGCCAGCTGTTCGACAACTTCTTGTGGTGCAGAAGAGTAAGCTAGTCTAGCCATTCGCTCTACGTCTGATTCAAACTGTTGTAGGGTTTCATTGGCCCGTTGGTTCCGGCACCTTAGCTGCGTTTAGTATACTTGCTGGAGATTTTTGTCTCCATAGCGCATCTCCTGTAGGTCTACTAATGCCACAAAGCTTCCTTGGTGTTCGGTACAGTCCTAGCAAAATGTCAAGAGCCTCGCCTATTAACTATACTATCAGTGAAGTTGCCTTCTCTGTATCGTCCCAATTATTCGCACATGAAGCAGCCTCAAATTGCTTTCTATATACCGTCCAAGGAACTGTACCATCGAAATGAGGAGGCTTAATCTTCGCCGATTTGTGTGACATTGTAATACCTTTCAAGTCCTCAGTCTGCAACCTATCTCAGAAATCCATCATACCATTGCTTTGGTATATAAGCAAAACCAGTTCTATGCCGTGTTGTCTACACTAGACCTAAACTGCACTGATGAGCTGTAATGTTGGTTGAGGTGTAGACAGCACAGCATAGACATGCATTTTAATCCTTCCATATGTTTCCAATCTTTAGGTCAAGCTGAGCTATTTTTTCCTCTACACCTTGCTAGCTATTCTTTCTTGTTCTATTTTCACTTCCTTCAGGTTTGTAACCAACTGATCATGCACTACCTGTATAATTCTCTTATTTAGTACGTCCTGGCTTTCTTTTAAGTCCTCTTTCAATTATTGTTTCTGTCTTACTGCAATCTCTTCTTTCATTTCTTCTTGCCCTGCTTTCATTTGTTGCATTAGCGCAAATAACATCGTTTGCTCCTCCATTGTCGTAGTTCTGTTTCTAGTCTCGACTGGCATAAACCCTTACACTTTCCCCCTAACTAGCCTACTCAGGATGTTCTGGTAAATCTTCTATTCAATCGCTAAAATTCTTCAGTAATCGTCAATGAAGTTTTTGTTTTCAGAATCCCACTTCTGACACCAAATGTCACAGATTTGCCAATTTCCAACTTTATTTATTTATTTCTTTTTACAACACTATAATATACTTTAGGCTTTTACAGTCTAGCTGCACTATTTCGCCCATTATTGCTCTACGCTCTGACCGTTATTTTCTTTTTTTCGCTTCTMATCCCTCAAAAACCAGTWTACMGACTCATGTTCCGCACGCCACGCCTACTTATTTTCATTCCCCTCTTAWGCGTCTCACAACTAACCGWGCATCGATGTTTTAAGGGCTACGACCGTAAKAATATTATAAGGATCGGTAATCCTTCCAACATATGTTGGAATTTTTTACGGATTCATAAATTGCCGGTTCTCTGTCGTAAGCATTGTCAATTAGGTAGCTTGGAAACAAGCTGATTGAAGGTATGTGCTTTGTCTCACTTGATTTATCAGATAACTGACGATCGTTTCGAGCAGATGGTGATTGTCAAAGGGATACTAAACTCAGATGTGCAGAATTTTGTTTATGTCCCTTTTTTGTCAAAGGAGTTAATGTTTGCGTTAAAAATAGGCTGAATAAATTCAGAATAAAAGCAATAGAAGTTAATAAGTGCAATTTAGGTGGCCTTAATAAGCCAAAATCCAATAGTTTAAACAACAACGGCATTTACCAAATAAGATCCATGCAATGTGACATGATGTACATAGGACAATCAGGTAAAAAACATGTTGCGAATATAAATTCAAACAAAAGCACAACAGCTTTTGCTGACCAATGCATAAAAAATACCCATTACTTAGATGAAAGCGACGTCAAAGTTTTACATTGCGAAAGGAAAGGTAAATAACTGAACCTTTTAGAACTTTTGGAAAAGCTCAGCATCTGAAAAAACTTTTGTCAAATAAACAAATAGGATTTTTCACGTCCAGCACGCCTTTGATATTGCCGAAATTATAAAGTCGACCTTCAAAACCCGGGGGAGAGATTTTACAACTGTACTTTACAACCCCTGTAAAAAGGGGACGTAAACAAAATTATGCACATAACGCTGTTATCTCTTTGACAATGACCGTCTGGTCGAAACGATCGTCAGTTATCTGATAAATTAAGTGATACAAAGCACATGTTTCCAAGCTACCTAATTGATTCAGGATGTTTCACAATGAATGTACCTTTGAATCCATTCAACGTAAGCATTGTACTTGCGTTGGGCCTAATCGGATGTGTTATTAATAACGTTGCACCTGGAATTGGATGTGCTAGTAACGAGGTGTTTGCTAAACTCTTTCATTTTTGTAAAAGCCGTAGCCATTCGATTATTTTGCACGCCCGCGGTTATCATCGCGAAGAAGTTCGTTTAACGGGCGCTGAATGTTTGCGCAGCCGGATATAAACGTCTGTAAAAATTCACCGTCCTTGTGAAACGGAGTTTTGAATAGCTTTTTCTTTGAGCTGTTTTGTGCCTTTTGCGTTTACTGTTGTGAACAACGACGATATTACATAGCTTTATCTGGTTATCTTGGTTCAGATTATTTAGTGAAAAAAATGTCAGTTTTTTATAATAGTGTCATGTAGTGCGTAAACTACATGCAATAACAATAAATTAATAGATGTTCCCAATTATTCAGAACAACTTTATTTCATAACAGCCAAATTACATGTGTTATACTCTCTTGTTGCCTGTACAACGGTATTCAGAATCAGTTAAAGCATACTATGTGAAAATACATAACATTTCCTTCCCTTTTAATTCAAACAATATAACTTATACAAATCTAATATTTCCCTCGGCTTGGGAGTCCGGGCACTACGCCTCAACACTAACTTAGGTAAATTGGCACATTTTTGAAATGTACCCTCAGCTGATACGAGCTCCTGACTCCAACACCTGACTCAGGGACCTTAACAGGTGAATTATTTGCCTGATCTGCCGACGTACTTTGTAGAAGCGTCACTACCAAACTTTTTAGGCAAACATTGAGTGACATTTCTGGTAATGGTACTTACATCATACATAACATTACAGACAGGTTTCAAAATCGTGCCTTCAATCCAATTCTGCTTGCCATCATACGCAGCTACATGTATCTTATTTCCAGGCATAAATTGTCGTGATGTTTTTAGTACTTACTATGTGTTTGGGAATAACTATCTATAATAACTATCTGACTAAAGATAAACGTGTTCGCAAATTCCTCCCTAACATTAATTGACAAGGAGCTTTGCCTGTGGTAGCATGTGTTGCTGTACGATAGGCTAATAACCAAGATTGCAAACTTTTATTTGTCATTTTCATCAAATTTACATGATAACATTGCTTTCTTAAAAGACTGAACACAACGTTCTGCTAATCCATTACTAGCAGGATGGTATGGTGCCGTGAATGTCTTATATTATTATTTTTACAAAATAAAGCAAACTCATCTGAAGTCCACTGTGGACCATTATCAGTAACAAACTGTTCTGGAAGACCAAACCTTGAAAATATGCTTTGCATTTATAGTTGTTTACTTGTTATTTTATTCATGCGAGCTACCTCTCGCCATTTGGAGTGAGAATCAATCACTATTAACCACATAAATCTCTTAAATGGCCTAGCGAAGTCCGCATGAATGCGCTGCCATGGCTCTGAAGGCCACGTATGCAAAGGCTTACTATAGCTGGCCTCTTCCTAACCTGTCTTTTTATATTAACTTTCCAGGAGGACTTCAAATTTCTCCTGGCGACCCTGAGAATAATACTTCATGATATTTTTGAAGAATAGACTTTAATTTCTGTGCAGTTTCTTCACTATTCAAGGACTTATCTATATAATTAATCTTGCTCACCAGTGGCCAATCGATTTTTATAACATTTAACCAATATATACCCATCAATGCTTTGTAACCTTCTGTAACTCCAATTAAGGGAGCTAAATACATTTCTATTTAACTTTAACATGTATGTACCCTTCCCMTTCCTAAAACAGAAATGATTTTACCTCCATATGCTCTTAAATTCATACTGCTTGACTCTAGTTTTAACGAAGGTAACAAATTTTTACATAATCCTAAAGGAATTAGTGTAACATCAGACCCACAATCAATTTCAAAAAGAATTTTTACACCTTCTACGCATAATGTAGTCATCCAAGGAGAAGGCTTCCCTTCTTTGATCTTCGTGACTTCTTTAACTTGATTGACAGAAGGTGAGTCCTCCTTCTTCGACTTGTTTAACCAAATCTATTGTGGTTTTCTCTAATTCCACTTCTGTTTTCTTTTGTCTTTCTTCTATCTCTAGCGTTTCCATCACTTCTGTTTTCTGTTCTTGTATTTCTTCTATCTCTAGCGTTTCCACCACTTCTGTTTTCTGTTCTTGTATTTCTTCTATCTCTTCAGAGATTTTCCAGCATATAATCTTCCACATAATCTTCCATTACTTCTTCTTCGAATTCTTCAGCATCGCTAACCAGTTTTAAGACTGTGTATTCCACTTCTTCTAGCTCACATACATTTCTTTTTGCATTTTGTTCTGCCACTGGTTTTATTTTCAGTTTCTTCTTACCTGCTGGTTTGGCTCTACATACTGTGGCTAAATGTCCTCTTTTGTGACATTTGTAACTCTTCATTTCGATATGTGCAAACTGGTTTGATGTGACCTTGCTTTCCACAACAAGCACATTTCGTAACTGTTCTTGGGTTCATTACTGGTTTTACCAATCTTCTGTACTACCCTCGATTCTGCTCCAGTTACCATCCTTGTTTCTTTATCAGCTATCTCCATAGTAACTGCTATATGTCCACTGCTTGTGGGAAAGTTACTGCTGTTTCAGCAAATAACCTTTTGATTATCGCTTCATTCCTTAGGCCGCTCACAAATTTGTCTCGTAGTGCCCTTTCTGCCATCTCCGATGGTTTTGGAGCAAGGTGTTTTTCTATTAACTCTGTTAACACTGCGAATGCTTTGTCCTCTGGCTTGTCTGAGCTCAGTAACTAGGGTTACCACCTCGAACCACCTCGTTGGCTAATAAATATTGCTGCCATATTCTCTTCTATATTTGAAATCATTTTATTCTTGAATACTTGCATATATACCTGCCATGAGCATTTCTGCAGTTCAACTGGTGGCATTTTGAACATTGCCTTCCATTTTATTTCCGTATCTGCCGTAACCCGATCAGATTATGATTCTTCTTTGTAAATTAATATCCTCGTCGCCAGTGTCATGTAGTGCGTAAACTACACGCAATAATAATAAATTAAATTAATTATTCAGAACAACTTTATTTCATGACAGCCAAATTACATGTGTTATAAACTCTTGTTGCCTGGACAACGGGCGAAATTCAGAATCTTAAGTTAAAGCATACTATGTGAAAATACATAACAAATAGCATAATATGTCAGACGCACAGAAGTTACAACGGGTTGTATTTATTATTAAGAGTTATTTGGTCCCCGTTGTCTTATTCTGCCACATCGTTGATTCCTGTTTTCCGTTGTACATAATTAGACGTGCCCCTGTGACGGGTAGTTCCAAGTAGGTACGAGACATTTGACGACCATGACAGGACAAACTAAAACGGGTTTAACGGGGAAGCACCGCGACGTTCTACGCACTGCTTTCATAAAGGAGACCAGGGAACTAGAGGAACTGTTAAACAGGGCTGAACATAATGGAGAAGTTTGGTTGCAACAGAAACTCATTTAGGGTGCACTCTGTCAGGGAGGATACTGGTTGCAAATACAAATACAACACTGTCTGTTCTTTCTCTATTGGTTAAAGATGCAGCTCTTCATACATAATCTGTGGAATTTAGATGTATTGGGTATTACAGATCCTTCAGAGAAAAAATCTCGAGACGAAATAGCCTTAGTAGAACGTAAGTTCTTCTTACAGACAGTGACAGTAGACACCCAAGGTCAATATGAAGTACGATTGCCTTGGTTAGGACATCCTGTCCTGTCAAGCAATTATGACCTTGCAAAAAAGAGGTTGGAAGACACATTGAAGAAGCTACGTAATAATGGGCTTTTTGATAAGTACAATGAAAATTTCAAAGAATGAGAAAAGGAAAAGATCATCGAGGAAGTGCCCCTAGATCAGAGCAGCTTTAATGATCATTACTTGCTGCACAGACCAGTCATAAAAAGTAATAGTGCGACAACGAAGGTTAGACCTGTATTGACGCTTCAGCACGAGAAATAGATAAACCCTCAATGAACCAGTGCTTCGAGAAGGGTGTGAATTTAATTGAGCTTATTCCTGTGATACTACTACGGTTTCGCACAGATAATATAGGTGTTATTTCAGACATACGGAAGGCATCTCCACAAATTAGCATCCACGAAAGGACAGGGACTTTTTAAGATTTCTGTGGGTAGATTCGACTGGAGTGGAAAAGATATGTAGGCATCGACGTGTTGTGTTTGGTTTAACATGTAGTGGATTTTTTGTTAGGAGCCACCATAGAATATCATTTATCTGGAAAGCTTCGACTTCATATTCAGCTATAACTGTGACGAAATTAAGCAAGAGTTTCTATGTAGACAACTGCGTAACCAGCGTGACCGATGAACGTAGTTTGCAGCAATTTATTCATGAATCCACCAAAATCATGGCAGATGGACAATTCGAAATGAGAGGGTGGGAGTTTTCTCTTACAGCAGTTCCTAGTGAAATCAACGCTCCAGTACTGGGATGGAACACCCAATCCGATATACTGTCAGCGAAGGTGTGAAACGTGCTTGCAATATTCAAAATAAGGACGTACCAAAAGATTGATTTTGTCTATCGCACAAGTATTTGATCCCATTGGATTCACATGCGCAGCCACGTTTTGACCGAAGTTGTTATAAAAAATGTTGGAGACAGGATTAGGATGGGATGAACCTGTTGATTCCAACACAAAAGATGTTCTCGCCTGGGTTAGGGAACCTGTTAGATATCAATATTCCGCGCTGGATGACTTGTTCAGGTGTAGTACCTACGTCTTAGTTTACATGCGCTTGTTGATGCTAGTAAAAGCGCGTACGCCGCAGTTATATTTTTCCGAACCGAGGTAGATGATAGACATTATACTTTTGTCGTCTGCGAAAGCTAGAGTAGCACCTTTAAAGAAGATGACAGTACCCCGCTTAAGACTGTTAGCAGCTTTGATAGGGGCGCGTTTTAGTAAATCTATACAAGACGTTTTGGAAAATGGATGCACTTGCTACTTTTGAAGTGATTCTACAACGGTTCTGAGCTGTATTAAAAGAAAAGATGAATGGAGTCCGTATGTACGTAAGAGTCTGGGAAGTACTACTTTTAAGCACCGCAGAACAGTGGCGATATGTGCCCGGATAGTTAAACCCTGCAGATCTACCTTATCGAAGCTGTTCTCCAAAAGAATTGAGCTGCTCTTGTTGGTGGGAAGGGCCAGAAGATAATATATGGCAGGAAAATTTAAAGTTTAACGAAAATGACAATCTTGGAAAAACGATAAACCGTGGTAGCGTTTTTTATGCAGTTCTTCAAATGAGCGGCATCTGACGTACTTTTTTCTAGATACACCTCTATCGTAAGAATGATAGCATGGATTAGGAGGTTCTTAAGAAATTGTAGACATCGTGAAGAACGAAACAAAGGTTCACTATCGATGAAGGAAATAGAAAACGTTGAACTATTGTGTTCAAGATAATTCAGGGCGAGGCCTTTAGCGATATAACCGATCCCAGAATAATTGGTTTGCAACCATTTCACAACAAACACCGTGTATTTTGGTTGAAGTCTCGTGTTTCAAACAGAGAAGACTGCGAAACGTTTCGGTTTCCGGTAGTTTTATCTGCTAAGCATGTTGTAGTTAATCGTTTGAAATTCGAAAAAGCTTGCCATGCTGAAGGTTATTCGAGAAAAGTATTGGATACTTGGTGAAAGGAGCACAATCAGATCGGTGTTAGCCAAATGTACTATCTGCAAGAGATACAGTGTTAAACCGCCCCCGTTGCTCATAGACAAAATGTGCGAATCGCGAACGTTTGAAGTGACTGGAATTGATTTTGCAGGACCACTGTTTTTGAAAACCGGTGACAATGTATGGGTATGTTTATTCTCCTGTGCGGTGTACCGCGCGGTGCATTTGGAACTGTACTTCTCTATCAACAGCATGTTTTCTGCAAGCATTTCGAAGGATCGTCGCTAGACGTGGACGTCCAAATACGGTATAGACAGACAGGGGTACCAATTTTTGTGGCGCGGAAATGTATTTAGTAAACTGGATTGGACAAAGATCTCTGTATCAACGACCACACAACGTATTTCTTGGCGTTTCAATCCCCTTACAGCAGCATGTTGGGGAGGAGTTTGGGAGAGACTGATAGCAATTTGCCGCCTGTCAGGAAAGTGACGTATATATCCGTCGATTTTTGAATTATTTGATATATTTTAATATGAGAAAACACCTGGGAGTGTGTATTTTCAACATATTCTGTAGTGTTTTGTAAGATAATTTACTTTAATGTTGCAGAAAGCTCACATTTCGAAGCTGTGGAGTGACATTGATCTGCAACTTTCAGTACTATCGCCTTGCTTATTGTAGCTTGGCAGCAGTTACAAAAAGGCGGCACAAAGAATCAGAATCAACGCCGCTTGCGTTGCATGAATCATTTATAGAAGGCCTGTATATGTATTATAGAACCTGTATTAAATTCGACACATGGAGAAGCTAAAACAGAAAAATAGAAATAAAATAATTTCCATTAGTTTTAGCGCTTTAGCCATAATATACTCGTCTTGTATTTGCTGCTCAAAATCTCTACGTCTAAGTGCCTTATGTTGTACATGTTGTATGCGTGTAACGTAGAAAATTATATTTTAATTGCAAAACCCTTATCAAGAAGTTCACGCTTTTCTCTAAACCAGCGGTCGGCAACCTTTTAGCTGTTAAGGGCCACATAGTGACAAAATTAAGTAAAAGCGGGCCGCACTTTTTATTTTTTAGTAGGTACCTATATTGATGTTATTAAAAATGCAAAGCACAAATATTTACTTTTACATTTTATTGATCATGATCTTTTCAAGCAGGAACAATGGCAAACAGATTATGATAAAAAGTAAATAATAACTGAAATCATTTTGTATACAATGAGGAGCAAGGAGAAATAAAAATGAGAAAAATATACAGACAAATTAAATAAGAACTTTCTCTAACATGCAAGTTAGTGTGATTTCTGAGGCTGTATTTCACTGGCTATTTGTGAAATATTTGCTTTCATGCTTGTCGTTGAAATTCGTAGAATGGCACTTAAATGCTCATCTGTGAGACGAGAACAATATTTATTTTTTCTGTAATTGAGAATTGAAAAAGTCTGCTCACATAAATAGGTGCTGCCAGAAATTGTTATTAATTGCTGAGAAAACTTTTTCAATTCATCAAAATTAGTCGATAAACTGCCGTAAAATTTAATAAGATTATTAATTTCACAGAGAGTTTTTAAGAGTGTCATTGGATTGCAGATCAATTACATTCATTCAGTTACTTGGTACATCTTCAACATCACATTGGAAAGGGTTTACAAAAATCTTCAGCTTGTCAGAAACCTTATCGAAGTCACTAAATCTGTCGTCGAACTGATTCTGCAGTTGAATTAAAACGCATTTCATTTTATCATTCTTCCAATTAAAATTTTATTCCAGCTTCCTCCACAGCTCTTTTACAATTCGGGAAATGGTCCAGCTTTTTCTCGTCAATATGTTTTAAGAAGAGCTTGCTTCTCATTTGGAATGCTTTTACATCTGTGTGCATATCTGATATTAATTTGTTCTTACCTTGAAGCTTCGTGTTCAGCATATTTAACTCATGAGTTAAATCTGCCAAAAATCCAAGGTCTATTAACCATTGAGGATTTGTAAGCTGTGGAACAGATTCACCTTTTCCGGCCATAAAAGTGTTAATTTCTTAGATCAAAAAATCTTTTCAGTACTGCACCTCTGCTTAACCACCTCACTGCAGAACAATACAGGACATCTCGGTGATCTGATTCCATATCTTTCAGAAACTGCTGAAATTGACGGTGTGCCAGGCCATTTTTTCTGATGTAATTTACAGTAGATATCACGATGTCCATTCCCTCTTTCCATTCAATAACTTTGCAGCATAATGCTTCTTGGTGGACAATACAATAAAAAAATAATGGGTTATCACAACCTATCTCTGCAAGTTTAGTTTAATTCTGCCAACCAGGCCCTTGTTTTGGCCGCTCATGTTTCTGCCACCATCAGTTGAAACGCTCACCAGTTTTGCCCATGGTAATTGCATTGACACTAACGCTTGTTCTAAGTGGCTAACTAAATCTTCACCTGTAGTTGTTCCTTTCAAGCTGCATAACTGCAAAAGCTCCTCATAAACATTAAAGTTCTCGTCAATCCCCCGAACAAATATTAGTAGCTGCGCAGTATCTGAAACGTCATTACTTTCATCGATAGCTAAAGAGAACCATTCAAATATTTGTGCCTTTTCCTGAAGTTGCTAGCATAAATTATTTCCCAAATCTTCAGTACGCCGGGTACACGTTCGGGCAGATAGACAAACATCTTCAAATATTTCTTTCTGATTCGGACACACCTCTTTAGCCATAACTAAAGCACACTGTTTTACTAGTTCGCTATCAGTAAACGGTCGGCCAGATTTTGCAAGAATTTCTGCTACCCTTAAACTAGCACGTACACCCGATTCATTACTTTGAACTTGAACCTTAAAAATATTTTGTTGGTTCTGTACTGATGATTTCAGGGCGTTAATTTTATTTTGTCGCAAATCACCCAAAAGACATGCAAATTTTGCTTTATGCTCGGTATCATAATGGCGTTTTAGATTATATTCTTTTTTAACTGCAATAGTTTTTTGGCATATTAGGCACAGCGGTTTTCCTCTATAATCAATAAAAAAATATAAATCTGTCCATTCATCGTTAAAAGCTCTATTTTCTTCCAATAACTTCCTTTTTTTTGAAGCCATCACACAGTTATGAGAACCATCAACCGAAGTAAATTCTGCAATAATAGAGTTCAATTGTGTTGAACACTTGCTATTTAGCTTTGCAAAAAGCGTTGTGTGATGGAAAAAACACACACACACACACACACACACACACTTACCTAACGAAATTCAAAACAAAATAACTCGACACGCTTCACTCGATCGTCCAGTAAGTTTGATGCGTGGGTTGCACTTGTTAGCTGATGACAGAATACAAGGTAAGGTTTGGAATATTGATTATTGAGGTACTGCTCAATCTTCGGTACGTTAAAATTCCACCACTGCATATGTGGGAGATGGCCAGACCTGACCAGTGTTGGACGTTATGGAATCTCCAACACGCACCGAAGATTGAGCATTACCTCATCATCTGAAACCTTTGGTTTTCGCGCGAAATGAAAATAATTCCGATTGTTTAGATGTTTAGAAGATCATTATTTACGAAACACCGCGGGCAGCAAAGAGGATGCTCGCGGGCCGCACGTGGCCCGCGGGCCGCGGCTTGCCGACCCCTGCTCTAAACCAACAGTATATACTCATACAGACCTTTGATAGTGCTTCCGTCGACGCATGGTTGTGGATCATAGATCATTAAGATCTGTCCATGGGGTGTTGATTATTTTGAGGGGTTGCTTTGCCTGGGGTGTTGTGTCGTCCAACGCCACTCTCATTTTCCTGGTTAGGTTAGGCCATGTCGTCCGCTCTTCCCGCGTATGCTGCTAAATGGCAGTGTCCCTGATGTTCCCATTAAAGATTAACGACCGCCGTTAAGTAGTGACCAGACATTATTTCCTCACCACCACCGGCATCCCACAATGACCCCATTCTTTGTATAGGGTTCTAATTCACAAATATCTAGTCGTAGGTCTTCAGTACCTTGTTTTCACTGATTATTGTTCACTAAAGTAACCAAGTGTGTTTCACCATTGTGATCACCACGGCTATCAAAACCACTCGTCCATGTGATCTAGCGAAATCCGCATATATCCCGTTGAAATCAAAAGATTTCTGTTTGGCAAAAACCCGCAGTACTTGACTCAAAAGCTCGTTTGGGTCCGTCAGCAGATTGTTGCACTCAGCTGGATGCAGTCCACAACCTCCGGAATCGTATTCTCTTTTTCCTACGTGCAACCAGATGCAGAGGGTTGCCTTTTATCTTTTGTCGAAAATTATGTAATGTAATTCGCGTCCACAGTTTCTGTCGAGATTCGCGTTCAGTTGACCAAGTACGCTTTCCGCTGGTAATGATGATGAAGTGGACTGTATTTCTTTCACTCTTTTTATTTCCTTTTATTACAATTATAACGACATATTTTTTATCAATAATAATTCACTTTTTTTGTTGATTGGTTTACAAACAGTTTATGTACTGCATGCCACATGCCGGCACCTCTTGAAAGCTCAGCTTTCAAGAAAACAGGAGATAACAAAGGCTGAACAATGTAATGATAATAGAAATTATTTGCATTGTATTAGGTGTATCTAGGTATGTGTTTATGATATAGGTAACGCTACTATTTTATTAACTGCTCTTTTGATGATACCTGTAGAAGTTTTATTTTTACTACGCAGACAACATTATCTCGTCCTGGATGTAATTCCACAACTCTCCCTAGCAGCCATTTTAAAGGTGGCATGTTGTCTTTTATTAATACTACTGAATTCGCCTTTAATTGGGCATTGGTTGTGTACCATTTCGTGCGTTGTAATTCTGAGGCATAAATTTTGCTCCATCTCTTCCAAATTATAAGAATTACTTTTTGCATCCTTTGAAATCTGTTTAGTCTGTTATCTGGAGTGTCTTCTGTCTGCAATTGTTCAGGTAAGGAAGTTAATGGCCGTCCAATTAAGAAATGACCAGGTGTTAAGGCACCTATTTCAAAAGGCTCTGATGACATTGGATGAATGGGTCTTGAATTTAGAATAGCTTCGATTTGATACAAGACAATTTGAAAATCTTCATAATTTAGATTTGCGGTTCCTACAACACCTTTCATGCACTTCACCCCAGCTTCCCACATGCCTCCAGAATGTGGTGATTTAGGAGGTATAAAGTGCCATTAAATGTTAAGTGTTTGGGCATATTTTACAAGCATGTCCTGATTTTTATTGTTGCGAAGAAAACTAATCTTTTTTTTCATTATGAGCTCCCATTATCGCTATAAACCGCTTGTGGCAAACCCCTTCTGGCAATAAAGCGTCTAAATGTTGCGATAAATGCTTGAATAGTTAATTCTGTTACTAATTCTGTATGTATTGCTTTCGTCGTTGAGACAAACAAAAAAGCAGATATATGCTTTTATCAGTTTAGAGTTTTTGATTAAGCAAGGTCCGGAGTAATCGACTCCTACATTGGCGAAAGGAAAGGTGGATGATAGGCGACAAGCTGGTACGTTTCCCATTAATGGAGGTTGCTGACTTAGGGGGATTTGCTTTGAAACAGATAACGCATTTTTTTAAATCCTTTTTGCTAAATTTCTTCCACTAACCGGCCAGAAACGTTCCCTAATAAAGTCTGTGGTCCACAGTGAAGTAACCGTAAATGTTCTTAAAATACAAGTTTAGTAAGATGATGGATATGGAAGAACTGGATGCTGTTTGTTGTAATTGGAATGTGAATTTTGTAAACGACCACCTACTACTCTAAGGATATTATTTTGGTCTAAAAAAGGCATTAGTTTTAAAGATTTTACTTTTAGGTGAAACTGAACCATTTGCTTGCAGTTGTAAAATTTTGGATGGAAAACATTCTGACTGCTATCTGAACTAATTTGTATAAAGCATCATTTAGTTCTGCAACAGACAACGTACCAACATTTTGAGTACATTTAAGATTATTTCGATCTTTTTTGACGAAGACATTGTGTTTAAAACGCAAACAATATGCTGTAAAACGCATAAGCTTATGTGATGATAAATATAAATAGAATATTTCCGATATTAATTCCGTATTAGTAATATGAGCAGTTACACTGCTATGCTCAGTTATCAGTTCCAAAGTGTGTGATTCATATTCATAATCACCATTAAACAAAGGTGGATGAAATTCTCTCTGTGAGAGGAATCATGGACCGTGCCACCAGAAATTTAATAAGAGGGAAGGACCTAGTGCCCCTACTTATTAAATCAGCAGGGTTATTTTTTGATTCAATGGGAATCTAGTCTTTTAACAGATGAAAGTAACTGAATTTCTGCGATTCGGTTAGCTACAAATGTTTTATACTTGTATGAATCTGAACCGATCCAAGAAGGGGTAATTGCAGAATCAGTAATAAACTATATTTTGAATGTTAGTATTCAGACATGTAACTTAAATTGGCAAATCTGGCTAGCAGCAAAACAGCGCATTGTTCGAGGCGAGGTAAAGTAGTTTTATGCAAAGGAGCTACACGTGATTTTGAACAGAGTAGCTGAACTAGCACTTGCCCAGAAGAAGAAATACTCCTAAGGTAGATGCAACAACCGTAACCTCTCGCTTGCATCTGAAAAGCCATGCACTTCTAACTGACCGGTTTGCTTTGAAATAGAATGACGAGGGATAGCTAATTGATTAAGTATGTTTTTGTTTTATTTGTGCCGTAATCAAATGCAGTAACGACCGAGTGCCGAAACTGCTACGGTACAAATGGGGTTTATCAAAAAAACAATCAACAAAGTTACAAATGATCGCGAACTATCTAAATGCGACCTCCAATTACTACTGGACTTACCTTGACGATGGACAGGTGAAGTTCTAGTAGTAACATTCTATCAGCAAGAGCGGCAAGCGCGGCGACCGGTCACTGCTATTGCCTATAACCAACTATATCTATGTCTAGAACTATACTAGGGGTGGTCGTTTTCGTCCACATGTGGCCCTTTACCCTGGGTTGGCAGACCAGAGCGACATGGAGGCGCGAAAATATATACAAAAAAACTATTTCTATTCACAAAGACGAAACAAAGTATATGTAATTCTTTGTGAAACTCATGTCAAATTTTATTAAATTTAGTTGGTAGGGTATCATCCCATCCCAACTGTTCAATCCAAAGAGACTAAATGAGGAATTTTATCTTTACTGTTATGAGATTTAGGAGTCTAAGAGGGTCGTAGACCACTACTATTGTTGATAAAATTTCTTGTTTGGTAGGAAATGTGTTTTTAAATGATGATTCTTTGATATCGTATTGAATGGTGTCATTTTTTGGGTTCCATTTGATCCCTAAAATCTTGTTACTCTCATTTTTGCTAACTGTAAAAAGTTGTTGCACTGTGCACGCACCAGTTAATAATAAATCATTGACATAAGTCACTGTTAATAACTACTAGCTACAGGATGAGATTCAAGGTGTTCAATAGCAATTTGAGTAAACATCGGGTGACCAAACAGGGTGCGCTAGCAGTATCATAAGTCACGATGTTGAGCTGATAACATTTTAACAACTGTTCTAGCTCACTGCGTATTTGTCGATACATATTTGTTTAATTGTTGGTGTTTATTTTGTGGAGTCCTTCTTTGTTAATTTTTCTTATAGTATTTATTTGTAGGTTCTGGCTCCTTATTTTTATAAATTAAAGACACTTTCTTTAATAATATGACGTTTCGACCTATAATTTAGGTCTTTGTCGAATATTTTATTTAGTAGATTGACAAATTATTATGACATTTATAATTTTGATATTAATATAAAATGTACCTTCAAGTTTATTCCTTTGTTATCATTGTGTATGGTAAATGTGATGGTGAGAGGGTGTGTTTAAATGACGGTGTAGAAGGTATTACTTAGTCCTTGTATGTCAGTCCTGTCGTTTACTACTAAAATACTAAAAAATAACAACTACCCCACTAAATTAATAAGTAACTCAATAAAACAACAAACCGAAAAACTATACAATAGTATTCAATACAAAAAACAAGACAAAAACACAAACATAACATACTTAACCTTACCATATATACCACCACTCACTCAAAAAATAAAAAATCTGCTAAAACCACATAACTTCCAAATTACATATAAATTAATTAACACAATTAAACAATTCTACACACCGTTAAAAACAAAAATACCAGAAGAAACAAGAACACACACAATATACAGTATAAAATGTAAAGAATGTAACAAACAATATATAGGACAGACAGGACAATACTTAAAAAACAGACTACAACAACATAAAAATAATAACAACTACAGAGCTTTAAAAAAACATCAAGAACAAATTGACCACACTTTTGACTTTGATAATACCAAAATTATTACTACGGAACAACATAAACAAAAAAGACAATTTTTAGAAATGATACATATTCAAAAAAATCTAAACACATGTGTAAACGACAGGACTGACATACAAGGACTAAGTAATACCTACTACACCGTCATTTAAACACACCCTCTCACCATCACATTTACCATACACAATGATAACAAAGGAATAAACTTGAAGGTACATTTTATATTAATATCAAAATTATAAATGTCATAATAATTTGTCAATCTACTAAATAAAATATTCGACAAAGACCAAAATTATAGGTCGAAACGTCATATTATTAAAGAAAGTGTCTTTAATTTATAAAAATAAGGAGCCAGAACCTAKAAATAAATACMATAAGAAATATTTGTTTAATGMTAGCATTAATAACAAAGTTATGTAGGCGAAATCTTAACAAAATCGAAAATAAGGAACTTGAACTACAGGACCTATCATCAGTATATCATTAAGKGATTTTCCGGTATGAGTTTTCATGGAAGCGTCAAAAACAACTCTTACTTTGGTAGTTAAAGATTGTTCACGAACTACAGGGTGATGTGGCAAGTAACATGATCCTGAAACACATTTTAAAGGGACCTCGGACATGTGACCCTGGGATAGACATTCATAAATTCAGTGTACGCAGATTTTAGCGTTGGGTTCTTGTTTAACTTGTTTTCAGTCATAAAAATGGCGCTTGGTCAAATATTCGGAATTACCGAGTTCAGAAATATTTGATTTTAACGGCATGAGCACGATGAACCTACCAGAAGTGACTTTGGAAAGCGTTAGAAGAAAGTGCTCTTCGCACTCGTTTCCTGCTGACATCAAAGCAGATTTAATCTTAGGTTCATCAAGAAGCCAAAATTGTGATAGACTTATCAAGTAGATCTCTTTCTTTGCTGTGTAGCACAAAACATTGCGAGTAATTAAGACATGAATTAACACGCATGTCTATGCTGTGCTCTCTATACCTCAATCAACTGCAGATAGATCTACTACGCTGTCATTACAACTCATCAGTGCAGTTTAGGTCTAGTGTAGACAGCACGGCATATAACTAGTTTTGCTTATATACCAAAGCATGAATTGTTGTCGTAGGTCGGTTGGCGTGCAAAGCCTGTGATTGCCCAACCAAACTTGGCCTCTATAAGTGCTTTCTCCGATATCCCACTATATCCCAGAAACGGAACATCCTAACAGCAAATCAACTGGTTTCGAGACTATATGGGATTCTTTAGTAATAGGTGGTATTTTCCATGATGGATTTAATGCGACTGTTAACTAACAAATACTTGTTTTCGAATGTTTTTTTCTAAAAGATCCCATATTATGGCGCAGTTTTCGCTTGACAACTATATTTTCAACAGTGGTTAACGCATCTTTGGTAAACGCATTCTTGAGATGAAAGCACTTTTCTGTTAGTAAATGGGATTGAGGTGGATTAAAGAAAGCTATCTCTAAAAGGCACCCAGTTTTTATAATTCCCATCAAATGGTTCCAGTGTTAAACGTGCCAATTTTAAATTATTCGTACTATTTTGATTTGGAATATCATTTAGGTTGCTAGGTGTATCATGATTGATTGTTGAAATTTGGTGTTATAGTTATCAAGAATTGTTTCAGCCAATGCAATTGAGGTCACATATTTATTCCTCTTCAAATTGGTTAACTTCTCAAGGAGGAACGTTCACAACAAAAATTGGTAATTTTAATTGACTTGTTTGACGGCGCTAAATGAAACATTTTATTAATAATATAATAATTATAACACTTGGTAATGTTTCAGATTTTATTGAGTTTAACCTCTTACATGTTTCGGCTTATTAGGCCTTTCTCAAAGAGTTTACAAAACGAAACTGTTGCTTAAAGTTAATTGCAGATCCCACGAGCCTCTTACCTACGAGCGGGTGACATTTATGGCAGCGTTGATAAACTAGGGAATTCCACTTGATCGT
Source organism: Rhyzopertha dominica (assembly GCA_025024175.1). NCBI lineage: Eukaryota > Metazoa > Arthropoda > Insecta > Coleoptera > Bostrichidae > Rhyzopertha > Rhyzopertha dominica. The sequence continues at coordinate 32,460,090 of QCXZ01000003.1, forward strand.
TACAGATATTTTTATATATATTTTTATAGATATTTTTATATATCTGTAACGACCAAGTGGAATTCCCTAGTTTGTTTATCAACGCTGCCATAAATGTCACCCGCTCGTAGGTATAGAGGCTCGTGGGATCTGCATCTAACTTTAAGCAACAGTTTCGTTTTGTAAACTCTTTGAGAAAGGCCTAATAAGCCGAAACATGTAAGAGGTTAAACTCTAAATCTGAAACATTACCAAGTGTTATAATTATTATATTATTGGTAATTTTGTTATGACAGTATTGTATTTTTCATAGAGGTCTGTTAAATTCTAATTTTACTTTGATTTTTGCTGACAGTTTCAGTGATTGATAGTTGATCAGAATTTGGCAATTATTTTTAAATGAACTAACTTGCCTAATAATATTGTTAAGAGATGCTTGAAGTGTTCTTGCCTCCAAAGGTTCCTTGGGTGGCATCTTCTTGTGAAGGGGAATGTCTCTCACAGGGTTCCGCGTGTAGCTTTACTGGATGTATTCGTCTCCTTGTATGCTGATGAGTCCACCTAACCCGTGTATTAAAAAACCCAGACTTATGTATGCTGCGTCTAGATGAACTGGCTTTGATGAAGCTATTATTAAGATGCCTGCTCCAGGTAGGTGTCTTGTTAATTTGCTTAACTGAAATGTAGATTTTAGTGCTAAGCGCTGAAGTTGGGTAAAGGATTTTTGTTAAGCTTGCTGCCTGTTGTTGTTGACTGTTTGAAGGAGAGCTTATTGCCGCTTGATTGGGAATTAGGCTGCTCCTGGGGATGCTTCTAAATGCTGATGTGTGCAGATACCATTGACTGGTTTCGGATATCCGGCTCGTAATACCCATTATGTTGAGATTCGCGTTTAGTTGACTTAAGTACGCTTTCCACTGGTAAATAATAAAGTGGACTGTATTTCTTTCACTTTTTATTCATTTTATTACAATAATAACTTGACATATTGTTATGTATTTGCCTAGTATTGTATTATTTAAAATATCGGCAATTCAAGTAACCCTTGAATTGACTGAAGGCGAGCCAACAACCTTGACTGAAGTGTTGACAAGTATCGCGCGAGATTGGTCATCAAGGGATGTGCTCAACGACCTGGCTTAGATTATGCTGAAACCTTTAGTCCGGTTGCACGATTAGAAGTCGTCAGATCTGTGTTATCCATCGCAGCTGTGGAAAAGATGACGTTGTGCCAATTTGATGTCTCAACAGCGTTCCTATTCGGTGACGTTTTGGAAGAAATCTCCATGAAGCAGCCTGAAGGTTATGAAGATGGTACAAATCGAGTTTGTCGCCTGAAACGAAGTTTGTATGGACTCAAGCAGGCTCCGCGCTGCTGGAACAAGCGGTTTGATGATTTCATGCTTTGGGATTTATTCAGTCATGAAGATCCCTGCATGTACGTCTGCCACACTCCATCTGGAAAAATCATCGTTGTGCTGTATGTTGATGATGGATTAGTTGCAGCCAACAGTAAGTCTGAAGTGGACTTATCGTCAAGCAAATACGTTCACAATTTGATATCGTTGTGAAAGAAACGTCCTACTTTCTGGGACTCGAAATAAATCGACAGAATGGTGACATAATGGTCAACCAAACGGCGTTCATTAAGAAAATTCTCTCTCGATTCAATATGGAAGGATGCAATCCAGTTTCTACGCCAATGGAGAAACTGAGCGCGCAAGGATCACGGAAAGCTTGTGATTTTTCATATCGCTCAGCTGTAGGAGCGCTGACTTATGTTGCTCGAGGAACCCGCTATGACATTGCATTCAGTGTTGGCGTTTTATATCGACATCTGGAAAATCCAACAGAAGAGGATATTGTACGAGCAAAACGAGTCATTCGCTATCTGCTGGTACCACAGACTTGAGATTGGTATACAAGTGTGAGCCAAAGACTCGTCAACTTGAATGCTACAGTGATGCTGACTTTGCTGGCTGTCCCAACACGATGCGCTCAACTAGCGGAGTAATTGTGAAATTCGCTGGAGCAGCAATTACATGGCTAAGTCGTCGACAGGAGTTGGTTGCTGATTCAACGTGTGAAGCGGAAATAGTAGCTGRAAATCTTGGTTCAAAAGAAACGATTTGGATTACACGACTGTTCAAGGAAATTATTGGGTTGTCTACAGTTCCTGTACTCAATACTGATAACGAGTCAGCCCGAAAACTTTCTGAAAATCCCGAGTTTCACTTCAGAACCAAACATATACAGAGGAAGTATTTATTCATCCGAGATCGGATCAGAAAGGGAATGTTGAACGTAGCCTATATCGGAACTGAACATCAGTTGGCGGACATTTTAACAAAGCCTGTACCCCGCATCAGACTTCAAGCCCTTCGAGAGAAGTTAGCACTTCAGTAGCCTTGACTTCAAATAAGGGAAAGTGTTGAAGATCCAGTTATTTTTGTCCGGCTGGCAACAGCGCTCTTGACGTAAATATGTTGGTAGAACTGCGTTTTTGTAATCCAAAAAGAACTGTCAAGCACGCTAATATGTTTTGTATTACCTGATTAATTTTCGCTTAAAACTTTAAGTTTGTTAAAGTGGTGTGTGTTCGTGACTTCTTTTCATCCCAAAGTTCAACACCTATAATAATAGTTTTAACTTGACTTCTCATTCACAAAAAATATGATAAAAACTTACCTAAATGATATTTGCAACATACAAATTCTGGCACAAACGTTATTGTTCACCTCTAGCAAGCAAAATAGCACAAAGAACAGAAGCTCACCAAGCATCAAACCGCTGACAGTTTTTGACGTCTGGCATCTGGCACCCTCGATGACGCGCAACCCCCTCTCAAAAATTTTGACCTTAGTTACCAGACAACCTATAAAATCTACTAACCTTGGATCATTGACCTGGGTTTAATCCGCGGTCGTTGCTATAGCAACACCAATTAGAACATCAGATTCATGACGTTAGACAACGACCGCGATTTAAACCCGGTTTAACTGATCCACGTTTGTGCAACCGGCCCCAAGTGTTTCTCAGCTAGGTTGGCGCTGAAGTGTGACGGATCCATGTGATAATGAATGAGCAAGTTAACTCCGTCAACATACCGCGTTGCTTCAAGACATCGTGGGGCACTAACACTCGTCAACTTTAAAATATTCTTTTAACACTAGGTACAAAATTAAGCCAAACACAACTCCCTTACGCACGTTATGGTTGGGATCCGGGATCTTGACGTGCCCTAGCAAAATGGCCGACATCTACGTCACATGAATATAGCGTATATCATACAAAATGTTTACGCTTAGTATGCTTATATGGAGTTGAAATACATGTGTTAACAGTAAGTAATGTTAAGGTGATCCTATTAAGTAAAAATAGTGTTACCCTCGAGAAAATTATTGTGTAATACTAGAGATTATTCAAATACAACCTGTATGTACAACTGGAAGCAATTTGCATATACGAGACATTGTGCCCGGATAATCATCGGCAACTGTTAGTCGTCGGATTAAGACGCAGGCGAATGTAGGTGAATACAGACGTTATATAAGCGAAAATTTTAGGATAGACAATTAGATAAGTAGATGCCATGGGGCAGCATCGAGAGTGAAGTAGCTACTGACGAATTGGTTAAGGCTTTCGCGGACAGGTGATGAACTGTCAACCTACATCCAGCACCGGAGATGGAAGGACCTCTGAAGAAGCTTGCCACTCGTGCTAGCGAAACGTTAGGAAGCAATTCCAACCGACAACCGTCGAAATGAAGTCCCTTTTATGAGGCTATTTTTGCTTGCTTCATCTGCCGTCCTGCTCCGACCACTGCAGTCACGTATGCCTGGTCAATCTCAATTTAATGGGAAGAAACTGAGGATCATGCGTAGTCTCTGTAAGGGAACCTTAATTTTGCTTCGAGTTACAAGGCGGGCATTTCAATAAGCTGTGACAATACCAGATACTTCACTGGTGGCGTCCATTGCACTTACCGCGGTTGAAATATTCTACGTAAGCTACGCCTGCATTCATCCGCTGTCGTCTTCCGACCAATGTAGTCGCCAACGCCAGCCTGCTGGAAACAGACTAGGGACTGAGGATAATGCTACGTCCCGTATGCAAACTGCTTCGAGTTACATAACAGCTATTTGAATAAGTTCTGGTACTTCACAATAATTTTCCCTACGAAAAGAATTATTTCACTTAATAGGATTACTGTAACAATACTATTAACACTATTTGTTTCAACGCCATACAACCTTAAACGTATCTAAACCTTTTATAATACCGTCTGCTTTTCTGTCAGGCAAAATTGGAGTGTTAGTCCATGATCAAAGTTGCCAACTAGCTATAAGATAGGTTGTGCCCTTGATACCCAGCTTCTAGCTGATAGATGTAGCTGTGCCCTATCAAAAGACGAGCTGGTGAAATGTCGCCAAGAATTTATAATGCAGTGGCTGGCAGTGACCTTACCTCGCGAATCAGGTACTGCCAAGCTTAGTTTCAGGTTAGATCCGGCAACACAAAGGACAAAATAATACTTTTTCCTATGGCGCCAGCCAGTATCGCCGGATTTCAGATTTGTGGCAACCATCGCTTTCATAGCTGTTAAATCCGTCAATATGGAACAATTAGAAACTATATAGGTCACAGTCGTTCTCAGTTTACGTATCAAGGTTCAAGGACAGCTCGCGATAGTTACAAATGTTTACAAAATATGGAAGTTTATTACAACAAATTCTTAGTTTCACTTTCATTACATTTTTGCTATGCATAGTAAGAATTAAATTAACTGAAAATTCTAGACAATCATAAATCCTTAGTGGACAAAATTTTACTATTTTAAATGAATTGTGTAATTTCAATTGTGTCCAGTACTAAATTTACTTCCTATTCATTTGACAAAATCAAAAATCCTTTTTATTTTTGCTACTGACGATGGCTTGCACCATATTGTAAATAAAGTGAATAAAACTTTGAGTTTGAATCTTTAAAGAAGACTATGTAACAACCCATTATTTTTTTCAAAAACCTAATCGTTTGTGAAGTTGATTCGACAAAACGGCAATATATCCCCATTTATAGCCTTTCCTTAGCTCTGCTAGTTTCCGAAAAATTCACCCTGTATACGTGTTACTTAAGCGGGAATAGTAGGAGCATTAACGTAATTGAAAACGCTATTTTGTTTTTATCGTGATTAACCACATCGCCTGCAGGTGGCGTCGAGTTGCGCGCCGTGATAACATCGGCGACGTCTGTTCCAAGCGTCGAGACGCCACCACCTTTCTCCAAATCTAATGCCAGTTAAACACGGACGTCAGGCAGGCAGCAACACTAGCGTTAGAAAAACGATGATATCGTACAATTCGTGACGTACCCATTTCGATGTGCTGGCCCCGTCGATCAAACGTTTTATTCGGTTTTTGTTGCGCAAATTTTATATGTTTACGCAGTGACCTGTGCATCGACAACCGGCTAAAATTCAAACGATAGGTACGTCACTATTTGAAATACATGTGCTAGGTTAGTTATTGATAACAAAATGCTCGGGTAATTCTCATTTTATACTGTTCGCGGATTATAAAATGTGATCTATTCATACATTTGAAATTTGTTATTCTATTCGACAAAATCAACATTGCCACTATTGTGGCTTACAATTGATTTGGGATATCTATAAGTAAATAAGTGGTTTTTTTTTTTTCAGATAAGTACATTATATATCTTAAACTATACTACTGTTGGGAATTAGGTATGCAATTTTGAAGCAATATCCAAGTTATGATAACACATTACACTGGTAAAAGAAAAATAATAAATAGCGGTTACACTACTTAATCTAACATTTATGATAATTCACCGTACTTAAATTGCAGATTTTAAATGCACATTACGGAGCGAACGGCGCGAAATTGACAATGGAACCTGTTGAAGATTCCTCTTCTAATTTGAGTCGCTTACTGTAGCAAGACGCGAAAATAGTCGGTTCGTTACTAATTTTATACACGCAATTTATAGCGCATAAGTGTTGTCCAATGTTCGTGTTGTCATTTTAACATTTCAGGGTGCGTTTTGTTCGTCGCCTGAATCATCTCCAAATTAAGTTCCTCCAACTGTGCCTTGTATTTTTACATTAAAAAGGAAAACAAAAGCGATATTGTAAGAGCAAGATTAATTTTAAGAACTTGTCCCGGCCGTTCGGAAATCGCACGCGCTTAAGCAATCTAAATGAGATACTCTTTAAATACATCAGAGAAGAGTAATTAGTGTTATTTTAGCAATGGTTTGGATGCGCATTAAATATAGGCAGGTACGCTTTTTCCTGGTAAAGACTACATGCCAAGAATCTTTCAACTGTTACAGCATTTTTATATTTACTTTTTGCAATATTGAGTAGCCGCACAAGATTTTACTACATAAGAAATTGGAATAACATAACACCAAAAAAAATATACAAACGGTAAAACTGTCAACAACCTCTTTTCTTACCTGCTTTGTTACTTTAAAAATTAGCTTAGAATACTAAGGTAGGCCTTATGACATTTGAAAGTATTTTTTTGCTTAGCCTACTTTTTGTATATTAACGTGTTTCCATAGCAGCGTTTTTAGTTTGTTTTCTTTATGAAAATCCATCGATTTTTATCAAATTTGTATTGTAATAACAATTTTCTTGTTAAAAATCGTATTTTCAAATAAGCGACAAAAAGTACAAAACACAATTAACACCAATAAAATACTTCACGTTTTATTCAATAAAATTAAACACCGAACGTACATTTAGGTCCTACACGAACCATCTTCAGCGGTGCTGTAATAAACGAACTTCACGAGTTGCCTTTAAAGTTCAAAAAGCGACAAAAAGCCTTATCAAAGTAGTTCTGCAAGCTGTGAATGCTGTTTTTTATTCATTTGATGATAATTCTAATGGTGGTAAACTTTATTCGCTTAAATAAATCTTTACATCCAATTAAATAATATTCAAACCGAAGACCTGCAGTTCGACAATAACCTAGTGCATTACAGAAATTATTGCTCAATAAATTTTGCAGTCTGTTCGGCGGTAGGTATTTCTTGGATTTCGTGCCTCATTCTAGATTCCAGCTCTTGCTTTCGGGTTTTTTCTACGCTGAACTTTTTAAATGATCTCAGAGGAAGAAATCAAATGAACTTAAATCAGGCGAACTAGTAAGTTCCGACGTCCTAGGAAGAGGTTTTTCAAGTACAGGCGATCATGAACTACAAAATGCGGCGGAGCGCCGTTTTGCTTAAATACGCACATTCAGTAACAATTTTAAATTCCATTCAATAAACTTTAGTGTAAAACACGTCTGTTGAGGTAAAGTAAATAAACCATTAAAGAATACACCAGAATATGACAGTAAGAACTTAAACGATAATAAGGTTCAGCATCCAGCATGCTGTATGCACTTATAAACCTATTTGCTCAGATGAACGATTTTCTCTTGTTCAAAGTAATCCAAAGTAACTGGCTGCATGTGATCCGCGTGTTGTCTTGTTGAGAGTGTATTGGGGATGGTCCTGAAACAGGGTAAAACATACGTTTCTACTTCTTTAATATAGGTAACGATAGGCTGTCATTCCAAGAGTCTAAAGATGACAATATTAACGTTATTCGTGTTTTACCTTCCCAGAACCACGTATGACAATAAGACAATAAACCCATTACCACGCTTAAACTCCTGCTCATTCTGGTAATGAGTAAATAGGCATCTCACAATCCTACATTATTCTCCTCCCTCTATCACACTCGCTAACTTGACGGCAATTTGCATGTCTTTTGGCTTTAGGTTTACTGACAAATCAAAGGTTTTAGAAATACAACTTCAACAAGCCAAAAAGCATAGTTTTCTCATTTTGTTAAATGAAAACGCTCTTAAAAACAGGATAGTACAGAAAGCAGTGCATCGATTAGTCGGAAAAATTGATTTTTATCTTAATAAAAACGTATAGCAAAAATATGCAAATAAAACAAGTTAGTGTTACAAAGTATTCTTGATATGTCTATTTGTTAATTATAAAATCAGAATTAGAAATAGTTCCTTTCCTTCCAGCAGGTTAGGTTCTGTTGAGGTTATTTTTTTTCGGCACTTTATTTTTGTCTGTTAAACCCGTTATTATTGTTAATTTCAAGTCTAGTTATTACAAATGTGTCAACCACATTCAGACTTGAGCGCCAAAAGACAGTGTTATGTAGTTTAGTTTCGGCTTTCTTACTGTGTTGTACATTTATGAACTGCCAATTTCGTTTTTACAGTGCGTTTGCAAAAAAAGAGCAAAGTAGCTTCCTGGAAAAACAGACGCAGAACTGCAAAGTGCTTGACACAAAATAGTTATATGAATCTTTATTATCGTTTACTTTGAATATATTTAAGCTGTCGTAATAACGAAGAAACTAAATGAGTTATAGACATGCCTTTGTTTTGGAACAAGTGAAGTCTGATAAGATTAAACAGATCATTGTAAAATAAAAGTACGGTCTCAGCGTCATGAATTTACTCGCTTTTGAGAGGCATATTTCTGGTTTAGCACCGTAACCTTTGAAACGAAGTACGAAAAATTGCCAGTAAAGTCTGCACGCATGATTTTAAACAAACTGAAATAATAAAAATTTTCTCGCGAAAAAAACCAACGTAATACACCTAATTTAGAAAACATCAAGTACTATGCGAACACATATTACCTACGTTATAGTGTTCCAAAAGTGATGGTGCAAACAAACGCAAATGTAAAGTAGTTTAGTTCCAATCGAAATAACAGCGTGTCATTATTCAATTGTTTGCTTTTTTTCTGAAAACCACTATCCCGAGGTGAATCAAGTATGCCATGAGAACTCAAGATATTATATGATTTTTCCATGATTAGTACCACCACCAGTAAGTATTAGTAACTTATTAAGGATGAAAATAATTTTAGAGGGTAAAGAAAAAGTACCGAAGGAGTGAAGATTTTGACAGGCCAATTCTGCTTTGAACATTATCAAATAGGTAAGATGTAAACATAATGTCTGCATCTGTTGCATCCAGCAATTTAGTTGCCGTATATTCAAATTCTCATTTATCTCCATTGACAATTTTCTACCAAAATAACAAAAGATTTTCAAGCAAAAGCGTATTTGCCCAATAATGCACTTATATCACTCGCATTATACACATTGCTTGTGCCGTGTACCTTTGCTTTCCTCTCTTCATAGATCTGTAAAAACAGAGCTTTGTTTGTATTTTATCTGCCTAATTTTCATTCGCTAAATGTTCCTTGATTCCTACTCTACTTTTCGGAAAAAGTCCATAAGAAATGCCATTATCTAAAGTCTGTTTTTCTCGCTTTATACAAGTATGTATTTTTAAAAAGGATACTTTGTAAGTATTTAAATAGCGAGGGAGGTTGAGACAAGACCAAAAAAATGTCTCATCTCAGCGGTAACACTACTAACTACCTAAACATGTTGGGTTCACATAGAAATCAGGACAGTTTTAACAATCGAGTAACGAATGAGTTCTCAATAGCGCTTTTGCAATAAATGTTAACATCGTTGTCTATTGGCCCTAGCATACAGCCTGCATCGTCTAATACTAATAAAACGTTATAAGGTTCTGTAGGGATCCCGGACTGTTTCTTATTTGGAGAGTAGCAGATTAAATCCTATCTCGTTTAGACATTCTTCGCGGTACACAATTTCTTTGTAGTAACCCCACAAAAAAAGGGTTGAGGTTCGTGGAGGTCCTCGTCCCCATCCAACTACCAATTATATACATTTTTTACAAACTTTAACTATTTGAGCATCGTGCGCTGGAGCTCCATCTAATTGAAGCAACATTCTGCCCCTACCCCTAAAGGAACTTCGTCCAGTAATGGCCAAGCTGAAAGAAGATGAATTATTATAGACAACCCTATTAGAGTAATGGATCAGTTTTCAATTCTTTAGCTGAAAGCAACTATTTCGTGTTTCATTGGAATTTTCTATTGACTAACTAAATTATGAGCGCTAAATATCCCAATCCTGTTGAAGAGGCATTCGTCGGTCCACAAAACCTGTTCAAGAAGCTCTCATCTCTTCTACACGTTCTAATCATTCGCTTCCAAAACTGAACCCGCAAGGGATAATCGTTGGGCAACAGTGCTTGTACCCGCTGAATAATACTGTTGTTTCTTGAGGACTTAGAGTATCGTCGACTTCGTCATATATATGCCGATATTTGGCGTACACTTGTGGATGAATTTCTACCTCGAGCGTCCATGACATACCATAAATGAAATGCATACTCACGTGGCGTATACGACTTTTGTGTACTACACGTAAAAACCCAGCAACAACAAAAACAACAATAAAGAACTATTAACAGGACCAAAAATTAAACAAAAACGTTAGAAACAACAATTGCAGCAATAAAGGAACAATAATCTTAATTACGATAGTTAGAATTACAGGACAAAGCACTAGAATTTTGATATGGCAATAAAGATGGACGCCATAACATCCACAGCCAGCTTTACCAAAACAGTGTATACCTTACACAAAGTAACATTTCCCCCTGCAATAGAAGTACATTTCCCCCTGCAATAGAAGTCCTATAACAGATACATAAATGACTGAACTCATTCAATTAGCATAAATAGCGATACATTTTGTTCATGTACTTTCTTGCAAGATACGTACCCTGCGGTACTAATGAAACAATTCATAAAAGTTCGTCGTGATGATGCATTGTGTTTTAAGTCTGCACAATATTATTATTTAGATACCTCATTTAATAGAGATATGATTTATAATAATTTTATTTTTAACTAGTCCCTAACTAGACCCTTGGTGCAGCACAGGGCAGTAATAATAATAGTATGTAGTGGCACAGTTTCAGAACATCGCAGTAACTATTACAAACATCTAAACGCCTTTTGAAATAGTTTTAGAAGATAGCTCAAGCATACTTACAAGTAAACGTACGCTTTTTAGCAGTTAGTACATATATATTTTTATCGTGCAGTTAAAAATTTCACGTCCTTACAGTGTTAAAGTTTGCTAGGCTTTGTATTCTTTTCGATTTCATAACTATTACTTGCTCTTAGGTTCTACGTCGATCTGCATTTGAGTAGTGTAATTTCATACAATAACTATGTATAATTACCACTTACAAGCGTATAGTTTATTTTGCTCTAGGTGAAATGCTATATTGCTAGTTTTTTTGATACTTTTGCTGTAGTACTACAATATAACAATTTAGAGAAAATTTTGTTATTGTATTATTGTCAGTGATGGGCGTTTACGCGTAAATTATAATTTTCTACGTTACACGCGTAGAAAATGTAGATAAAGCATTTTGGCGTGGATTTTGAGTAGAAAATTCAAGTAGGTACGCGATAAACCTGAATGGAAACCATTTTGTTTCTAATTTCCCTGTTTTGCTAGCTTTTTCATGCGTCGATTTCCTTTTTATAATAGTTTTCTTTGGAAGATAAGAGACAAAGCATTAAGTTTTCCTTCCACGACTATATTAAGTACTTTGTTAAGTAGCCTATTTTCACATGATATCAAATTAGAACAGCATGTTTCATATTCAAGTTGATTTTTCTTCAGAGAAAGGTATCTACTGTAATCAACTATAACCTGTTACTTGCTTCTTTAGAGCAATGTACCTAGTTCAGTATACATATATAGGACAATCAAACTGACCTGCAATTAAAAACGTTTGGTGAAAGAACAAGGGTGGCATATAAAATTGGCCATTTATTTCCGCTTATAGAGAATAAAGATAATAAAATTCAAAGTGCGCCAAAGTGCTTTTGGACAGCACACTTAGCCTGCTTACTCAGGTCTTCTGGCTATAATTGACGTATTCCCAAACAAGTTATTGTTATTTAAACATTTATCTAGTATAGTATTTTGTTTAATTAAGAATAAATATTATAAGATAATTATAAAATACAAAATAATATTGGCATTTGAGGCGTTTTGAGTAGTACTGATGATGACACCAGACAGAAAACTATATATTTCTAGAATCCTGTTTGTCTACACAATGCTGTTTTCTACAGTAGACTTTTAAGGTAGAATATTACATAGTTTACGCGTAGATAATAGCGTAATTTATMACGTATTCTACGCGCCCATCACTCATTATTGTGTTGTTAATTCTTATACTACCAGTCCACACATTTTACAAGTTATATGGCTTTCAAGCTATGATTAACCACACCGTTGTACATTAATCTCTTTATTTGTTGGCCTACAAATTTGGGTTGAACCCTAGCTTTATTATTTTCACGCTCGCTGGAGTATGGAGATAGCAGTGATATCATTTTGTTATATGACTTGTCGAGATTGTCCTAAATACGCACTTTGTAATCGTCACTGAATGCTAATGAAAAGGAAGCATTATTACTGCACCATATTATTCTAATAATCGATTAACGGCACATTTATTACATATCTATTATACAATAAACACGTAAAATATGGAATACATTACCTCAATCGTTATGAACGGATTTTTACAGAAAATCCTTGGAGAATGTCACTTTGTTTGCGTTTTGCTTTTTAACTGGATATTTTTCTTCTTAATATCAAGCATTGCAAAAGAGACTCAGGGGAAATCATTTCACGACTACAACAAATGGAAATAACTAAGGTTCTGTATAAATACTATAATGGATAATTAATGCGGACAGGTACACAAGAAAATCAAAGTAAATGTTCGAAGTGACCTCCAAACATTCTTTTGCAATCTTAGCAAGTGCCCGCATTGTTATCAATTGCCTAGGCTTACCCTGCAGCCAATACGTTTCACTTGTCTTAAATTAATATTCGCGAACGATACTCGCAAATGAGGTGGCGCACCCTCTTGTTGGTACCATATATTATTATTCGGCGATCCCTCACATGGCCGACTTCAAGAAATTTTTTCTCGATCTTTCTAACAGTTGACTGTGTAAATGGTTCTCTTTTAAGATATTTGTTATTAAATAAGATCCAGACTGTGTGTGTACTTCGATTACTCTCCGTAACCGATCCTCATATAAAAATACCCTCTATATTTTTCCGTTTCATTAAACGACGGACTAACATTAAACTTTACCTCCATTCGTAACCGATTTCGGGCGTCAGTACCTTAGGATTTCTTTTATATGTCCAGATTCTTTTTAAAAAAATTTGTCAACTTGGAGACTGTGGATTGGACAATGAACGTTATTAAATAAATCACTAACATCTTGGTGTGAACCATTACAATTTCAATTAGTTAAGTATAATTCATTTTCACCATAATTGCAAATTAAAATGAAATTAATCTTGTAATTTATTGAAGGATACTTAAACCTGGCATGAAAAAATCAAAATCCAGAAGACATTTTACTTTTTTGAAAGATTATCATGAAACTAATAAAAATCAGTACTGACTCCCAGGGAACCTGCTTTGGTAACATCTTTATTTTTTCCTCAAACCACAAAAAATAAAAACATAAACCGGTTATTTAATAGTTTTAACCAACCTTGTATGTTACAACGGGTTTGTAAATGTTGCACTAATAACCTTAAGTATATTATTGAAACCTTTATTAACTAAGAGATCTATTGCGTTTATAAATAAGACATGTATTATTTAACAACTCTTGGCAAACATTTCCACAGCTATTATAATAACCAAAATATGAGAGCCAAGAGTAACCTGTCATATTAAAAAAAATGCCATAATCACTTTCGAAAAAGAAAGGAGATCGCGTTAATATTTCTCTATCTCTTACCTTTTAGCGTGTACCCTGCAATCCCAACGAAAATGATCCACCCCGTATAGTTAAAAAAAGAAAAAGGTTGTGTATGGGCAGTTGCTACAAGTAAGCAATCTCCCCTCTCTCACTAGAAAAACCAAATAACAATGGTATAACGGTTTGTTGCGTTTTATAATATGGTTAACGAAATAAAATAAAATGTGAAGAATTTTGTTTGTGGTTATACACCCATCTATATAGACTACTTAAATTAGGAACTAAGTCACTAGTTAATCAGAGTGCCTGTCCAGGTAACAGGACGCAAACACATGTGTGGAAGTACTTGAATCATTCATAAAAGAAATATAATTTCAAAAATGCTCAACGGACTTTGGGTGTCTCAAATATATTCCTTTATTTGAATTTTTACGAAAGTAATTAGAAAAACTTCACTGAAATATTCCAAAACGATGTAGGTACCATAATACAAATAACTACTATGTAACTAATTTTCAATAGCACAAATGTAAACTTTGTTCACACCTTCTGACTACTTTCACTTTAAAAATAACTGCTATTACTTACACTGGCAAATTCAAAGCACCTGTAATTATTTATGTAGTTATAACTATAGATTTATACCKCATAGTCTTCCAATTCCAATACGACTTATAAATTGCTGTTAGGATAGCCCGACAAATCTGATATACCAGCAAATCCCGAGGGATATATTTTTATGGGGACAAAATTTATTCAGAACAGCAACCACATCCAAATCTCCCTCCACACGCCTAAACCCGGCTTCCCCTAATATCTTCCACTCAAACTCCTTCATTGATTAATCGAAGCCATTTGGTGCCTCAACGGCTGAATAAATCAGCCACATCGATTCGTTTTTGTATTGTTCGCCATGTCAAGAGCTGAAACATGTATTCATTAAGAACAGTAGGATTTCCTTGTTCCTGTTGTGGTGGAACAGAACTTTCATGATTTGTCTCGGTAGAACAAGTTTACCCTTTTCGGGGTACTACTAATAAAGTAGAAATTTTTTAGTTCTTGTTATATTTTTATATCGGTACATTTTCAAAGAACGTTAAATGGAATACACTTTTTATTAAAAAGAAAACTATATTCGATTCGACTTCATAACTTTTATGCAAGTAAAACATCGCTTTTGATTAGAGCGCAGCATTGAACAAACAAAACCTGACCTGACCTTACTCATAAGTAATCTTATAGAGGCAGTTTAAGATTACCGGTAGTAATTGTGAAAGTACAAGTAAAAAGTAGGAGTACTTTCACAAACTTAACCAAATATTAGGTAACTAATAAAAACTAAGAATACAATAATTTATATATAAAAGTAAATTCCATTTATTTGAAAGTACAAAGTTAAAATGACTAGCAGTTTTTTTAACCGTAACCAAAATACGAGTAGAAGTCGTCAGCTCTGGTGTTGAGATTGTTAAGTTGGGTCGTTCTTCAAAACCATAATAAGTTTTTATGGCCTACAAAAATGTTTATGCAAGCCCAATTACCATAATAGAATCTTTCCTATTACGTTCCTTCGTATAATTTCTTTCGTTTTAGAAAATTTCTTGTAAATACGTAGTTTTAATTGCGATCTTATTCAAGGCAAAATAATAAATTGTGTTTGGATGTTACTACCAAGTGCACCAGACATCATTCGCGCAAACTCGTGCAAACTTTATTTTGTAATGCGATTTTTACATAGTGAGCTTCTTTTAGATGTTTAGCATGGGAATTTCGGAAGCTAGCGGAGAAATATTTGCAATTTTTCAAAAATTTTTATTTGCTCAAACGCATTAAAATGCTCGTAAACGTCCAAAAATAAAATTTGAGTAGAAAATTTCTTGTTGTGTGTGGACGGGATAACTTTCCAAAGACAACATACGAACTTGAAATTTGATATACATACATATCTCAACTACCCAAAGCGACCTATTGTTTTTGAGGTAAGTAGGGTATAGGGAATGGGGTGAAATATTATACATTATTATTTATTATTTTTTTATTTTTTCCATTTTAATATGTGATTAGCAGTATAATTGCGAGTATTATTCGCCCCTATAAATTTTCGGTGCAGCAAACTGTTTAGAAGATATTAACAAAAAATCGTCAATTAAAAAAATAGTTTTCCTAAATATATTCGAAAATACTTAATATATTCAAAAAGTGAAAATGCCATCAGATATGAAATAAAATTTCTAACAAAAATGTTGACATTTTCGAAATATTTCTAAAAAATTGGACTTTAGACCCTATTCTAACGATTTTTTTAAAATTTTGCTATTATATAGAAAGTCTAATTTCTGATCGAAAAGCACTCTTGCTATTTTTTTGTTAAGTTAATAATTTTGTAGTTATTTAGAAAAAAACGATTTTAAAAATTTATGGATTTTTAAAATGCATCTCTATGCTGTGCTGTCTACACCTCAACCAACTGCAGATAGTACTATTTCGCTGTCATTACAGCTCATCAGTGCAGTTTAGGTCTAGTGTAGACAACACGGCATAGAACTAGTTTTGCTTATATACCAAAGCAATGGTATMATGAAAGTAAGAATTTAGGATGGCAATGCCATCTGTCAGCATTACACAGACATGATGACAAAGCCACCTAGCTGCCTTAACGGGTACTACTTCCTAAAGGAAGTGACCTGTAGCCTGACAAATTGGCATGCAACTGCATACTTCAATTTGACAGCAAGCCCCCACGGCACTTTATGCTAACGGGCAAGAACCAATATACATAAAATGCATGTCTATGCTGTGCTGTCTACACCTCAACCAACTGCAGATAGTACTATTTCGCTGTCATTACAGCTCATCAGTGCAGTTTAGGTCTAGTGTAGACAACACGGCATAGAACTGGTTTTGCTTATATACCAAAGCAATGGTATTATGAAAGTAAGAATTTAGGATGGCAATGCCATCTGTCAGCATTACACTGACATGATGACAAAGCCACCTAGCTGCCTTAACGGGTACTATCTGCAGTTGGTTGAGGTGTAGACAGCACAGCATAGACATGCATTTTATATGTTGGTTCTTGCCCGTTAGCATAAAGTGCCGTGGGGGCCTGCTGTCAAATTGAAGTATGCAGTTGCATGCCAATTTGTCAGGCTATAGGTCACTTCCTTTAGGAACTAGTACCCGTTAAGGCAGCTAGATGGCTTTGTCATCATGTCAGTGTAATGCTGACAGATGGCATTGCCATCCTAAATTCTTACTTTTATGTATTTTTGCTCATATCACGAGAACAGTTTGTCGTATAAACAAATGTGTAGCAAGAAAAAAATGCTCAAAACCTCATTATGGATCCTATAATATAAGAGTTGAAAGCGTAAATGCCATTTTGGCAATTTGATGTGAAAGTATTGATTCAATTTGCACTTTTTATGTAAAATTATAATAGGTGACATTCTACACTTTGTTTTTCATTAGATCCATGCTTGTTTTTTTCCAATAAGAACACTAAATTTGTATTGTTTTTTTGCAATTCACTTAAATAAATTTACTGTTACTGAAAACATTTTCCTTCCTGCACTTTCATATAAAGCTACTCTAAACTTGCCTGTAGCTTTAATTAGTTTAGTTTCCTTGATATCGTATTTGCTCCAAACGGTGTAAAAAAACACTTGTCGCGTTTGTTTACTATCCTTAGACATTTTTTTTAAACAAAGTAGGCTGTTAAAACAGCGTTGCACACCTGCTAAAATGGTATATTTTACAGATACTTGATTATAAAAGCTTTGGTAATTTGTTCTAACATAAATAAAATGTTCACCCAAAAATGCTCCTGCTAAATTTATTGTGAAAAAAG
This sequence comes from Rhyzopertha dominica, assembly GCA_025024175.1. NCBI lineage: Eukaryota > Metazoa > Arthropoda > Insecta > Coleoptera > Bostrichidae > Rhyzopertha > Rhyzopertha dominica. The sequence continues at coordinate 32,477,626 of QCXZ01000003.1, forward strand.
GTTGGCGTTTTAAATGTAGTTTGTAGTATTGAATAAGAACTGTTGTTTTACCAGCACATAAATATATATCACAGAATAGTTCACAAATTTTACGCGAAGTATTTTAAAACCGCAATAATTGCTGTAGTTATCAGTTTTGCAATTTCGTTGGCCCCATTTCACTGTGATGATATGCCAGATTCTCTTATTTAAAGAGGTTAGTGGGCCAAGAAAATGAACGCAATGTTAGTAACAGAAATGCAGGTATCCCATTCGTTAGATTTATATTTAGCGTGAAGTGGTATACTTCACCTGTCACTGTGTGAGAAAAATAGGATGACAGCGCTGTAAACAGTCTTGTTTGTGCATCCAGTAACCAGAAATTAAGCGCATTTAGCAAAGTTCAGGGCAACCTCTTTAGGATTAAAAAGGTCACGTCCAGTGTTCGACCTCTTGTAACACAGAAAATGTCGAGCTTCAGCTTATTCATTGTAAAGGTTTAATCGCAACAACGTAAGCATAATGTCAGAACGACTATTTAAGTCTTAATGCCAGGCAAAATCAACTGTATAATGTTTATCAACTCTATATTAAATACGCATTTTTGGTTGACCTTAACTTTTCTGACATTGAACTTGTTAAAGTACTCCAGTGTTTTCTTGTCGAGTAATTCTCGCATGAGCTATCGTGTTTACGCATGATTATTTTGGCTTTCTGTTTTTATTAGTTTCGCGGATTTATCGACTTTTCTGTTAAATTTATGTAAAGTGTTTGTTTGCTTTGCTAGCACTTAAACGAAACTCAAGTAGCTTTTAAACTGTATACTGTTTGTCGAAAGCTGACTACCACGGAACATTCGAAATAGAAGTAGCTTATAGCACAAACAGAAAGGTCTAGCAAATGTGTTTAAACTTATATGAGGTAAGGCCACTCCTCACCGACAAGCAGCGTGAGGTGTCCACTTAGATGTAACGCTTAGTGTGCTTGAGAACAACTATATGACGGCTATTCTACTTCTGTCGCAGTCTCGCAATTATACGAGTCTTAAAGCTACCACGCTTCTTCTAGATTGTATTGAACTAAAAAAGTTCAGTTTATAAAGCGTTCGTAGTCGAACTTAACTTTAAAAAAGAAATGGGATGGAAATGTTTTGTTCCTAATTGCAGAAGCGGTTACGACCACAATAAGCATTCTACAGAAAATGACATCATTAAAGAACTGAAAATCAATGAGTATACTTAAGTACACATTAATATTGTTAATCAGGCAAATAAGTTTATTTCAATAAGGTTTTTCCTTATTCCAATTTTTATTCAGTGATCCTTAATTTGTTTGTTACTAGTTCTGTTACAGTGCAATTATACAACTGCCATAGAATTTCTTACTTCTTCCAACCTGAGTTGGAAAGAAAAGGCAGACGATAAAAATTGATCGTACCATGACTTCTGCCTGTTTAAATATTACGGGTAATTATTGCAGCAGTGAAGTTAGTACAGGTTAGACAGTATTACAAACAGAAAGGCATCAACCAAAAAGAGAAAGCAATCAAGACTTCTTGCTTATAAATATCTGGCAAATACAGTATTATTACTCGACAGCGATCTACAACGTTTTCCCAACATCGTATGTAAATTATAACCAAAAATCTTCTTATTAATCTTCCATATTTGCTGATCTAACCGTCGAGACTATGGACCGCAAGAATAACTTGCTAGTTTAAATAATTTAAGCTAAATTGGGATATTCATTGATTTCTTGAAAATAATCACTACCTAAGTATATTATCATTTCACAGTACACATGACTGTTTCCGTTCCTTACTCTTTATAATGTAAGTATTGCTCTTATAGTATATGTATGCATATTACATAATGTTATATTTATATTATATATGTGTGCGTATTTTATATCAATTTAGTATACCCATAGTCATGATTTGTATAAAATCATTGAAAAGTCGAAAGGCGCCTGGGATAGGTGGGATAACGACTGACCATATTAAGCATCTCCGAACAGTCTTAGCTAACACAATTGCTACACTGATAAACCGCGTTTTTGAGCAGGCTTTTAAAACAGCAGTAATGCTACCTTTGCATAAAGGAGGAAAAAAAGATGACACGCAGAACGACAAACCAATTTCCTTAATATCAAATGTAGCAAAAATTTTTGAAAAAATTCTGAAAAATAGGTTGCTGGCATACATGAACAGGTTTGCTATAACTCACCAAAACCAGTACGGCTTTCTCAGGGGAAAATCAACCAATGACGCCAGTGTCGCTCGTGGAAGAAACATGATGACGCGGCACCCTCGTTATGTGTATTTATGGATCTCAAGAAAGCTTTTCACTGTTGATCACGTTTTGAAACGCTAGAGTGTGGGTGTCAGGGGCCTGGCAAATGACATCTTCGGGATATATCTATTGAACGGAACGCAACAAGTCAAAATTGGTTCAGATAATTAGTGATTAATGAGGTCTTCAAGGCACAGTCATGGAACTGATATTGTTCTTGTTATAATTCAACGACCTATTCACAATACAGAGTTCAGAAAGTATTGTTGCTTTTGCGGACGATACTGCATTTTACTATACATCCTCGGAAAAGCTTAAACCACAGCTGAAAAAAACCTATGCCAAATAGAAAAATGGTTTAGTGGAAAGCTACTTGCAATAAACCACGATAAAACTAAATTCATTACCTTCACCTGCCATAATTACAACATGGCAAACTGGCAAAAGCATAAAATGAAAAATGGCACAAAGAAAATAAACTTACTGAGCAGCATAAGTACCTTGGGTTGTGGATAGGCCAGCACTTAAAATGGGATGCCCACATAAATAACTTGACAACTAAACTGAGAATAATTCTATATAAATTCAAGGTATTAAATGAAATGTTTGATCTGCGAAGGATGAGGGTTGTTTACTATGCCTTCTGGAGTCCCTTCTGACATGGCATAAGCGCATGGGGTTCGGCAACGGATAGTGTGCTAAGAAAACTTGCATCATTACAAAAAAGATTTATTAAGTATATGCTACATCACTATATATACTATCCAACTGTCCAATCATTCTCAGCCACTGGAGTTCATGACTTGCGTCTGCTGTTCGTCAGGCAGTTGCTGATACACCGATACATGACTGGAGAACACCATTTTCTTAACCATCCTTATAGGACAAGAGGCTGTGAGAAAGATAMTCTTACCACAATTAAACGGAGAACAAATGCTGAACAAAGTCGATTAGTTTCCTGGGTCCTCGTCTTTTCAACAATGTTCCGTATGAAATAAAAACCAAAAATTTGAAAAGCTTTAAAAAGCATCTGAAGAAATGGCTATTGGATGACGGAAACAAGAATCTGGTTTTGGAATGTCCAAAACATTTCGTTTGATTGTTTGTTATTGTCTTGAATGAGAGTGTTTGCAGTGTTATTAGTAAATTCATAAGCATGAAATGTAAATCCACATACAAGCTATTAGCTTATTGTGTTTTTTGTAAATCAACATATTGATGTTTTAGTTTATTGTACTATATTATGTAGTTCAATAAACCATATTATTATTATAGTATGTTTATTTAAATTCCATCTAAGGTATTATTGCTTTCTAAAATATGTAATGTTGTAATTAGGCACTGTAACCTAAGTTCCTAGGTCATTTTGCATCATAAAGGCTTGTGTTATTTTACTTGAAATTTAAGCGAATTAGTTGTACATTACGCTAAAAAAAACTACTAAGCTGATACATTATAGGCTCTAATGTTCAAATGGAAAAAAGTATCGTGTTTGTGCTTGATGCTCGAGTTCCTTAAAAAACTATCAGTGATTTAAATCTTGTTGATTTCATCAAGACCACTTTCAATTTTTGATCATATTGTGTATAACCATGACTCACATTTAACACTTTCAAGTCAATTAAACATAATTCCTTACTGTTAAAATAGTACCTTTAAATGAACCGGAAATAATTGGAATTTTCATGATGTTAGAAAACTGAGATAGACGTACGTCGCCTGTGAATAATTACATGCAATTTAATTATTAAAATCCTTACGATCAACTGTGAATAAACTAGTTTCAAAATTTGCGGAGTAGATAAGTGTGCCCCTAAAGCTGATGGAAATACCAGGTAAATTACTGCAAAAACAAATCTACCAAAGAGAAATATATGTCCATTTACTTCTGTCCACACGAACTTCATGAAGGCTAAGGCTATCCAAATTGCAGTTTGTAGCTTTGGGAAGAACATATGGGATACTTCAAGAAATACCTTAATTCACAAGTAAAATAGTTGTTTTCTTTAGTATGAAATAACTTTTACATTAAACGGTTGTATTAAATGGCATAACGTCAAGTAAGTGGTCTCAAGATTTTTTTATACTGGGCTCAATAAACTCACTCAGTGACAGAAAAAAATAAATTAGGTTGGGATTTGCGAATGTCGTTTTCTCGATCACATACTGTGTTTAAGACAACTTAACAGCAAAGCGATATTAGGATRTTAAAACAATGAAGGTGGAGATGTACCTCATCCCGATATTTAATTCCAGCAGGATGAAGTGGCAGTCCAGTTTGGCAATTCTTAGGWGATAAGTTTTCAAACAGGAGGAGAATCTTTTWCTACTTCACCAGACTTAACACCCTTGGACTMTCTTTTTGTGGGGACGTTTAAAATKCAGGGCTTGTACTAACAACCCTGAAAACTTCATTTTAATTTTTGGGGTAAAATATATTTGACTACTACTTATCAAACTAAAAAAATGCATCAAATTTTCATTGGCCKTCCCTTTTTGGAAATTAGCCAGATCACTAGTTTTATTATTCTTTATTGATAAATTACATAATATACATACATAAAGCGACTTATGCAAACACCTAGGCGAGACCCGAACTCGTAACCTCGGGTCCAGCGGCAGGCGCGCTTACCATAGAACCACTAAGACCCGCCCGCCGCTGGTAAAGATAAAATGGTAAAACGTCCTCCAGTTTTTGCACTACAAAATGAACATTATTTCCCAAAGTACGGGCGAACTGCAATTTGCCTTTACAAATAGTTAAAGCTGATAATAATTGACTTATAATAATTTTTCTCAAGATATGTAAGTAACCCCCCACCGCCACTGCTTCCACCAATGCATTAAAATATTACAGTAAAGTACGTTAAACAAACTTTATGTAAATCTATATAATATATATAAGATTTAGCACTTGTGACCTATCATTTCCTTAAAATTAAAAAAAAATGCTATTTTGTTATCTATTCGCCCCCTTGCAGTGGATTTATGAAGTTGAAACTATTTTCTCAAAACTGCTCAATATGACATTTGTTATATTTTTGTTTTCGTTAGCCTCTATAATAAATCAGTTGAGATACGGAGGATGTTTACTCTTCTTAATCAAACACCAGGTAAAACGGCGCTCTTTCATCACATAGTAATCAATTTTTTTTTGTTAAGCTTCTAGATGTGTTCGATATCTTTCTCATACTGGCGAACTCTTATCGACTCATTGTCACCTGTGAACGTTCCCAAATATACGACCGTATCAGTTTGTGAAGTTTGCGTCATCATGATATAATTTGGCGCTTCCTCGCGTTCGTAAATAATATATTTATGGTTGTGTTATACATAAACGCTACTACAGATAAGTATAAAATTATTGCCCTCTTGTTTACGTAATCCACTACGTGCAATTAACCACTGGTCATAAATTTTCGAAGTTCTTTTGCATGTTAACCTTGATTGGAATCATGCAGTGTCTATAGTCAATCCATATTGGTCAAGAATGTACCTATTCAGTACTGATATGCAAAAATTGTTTAACTATTAAAAATTATAACCACTATCTAAATTAGATCTGTGTTAAATCGACGTTTTCTCTGATGCGTTTTTCAGTACTCATTCATCTACAGTGGAGGTCGGAAAACTACAAAAGATAGATAGGTTCCTACGTTTCATTGGTTAATTTAATAAATATAGAATCAGTAATAACAAACGTACTTAAAATATTTTACAGATTTATTCTCCTATCGACGGCCATTGCGGATTACATGCCAATCGTTAAGGACAACAAAAAAAGTTAGCTTTTGTAGACTGTTTCGTGAACACAAATCATATTACCCGAAATATCTCAAAAACAAATGTCTGTAGGGTAGTGGTATTTTGGACTTTTTGTTTAATTCGACGCCCTTAATCGAGTGCGCTATAAAAAATGAGTTATTCTATTTAAAATAACAATCTTCTAGTCAATATGTTCAATAGTTTTTTTTTGTAAACACCATCAAATTCTTCTCGAAAAATAAAGAATCTTTCCTATTTAAACCACTATTCTACGATTTCAAATAAAAAAGGTAGCTATTGTAGACTGTTAGTGTGAACACCCTGTCTTTTCCCCGCTTCGCTCGGTCAATTAGAATATTTAAAAGACTGTAGAATATTCTATGGAATATGGTTTTGTAGGTTTCGTGGGACTAGGTTCCAAGTTTGTTTAACTACTACGTTTCGGCCCTTCTTGTTGGGCCTTCTTCAGGCACGTTGTTTTTCTTTTTTCTCTTAACTGTTCACGTGGCCTGTGCACCTATCATCTTGGCTTCATTTGTGTGTCTCTTGTGCCTATTATCTCGATTTCGTCCTCTATGTTTTTGCTCGTCATTCCGTCGTCAGTGTCATCTCTTGTGGCGTTGTTGTTAATCTTTGTGTTTTGTCCGGAGATATGTATGTATTTTGAGTTGTTAGTGTTTTTCTTAATAAAGGTGTAAGTATGGCTTAGATTTTGTATATATATGTTCGGTCATTTACGCAGTCTCTTAAATTTGTTTGGATGTGTATCATCTCTAATATTGTTCTTTTTTGCGTGTGTTGTTCCTTCGCGATGATTTTAATGTTGTTAAAGTTGAAATGATGGTTGTGTTGTCTGGGCCGGCAAACTAGGCAGTCGCCTAGGGCGCAAGGCTAAAGGGGGCGCAAATGCTGCAAATTTGGTCATGTTTATAGAACGCCATAATAAATGTCAATACAGTTTTTAGAAAGTTTGTACACTTTAAGCGGTTTATAAAAAAAAATCATCTCTAAAGGGAGGGGGGCGTAACAATAAATTTTGCCTAGGGCACCGGCACTGGTTGTTCGTGTGCAGTTAAATTATTGTTTTGTTGATGTGATTTTATTCCTCGTTTTATTCTATTTTTAAGATATTGTTTGGTTTGTCCGATGTATTGCTTTTGGCAATTTTCGCAGGGTATGCTGTATACTGTATGTGTCATATAGTCTTTTGGAGTTTTTGTTTTGAGTTTTGTGTAAAATTTTTTAGTGGTGTTTATTGGTTTGTCTGCTATGTTTACATTGTGAGGTGTCAGTATTTTTTGGAACAATGAGGGAATACACGGCAGTGGCAATTATGTTTTTTCTGTTTCTGTGTTCTGATTTGTGTGTCTTGAGTTATGTCTTAGGTTATTGTATATTGCGTCGGTTGTGCGATTTATTACGTTCTCTATATTAAAACAACTTGTTTCTTGTTAATAAATAATAAAATAATATGTTGAATGCCATCTAGAAGAMTAATATTGAAAAAAGCTTTTCAACAACGTAAGAATATTTCCAACGAATTAGTCAAGGCGGTAATTTTGGTCTTATACAATTTATATGAACTTTTTGTGATTCAAATGAACTGAATCACGCTAAATGTAGGAAATATAACCATTCGTCATAGGGTAGGTAAGGTAGACCCAAAGAGTATATATAACACATACATCGGTCAAAGACTGTTAACAATGTTTGACGAGTAAAAGTCCGGCACGGTTTCGCACAGAAGATTTGTACTTTTTTTCCAAAATTCTCACTGATTACTGAACGTCACTACAGAGTGACGGTAATTGATTCCAAACAGAATTTGTGCTTATCACTTGAGTCACCCGATACTCGTTACTTCTGAACTTATCAGAATATCCGAGGTTCTCGGGCAAATGCAAATTGAAGACATTATCAACATGCACGTGCAGAATATAACGACATGCATTCGCTTGGTTACGTAATTCGTGCTTGCATGAATTGTGTTAGCTGCACAAATCGATAAAATTGCTACTAAAAACGAATGCATTTAAGACAAAATATTGAAGAGACTTGAATGCTCTCTAACTTTCCAATTGAATTGCGCATTAGGGAATTAAACAAAATAGAATATAAGTTGTAATTAATATATTGCGTTTAGGCAGACAAGATTATGATAGTTGTGAAAATTAAGCAACTTCATTTTTCGACGCGCCATTAATCAAACATACTATCTAAAAACAATTTTAGTTAATTATAATAGTATCTACATTACTACCTATATATGTTTGATAAATGTTGATTTTGTAGGAAGTACATAATAGGCAGTAACCAAAAGCTGCTTCAAGCCAAGCCAATTCTTGCTAACTAAACAAAAACAAGAAAGCTATGATTTAATGTTGTACTGAGAGGTACAGATATTTACCGAACGAACAGGTTACATTTAAAACGCATACAAGAGAAAAGTCGGAACAGACTTAAGCCGCGTGAAAAACAGCTATAGAAACACCGATGCTAAATTTTGGGCAATCGCATTGATCCCTTGGTTTATTGGCACCTACTTCTTACAAAATCGACTTCTACTTTGGAAGGTTTGGAAGGTAACCAAGACATCATAATTAAGTTACGGCGAATAAAATTGTAAATTGTAATTTGTATTGAGAATATCTAAAATTAGTTGCAAACCTGACCATGGTGGTGAGATGTAATGTGACATGAGTGATGTTATTAAATTAATAAAACCCATATTTTGTTAGTATCTGAAGGCAGATAAATAATATGTATATTGCTATGATGTGGGAGAAACCAGCGCCTGCGGGTTAGGCAACCAGGCTGACTTTCGCGCAGTTCCTAAAGTATCTTGAATGTTCTGGAAGCGTCCATTCTAGAGAGGGAGATGACTGGAAACATTCGATGATATTCGTCGATCGCTTATACACCAAATAAGCGCGACGAAAGGGACGCGGATGCACTCTGATATTAAAAGCGGTAAAGCAAGCGAACGCCAGGTGTTCTAAATTTTTTTAGAGCGACTGTAGTAACGTGTACTGTTTTGAATAGTGGTTAATTGCATTATTAATGTTGGAGTAGCAATGTATTGAACTAGTAGTGTTATATTAATATTATATCTAATATGCTATTTTATCTATTTAGCTATACTCGTGTTTCCGAAATACCGACTACTAAAAGTCTCTTATTACGCTAGTTACTTTTGCGTGCATCGCTAGCAATGATTTCAAATCTAATTGGTTGATAATTGTTAAATTTAAGTGTCTCTCCAGGACCTATCCAATGGTTTGGATACATAGTATAAACTGCACGAATGCATGAAATACATACGCAATCTTAATAGGAATGAAACTAACTTCCTCGATATTATTACCAAATATTTTTCAAGAAAATAGCTATGTTTTTCCAGCTAGCCTAGCTGGTAAGAAGAATTGGCCTGTAAAAGTGCCAATCCACACATTCAGTGAAAAATTGTGTTGATGATAGCCTTCTAATGGCGCATGCGGGTTCCCATAAGCCCATACCTACATGTTTGTTATTGAAAAATTTGTTGTAGCACTAAACAAACATGGGTGTTCAAAACGGTGTAGATAAGAGTGCCTCTTTGAATATGGTAGGGGTACAAAAGTTGATTTAAAAATTTTGATGGGAACGAGCAAACATCATATATGGTACGAGATGACGGGATTAAGGTATTTCTCTGCATAAAGGCGCATGACTACTAATAAATTGCCATTGACAAGGCCGTAAAAAACACTTCACACATTTCATTACCTGAAAAGCAAAGCATCATTCACAAAAAAACGCTTAAATTTTATTTTTGTTGTCATTTGCAAAATCATTTTATTTTCAACATAAAAAATAAACAATTAATAACAAAATTACGTCTATGCCACGTCACCCGCGTCAAAAATATAGACGTAATTTTGTTATTATTATGCTTGAGAACAGAATGCACTCTGCAGAAATCGTCGGTGGGAACTTCTGTCGGTTATAAACGCCCACAGCATAGTGGGCTGCCGTTCGGATTAGTTCGCCACAGAGACGAGTGGATGATACGGTATTGTCACTAGATGGCATGGTGTCATCCACATTATAATTATCGCAGAAACAATTAGTTTATACTAGTTCGTATCGAATGTTTGTTGTTAGGATACTGAAGAGCGAATATTCGTTCAAAATTGTCCCAAATAATATTCGATTCGAGTAAATGAATATTCGAATTCGTTTTATTTGGGAACGAATAAACGAATATTTATATTCGTTTTATTCGGAAACGAATATCACCTTGTACAAGTAGGTACCTAATCGTATTCGTTTCATTCAGAAACAAATAGCAATGCACTGGATAAATTATTCGGTTTTAAATATTATCGTTTTCTGATTTTATTTGTTTTGAAATCTGACATGTGTATTTGAATAATAACCTTCGAACTTCTTCGAACAATTTTCATAGTGAAAAAAGAATTTGGACTTTGGAGTTTGAAGTTGAACAGGTAATTTGCACAGCAGATGCCTTCGTTCGCTACCTTAACCAAAAGCAACAACAAACACAAGTTTAAACCTAAATTAGTTGTTTTCAGAAATAGGAACTGCCAATTATGAACCAGTTTTGTAAAAAATGGATAGCGGAAGCAGTTACATAAATATATGCACAATGTAAATTTAAACATTCCATTATTGTGTTAGGTACCCAAGTGTTTTTAATCGAATAGTATATAGTAGATATTACAAAAAATAATAGTATCAATTATTACCTATTATTACCTGTACAAACTATTAACCTATTATTTTATTTTATTAATATTTTGTATATTTTTTGTTCATCTTCCACAATACGTATTGTTGTCTCTCCGTTCACCTACGACAAATTTTATGTTCTCTGCTCTCAATGTTTATCGTAATTTTAAGCAAATTCATTTACTTGTAATTTAATACAAAAAGGTTTGATAAGTAATAATAAATTATATTACAATTGTTCATTACAACAATACAAAATCAGTTCCACTACATTACATTGGTTGCATTCAAATTTCTGACGCACTATTATCTTTAATTCAATATTTGTCTCCTCTCCCATGAAGAAGTTTTGAAATCGAACCGAAAGGTCAGTAAGAATCATACATATGCTATAAAATACGCAAAATCTGTTTTGCCTCTGTAAGAAGTGTGTGTTAAATAAAACGATTACGGATACCTATTCGTTTTCGACTAAATCGAATACAAATCCGTTTTCGATATAAATATTTGTTTTTGATCAAAACGAATATGAATATTTATTTATTCGATTTCAAATAAAACGAATACGAACATTTGTTTATTCGTTTTCGATTACAACGCATATGATTACTCGTTTAAGTGTTTTCGAAAAAATCGAATAAGAATATTATCTTATTCGTATCGAATAAATGTATATATTCGGTTTTCTCCATATTCGAATATCGAATACAAGGATTCCAAATTCTGACAGCACTAGTTTATACTACTCCAGTTAAAAATGTCACGAAACAACTGCATTTATTTTTTTCAATTTGAAATCCTTATATCTCAGAAACAAGGATGTTTTTGGGACTTTTTTCTTGTTTCCGTGAAAGGGTCTACCTTGAACTGTGCGGTTGCGCCCAAAGAAAGTTAACCTACCTGCTTTTTAGATTAGATTAGATTTAAAGAAACGCTCAAATTCATAATGTCAGCTTTCAATTCTATTTCAGTTTAATTTTAACAGCAGGACATTGATCTGACCTGACCTGACCTTTACAGTTCCGTTTTAAATTATTTGTTTTTAGTGCCGATGTGCTTTAAAGTTTGTTTAATGTATTATCATCTCATTTTGTGCATTACGATCTGTTCCATTGGAAGGTTAATTTATAAAAATATGTATAAGCTTTCTGTGAGAATTTTAGAACCCTCATTATTGGGACGCTACTACTATTAACAAGAAATAACAAAGTACAGTAATTTTTAAAATTAGCTGGGCAGTTATATAAAAATTGCAAAGGTATTATTAAATTATAATAAACAAGTTGTTCAAATTTCTATTTGAATAATACATAATAGCCTGTGTGTATGTGTAATATATACTAGTTCCTCTAAAAATTTTATTTTCTTGGTTATAACCACGGTATCACGGTAGTAGATTATAACTACTTACATCAAAAATAATTGTATGACGTAAATGTCATGGATCTATATTCTAAAATAAAACAATTGCCTGTTATTGTGCGATTTGTTCTTCTAACCTTCAACTGAAGACTTGCAAGTGCTACTCAGCTTCCATCATAAATACGTAAATGCGCATTTTCTCCTCGTGAACTACTTCAATTTTTGTCTTGCAGGCTCTCTTCTAATATTAATTATGCATTTGCCTTATGTCATAATAAACTTTTAGTTGTTACCCTTCATGGACCCATTGTAATGGAAATCGATTGGTGGCAGTTAGTTGTTCACGCGCAAACAGAAGTAGACCTTTTGGTTATTCGTCGCATTCAGGTAGAGTTTGGATTGATACGATGGTCCATCGATGTTTACTTGGCACTATACCTATAATGTAATTAAGTTATCTTCCCAATTCCGAGTACTTGGCAAGCGTTAAACTGGGTCAAATAATATTTTATAAAACCTGCTCTTTATGAGAGCAATTTTGTTCATTTTATTCTCACTCGCTACATCTAGGACTAATTTATTACTTTTATAAATAATTCAAGGTCCATTCCAAAATTCTCACATAAAACGTAACATAAAGTTCCTCTTCGTTTTGTTAGTCAGGGTAAATTCGGAATATCGATCATCTTTGGTTAAAAGGCCATATTGAAGTACGTTTTACAACAAATAAAAAATATTAGTAGATACTTAAACTAATCGTCAACAAATCTGTGATACTCTCATCGCTCTCTTATCCACTTGTGGATGGTTTGCGAAGGTTCGTTAATTTGTTTCATTTTTTACGTTTCAGTACCGTTTATCTTGTAAAGCATCTAAATTGTTGTCTAATGTAAGTTATGTCGTCGTCAAATCGGATGGAATGGAATAATATTTAGTCGTTTATTTGTTAGTGCTGGCTTCGATATTTGGCTGATACATAAGATATCTCCTTGTTGTTCTGAAAGTTACTCAATTTTTAAGCCCTCACGCCCCAACAAATTTTAAAATCCGAAGGCTCGGACAAGAATCGATGTTCTGTCAAACATGATCATGATCTTATGCAGTTCGTGGCGTAGAACTACCGATTTTCAGTTTGTTTATTCCTGGTAGCTATTGATTGCTGCATCATGCCTATTGTCAAGCAACTTAACACAAGCATTGGGAAGAGTCATCATTAATATTATAAGTAAAAAGGGATAAGCAAGTCGTTAAAGTACTTAACCACCCCTATGAAGTTACATTAATTAGGAAACTGAACAACATATACACTTGAAAATAAAAATTATCTGCCCTGGTCAGTCTATTCTCACCGTACGACTAGTTTCGCCCTGTTGGGGCTCTTCAGGCAGAGGTAGAGAGTAGACCGACCAGGGCAGACCGTCGCAAGTGGGAATACGAAGGCTCAAGCTCTGAGTGTCATCTAAACGGAACTCTGCGAGCTGGGCGATCTATAAACTGTGAATAGACAACGGCCCAGTGCAGGTTCCTAGCGATGGCATCGGAGAAGCTACTKCGTGAACAGATGAAAATAAAAATCATCTGCCCTGGTCAGTCTACTATCACCCTACGACTAGTTTCGCCCTGTTGGGGCTCTTCAGGCAGGGGTAGAGAGTAGGGGAGTAGCTTCTCCGATGCCATCGCTAGGAGCCTGCACTGGGCCGGTGTCTTGCATCATACTTTATCAGCATCCTAAACGAACTAGAAACAAAAGATTCAGATATCATGGCTAGTTTAGATTTAGGGCCGCTGTCCACAAAGCATAAAAATAATAATAATAATAATAATAATAATAATAATAATAATAATAATAATAATAATAATAATAATAATAATAATAATGATAATAAATATTTTGAGTTGCTGCCCGATTTTAGCTTCAAAAGAATATATAAATAGATACGATGTTGTAGCCTATATACATTGGTAATTATGTAAAATGTGCAATATAAATCCTACAACAAAATGGAATGAATACACTCCGTTGAAGGATAATGAAACGGCCACATTACTGTGAAATATGTCAATTCATTCCACCTGTGTGGTGATAGACATATTTATCCCATCCGGCTGCAACTTAACTCAAAGAGAAGCCGAAAAGATATATCCATTGAAATTAGTCGAATGTGGAACATGAAAACGACTATCGCACCAGCAAGGAGCTACTGGATTTATTTCAAATACCTTTCACTGAACTGAAATTCATGGCTGCCGCAATATCACGTTAAATTATAAAAAACTAGCATTACTGAAGACAGCACACATAATAAGAAAAGTTACCTACTTAACATCTAAACACCTACCTTAGAGTTTCGGTGAAACTTTCGAAGAAAATATGTTTAAGCGAAAGCAAATAACAACAACAACATTAACAACAATAATATTAAATGGCGGAATTCAGATGAACAGGCACACTGTTCGCTGTTCTTCTATTTAAACGTGACAAAGTGGTACAAAACCAAACAATAGCAAAATAATAATAATAATAATAATAATAATAATAATAATAATAATAATAATAATAATAATAATAATAATAATAATAATAATAATAATAATAATAATAATAATAATAATAATAATAATAATAATAATAATAATAATAACAAAATAAATTAGCACAACAGTAGATTCCTACACACATGACCAAATAATGTGCGGGTAGCTAATACCCATAGTAATAGTCTATTAAATAATATTATTGCCTTAAAACGGGACAGGCTCGGCTCCCGGCAATCATGAGAAAAGCTGGTGCGGTGTGCCAAGTGAATCCTACTTTTACATCTTATATTAACACTATGAATATCACCACGGTATTGGAATTTTTCATGCAGATTTGGAGCAAATCTGGATATTCTTATGCCGTGATGTAGACACAATAGAAGTAGTTTTAATCTTTTACTTGTATTTAACCATTGATGACCACTCATTTTTTAATAAGAGAAGTCAAATGACTATATATAGAACTATCGAAATTGAAAATGTAGAGCACCAAGCTTTCACATTACATAGCTTTAGTCTGCTGAGAAAGGTCATGTCTGTGCGTAATATTTGCTAATACATTAATTTATATTTCTCGTATTTAAAATTCCTGTCAATGAAAACACCTAAGTTTCTTGCTCCATAAGTTATACATATAGCTACCAATTTTATTAATGGCAAATTTCACACCTAATTTGGTTTTAAAAATAAATTATGGCCTTGGTCACTAAGGTCACTAAGATTTTGAGAATGTACTGGACTAATAAATTTGTGTATCATCGGCATAACTGTAAACGGTGCAATGACAAAACCCCGTACATAAATCCATGGTATATACAGTATAAGCAATAAGGCTCCTAATATAGAACCCTGAGGAACACCATAAGTAATATTTCCTTTCTGAAATTAGGTCTCGAATTTTAACTATTTGTTTACGGTAGATAACTCCTCATTAATGCAGTAGCTTCGTCGAAGATACCAATATAACCGAAAGTGTCAAAAGCCGATGTAAAATTTAGGTAAACTAAGATAGTAATCAACAGCGTAAAATAACCCTTTTTTTCTACTGAAATTTCGGTGAGATCCAGCCATATTTCAAGTCGTCATATTTTTTCTAATATTGTAATTAGGGTTATTTTATATTGTTTCGATTAGATTCAAACCATGCACAGCTTTTTTTATTTAATCAGTAGCCGTTAAAATGTCATCGGTGACTTTCTAAAGGACACTAGTGCAACTGCAGCTCTTGCGAAATCCAGATCAAAATGCTGGAATCAAACCACATTTTTCAATATCTGACATTAACTAATTATATAAAACATGTCCAAGAGCTATGGATAACTTAGGAAGAATTCTAATAGGACCCAGTTGCTTATAGTTTTTAGGTCGGGAAACTTCTGCACGCGATAAGGCATCTTCTATTCTTACTATATCTTTAATTTTTTCAACAAAGAGGTGGCAATAGTCAAGCACGTTTGACTTTCAAACTATTTTCTATGAAATACCTAAACTGAGCTACTGACAAATCGATAATAGGTATAGCTATATGAAGTCGCTAGTTCTTCATATAATATTTCAAGAAGAAAGCTGTGGAAACCAGTGAGCCTAAACTACATGTAAGTTGTTGATATACTCGTATATTTGTCATTTGAGATATGAAGATATAGAGAAATTGAAGGCCTTTCTAGATATTTATGTTTCTTCGAGCTATCATCGTGTACAAAAAGGTTAACCCTAAAAACTTTAGTAAACAGAGCAAAGACCATCGCAGATGTCGAGCATCTACATTCAAAACTAAACCAATTATAGAATATCTTGGAGGTAAGTGGTTACAATCGCAAGAAGATGCAATAGGCAGTAAATTCGAGATAGCGACAACAAGAAGACAATAATGGATCAGAATCAAGTACCTTGTACTAATAGGATAACGGATCGCTTCGCTAAGATTCTGAAAAGGAAAGGTATAGAATATTGATTTCTACACGAACGATAAGAGACGAACTACGGCCCCCGATTGATGCTTTGGGCCTATTCCGAACATCGGGTGTGTAGGTGTGAGACGTATTAAAAAGGCACGAATCAACATGAGTGTAAATTTTGGTTTGTTCATACGCACGTAAATATGATTAACATAGGCACGAATATATGATATACGTACCTACACATACACATATTTGTATGTACCTGCATTTCTTATAAAGAATATGGTTATAATGATCAGCCATCTAAAATAGACCAGGCTCGCATTTTCATTATATTTTTGGTTCAACCCTACAACTTTAAATGATATGTCAAATTAAAGGTCTTAATAAACTCTTAAAATTGCGTAGGAAAAGCCAAAAACATATTTTGTAAATATTTTTTTACTCAATAAATTTCAAATGTTCAATTTTTTTTAATTACTAATCAACTACACCTTAAAATTTGTTATGTTTTATCGTTTTAATTGTTATTTTTACCTTTATTAGATTAATTAATTATTAAAGAGTTAACGAAAAATTAAAATTATGAAGTAGTTAGCAGCATAGGCGACGAGTTTTTATTGTTTTACTTTAAGAAAGCATAAAAGTAAGACATACATGGTATATAAATTGAAGAAGGCAAAAGTCATGGCAACTATGAAGCATTATTTATTATACGAGGTAAGGTAAGAAAATATTTACAAAATTTCATTTCATTCATTCATTCATCATTGCAAATATTCTTTTTTGACACCCACTATGCCACCTTTATAGAGTTTAAAAAACCTTTATTTTGACATATTTCTTAAAGTTGTATATGCATTATTTTATCTAAAGATCCAAAACATATGTCCCTTTAACTTACACGTTCTATAAACTGTAATATCTAGCATAATACAAAAAATTAACTTTATTAAATGCAAGGTCAATCAATCAAAATTTTTAAGAGTTATTGACCTAGCACTAAGCAATGCTAATTGTCTTGTATTTCCAAAGTTAATTATTTAATCATTTAAAGATGAGCACCTGTAAAAAAATTGATTGAATACATACATGTAAAACATATTAGCGCAAGTTGTAATTTTAAATATCAAATTTGCACACTGCCGTTTTCTTGAAAAATTTTATGTGATTTCATAAAAATAAGTTTTATAGGGTTGCCTTCTGTCTATTAATCTTCTGGTATATTCAGCGGAAGCTAGTTTCGTATTTTTCTGACAAGTATAATACACTTGTAATATATCAATTTGTATACGCATTATTGTTGAACATCAAATTTAGCAACTTTGCCTCCCTTTAAGGTACTTTATAACTTTCAAATAATGTAGCTACCCATCCATAGACACGATGTTTGGAACACCCTGCATAGTTGTATTTACAATGTTGTTTTAAACGCCTTTTTCACAAATGAAATTAATTGATTAATTAACAGGTATTCCGTCCCTGCGATTAGATTTATTCGGTGTAATTGAAATGTTGACAGGTACCACACTGGTATAAAATATTTTCAAATAATACTTATGCTACATAGAATAAAACTATTAAAACTTATTCGCTGGCACTTGTGCAAGAAAATTGATCTGGGAAGCTATGTTGTAGTGATAATCCTATTTTTGATTTACCTATACAAATGTTTTTTCGTGCTGATATACTTAAACCTTTTACACATAAAATGTTTTTGCACGAAGGCCTTTGGTTTCTGAATTTCTTATTATGGACATTCCAAAGCCTTCTTAGATTTAGTTATAGTTTTTTGATAAAACATTCAAATAAGCACCGGAAACGAAGGTCTCAGGCCAATTTAATTTTGTTTTTGGTATTAAAATGTAGCAGAATATGTAGAATATTGGCATATAAGCGTGGCCCTTAACAATATGGATTACTTCATTTAATTAAGGAAAATATGCAAAATTTTCATTTACTTATTATAGATAATTTGCATAGATTCCACTCTCTATTTATATGTTTTATTATATTTTATTTATTTAGGCACGCATAATGCCTGTTGATATTTAGAGACAGTTTAATGAGTTTATTTTTTTTTCTTATTTTCTTACGACAAACTTATTGTTACGATAAGTTTGAATAACTACTTGATAAACCTCCTTACAAGCGTTACACTAACATTGAGGTTGTTGTACATTTAATAAACTTTTAAATGAATGATTGAAGGGAAATGTCAAATTTTCTGTAAAAAACGGAAAGTTTTAAATCGAAAGTATTTTTAGATTTCATATAAATGAAAAATGTATTAATATAGATCGTTGAATTTGAAAATTAGTTTGGTTATATAGAATGGCAAATAATTTTAAAGTCCGTATAAGGAAAAAAATTATTTGCACGTTGATTTATAATCGTCATTATATCACCAAATATAAATGCCATCTGATTCCCTTATTGTGTCTCTTCACAGACTGTAGTCGGATTTTCTATTGGTTGGCTAGAAATATTTAGTGTATTTGTGACTTCTGCAAACCACAAAATGGACTATCATATCCCTAATGGGATCTGCCGCTGCACTGCTATCACGTCGTAAAAAATAATTAATTTTTCACAATTTGATAACTGGATTGAATTTGTCTCCCTTCACATGGCAGGTGTCTTCAGTAATAATTGCCTAGATACTTTTCAAGTATAATTTACTTTCGAAATGAGAACATCTGAACATTAAACATAAAATTTTCAGCAGCAACTACGTTATGGACTTCTATAAAGTGTTTTTCGTTATCAGAACCACTGCATTAAAATTTTACGGGAATATCGATTAGTTGAAGATATTCGAGGTCACAAGTCTACGTATATTTAGTTCCTTTGGAAATGGTGTTAAGGTTAGATGAAGCAACGGTTTCGAATTTAAAACAGAAAACAACTGCCACTTTTGCGTTTTCCATTGTAGCACAACAAAACTTGTGGATCGAATTTAAAATATAAGGAAGTATGCAATTGCCGTCGTGTTTATTACCATTCCACAATTGTAATTTGTAAATCTAGACGACTGGCATGTTGCCAAGTAGATCAAATAGGCATCCACAAGTTGTTACGTGCCCTAGACCTGACATTTTTATGTCTATTTCAGAATGTCTATATTGAATCCGTTTCGGTCAGTAAGGGATAACGATTCGGCAGGATAAGAATCGACCCTGTTTTTGCCTCTTATAATAATTTGTTTGCTGACGTAGCATGAGTTATGGTCTTTTGTCGAGACTGAAAAGGAGCTTAAAAAACTATTAGCTGTAATCAATTATACGGGCTATGATGTGTGAAAGTCAAACTTTTTTTGGTGAAACCTATAATTGCGGGCGGGTATGTGATGGAGATAGGCAGTTCTATATTTAAAATGACGTATATCACCGTTCATAATAGCAACTATTGTTTGGAATACAAACAAGTTCGAAGTTTGATGTTAGGCAATCTAATTACATATTTACAATGGCGTTTTATTCCAGGATACGATACCTGCTAGTTTAGCGCAGCATAGTTTATTCGTCTCATCTATTTTTCATTGGACTTGAATATTCGAAGGTCAGTGGATGTTCTCTTACTCGACTGATGTATTCATAATCAACAGTTTTGCAGTGTTTAATAAAATATTTCAATTTGTTATTTAACTTATTAAAAAGCTACATGTAAATATAGAAAAATGTTTTAGCTTATATTATGTAATATACTATTTTACACCACCGATGTTTTTACTTCGCAAAATGTTTGACTTTTCAGAACAATGCATTAGTTGCGGCGGCGGTGTAATCTGTTTTTTTGCGGTTTACATTTTTTAAAGTGCACACCATCATCGGCAAGTTATGCATATACTTACATACCGCCAGCGGCATCATCTTTAAATGTGAGTATACGCAGCAGTCGCCGTCTTTGACCCAAAGTGAAAATTCTAATAAGAACGTGAATGTGTTGAAGGTACTGTGTAACATATATCTCTTATTATTTAAAAGGGAAAAGTCAGATATTTTGTATTAAAATAAAAGCCTTACCTTCTACAATGATTTTCGTGAAGGGGGATTGATCATAGRAGGTGCGTGGGAAACATTAAATAATGTTTGAATTGAATTTGGTTTTAGCCTTTATCCATCCTGCTCTAAATCCTTTGTGAAACAAAACCTTGTCTTCTGTTTATTGTATAAAAGTTAATCCGAGTGTATCGACATCAACTACCATGGACGTTCGATTGTTCGATATATTAATATTATCTAATTCTGTTTTCTAATCGGATATCTTATATTTCTGTATTACTTTGTCGTTTTACATATTTTAACAACCTTTTACTTACTTTGAATTCAATACACCATGCATTAATATTATTATATATATATTATTGGAATTAAACAAGTAAAGGTTATATCATTTGAAACACACGTAGGTACTAAAAATCTAAAGAACGATATATAAATATAAGGATATGCATAGACGGCTGATAAGTATACTGCAAATAATCACAGACAGTGTTCTATCATCAACTTAAAATTTATTCGATACATACTAGAAATGTATCAGAAACAGAAAGCTCAAAATCCTATAGCAAATTTACAAATTTCAGCTTAATTATTTGCAACAAATACATAGTTGAAAGACCTTAACATAAAACAGCAAAAAAAAGGATTAATTTTAGCTAATAAAAAATTAAGAGCCAGTCATTTGGTCTATACTATTAAGAGGACTAGTTTACAGCAGTCTTGAAATTTGCTAATTTTTTTAAATAAAAGCAATGTTTCGATTTGTACGGAAGAACCTTTAAAAGCCCTTGAGAAAGCAAATATTAACATTTTATAACTATCGTCAAACATAATATCAAATTTCCTGTAGGTAAATACTTACCATTATTATTATTATTAGTAATAAAATATATTAATATTTTAAAATGGTTAAATACTTGGGTAAGAAAATACCAAACGACCGCTATTTTATAGGTGACTGACAAGATATACCAGATTTTACCCAATATTCTGCAAAATTATTGGTTTTTTTCTAACAAAAACAATGGTGGAACGTGGTTTTCTGTACAGCCTGTAACTTCCACACGTAAAAATAAAATTCAATTCACGGCATGATTCCCAGTGGCGTAGGTCAATTTCCCTTATTTTTTTCTGGCTAGATTACAGAAATACATAGTTACCTAGAAATTTAAAGCAATGATAGCATTTTGTGACACCTTACCTTCTCATTCCAAATTTGATATTTATGTCCTTATAACTTCTGACACAAAATTCTGGTAATTAACAAACCGGTTTGTATAAATTTATGGAAAATATTCTTCTCCTATGCCACATAATAATTTTCATTCTTACGTGTACATGTACCATTATGCAATCCTATAAAATTCCTTCATCCCTTTTTCCAATACTGCTCTAAATCGCTTCCTTTTTACATTTATTTTATTTTGTCCATTAGTATACAAATAACTGGAAGATATCACCTAAATGGCTAACATTTGTCATCATTTGTCGGGAGCAGGCGATTCTCGTTCGCGCAATCACGAATATTTTGGGGCTATAAAAATAGATTGCACGGAAGCTTACTTAATCTGTCGATGCGTTTACTATAGTTATGCCTTCAACCACTCTGATTTGTTTATTATTGTGCCTACTTACATCATTTTGGCTGGCAGTCGATCATATGGTGCGACTTATTTATTTTGTTTAATTTGCAAGTTGTCATACGTATTCAATGAGAACATTTACGGCTTTTAGAGAATTTCGTTTTTAGAAACAACAGACTACGATAAATAATTATACGCTGATTACAGTATACAATAACTATTAGGAGAAACCGTCACAGCCTTTTCATTTTTATCCATTGTTTCATTTCAAGCTTCATAATGTAGCTCTCTCCGCAGAAAGGTGAACTGTAATTTAAGCGTTTCGTCCATTTTTCAGAATTTTGCCGGTTCTTGGTCAGGCAATATTACTTTTCAACTCTTTTATTTTCTCGTGGCTATACTCTTTTGGTTTCCTTGCATACTGTAATAACATGTGTCCTCAACTTCGAAATTTGCATTGATAGGCAGTGATGGGCGTTTACGCGTAAATTATAATTTTCTACATTACCCGCGTAGAAAATGTAGATAAAGCATTTTGGCGTAGATTTTAAGTAGAAAATATGAGACGAGTATATTATGGCTATTGTATATTAAGTGTATTGTGCAAATTATTTTGTTCCAATTTCCCTTTTTTATGGGTCAATTCTTAAAACTTTTAAAGCACTGCAGTTTTTTAATATTTATATTACAAATTTGCATAACTTATTTTAATAAGTCATCAGAATACCCAAACGGTTTTCTTACTTCTTCGGGACAAAACATGCGTTTCGAAGTCTTTTCTTCTACGCGTATATTAGGTATAATGGGTAGCATATGAAATAGCCCGTCTTCTTCCGTTTATAGACAAGAAAGATAATAAAATCATAGTTTACAGTCATTTAAGAACCCATTGACCGATTGAGGGCTCCAAAGCACGCTTGTGCCTTCTGGCCCTAACAACTGTATGCCGAAACAAGTTATTGTTGTTTAACGCGTGCCTAGTTATTTTAATAACAACGAAGTAGTATTTTGTTTAGTTAGGAAGCAACAAAAATAATAATATACAAAATAATACTGTCATTTGAGGCATTTGGAGCTGTTAAAAGTACTAAATATTACTAGTTTGCTGTTTATCTACATAATGTTATTTTCTACAGTAGACTTTTGAAGTAGAATATTACATAGTTTACGCGTAGATAATGGCGTAATCTACACGGAGTATTCTACGCGCCCATCACTGTTTATAGGTACACTATCATTACCAGATTGGTTCAAAATGTTTTATGTTTACTTAACTGTTTGATCCCATATTTATTTWAAAATTACAATCGTTATGCCGAAGAGTATTTTATTTTGCCGCTGCATTGTCTTATGTAACTATGTGTATTTGCCTGACCTGACCTGTGTGATGGCAACAAGACGAACGGAGCGTTTTATCTTTTATAAGTTCCTTTAGTTCATTAAATAGTGCAATCCGTGACTGAGCCTAATTCATAAAACAACCACGTCGCCACGCTGATGTCTGAACTCGCGTTCTAAMAAGGCAAACTGTAAACGAATCCGTTTCGTCATTGTTATAACTCATCAGTGCAGTGTAAATCCTAGTGCATTGCCTTATTAACCGCACCTGCATATTATTAGCTTTTACTCAATATATCGAGCAGTCCAGTAAAAATAATACCCGAGTTTTTGACACAGCTAAACAAAAAAACGCTCGAACAGGCTAATTTTATGTAGATTATTAGTTACATATGTATGTTACGCGTTAGTGCCAGGGGCGAAATGCAGTAAGTAGTTAAATCGCTGATCAAAATGTTCTCGGACACTCAGACATTCGTCTAAGATACGTTGCTTTAAATCTTGTAAACCGTGATATTTAATTGACCTCAAAAGAAGTCCAATAGAGTCAAGTGCGGCAATCTCACGAGGCATACGATGGAGCCTCTGCTTCAATCCATCAACCCAGGAACTCATAATTTGAAAACTTCACGTTACGATTAACGCATTAATGTGGAGGATCTCCATCTTGTTGACACCTTAACTCATAATATAATGATCCTCCAAGCACTTCGATCACCGCAGGTTAAAACGCATTCCGTTACACACCTACAAAGAAATGAGATTGTAGTTAGGGTACTCGCTAATGTACTGTTAATGTAAGAGTGGAAAAGGTAAATGGCCAATTTGTTTACCATAATGAAACCGAATAGCACATTTACAGTAAACTATCTACTCACACTCGATGGTTGTGTTTGTTATTTCATGAGAGCTGAAATATCTTAATTTGCACATATCTCTCGCTTAAGTATCTATACAGGGTCCGCCATCTAAAACTCCCCAGGCTCGTATTTTCATTATTTTTTAGGTAGAACCTTAAGTTACAAATTGTAGATCTTTTTAAACTCTTTAAAAATAGCGTAGTAAGTGTCGATTATGATATTTTGAAAATAAAGGTAATTTTTGTAAATATTTTTTTACCTTATCCCGTATAATAAATATTGCTTCATAGTTGGATGCCAGCTTTTGCCTTCTTCAATTTATGTCATTACAACATTGCGTAATTTTTACTCTTTCTTCATGAAAAACAAGAAAAACTCGTCGCTGCCATATTCTGTTAATAGGGCTGTTCACAATTTTCTAAGTGTTAGTTTAACAGCTTATTACGGTACAAATTATGCCTATATACTCATCGCTGCACACAAAACGCCAAAATTTAGAGTAACTTTTAAATAAATCAAGTACAAAGTTAGTTCTAAGGAGAGGCTAGAAAACAATACCCTGCGATGAGGCTAGGCATCATGCACTAGCCTCATCGCAGGGTATCGTTTTTAGTCTCTTTCTCTTTAGAACGAACTTTATTATAGGTACTTGATTTATTTAAGTTACTCCAAATTTTGAGGTTTTGTGTCCAGCGATGGGTATGTAGGCATAATTTGTACCGTAATAAGCTGTTAAACTAACAATTAAAATTGTGAATAGCCCTATTAACAGAATATGGCGGTCGGCGACGAGTTTTTCTTGTTTTTCATTAAGAAGGAGTAAACATTACGCATACGCTGTAATAACATACATTGAAGAAAACAAAAGTCGGCATCCAACTATGAAGCAATATTTATTATACGAGGTAAGGTAAAAAAATATTTACAAAAATTAGCTTTATTTGCAAAATATCATAATCGGCAAAACAAATTTTGGACACTCAGTATGCTACTTTTAAAGAGTTTAAAAAGACCTACAATTTGACATATAACTTAAGGTTATACCTAAAAAAAGATAATGAAAATACGAACCTGATATGATATGAATTATGAGACTTTAGGCTTCGATTGCGTTTTGTTGTGTTTTGAGGCACATTACCTTTAAAATGTTGTTATTAATTGATGTAGGCTGTAAAAGTGTAATAGGTAGGTACACGCTTTCGCATACCTGAACGTATGGAAAATTTCTGAGCTGTATGAATTAAAATAGCCTTTTAAGGTAGTTGAATAAATGGCACTTCAAAACTGATACATATGACTGCAGCAATAAAATCTCCGAACGTGTTAACATCATGCATTAGAAACTGTACATAAAATCTGAAATCTCCTTGAAAACATGTGGGAGGTTCTATTAGCGTCTAGCAGTTTCGGATGCTTAAATCAGCTGATCTTTTACGCCACACATGAAAGCAGACCGTAGTGTGGCATCATTTAAAATAAAACCTGAACCGTATATACAAGCTAAACCCTGAACTTCCAATATAAGTTTGGCAATATCTACAGGATGAACTTGTTAAACTGGACAGCTAAAGCGTCGTAAAAATTTATGTGATCTTTAAGACTATCCACAATTTTTAATACAAACATTTGCAGAGCGATCTTTGTTCAGATTATAATATTTGATAATATTAAAAACACCTACCACTACTTTGTAATAGTATTTTTCTACTCTCTCCATTTATATGCTGCGATTTAAAGAAAGCTTTAAAAGAATTTGTACATTACACCAAATGCTATTAAATAATAGTTAAGGGTATGGGACGAAGTTTGAATACTAATCGTTTCTTTGTTAATGATGTTTCTACTAGCTGAACACAATTTTATAACATATACATATATAATATGATCAATCCTTTGGGAAGTGGCATATATAATATATATAGTAATAGAAAATCGTCTAAAAATGTTACTGGTTTTTAACACAAAATGTAACTTCCATGTTCCTTACAAGGTCAGCTATTATGTTGAAGTCTTCATAATGTATCAGAGATGTAAAACCGTAACGTATCAGATAAGTAAAAGTACCTAATATATGTGGAATATATCCTTTTCGTTTTCGTTAAGTTATATATTAATAAAATATATTATAGGTATCACCAATTTAAAAATGCACTTTTATCTTTTATGTTCTTTATGATTCACAACCTTATATAATATGTATACACTATAGATATACACATAATAAATAGTTCCAAAATAAACTTTATTCAGAAAATTACATTCGCAAACAACAAGTCAACAATTCCCACTGAAACCAAACAACTCATCTACTACATAAGACGCAGCAAATAAAAAGTGAGGTTATTACCTATTCGTAGGTTGAATAGTAAAACGTTGAAACACTTTGCAATTATGCATTCCCGTATTAATGATACCTCACTGTTTTCTAAGAATGACTTACCTTTTTGAAAAAGCACGGGAATAAACCGAATAAAACAACTGAATAAACAACCACGCTATTGTACCTCACGCTTCCTGCTTCTTCACTTCTTCCCTTCTTCGTCTTTCTTAACCTACAAAACTCGCAAGTCGCAAATCTGCGCTTGCGTAGGGTAGGCATAGAGCACTAACACTAACATTATTATATTTACGGTACGTACGTAAGAACGTACGCACGGTATCAAGACCATATAAAAATGAATATAATAAATAGGTTGCATCAGCAATGAACTTTATTTACACCTACCGTGTCATAATACATTTGTGTAATGTTAGATATAGCATTTTAACTATACTGCCAAAGCATAACAAATATAAAATAGCTAATTTATACCTATGCTTCTACACTTGTGCGTCTATAATAAGTATAGTATAAACTATTACTTATATTCTGACAATAACCAGTTTCTTTAAAATTACTTTTTTCAAATTATAAACAATTTTTACATGTATCTTTACTGATATTGGAAACATAAAAGAAGTAATAATTTAACAAATAAATTTATCTCGCTTAACTGCGTCATTACATAAACTAATATGTCACGTTGTTACATCTATGTTACAGATATATAAACCCGATACATATTAGATATATTGCAATATGCTTTCGAAACATTTTATAATTATTTCATAGTTACATTTGAGAGAAGTGCTCCATATTTAGTACAGAAATATCTAATAAACGTAAAGTAGTAAAGGTAAATGTAAAATTTGTTTGTTCTTTCTGTGTTACATAACATACATGTATGTGCGCTGTGGGTGAAACTAAGTCCAGATACCGAGTATTGTTTTTAGAGCTTTATGTGCAAGAAACTAACTCTTTTTACCCCAAAAAATGATAAAAACGTGTGATTACAATTTATGCAACATTTGAAATTAAGCTAATTTATATATTTAATTTATATATCTTGTACTTTTTTAATTACACGACGTAAGTCTTCGCAGATCTAAAAAGTGAGGTGGTAAGTAAGTCATTTGTTACTGAATAATAATATGTTTACGTGAGAAATAAATAAAAACAACTTTCGATATAGTCTACAGACTGTCTAGCTTTTGTTATGACATTTATTGAGAAGCCTAGAGGCTCGCAGTTTTGTTGTAATACGGTATCGCGTACAATGTAGTTTGCACACTTATGAATATTTAACAATTTGAAATTTGGATACTCTACATTTTATCACTATCATACGATTCCAAACAAAAATTGTCGCTGAACTTACTAGAATAAAAATTAAAAACTGATCCATACTCTCAAAGTGGAATAGTATTTAACGAATTCTTCTTTAGTATAATAATTCTTGAAGTATAATCCACTTAATTCTTTAATTGTAAAGCACCTTCGACTAACAGGTAGTCATCGTCAGTACAATATAGGTACTAACAGGTAGTCATCGTCAGTACAATATAGGTACTGACGATGACTACCTGTTAGTCGAAAGCGCTTTACAATTAAAGAATTAAGTGGATTGCACTTCAAGAATTATTATATTAAAGAAGAATTCATTACCAGAATAATAACTGAGGTTGTTACATATGGAGCAATAAGTTGAAATCTATCTTTTTCTAACGAATTCTACGGGTTTTTGTGTGTGCAATTTTATGATTTAATATTAACTTCATTCAATAATATATACCAAATCAAAAGTCACTGTTAAGGTTCGATTTCTTACTCCTGAAATAATCCAGCTGGTTCATATCCTTACCCTTTGGTATACCTATTGGTAAATTTGTTGCTATCTATCCTACATTACATAGGGGGTGCGGTACCAGCAGTGTACCACATTTTGACGTGGCAGGAAACTTTTCTAAAAGCCATCATGCACTATTTTCAAAATCATATTAACTACACAGGAAAAACACAAAAAACAACTCTTTTGTAGACTGAATGCCATTAAACGAAGGCGGGTAACAGCCTGCCGAAATGTCACATAAAAAACGGGTTATTAATTATTACCTCCGCAGTCGGTACTCCAGCTACACATAGAGACAGAGTTAAATAATATCACAGTAATATTCTAAATGAGCTATACCAATTGGAGGAAATTTGTGGCAAAGTAGAAACTTTTCAAAGATGTGCTTCAGGTTTCAGTATTACGTTCATTGCTTTATAATATCTCTTTAATATTGCAAGTTTCATAAGTATTCTTTTTTATTGTCTCAATAAGTCAGTTGGCATTGGATTGATACTAAATACAAAAAACCGTGCGTTACTATCTTTGGTAAAAAGTTAGGAAAAATAAATTTCCTATATTACTGACAATTTAAAAATCTTAGCAGTTGAGGCAGAGTTTAGGGGTAATTATGAATTTTACTTTCTGATTTCGGCTTCAAATTCAGATATGTAGTTATCAACAATATACCGCCAGGAATAATGGTATCCTCGCTGCTCTTATTGCTTTAGAAAAAAATTGAAAGTGAAAATATAATAATTGTTTTATTTAATGTAGGTATTTTCTATAAAAATAAAATAAATAAATAAGTCTTCAACAGCTGTGCATACTTTTAAATTAATAACATGTTGGTGTGTATAGGTACCCCAGCTATTCAGCATATTTTACGTGTTAATGACTTTTTGCTACCTACATTTTCTTGCAACAGCTGATTATAACCTCGAGTAGGACAATATACAAAAATAGTTGCATTTTCTGTAGTATGTATTTAAATGTTGATGTTACTAATGTAATGTGATTTTACTCTGTCCACTTCTAATTGCTTAGTCTAATGTGCATTGCAACTATTTGCACAGGTCATAACGAAGTTTATGAACTATAAATTTTATGTTGATGATTGTAGCTTATATAACAACGTCCTCCGCAGATTACTTGTTATGTTTTCTTTGGCATATAAGAGACGTGAAAATTAAATAATATTTTCTAAGTTATACATTATTTTAACGACATTTATTTTTTTATCGCGGCATTGGTTTTACTACCGTTTTTATTTGTAAACAATATTTTACTGTGGGTACATTAAAAGTTCGTCCTGATATTTTAACTATAAATCATAAAGTAAATTTGATTTATATCTTTTTTATGTCCAAGCGTGGTGCCATTAATGGTTAGACTAATTTTCCCACTAAGACTCTTATTATCCCCATCGTCCAATTTAGGTGCGTGAGTACTAAAACGGACGATTCTTTTAAAATGCTTGCACTCCTTAAAATTCCTTTCTTTTCGGATACAAGGGCGGTACCCCACACCGTTGCTACGTTACTCTGGATCGAAAGGACATCGTGTGATTTCGACATCGTTCGGTGAAGCTTTTCAGGATCGGCTTGCCAGAAAGCTCGCCGTCGCTGCACGAATAAAATATGTGCAAGAGCGCTGAAAACATAATTGAAAGTGGAACGTAAGCAAAATGACGAACGCAAGCTTTTAATGACACTTAATGACATTCGAAAGTTTCGCCGTGTTTCAAAAATCCGTCAAGCTCTCGTGTGTAAAGCTTTCGATTCATTCAGTTGAAGATTGCCTTTGTTAAATAGGTAGTGTAATTTGTACGAAAGGAAATGTATATTCAGTGGTGCGACAGAACGTTTCTTTACGTATCTTGAGTTAAAACGTGAAAGAAGGCTTTAGATATAGTATACCATTTGTGGAAAATCTGCAAAAAATTAAAGCGTGTATATAAAAAATAACATGTACCGGTGACGCCGCTAACAATAACGTGTTGCAATTTCCATTTGCATATACAAGAATCGGATTATTGATTTCTTCACAACAGCAGGATCATGGATTTGTATCAGGATCAACAAGGGTGCACTGCAATTTGGCCAGACGCCGAACACCAGGTTAGTGGTTCTCCAGCAGGATTCGTAGAAAAGTGGGCGTATCCGATTTCTCTAATATAAATGGATACTTTTGATCTGATGTACCTAATGGAATTACAACTGCTAAATAGATTTTATTCCTTCCTCGAAGAGTAGGTATACGATTTCAAGAATGTCGTGAGGCCGTTATTTGCCCATTAGATAAGCCTAACCCAGTTCCGTATCTTCGAGCTTCCCAAACACAGTGACGTACGTTATTTATCGATGATCTGCGGTTGTAGAAGGTACCTAGCGTCGCAGTTTTGTTTTCAATAGAAATTGGTGAAGAAGTCTGACCTTTAACCTTTACGTTCTTCTACCTCTGGCGCAACCTACATTCGTTGTCCCAATTGATGCCTGAAATGGGCACTAAAGTATTTATGGAACGTTAGGTGGTATCAATAGACCCAAGTGCAATTAAAATGAAAATTGAACACCCACGGGTACAAGATTGTGTAAGATTTTTAATTAGCACCAATAACAATACATTGCATTGTGGTGGTTAATTAACTTCAAGGGTGCAGCAATGGAAAATTTTAGATCACAAACACTTGGCAGTATTGACGCGATATTGAATCTAGTATCAATAGCTGCTTGGCTTCATTGCAGTAGCTGGTACGTACTGCAGCAATGCGTGAAGAAATTAGCTTTACATAATGATTATAAATTGCATTATCTAGCACAAAGGTGTAGCGCTGAAAATCAAGCACATCGACAATGTCCATTATTGTTGACGGTTGACGGGTACAATACCTGGCCATTTTGATAAATTAAACAGCATAAATCGCGTTTACATATTACTGTAAATCTAACTCTACCTACCTACCTATAATCTATGCACACTTATAAAAATCTTTCTAATATTAGTAGGTATATGCATTTATTAGCATAAGCTATATGTTCATTATAACAAAAAATTAAGTCCTCAGCACAACCCAAAAAGAAAAAATCTAAATCAACAATCTCACCATTCTAAACATCCCTTTGAACCTGGCTCTTACAAAATTTAATGTCAAACTTATAAACATTTCGAAAATTATAATTATGCCTTTCGTAATTAGATGTACTTAACGTTTTGTGATACAAATTAGGTAACATGTTCATTTTTATCTTATATATAAATATCATCATATAAAATAATTTTTGTTTTACGTTCATTATACGTAAAGTTTCTAACATGATATTTACAGGTGTTCTTACATTACATTTTAATATAGTTTGTATTTTTTAAGATGTTTAATAAGATAATCAGGTAAGCAATTAAGCATTATTTAAGATGTGGCACAATGCACAATTAATGCTTTACATAACAAAAACCTTGTGCCAATAGTTAAATCTCTTCATATTCATTTAAAAGACGCTGCTTCTGTGACATTTTTGATAAAACACTACCCTCCTGCTGTCGCATACTCATCTCATTATCCAACGCAACCACCAAACATTTTATCTTATTTATTCTTCCAGAGCTATACCATTTATTTTGATGTTTATATTACCCCTCGGATTACCCCGTTCCACAATACGAATTTTACCCATTATTTGCATGTACTTTGATTTCGCCGTATTAATAATTAGATAATTTATGCGCAAGAAAACAAAATATACTATGTAGATCGATATTCATATTTGTACAATATTTTCCAAACTTTTACCAGCAATACAAACCATAGTATCATCAGCAAATAACATTATTTGACTATATTTAACACAATTAAGTATGTTGTTGATGTATAAAAGAAACAATGTAGGGTCAAATACTGTCCCCCGTGATGTACCGTTTGTTACTCCTATACACTTCGAACAACAGTTCTTATACCTATTTAAATATTTGTTTTACGGTGTTATGGTCCTGTAGATATGAATAAAACCATTTCAATGCGTCTCCTCGCACTCCTGCCATATTTGGCTTAACCAGTACAGTCCTACGCTTTACTGTCTCAAAGGCTCTTTTACAATCCAAAACACAGCAACATCCGTGTTTTCCCGAAAACCCAATTGAGCACAGATTAAAATATTATTTATTTACAAACACTATTGTGCCCTACATTATACCTTAAAAATATAGTGTTGTAAGCTTTTAAATAAAACTCTCTAGAAGTATTTTAGGACAGGGTGGGAGCAACGATACTTCTTATTAAAAGAGTGTAATATACTGTTTTATTTACTTTGATGAACTATTTCTTTAAATTCCTGCTTTTAAAATAAAAATTATTTTGGAAGCCATAGATATCAACACGATATACGCTCTGATTTCAGGGCTCATGCAAACATATGCAACATACATTTTAGAATTATCTGCAATACAGCAACCTCTTTGCTGCAAGTTACTTGGAACTGACAGGTTAACTGATACATTCATTCGAACAAACACAACGAAATCAAAACAAAACAAAAGAAAAAACGTCTTTATATGTTGTTACAAGCTTAAATAGACATATATGCCTCTATCTTTAAAAGTTTAATAAACATATGGTATAAAGTGTATGTTCCACCAAAATAAAGCTATTGCTTACCAAAATAAGTAATAATATAATTATGTTTTGTATGTTCTATCAAATAGGTTCACTTACTTCATTTCGTTTCATTAATCTCTTGAGTATCTCTGCAAGGCTCTTGTGCATTTTTGTGTTTTTGTTTTATATGAAAACTGGAAAGAAATGGAAGACAGATGACAAAAACTGCTACAATTTGCATCAGTAGGCGCAATAACTACAAAAAGGAACACGACGCGATGAACACGATATACACTTGCGTGCATAGAAATCGGCCCACTGTAAACTTTTGACTTTAACTATATATTTTTTTTAAATTATTCATCAGATCAAAAAAAGAAATGTGCTGTTTGAAAGACAATTTAATATGCTTTAATGTGAGTATAAATTTATGAAAACTTGTTTCGACTTCCTATGTTTAACATAGTGAAATTAATGCATTAAGCAAATTAAGCTTTTTTATTATTAACATAAATAGGGTTATTGACAATTTAAAACTTAACACTTA
Organism: Rhyzopertha dominica; assembly: GCA_025024175.1. Classification (NCBI taxonomy): domain Eukaryota; kingdom Metazoa; phylum Arthropoda; class Insecta; order Coleoptera; family Bostrichidae; genus Rhyzopertha; species Rhyzopertha dominica. The sequence goes on from QCXZ01000003.1 coordinate 32,511,264, forward strand.
ATTTTTTAATAATCGGTATGACCTCCTCTTGCCCTAATAACATCCCTCATACGATTAGGCATAGATCTAATCAAGTTTGCTATTGTTTCTTGAGGGATGTTAAACCACTCTTCTTCTACTGCAACAATAAGCTCTGGGATCGAGTTTGGGGTATGAAGTCTAGCTCGAGTTCTTCGTTTTAGGTCAGGACTATATGCTGGCCACTCCATAACCCGAAAACCGACTTCTGCAATGTAATCTTGCACGATTCTTGCGGTGTGCGGCCTTGCATTGTCATGCATAAAGGTAAATTCGTCTCCAATGTAGTCGACGTAAGGTACCACATGAATTGCTAAAATCTCCTCGATATATCTTGCAGCCGTTAAACCTCTTCTTCCGTGAACACGGTCGCCCCTACGAATGAACTCAGGGTCGGTTCGTGCTCCTATAGAAATTGCACCCCAGATCATACAGGAACCACCTCCATAAGCACTCCGCTCTTCAAAGCAGCAATCTGCAAATCGCTCTCTTGGTCTTCAGTACCTTCTTCGGTCGCTACCATGGAGGCATATTCTGGTCTCATCTGAGAACAGAACAGATCCCCATTGTTCCAACGTCCAATTCAGATGATCCCGTGCAAAAAGCAGACGTGCTTGCCGAAGAGCTGGAGTAAGTTTTGGACCAATCGCAGGTGTTTTAGGGGTCAGGTTATTTTCCTGCAGTCTTCGTCTTACTGTCCACTGACTAATAGCCACTCCTCGCACCTCACGGAGCTGTCGTTGCACTTGAACGGCATTAAGGTGACGATTTCTTAATGTTGTTGACACAATAAAGCGGTCATCACGAACGGTTGTAAATCGCCTTCTGCCTGTTCCAGGTCGCCTATGAAAGGATCCTGTCTCCTCATAACGTGTGCACACTCTTCGAACAGCTGCGCGTGTCATATCCAATTGTCTAGCAACAGCTCGCTGACTAAGTCCATTTTCAATTAAAGCAATAACTTGGGCGGCTTTTTGTGGTTAGTATGCATTAAACTAACACACTTAAACACTATTGAGATTATGAAAAACGAATTAATATGCAAATTTCAGTTGCACACGCAATATTTTAATATTTGACAAATTTGTTATTTTCGTTACAATCACCACATAAACACGTTTCATTTGTTTACCGGTTGCTACGCATATAAACGATAAGCCTTCTTGATAAATTTATACTCACATTAAAGCATATTAAATTGTCTTTCAAACAGCATATTTCTTTTTTTGATCTGATGAATAATTTAAAAAAAATATATAGTTAAAGTCAAAAGTTTACAGTGGGCCGATTTCTATGCACGCAAGTTTATGTATATGTCAAAGCGATTGTAATTTTTTTAGTGGTCCCAATAGTGTCGCTGGAGAAAAAGATGTTGATATATGTGGAAATAACTCATTTAACGATGTGCTTAATGACATACACCCTTAAATAATTTACATACTAGTTTTGCATAACGACATTCTTAATGAGGCTAATCATCTCAGGAATCAGAAAATTTTTATGCTGAGATTTAAATAGTGACAGGGGATTTGTTAGCTTAGATGGAAATACAAGAGAACGTAGCTGTTGAACCTAATCTACAGGAAAATATTATCAATATCAAATTCCCAAGGGCTTTCGAAAGGTCTTACATTGTTTTTKTGTTCTTACGTGCAATGCTATGAGAAAGCAGCAGACACATCGGGATAGAAAATAACAGAAAAACAATTTAAAATACATATTATTTTTTTAACAACATTCAGATGGCAAAAGCAAGTCTGAACAGCAAGGAAAACGACGTAAATATTTTCCGGCAATAAAGACTTAATTAATCTTTAGAAACTGCTAAAGGGAAAGCATACAAGTTAGTTCTTAAGTAATMTTGTTGAGTTTAGTTTTTCTTTTTTGCGTGTAATGTTTGAAATAAGTACATTTTTATAGAAGTTGTTTTTAGAATTATTTATTATTGTTTGCTGTGCTTTGTTAAGGACCTGCATACTAGATGCAACATTTTTCAATAAAAAAGTTTGATATTTTAAATGTTTTATTAACTAATAAATTCACACAAGAAAATATTAAGTTCGAGTATCTTTGGAAGTAAAAATGTATGATTTCTGTTTTCTACAACAACATATGTTTTTAAACATGTCTCGATGCAGACTTAATTATAATGATGTGTTATAAAGATCTATAAGGATTAGCGAGATATACATACATATGCACAATAATTGCGAAACAATACACTTTTACCCTAAAGTAACATTTATATTTTGCGCTTTAACGCAGTACAGAAATATGAAAATGAAATACAGTAAAACATTGTGTAAAAGCCGTAGTGTATTTACTTTCAAAGCGGGTATTAAATGTTTTTGAACCATTTCATGTTGTACATTTTACACGGTGACTACACGGTTAGATGTAACCAAACTGTTACTCTAAATTACACTCTCCTTAATTCACCAATGAAAATTTGGCAGTTATCTGGATGTTGATCATGCCAAGCTTTGTTTGCCAAGTATAAAATTATTTTCTTACAAGAGTTGCAAACATACATGCGCTACAGACGCTAAATAGTAGTACATATTCTTAATTCATTTCTACTGTGCGGATTTAAAACACCGAGCCACTTTTTGTAGTCCCGGTAAGTTTGTTCTCTAGGTCCCCTTTTCATCCTTTCTACGGTGATGAGAAACATCACAAAATATTGAATGAAATATTCAGCTTTATAAAATTTTATTATAATACTAATAGGATATGATAATAAATGTAACTGTGGCCAGTTAGTTTTGGTTGAGGATGCTTTGTATGTACCTACTAATAAACCTAAATTTGGACTTCGATTATAATTGCTTCACTAATCCAATTTAAGGTAGATCAATTCAGTCATCTTAAGTGCAGTCAGTCAAGCGTTATTAAGACTTATTTGAAACAGTTATTACGGAAGAAACTACAGCTTGCAAAATTTGATTTACATTGGAGGTTTTTACAATATAAGGGCTTAAAAAACAAGGCTTGTCCCGAGATCATTTTAGAAAAATATCTGCAGAAAATGATGTACGGATAAATTTATTTCTTGATATTGCCAGATTCTGAATCATTACTTTTGCAGGAAAAACTCGGACATAATATTTTTCTACTCATTAATGGTGTTTATCTTAAAAGAACTAACTCGATCAAAGATTTGGGCGTTATCTTTGATCTAAGCGTTTATTCATATCACATATTAATGGCATTGTTGCCAAATCATTTAAACATTATTGTTTTATTTGGCAAATTGTAAAAATTTCCTTATTAATCGGTCATTCTTTATTTTTGGTTAGTGTAATCTCAGCTTGAACGCTGTTCACGTATAAGACTCAATTTCCAGGTTCCAGTACAAAAAAGTGAATCGGTCTAAAGGTCTTTCTATTGACGATGTGCATTCTGCGAGTAGAGTTGACCATAGTGTTTTGCTGAAGAGATAGTTTTAGTTTTCTACATATTTAAAAACTCGTATGTTTCATTAATTATATTCTTGTCGGAGCAAGAGATGCGCATGGGCAATGCAATGCCATCTAAAGGCAATGTCCACCCTCCTTTAGCGGAGACCATTTATCATTTTGAATGAATATTAGGCAGAATTAACTACTTCATGCTTCGATCTAACTCACGTCAGTTTTGTAATTTTTATTTCTGGTGTCATGTTTCAGCCAGATCTCCAGATTCTCTATTGCTCGTTTTTCAGCAGCATGTAGCGGACATCAGTTTCTGTAAGAGCTGATCATGTAATGTACAAATTACAATTCTTGAATAGCACTTCGTATAATAGGCTGTCCTAAGTCGCCATTAATTGAAGTTACGACCGACACGCACTGAACATTCATTATTTTTAATCTTGGTATTGATCGGCTGGCAGTAGGTATACACACGTGCTGTCGCCAACAGAAACGGTAAATTGGGGACATTAAAAATAAAGCCGTGGAACAAGAAATCATCACACGCAATGTCGTCCTAGAATTGACTATATGAAACGTACGTATACCTGTTAGGCGACTACAACGGAAGCTTAAACCGTTTTTAATAGATTGAGCGATCATAGATTGTTTTCGCGGGAAAGGCAACCGGTGATGCATATATCCGGTGGTTTAGGTAATGGTTTAGTTAATAAGCTATCATGTGTGGATACTGTATTGGAGCTTTCACGCTGACCGTGGTTTATCTAAATTCTGTTTTAGTTTACTTGCGTTTGTTATTACACTTTTCTTATTTATATAAAAAATGTTCAATGAAACTAGATTTTTTTCTTTCTACTAGTGATGTTTGCGCTAGATGATATTTAATCCCTTTCTTAGTCTGTCTAAATAACCCCTTTCTGGACGCATCTTAATAATTATAATAACCTGGATAATTTTGTTCAGTTACTAGACCTCTATTTTGTACGATATATGTAAATATATGTAGGTGTGGTGTTAACAAATCCACGATCTCTTAATTACCTACCCGCGCATCACAGTCGATAACCGTTTTCAACCCACTGAGGAACAACTTCTCAATTTTTTTCGCCACGCCATCCATTGAAATGTCACAAATGTAGCAGTCCTTAAAGTATTGTGCCCCAGTATCTTCTAATATGTTACTGTATAATACATTTTTTAATTTAGGATACATTCAAAGGGTGCAATTCCGTAAATGGTACCCCGAAGAAACGCTGTCTTTTCTCCATTAAATAGGTACTTAACACTCATATGAAATTTTGATAGGGAGTTTCACCATGTACTTTCGATATGTATTCTTGTATAAATCTAGTTAAGTTTCTATTTAAACAGCAGTATCCCGCATACAGGCCAACTAGTGCTTCTTAATTGCAGCAGCTCTGAAATTGTCACGAATTCTTTATGAACATACGCCATTGACTATGTCGGATAACGCCCATGTAAGAAAATTGATGTTCTCAACTCATTAGTTCTCCGACTTCCAATCATGCTGATGAACCTGAAACTGCACCTCATGACGTCACAGCAGTGACCCATATCGTTTGTAGCAGTAAATAAGAAAATTGTTCCCCTCAGACCTATTTCCCAAAACCCTTAGAGACCCGCGACAAATACAAAAAAAAGTGTTTATACCAAAATATGAAGAATGAAATTTGTTGTAAAATATATAGGCATTACGTGGCCATTAAAATGATGTCGCCTTTAGGCATTTACCTTGTCGCATAGGTATTTGTAATACGTAACCCTAATACAAGATGGGAAATAAAAAAATGTTTATTGTGACAAATAATAGATAAAGCTAATTATTCAAATAGTGTTTAGGTACTTTTCGCATAAATAAAAATAGTAGTAGGTACATTTATAATGAAAATTATCTCTGAACGGTCAGTATACGATATAAAACATTAATTATGGGTTTTATTCGCGATTCGATAGTAAAACTATAGCAATTATTGCAATTATATACATATATACAAGGTGCCGAAAAAAATGGTACACACTTTGAAGTGTCATATAAAAATATTTTTCGTTTTACAAAGTTAAATTTCTGGAAATAGAAAGCTTAAAGTATAATTTGAAAAATAAATTAACTTTCTGATGAAAATGGGATTAATGTTCAAAATGATAACCTTCAGCATTAATACATTTTTAAGTACGATTCACCACTGAGTCTGTATATCGTACCAAAGTGCCCTATTCAAACTTAATGGAAATATCAATAGTCACAACTGCGTTTACTGGGATGAACCTAATCCTTACATTACACTTTAAAAGGCTGTCAATTTTTGTGGTGTAAATGTTTTGTCTGCAAGGGGACCCACTGACCTTTTTTCTTTGAAGGTAATGTAACTGGAGAAAAGTACTTAACAATGCCACTATATTAAACATGAATCTCATTTTTATCAGAAAGTACATTTATTTTTCAAACTAGACTTCTATTTCCAGAAATTTAATTTTACAGAATGGAAAATAAATTTTCTGACACTTCAGTGTGTGTATACAATTTTTTGGAGCACTCGGCAACTGTTAGTTGTTAAGATTAAGAAGCACATAAGAACATTATACTTATGCTTCGTTGGTTGGAAAAACATAAATCGGTTCGTATCTCCACAATAACGGCTAAAACCTGTTCTTATATTAACTATGTATAGGAGAGTTTATCGACCGTTGGTGGCGCTAGTGTGTCTTTGCAAATGGCGGAAATAAACAGTACTTGCTATTATAATATACTCGTCTGTATCTCAAAATGAAACACAGATGGGTTCGCAACCGAGTATATTCAATATAATTATTACAAAGGAACTGGTAATGGTAACCAAAACACACTCGTGGCAATAACCTATGTTATAACCACTTAATCACATAACCGCATATTACTATTATAATATAATATCACACATACTTTTTGTGTTTACATGTATCCCCTTTATCTTAATAATATTCACTGCCCACAATTTAAAAATGCTAATACGATATAACAAAAACAGCAATATTACACAATAATACCGCCTTTTTTCAGCATTAAAGTACTGTTTATATTAGTTTATGTATCTGCCGCCAGATTGTAAACTTGCCTATAGACGAATCTACTTTTAAGGAGTTGCCATTATAAGCGTTGTTATCAAGCACAATATTATAGTTAAATTGTAAAGGAAAACCAGCCCAATGTGACAAGAATGGCTTTCTAAGTAAAGCAATCCCGCCTATATTAAGGACCCGCATGAGGTCATTTTGGAAATATGCCTGGAAGTTTATGCACAATAGTACATTGAAATAAGGCTAATTTAAACATAAATGAGTTGAATACTGCAAATTTCTTGGAATCTTGGTGGAATTTACGACTTCTGATTTTTTAACAATTTTAACTCGACTTGTAGAGGTATTTAAATCATGTTCTTTTAAAATAGCACCTACTGTGAGTGCATGTTTGTCAAAAACTACTTGTAAAGCTCCGTACATATCGCATGGCTGCTACTGTGACGTTGCGACAGCAGAGGAAATACAAGCTTGTGAAACTCAAATGCTTCATTCAGACTTTACTAAATATTATTTAGCTCTTCTGTTAGCTAGTGGGTCTACTCTCTCATTGCCCTCCATCCCTTGGTGTCCAAAAACCCACTACATAGTAATTCTGTATTGTGTTTCCAAGACACGAAGTGCATCTAGGTATTCATTTGTTTAATTGTGCTTTCCAAGGCTTGCCATACTGTTGACCAATGGTTATTATTTGGATCCGCTTATTATTATTATAGGCTTTCCATATCATTGCTCTAACAGATCCACGTTTTCAGCTTGGTAAACTTTATGTTTTTGCATTCCCGTATACTGTATCTTCTACCATTTGTTTTTTGACATGCCATGTGTCTAATACTACTACTAAATATGTTTCTAGAATTCAAACAATCCTGCCCTCTCCGAATACAAGCTCAACGGGTTCCTTTTGTAATGTAATCCTATATGCTGCCAACAGTGCCTCTGATGTTACAAACAGGTGTAAAAGAGGCAAATCCAGCAACATTTCCGTGGCAAGCATGTAAGTCTTTGTAACTTGCGTAGTATGTCTTTTGAACTCTTGCTATAGTGAATAAGGCTTTGACAACCGGTGGCCGTAGTAGTAGGTGATTCCATTTCTTGCTGGTGGCGATCTTTCCTGACATTTCGCCTGCTGCTGAGGTGAGCACCTTCATAACCTTTAAACTGTCTCTGAGGCGACCGCCCCTGGCTACTTGCGTCATCGTCCCTCTACCACTGTCGCGTTTTTAGAACGCGGCGGATCACGTGGTGGTAGTATCTCTGAAGCGTTGTTTTCAGCAAAATCGGTTTATTGCTCTCTTTGCGATCCAAGTTTTCTTGGTGTTTATAGGTATCAATAGATTCACGTTGTATTAGCTTAGTAATGTTTAGCAGTATTAAGAATCCTTGTGATTGTAGCCCGAAGGTGGTTTAAATAAAACCGAAACGTTGCTGGATACGTCGTCGTTCCTTTAAAGTCCATTTTCCGTGACTGAATAACTGTTCATTAAATTGTTTTGGAAGTAAACATAAACTCAAATACTACAAAAAAATATCTTTCTATTTAACGCTTTAGTGCTTTAATGAAGTCATTATAACCTTTTATTTTTCGAAATGAGAGTTTTTCATAAGGCTCTGTCACACTCACTCTTTCCAAAGCTTATGAAACTAGTTTTTTAATATACTATTTTCTTCTATACAAAAAATGTTCTCCACTCTATCTTCCAATGCTGGAAGCAAATAAACGATTATCATACAGCATCACGCAAACGAATTTCGATTCAACGGCTTCGATTCTTGCGGTTCTGTGCCTATCGTTCCGAGTCTAAAAGGTTCCGGGTTAACGGTTTCGAGTCTTATATACCCGAAACCGTTACCCCGTTGTTGAGTTCGAGTCCATTTTCGTTTCCAGGTCCAAAGAGATGAAAAATTACGTTTCCTTAGCATCACGGCGGTTCTGGCTCAGGCTACCTGGCACTAACTGATAGCTCGTTCTATCGTCCTCGTCGAGTAACCGTTTGTTTGTAACACCTTCACCTTAGATGGCATAATTCCGTTTGTAAATGTTCACTCAGATACGTCAGCGAAGAAGAAATCGGCACGATCACCGCCAACTAATCCGGAATCACTTACCACCTTTGCACTCTTGTTGATGGATTTGTATCGCATATATGAGTATGGGTATCACGATTTTGGAGTAAAACAAATAAACTATTTCTTTGTTAGCCACCATGTTCGTCCAGCTATGCAGTGCATGTGTACTACCTTTGGTTACTTTACCGATAACTTTTTCCAGATCAGGCTTGAAGGTCACACTGTAGTCAAGTCCCTCTGTACGATTTCTAGAGCCTCACTTACTGGTGAAAGCTATCCTAACATGTAAACGTTTATGCTAAAAATGACCCATAGTTAGCACTATGCAATACTACTACAGAAGCACTGTCAATACCTACCAATAATACCAAGAAAAGCTAATTTGATGCTAAATTTACGTATTCAAATAAATGCTGGAAGTGATAGCAAAAGCCCTAATATCGCACGCCATGGTTAATGCGGGAGTTTGCTATGTATTTCTACCTGAGGAGCCCTAACTAGAACGAAACTAGTCTTGGGATCCGAACGAACTGATCAAAGCAGATGCTATATTTATCAAATAAATGCTATAGGTGCATTATAAATTTGTAGTTTACTGAAATACTTTTCTTCCAGATTAGGATGACTCAGAGAAGTGGCGGCGAGGAGTGTGGCGGATGAGGACGTGTCAGCACGGCTAGCGCCGCTGCCCCCAACCAGCCTTCGTCGATGGTCGGCGACCGGGACGGCGATGGGCTGGCCGTGCGCTGGGAGGCTCCACCGGCGGATAGGGATGCCGAGCGGTACTCATCCTTTCCGCAGGTCACTCCACCGCCGGCACCGCCATTACCACCGCCCCCGATGCCGCCGCCGCTGCCCTTACAACTCCAGAGGCCCTACTCCCGCTCGATGTCGTCGTTACCACCGGAACCGTTCATGATCATGCGATCGAAGGCTCTCAACAGGAGAGTGTGCATCAACGTCGGCGGCGTCAAGCATGAGGTGCTCTGGAGGACTTTAGACCGCCTGCCCCATACGAGGTGCTTTCTTTTTTAAATATTCTTTTAAATAAGTTAGAGAGACTATCAAATAATAGTAAAATAGTGCGCTTCTGAAGCCATTTCCTGTTACGATTGTTCAACAGAAATACATTTGAACGTTATAGAAATTCAAAAGGAATCTGCATTTGGTTATGAACCCTACTGTTTAACTTATCCATGTATGTGGCGCGCCGAGAGTTTCACAGCCTGAAGTAACTGAAGCGCAAGGCCGACGCATTAATAGACGGAGTCGACTGCGAAAGCTTCGTCGCATCTTTCTACATTTTTGCATTTTTTCTAGTTAGTGATTGTCATTGTTTTGAAGTTGTCAGTTGGTAAAAAAACCTAATGTAATTTCTGTTAAATATAGTTTAATATAGGATTTTCGCCATTATAATTATAACGAGTCGACGGCTCTGAATCCTAAAGTTCTGCCGATAAATTTATAAAAATTATATTATTATAAAAGGAGGCGCCTACTATGAATATATGTCAGAAATATCAATAGTGCTAAAATGTTTCTGAAATTACACAGCAACTCCTTAATTTCTTTAACAAATTGCATACTATGTACGGCTCCGTTCATATCGCTTGGGTACTAGTGTGATGTTATGGTAGTAGAGGCGATACAGTTCCAGGCTCGTAAGATTGTCGAACCACCTCACTGGCCCTTGATCTTCCTTATTCAGCTCGGCATTCAATAATTGTTTACCCATCGTAACATCATGGGTGGTGCAACGCTCAGGAAGAATCGATCGATGAATATTGATCTTAGGCGAAACCAACTTACCACTTGTAGAAAACATTCACATGCGGTGCCCTAAGCTCTAGCGTCCACTACCCATGATGGTAACTAAAAGTGGAATGCCTCTCTCTTAATGGATGTACATACATGAGCTTTTCGAAGAACATTTGATTCCTATGCTCCACTTTTTATTAACATGTGTTTTGACCAACCACATAATTTTTGAGTTTACCTGTGACATTTTTCTTCGCATCCATCGTTTATCGCTTTTGGAATATCTCATATTCCTTTTTGTTCCCCAGCTGTATAATAGCATACTCACACTTTATTATATTTTTTTCTTTCCATTCACATGTTCTAGTTGCATTTGATTGTGTCGCTAGTTGGATGTATTTTATGATGTATTCGTTTCTAGTCCTCTTCTCTTGCAAAGGTTTTAGCTTGTCTCAGGCAGACCATCGCTGTCGTATCTCTTCTTCCTTCTTTCTTTTAACCTAATTCAGTCTGACTTTCCAGCTATACTCTTAGCTATTACAGTGTAACAGATTCCATGTCTATACATTCAGTTTTTCATAACTTCCCTCCAGAGTCGATTTCTTATTTAGTGGTTGACAGTAATGGATAAGAACTTATCGATTGGCTAACAAGTAAAAAATCGTTTGCAACCATATTCACGACGGCTTTCATTAGAAGAGTATCCGAAATAATGCAGAAAGAATTCTTTCTACAAAAGAACAAATTTCATGATTGCATCTTGTTCAACACCTAACACTTTGAGACAAGAACACAGTTTGGCTATCATTGTGTTTCTTTTTTGTTAAATGGCAAGAAAATGGTGATTTTACCAGGACGTCATCGGGGCAGACAAGGCAAAGTTAAGAAAAATGATTGGTGCAACAGACACTATAATAATTTTTGATTCGACGATAATCCCCATTGAGTTCTTTTATACAATTAAATATAATGGGGTAGCGGCACTACACTTTTACTTTTACTTTTTATTACTTCGCCCTCTTTGTTTAGTTATTGTTATTACTTGTAGGTTTGTTTATTCATTCTGTTCTTGATCTATTTTTTTTATTGTTGTGTTTACTCCAACTTTATTTTTGCTTTAGTAGTTTGGTACATTTGCCAGTGCCGATATTGTTATCTGATTATGTTTTCTATTAAAAGAGCCATTGTTGGTTTTGGAAAAGTTAGTGTCAGGATTACATGTTTCATGCATAAATCCATATAATCTAATTTCATTGATGTCCAAACAGCTAGACTATTAAATTATGCCATTAAAACCTGAAATAAACACTTGTTTAAACTCATTACGACACATAAGTTCTGTAATATGAGTACTTATAAGTTTTTCATGAATTTTTCCCAAGTTACTTACCTAAACTTGCAATCTTTATGGTGATTATTATTTCTAGACTGGGAAGATTAAGAGACTGCAACACACACGAAGCACTAACCGAGCTGTGCGACGACTACTCTTTGATAGACAACGAATACTTCTTCGATCGACATCCTAAATCATTTAGCTCCATCTTGAATTTCTACAGAACTGGCAAATTGCATTTAGTGGACGAAATGTGTGTGCTGGCGTTTAGTGACGATCTCGAGTATTGGGGTGTGGATGAGTTGTACCTAGAGTCTTGCTGCCAGCACAAGTACCATCAGCGGAAGGAACATGTGCACGAGGAAATGCGAAAGGAAGCCGAGTCACTGAGACAAAGAGACGAAGAGGAATTCGGAGACGACAAATGTTCGCAGTACCAGAAATGGTTGTGGGATATGTTGGAGAAGCCGACAACGTCGATAGCTGCAAGGGTAGGTACGATGTGTGCTGGCCTGGTGGGTTGTATGTAGGTGATGTAGTGGAGTTGTTGCTAAAATAAAGGCTAGGGTCACATTAAGTCGTTAGAGAAGTTTTTTAGATAAAATAGTAACTAACTTTTTTCATTTAAGCTACATAATGAGCTTTAACTATTCGCTGCTACATAAAAGAAATGAAACTTGTAGATTTAATAAAAACGTTACGATTACTGGTACAAAATGCTTTAATTCCTATCTTTCAATTGCATACATAGACTATCAATAAAAAAAGAAAAAGTCTTTCTCGCATAATGAAATGGAGCACCGTTTTGTTGAAATATGTTTGCCTAAATTTGCAGCGACATTTCTTTCAAATATTTTTTTACCTTTTCCTATAAAAAAATTAAATATGGCCACTGATCATAATACATTAATCACCGTTGTTATGAAGTTGCGATTCGTCAGACCACATAATACGCTTTAATATTGTTGCATTAAGTCATTCATAGTCGAGGGGAAGCAGGGATAGATGCAGAAGAATTTTGTAATCGCATCTTGCTGTATTTCTTTAAAATCCGCTGAATCAATGAACATGAGATGCAGTTACTGTGTATTCTTCAATTCTTGATGTTTATGTGTTCTTATTTTGAACAGTTTTTTTCTTGACGTAATGCCACACTACCGTAAATATTTGATCACTTTTCTTTCTTACAGCTCCAACATTAATTTCTCAACACTTTTCAAACTTTAGTTCGATATTTTAGCAGAAAATAAATACTATTATACACGTTGAGAAAAAAATATACCGGGTGTTATTGGAAAAAGAAAGTTGGCCGTTCACAGACCAGTACACTGGTATATAATAAACCCGGGTGTACTGGGTAAGCTTCAGTATGATCCACAGTTATTTCTGCAAGTAGAATACGCTAAGTGCTATTATCGAGACCAGAATAAATTGGACTGATTCTTTTCGTCAAGTGCTTAATTGCTTGCGATCTCGCAATCCCCGAAAAATATTTTTCTTGCGTGAATATTTTTTATTTGTGTATTGGTTAACACAGTTATTATTCATAAACAATCGCGTTGTACAAGCATGTAATAATACAAGAACAAGCATTTTTTCCCTGGAAATCTGATATTTTTCGTGTCACATATAATTGGCAAATAATACAGGGTTTCTATGTATAAATAATCCATGCAATGCGGGCGGCGTTGATTTCTGAATTCTTTGTGCCGCCTTTTTGTAACTTCTGCCAAGCTACAATTTGCACGGCGATAGTAGTTGAAGGTTGCAGATCAATGTCACACTCCACCTCCGGAATGTGAGCTTTCTGCAACCTTAAAGTTAATTATCCAACAAAACACTACAGCATATGTTGAAAGTACACATTTCCAGGCGTTTACTTATATTAAAATATATCAATTAATTAAAAAATCGACAGATGACAATTATACGTCAGTTTTCTGAGAGGCGGAAAATTGATTTAATCGATAATTTCCATAAGTGCCTTGGATGCATATAGAAATCCTGTACAATATTTAGGAATGTACTGAACATTTTTCTATTTTTCTTATACATATATAAGTAATATTTTTGTATTAAATTAGTAACTATTTTTCTCTGAAGGAACAGCGTCTAAAAAGATCAGATAAATCTAAACCTTTTAGTTCCAATAACGCGCACATGACCTCATTGCAAAAAAAAATAATCGTTTATTTGCCTTCAGTCGTTGTAAATGGTTTATCATGTAACAAGTCTTAATTAAGAAATATTACAAAGAGATGATAAATAAGCCGTGGTTTAATGAAACTAGGATGTTTTTGGACAGAAGTGATGGGTTATGTACGTAAATTGTCTTTCTCTACGCCACTTTTCAGTGAATGGTAAGATATAACGCTTTTTTAGAGAAACAGTTTCGTTTTGTAGTTTAAGGAGATAAAAGCATTTTGTCATGTAAAAGAATATACATTAAATGATGCCATCTAAAAAGAAGGCAGTTTTCACACTTATTTATAACTTATGAAAAAGAATGTGACCCAAGCTTGTGTTTATACATTTGAAGCATGTTAAGCAGCATCCTCGATTTTAACTAACTGTAAATACATGTAGCCGTACATATGTTTATGCATTACACACATAAAGAAGTTCAAGGGTTTGAGCCTCATCGAAGCACAAACGAAATGGATGGAGCCCATTCACTGTTATGCCCATTGTTATGCAATCGTATTGTATACGAGGAGTTGCAAATTTAAGAGCGAAACTAGTAGGTAGTCCTTCCATTTCCTTGTCCGCTTCCATAGGCTTCTATATCTAATAAGGATGTTTTGCATGTCGTCGACAACCATCAACCGCTCGCAGTTTTGCCACCGGCCTTGGTTGAGAGAGAGTTCCATTCGATGGCTTTTTTTGATGATCGGTGTTGAGCGTTGAAATGTTTTATGTGAGCAACTGTTTTAGATGTGTCTACCACCCACGAGAAGATGGATAACTTGCGAAATTTGATGTTTTTCTTTTATTTTTTATATATATACGTTAACTGTGTATGAAATGGCGATGGGCATACGCGACTACCGGACTGCGCTACCGGAACCTATAATGCATTGTCTTTCTTAGCCGGTCTGTCGTCATTGGGTATATGACGTCAAATGCTAACATTTTCAGAAAAGATAACGGAACATATGTTACAGTATATTATAAAGAACTTTCTCTCATCAGTTTATCAATCATTTTTGAGCATGTTAATCATTTCGTTATGCTTCTAAACTAAATTTATAGACTAATTGCGTAGTTATAGCTTTAATAAAATTAACTAGCTATAAGAGTTTTGCTGTTTTTTTAATTATGATTCAAATTAGACGTAATTTTGCTTATTGTGATAATTTGAGGAAAAGTGAGGTCAAAAATTTCAAAATTTCTTAATCTAATTCTAATACATGTGCTTAATTTAAGTTATAGTGTGCATACAAAATTTAAGGTAAATTTAAACCAAGCCTTTTTATATATTTCAAGTGAAATCGTTTGGTAATTATGAATCAGTTTTTTGAGTTGTTTGTATTTATAGCTGACCTTTCTTATTTTCACGTTTTATTTTTATTGTTGTCTGTCAGTCTCTCTCAAGAAAGCTTAGTTATATTAAACGTCAGTATGATCCTCAATTACGTCTAGTTTGACAAGCCAAATAAATTTAAAAAGCTTATTAACATTCAATTGCATAGAGGCGTCATATATTTGATCGATTAGACTGGTTATGACTGACAAGTGGGTTCCAGCTAATGTACATTGCTTCCTATTTCTTTATATTATTTTTCTGCTAAACACAGACTACCTCTTAACGACTGACGATATAAGTACCTAACTAGCTACTAGCTTAATTAACGTCTTTTTGTTGCACAGTTTAAGTCTTATAAAAAGCACTATCATCGTGTTTAAAGTCTAAATTGAGCTTGATTCAGTGCAGTAGTGCCACACTAAACCACTTTGTATATAAGTAATCCTTTAGAAAATACTAAACGTAGGACAGATTTGCAACTGTAGTTTATAACACGGTAGGCGAAATATCTAAGAAGTAGTACATCACTGCCTATATATCTTAGTTTTCACTAGTATCACTTGCATTCAGAGTTATTTACCTACATTACATAGTAAACCATCATGTAGTGATTTAAAAGATCAACCACAAATCCATGTCACCAATAAAAATTTCGCGATTTCAAGAGTAAATGATCTCTCATTCTTTACCTATGCAAAGTAGAATGGCTTTCTGCAGTTATATTCAATTCCACAGTTTGCAATACAAACTGACTTGAAATTTTATGCATTAATAGGTTCACTGAATTTTTAACTCCAACTCATGTTTAACATATTATAGTCAATACCATTTCTATAAAATCAGTGTTAAAAACACAACGTTGGCAAGCCTTTGCGATCTAAGGTTATTTTTTTAATCATTATTAGCCCTGCCTATTTGGCAATTAGCCAGTTCATAACCTTTGCCATTCTTTATTGATAAATTACATATTGTACATGGATAAATGAACATACACAAACACCCATGCCCTAGGCGGGACTCGAACCCGCAGCCTCTATGCTTGGCCGCGCTGCCCACTGGACCACCGAGGTCGGTTAAGATTATTAGTTACGTTGTAACTTTTTAAAATTTAAAATTATTTTGGCATACGTCATTATTGAATTAAAAAGTGTAATCTCCTCACTATGGCACTGCTCAAGTTTGTTCTGCCTATTCATCCTTTTATGACTTACCTTGTAAACTTTTATAATAATTAGTAAATAAAGATGATAAAGTGCAATACGTTTGTCAAGTCTGACATTTGACTGACAGTATGTAACCTCCATGCAGCCAAAGTAACTAGATTCATAAAAGCCTTATTCACACCTAATTTTCAAACTTACACTAGGAAGTGGTTTTATAGAAATAGAATTGACTATACAATTTCTTTGTCAATTATGACTATATATTATAAAATATTTGCACTGTACTGACTAATGGTCATATTGCTTGAGCTACGGTGTTGTGTGTACCAATGTTGCTGTGCTTTTATCACGTCCACTACTGTGTAAGAGTTTCGTAAACTGTTGGTCGATTGTTGTATCGTGTGTTTTTTCTCTGTTCTAACGCTGTATAATACACGAGTTGTCAACAAGCACTTACATGTATACTGACTGACATTCCTTTGACATAAACTTGAAAATATTCTACTCCAATGCAGTAAATTTAAGGGAACGTCCTAAATACGTAGTTTGTTTTGTTTATGGAACGCCGTTTTACCATTTAGTAACAAATGTTTTCATGTAACATTTTAAATAACAAACAATTTTAGACATTCATTGTAAATGGTTCTTGTATTTATATGAAACAATTTTTATGTTTGTTGTTTAAACTAAACTGAATAAAAAATGTTTGATGAATTATCTTGTTAGTTTGATGAAAACGTTGTGCTTACATTTCGGAACAAACATATTAAATCCTCGAATTTAAACTGTGGAAAACAAACATTTTTATTCAAGTAACATTTTAATTCAACAAACATATAAATGAAAGGTTTTAAACTGAAAACGGTGCGTTACTTCGAATTGTTATGCTTGTTGAATTAAAATGTTTGTTGATAATTTTAATTCGTCGCTGCGAACAGCAAACACAGTTTAAACTAATAAAGTGTAAATATGACAACCACGCAAGGGAATCTGAACTCAAAGCATACCCAAACGTCAAAAATCGTTGGGAAAGTGTGTTCAATTCCTGTCTTTCTATAGAAATCACATAGTTGCCAAGTTTAGATGTATGTGTTTTTAGTTCACGCTATGTCCGCCGGCTATAGCGACGAATTAAAATTATCAACAAACATTTTAATTCAACAAACATAATAATTCGTTCACAGCAGTGAGTTAGATAGATTTATTAGTTTAAAATGCTCTCATTTATTTGTTTGTTAAATTAAAATGTTACTTAAATTTAAATGACTACAATTTAATTTCGCAGTTTTAATATATTTGTTTGGGAATCTAAGTGCAACGTTCATATCTAACTAACAAATTAAATCAACTCACATTTTTATTAAGCTTCATTTCCACAACAAAAAAAACAAGAATTGTAACAGAATAAACAACCCAAATATTAAATACTAGTCGAATTTATATGAAAGATTATAAAAATCAGTTTTATACCAGACCTATAGTTTCTTGTAGTGTACCATTTTAAAAGGCAAACAATTAAATGATATTAATTTAAATTCACCTTGAATTTCTGTGAAGCAATTTACATGATATTTGTTCAATTTGAACGTAATAAAAAAGTTTGTTGAATAACTTTCTTAGGTAAATAAAGTTTGTGGTCTTAAATTTTCAAACAATCGTAAAAATACTTCGAATTTAAATTATGAAAAACGGACAATCATGTATGTAAACTTGGCAACTATCCGATTACTATAAAAAAGAGGGAACTAAGCACAATTTTACAGCAATTTTTGACGTTTGGGATCGCTTCTCATTGGTTAGGGTGTGCTTTGAGGTTAGATTCCCTTGCGTGGTTGTCATATTTACACTTTGTTAGTTCATACTATGTCCGCTGTTCGCAGCGACGAATTAAAATTATCAACAAACATTTTAATTCAACAAACATAATAATTCGTAGTGCACGCGACGTTTTCAGTTTAAATACTCATTTATATGTTTGTTGAATTAAAATATTACTTGAATTAAAATGTTTGTATTCCACAATCTAAATTTGAGGATTTAATATGTTTGTTCCGAAATGTAAACACAACGTTTTTATCAAACTAACAAAATAATTCATCAAACATTTTTATTCATTTTAGTTTGCACAACAAACAAAAATTGTTTCATATAAATTCAGGAACCATTTAAAATTAATGTTTCAAGTTGTTTGTTTTTTAAAATGTTACATGAAAAAATGTGTTAATAAATGCTAAAACGACGTTCCATATTTGTTTCTGATTCTAAAGTAATTTCAAGAAAAACTATTAAATTAAGAATAGCAATAGCAGTGACCATAGTCTTCTCCACGAACAGACAGAGTAATTAACAGTAGACCGGGGAAAATTGTTGTTCCTACAAAAGCCACTTTCAAATTCGTTATTTGCAAAAACTATTTCTGGGTATTATGCACCGAGTTTTTTTTTAATAAACTCATAGTGCTGTTTGCGAATGTATAACTAATAAACGACCAATGTCTCAGTGCTTGCCGTACTGTAGTATGATTTATTATTTCAGAACGTCCAGCACTATGTAAAATAGTAACAATGAAATTAGGAATCATTTTTATTTGTGTTTATTTAAGTTTTGTTCAAGAGAACTGGTTTTGTTGACTTGTTTATGCATTTACTTTTATAGATAAAGTACGAAAAATTAATTGATCGGTTCCGCAAACATTTTTCCGCATTTGGGAGCAGATAATATACCTACTATAGGTGCACGCCACGGCATCATAATGAAGTGTATTAWTTTGGGTTCGCCAGAAAKAACTTCAACGAGTCGAAACTGTTCAGAGCTTTTATTGTAACTATATCAATTAAATATGAGAGTTACCAGTATTAACGAATTCTAGTTCGTTTGAATAACACCCAGCAAAATATTTGTTGCAAAATTGTAAGGTTAACTTCAGCCGAAACAAAATTTTGTCATAATTATTACTCTACGCTATGATGCACAATTACTATAAAAACTGGGTTTTCTGTAGTGTATCAACTCACCGCGCAAATTTTCAAGTAAATTTAAAAATTACTATTAATGGCCCTGTAAAATAGTGTGCTCAGTCATCTTATTTTGAATTCAGCTGTCACCTGTATAAACATATAAATAATGTTCTCTTTTACTCTTTCTGTTCATAGAATCAGCCATATATAGCATTTCGAAAGCGTAAAGCAACAAAACTTAGCAATCAAAAACATCTTAACAATCAACTTCATAGTAAATTGACGACTGTTCTCTTACATATACTGCAATTGTGTTTTGATGCTGCATTTCAGGTAATCGCCATCATCTCCATTTTATTCATTGTGCTGTCTACAATCGCCCTTACACTGAATACGATCCCTAGTATGCAGGTTAAAGACGAACAGGATAATTTTCAAGATAATCCGCAGTTAGCCATGGTCGAGGCGGTTTGCATAACGTGGTTCTCTCTAGAATATATCCTCAGATTTAGTGCGTCGCCAAACAAGTGGAAATTTTTTAAAGGCGGCTTGAACATAATCGATTTATTAGCCATCCTTCCTTACTTCGTATCTCTCTTCCTCCTCGAAACGAACAAGAACGCAACCGATCAATTTCAAGACGTTCGCCGCGTAGTTCAAGTGTTCAGGATCATGCGAATCCTGAGGATTCTAAAGCTGGCCCGTCACTCCACCGGCCTGCAGTCGCTGGGATTCACGTTGCGGAATTCATACAAGGAGTTAGGGTTGCTGATGCTCTTTTTGGCGATGGGAGTGCTGATATTTTCTAGTCTCGCGTATTTCGCCGAGAAGGAGGAGCCCGGTACTAAGTTCATCAGCATACCGGAAACGTTTTGGTGGGCAGGCATCACCATGACCACCGTCGGGTACGGGGACATCTATCCGACTACGCCACTCGGGAAGGTTATAGGAAGCGTATGTTGTATTTGCGGTGTCTTGGTAATCGCGTTGCCCATTCCCATTATCGTTAACAATTTTGCCGAGTTCTATAAGAACCAGATGAGAAGAGAGAAGGCGCTCAAGCGTAGAGAGGCGCTGGAGCGGGCCAAGCGGGAGGGCAGCATCGTTTCCTTTCACCACATTAATTTGAGGGATGCTTTTGCCAAGAGCATGGATTTGATCGATGTCATTGTAGATACAGGTGAGGGGGTCGTTATCTGTTTGTCGTGCGGCGTTGTACGCTTTGCAGTTATTTGTTTGTGTTCGCTCGTTGAGCTAAACTTTCGCCATCTAGAAAGCAGTCACACGGTGCATGAAGTACGCTATCTACCGCTTGCTTTATATTTGCATTTCATAGCGATGGATAATCGGCCTTTTATTTAAAAAATTAAAGTTCTTCATTTAAATAAGATAATACTTACCTACAATGTAACTGTTAGCGCAAAGGTGCCCATGTAAATTAACAAAAGGCTTTGCGGTCATGAAACAAATAAAACCCTTTTAGAAATATAACAAGTAAATCTTTACTGCAAAATCGGTCCTTAATGTGTCCCTAATACTTGGTGTTATGTTATATCCTAAGTATTTAAAGGGACAGATTTCTTAACAAGTGTTTAGTAGTATACTCAGGTTGTTTGTTTTCACGGCAGAATACGGCTTTGAAATAGAAGTATGAGGTATTTTTTGCATATTCCAATGCATCACTGTAAAGTTAGTAAGGTACATATTTTGTTTATAAAATATTTACACATGAATTCAACTCTATGAAACTTTTTATAAGAAAAACTACCAAATTGCATTCATATGTTCAAAATGCATCACCCATTTACGTAAGTTGCCACATTTTTGCAAAAACAATATTTTCGATCTCCTTTTGAACAAAACAGTATTGTAGCATCCAAAATAGAGATGGGTGTACGTTAGTCGTTATTGGTTAGTATTAAATATTTGTATATTATTCTGGGTGACGGACAGGGCTAGCACCCTTAATTAGACCAATCGGGCGGCCAAGCAGAACTCAATATGGAAATACAAATAAATCAGGCATTAGCGATATAATCAGACAGGGATGGATAGTTACTTACGGCTGGCCCTCTGAAAGCGGATGAAGCGCACGTAGGCCTGCAACCTATAACATATGATTAGCAGGGACGGTCACCCTTAGGCCCCAGTCTTTCAGCCAGGCATTCCATATAGAATGTATATACCTACTAAACCACCTAAAACCCCTAATGCAGAACGGTATACAGAGGTTTCTGTTCCATCTGCGAGGAACTCCCGGCCCTTACACTGGCCAGGTCACTGCCGCTAGCAGCAGGTCACGGACAGGATAGTCGAAACCACGCCGTCCAGGACTCCTTTAGCTAGAGGGTGGAGGACTGCCATAAACCTCCACACCATGGACCCACTTGTCCTAGTCGTCACTACCACCGGACACCGCGTGCCCCACAGTTACAATAATGGTCAATACACATAGTACCCCTTTCAATATGCGTATACATCTATAAATAACTGTGACACAGGTAATATAGCTTATCCATAATGCTCACGTGAACAGACCACTATCAGAGAGAGCCAACTCTCGTGCTAATTTCTAGCACACTCTATGCCCTCTAGCTGGTGTAAACCCGCTTCACATGGACAGTTCCTTTTTTCTATTCATTAAAAGGCTGCAGACAACATTCTATGCAACATCTCCATCGCGAGACGGTTTCGACATCGTGCCACACTTGTGAATTCTTTCGTCTGCTCATATATTTTCCAGAATGTTCCATGGCCTTATCTAAACATCGATTTCCGATATCTCCACCGCGAGGCGGTCACGGTAATATATCACATATTATAGATATTCTAGAATATCTATGGTTTTCTCAAAACGTCGATTTTCAACGTCTCCATCACCAGACGGCAATGTACGACACTTAGGAGTTCTTTCACTTTATATTGAATGTTCTAGAATGCTCTGACTCTCATAGAACGGTACATCTCCAACACAAGGCAATAACAGTGTTCTGTGATCTCGAAACGTGGATTTTTTATTCTTTTCATCGTCAAACAGGTTCAGCAATGTGCCACATTTAGGGGTTCTCTAGTCTTCGGTCAAGTTTTCTAGAATGTTCTATAAACTTCTCGAAACGACTTTTTTGAGTTCTCGTGAGACGGTTTCGACAAATTGCCACATTTGAGGATTCTCTCTTCTATTGGATCTTGCAGAATATTCTATGATATTCTCGAAACTTCAAACTTTCCCCTTCCTCCTGCGATAAATTTTCCTTCTGGAAACGTCGATTTCTGATTTTTTCCACTGCGAGACAGTTTCGCCAATGTGCCACACTGGAGTTCTTCTATTGATTTCCCAAATCTCCATCGTGAAACGATTACAGCAATGTGCCACACCTAGGGGTTCTGTTCTGTTTCTTGAAACGTCGATTTTAGATTTTTCCATCGCGAGACAGTTTCGGCAATGTGCTGTACTTGAGGGTTCTTTAATATTTGGTCAACTTTCTAGAACGTTCTCTGGCCTTGAAACATAGATTTTTGAGTTCCCCACCGCGAAACGGTTTCGGCAAACTGCCACACTTGAGAATTCTCTCGTCCTCTATTGAATCTTCCTGTTTACCTATTCTATGACATTCTTAAAATGTTGAACATAGCACCTCCTCTCTGCGATGGGTGTTCCATAATTTTCTATTACCTCGAAACTTCGATTCTCGATTTATACATCGCGCGACGGTTTTGGCAATGTGCGCAACTCCCCAATGCTTACACCCACTGTAACCGAACTACTCATATCTAATGGGGGAATGTAGATCATGCACTCGTAAACCGTGAGCCTGTAGGCTTTTTGGTTGCAGCTAAAAGTGAACGCATATACAGACACGGAATAATACGGCTTGGCTTTTATTTATGTATATAGATTATCAAAAGTTCTTATAAATATAAATTTTTGTCATAAAGGAATGATTGATACTGCTAGAATACAGCATATGCCAATTTACTGCATCTATCTGCCAACGCTGCAAGCCCAGCTTAACATCAACTTGAGACACCTTAGTAGGAAGAAGCAAACAGGGCTCTAAAATGTTTGCGGTGCAGCCAACAAGTGTAAGCTGATTAGGACAAATCATTAGGACAAACAAATTTAGTTCAAGACAACATCAACACTATAGATGCGCAACCTGTTCGACAGGCACCCGTAAAACTACCTCAAATCAGATAAGTAGAAGTTGAGAAAATGACGAATGAAATAGGGGAGCAAGGTATAATTGAAGAATCTAGTGGTTTTCACCGGTAGTGTTGGTCACCCACTTGTAGATCGCTCCAATTATTTTTGACTACAGGAAGCTGAATGACATCACAACCGTAACCCAGAATTGACAACACGTTGACCATCCTGTATAGATCCATTTGCTCTTTGATGTTAGATGTGAAAATGACTTCTGGAACGTCGGTCGTCCATAAGATAAAGGAAAAGACTGTGTGCACCTCTGGTTGCGACTTATGCCAGGCCAGTGTAATGCCAATCGGCCTATGCAATGCTTCGGCTACAATTAGATGATTAATGAAACTGGTGCTACGTGAACGTACGTGAAAAACCGTTATAGTTTATTGGGGGTGTTCGATAGGTTTTGAGCAGCGAAGTATGCACTTTTCAAATATAAAATTAAATTTCTTAGCCGTGGACAGAATCCAGACCAACGATTAAGGCAGTCCATAAGGAAAATCTCACAAACCAATTTCAGCATTGTACAGTACACATCTTGACATGCCTCCAAGGTATGGAAAATTTATTTTGGATATGGACACAAGTACTATTATAGAAAACAGGAGAAGTGTTACTAAACTGGTTTCCAAGGATTCAAATGGCTGTTTTCCATTAAATACACACAAGACCTGTTATAAATTAAGAAAGTAAATTCGCAGTAAGGATCGAAGTAGTCGAAAATACACGCTCAAGCATAGGCAAACACCTACAGTCACTAAATGGAATACAGTAACTCAACGTCCGCCATATTTGGAGTAAAAGTTTTGGGGCAACATTCAAATTTCCAAATGTTAATTACTTCCACATCCAACGGATGGAAAGTATTGTATCGCGAAAATTTTTATTTGCTCATTCGCTTTAAAATGGTCGAAAACGCAAAAAAACAAAATTTGAGAAAAAAACAAGTTTCAGACAAGAAATTTTTTTTGGCTGTGTATCTGTATGTGTGGCTGTGTGTCTGTGTGTCTGTGGTATTGTTTGTGGACACGATAACTTTCGAAAGACTTAATATATGAACTTGAAATTTGGCAAACGCATAAATCTCAATTGTTTGTGGGGTAAGTAGGATATCGGGAAGGGGGCGAAATTGAGGAGTAACTACCCTTTTTGCAATTTTTTATTTTTTTCGTTTTAGGATTTGATTAGTAGTATAACTGCGAGTATTATTAGTTGTTATAAATTTTCGGTGCAGCATACTGTTTAGAAGATATTAGCAAAAAAGCGTCTCTTAAAGAAAACGGTTTTTTCTAAATATCTCCGAAAATATTTAATATATTAAAAAAATTAAAATACCATTAGATAGGAAATAAAATTTCTCACAAAAAAGTGTCTTAGAAAATTTATTCAAAATTTTGACATTTTCGAAATATTTCCAAAAAACCTGTTTTGGACCCTGCTCGTACGATTTTTTAAATTTTGGTATTATATAGAAAATCAAATTTCTGATCAGAAAGCACTCTTGTAATTTTTTTGTTAAGTTAATAATTTTCGAGTTATTTGAAAAAACGAATTTAAATTTTTTATATTTTTGCTAATATGACGAGAACTCTGTCTTATAAAAAATGTGTAGATAGAAAAAATGCTCAAAACCTGATTACTAATCGTATAGTATAAGAAATAAAAACGTAAATGTCATTTTGACAATTGGATGTGGAAGTATTGATTCAATTTGCAGCGGTTGTTTACTTAGATTGGAACTGGAATAAAACCAAGATTAATAATGAAAACCCATTATTCATTAAGGTAGAGAAAAACAAACACTGGGAAATTTGAATTTTCCCGCCCAAACCTTTACTCCATATATGACAGACGTTGCGGTACTGTATTCCATTTGGTGACTAGGCAAACCTAGTCGATCAGCTTCCAATTTAACAATTTTACGAAAAAAAAACTTATTTTATCCGTCTTAGATTTAGTTTCTCAAAGCGTTAAATGAAAACGATTTTAGAGTTGTATAATATTCCTAATTTAATGGAGAATGTACCTGCAGCGCATTAAAAATATACTTGTTGGAAGCCTTGCACTGCATTATCGCCATATACCACAAGAAAAGATATGAAAGCGCGTGTAAGAAGCATTCCACCGAAATAGGAGGATATGAAGCACAATATAAACGAGTCTTTTGAAGATATGATTTGACTTAAAAGGAGGTTACATTGAAAACGTTAATTAAATAAAACATTAACAATAAAAATGTTCTTATTGCAGATTTTATAAATTTTTGTTAATTGTGTCTCTCTTTAGAATATTTAACAGTTATAATCATAATCTCGTAGCCTATCCTGAAATATCAGAGAAATCACGTAGGTAGACAGTGGCGATTTTACACGTTTTTAATATTTTTAAAGAAGAGGTGGATATTGAAACAACCTCGAAAAAAATTAATATAATCGTTTTTTGTTGAAATATAATTAGATGTCAAAACTGCACTAATACATATTGTATAATAGATACATTTACTTAGGTACTGTATTGTAATAAGTTATGCCAAAAAATACAATTTATTAAAGAATAAATGTGAACAAATAAACATTTTTACATTTCTATTTGGTATTTCACAAAATTCTATATTGTAAATTGGTATGTTTAGAGACACTATTATGGACCGATTTCGCTGTAATTTCCTAATACTAAATAACAAATTGTAAACATTATATAACCATTAAATCAAAACTGAGCTTTTGAACATGCGCATAAACTTTGGAAGCGCATGAAACTTTTTGTCGATATCTACTAATAATACTGAACAAATTTATTGGTGTTGCCATTTGTTAAGTCTGTTGTAGAGACGACTTGTTAAATTTCGATATTCCGCTCTTTAAAACATTCAGGTTCATCCCTAATAGCAATCGAACATTATTTAATTATGTTGTGGGTACAATGCTACTTTTAAGTGGAAAAATATCTTCTGCTTTCATTAAAAATTGCCATTGTACCCACAAATAATCACACAACACATTATATCTACAGCAACGACCCTACATATTGCATATTATTTAGTTATTTTCAACAAAGGTTGCGTTTACCTAGATATTATATTTTTATATTTCCGTACCGTATGGGAACGGTAATCGAAAGTGAATTCTATTCACACAAACAAACCATCTTTTTCTTACCGTACCAATCACACTTTAGTTACTTACGTTATAAGTACGGTGAGTAATAAACAGAATAAATTAGACATTGCGGAGGAGGCGATGGGGCAGCTGAGTACTATCATGCAAGCACATGATTTGCTTCAATAATCAAAAATGACATATTTTGAAGCTCACGTCGCCTTTTTATAACCGTCTGGCAGTAGAATTGCTATTTTTATTAATGTTAAATTTTTGCATTATTAACAGTCCGGCAAATGTTATCTGGTAAAGTTTACCACCTCTGTTGCTGTACCTAATAACTCACCTACCGGACTCAAATTGTGTAATCAAATACATTGTTAGTATGTATACAGCGTCCGCCAGCTAAAACTCCCCAGGCTTGTATTTTCATTATTATACAACCTTAAGTTATATGCAAAATTTTAGGTCTTTTTAACTCTTTAAAACTAGCATAGTGAGTTTCCAAGATATTTTTTGTCGATTAAGATATTTTGCAAATAAAGTTAATTTTTGTAAACATTTTTTTATAATATAGTTTCATACTTAGATGTCGACTTTTGTCTTCTTCAATTTGTCATTACAGCGTATGTGTAATTTTTACTCTTTCTTGATGAAAAACAAAAAAACTCGTCGCTGCCATATTCTGTTAATACTGCTGTTCACAATTTTTTAAGTGTTAGTTTAACACTTATTACGGTAGAAATTATGTCTACATACCCATTGCTGCACACAAAACCTCAAAATTTAGAGTAATTTAAATAAATCAAGTACATAGTTCGTTCTAAAGAGAGAAAGGCTAGAAAACGATACCCTGCGATGAGGCTAGTTTGGTTTTCTACATCACGCACTAGCCTCATAGCAGGGTATCGTATTCTAACCTCTCTCTTTCGAACAAACTTTGTACGTGATCTATTTAAAAGTTACTTTAAATTTTGGAGTTTGTGTGCAGCGATGGGTATGTAGGTATAATTTGTACCGTAATATGTTTTAAACATTTAAAAAATTGTGAACAGCCGTATTAACAGAATATGGTGGCGACGAGTTTTTCTTGTTTTTTCATCAAGAAGGAGTAAAAATTACGCATACGTTGTAATGACACAAATTGAAGAAGACACAAGTCGGCATCTAACTATGAAGCAATATTTATTATACGGGGTAAGATAAAAAAATATTTACAAAAATGAACTTTATTTGCAAAATATCGACAAAAAAATTTTTGGACACTCACTATGCTACTTTTAAAGAGTTTAAAAAGACCTATAATTTGACATATAACTTAAGGTTGTACCTAAAAAAATAATGAAAATACGAGTCTGGGGAGTTTTAGCTGGCGGACCCTATATATGTACATCAATGAAGTTTTTTTTAATGCTGGGACATGTAGATTAATTATTTAAGTAGCAACATTTTACTTCAAAAAGATGTATACAGTGAGTCCTTTAAAATACGACTCAATCGATTATATTACAATGGCAACTATGTTTATTTTATTAATTAATTGTAAGTAGATATCAAGTTATATATAACTATCAACTCCTCATTACTAGTAGTCTTCATCTTATGTGTGAAGTTAAGTCTGTAGACCTGCATGGGTATTCAAACTGCGGCATTCTGCCCATTCATCTACCTGGAAATACTGCATCCACAACAACTAAACATAATAATCAAATACAAAACTAATCTTTAAGAACTTCAAATATCGTGCTCCGTTAAATTTTTTTTCAAAGAATGTTTGGATGTTGTTTTGGGTTAATAGGTTTTTTGTTTCGAATAAGACGCTTCTGACGTTTGTTTTAGCCTTTTCCAAAGTGTACTAGGGTTTTTTTTTTATCTGCAAAGATGTTTTTGATTTATAGTTGTATAATTGAATATTTTTCTTGTCTTTTGTGTCTTGGGTGTCATTTGGGTTCAGGTGTGTTTGTTTGTACTGATACTCGATCACTAGCGATTCCTGTCCAAAAACTACCTATTTCGGGACGTTGAGCCTTTCCTAAAACCAGTCTTTATTCTCCTTTTCCAGCTAATGACAACTTTAGCAGATTTTTGTGGTCAGACCGTTTGCATCCATCATTTGCTCTCAAAACTAGAGAAGATCGTCTTTAGTCAATTCCTAGAGAACTGTTAGTGTTAGGGTAAAAATTTTACGCCTTGAAAATACTTCCCACCAAAGATTGGCTGATATTTTGTTCGCAAGCTAACTACCTGGTGGACATATGTAGTTTTGTTGAAGGGCCAACTTGACTTGCACTCTGTGGATTAATACCTGTTTTAATATGCCCTATTTTGCCACATTTTTCTCGCAGTCTCTCTGAATAAATGTTTAATTGTATTTTGTGTATTCTGCCAAAACTTGGTTTCAAATTTTGAAAATATGTAAGTATAGCTGACGATATTTGGAATCCTGGCAACACATTTGGATTTGCATGCTTTCTTCCCTTAGACACTGAAAAAAATAAATAGCGTACGTAGCTACCATGTTACCAGCTAAGACCAGTCATCAGTACGTACTAACATATATCTGGGTATCTAGCTAGCAAAAATAAGAAACACTGACCTAATTCAGTGGAAGCTAGCTTTTACACCTTTTACACTTATAAGCTGCACAGAACACCAACTGCTTTTGTTTAAAACATTTTAATATTGCATAATATCGGGAAAAATCTGCTGTGATTGACAGGTCTTGTCAGACAGCAATAAAGTGGTGACCGTTCGTTTTTGGTAACACGTTCGGTATATTCGCCTAATACTTTATTACACATCCCTACAGTACCGCATCTAGGTCCCAATGTGCTTGTGAGCGGTGTATTTTTGCTTCTTGCTCTAAAATAACGTTAAGAAGGATAAAAAGAATATTTGAAGCAGTATACGTTGATAGATCTTGTTATAGTTACATTTATGTACCTATCTATTTTTAACAAAGATTATTAACAAAATTATTGAAATATAACAAAAAGTTTATCTAATATATGGACTGTGTTACATGTTTAGATAAGTAAAGTCAAGAGAAATTTAATGACCACAATACACAGCGTTTCCATTAAAAAAGACGAACTTATGTATCTTTGAAAACAATAGGTACTTAAAATTTTTTATAAATGTAATAACACCATTTTATGCTACTGAAAAATGAGTTCAAAAGTATTCAAATAGTTTTTTGATACCTTTTATAGTAGTCGAGATATGAACGTCGACAGAATTTGAAGGACAGCCTCTAATAAAAAACGAACCATTAGTCTTTCTGTATTTCTTACCGTTTAGCCTGTACCCTATGATCCCAACGAAAATTATTCACCCTGTACGCTATCAATGGAATCATGGATATAGCGTCTACTGATTGTGACTTGTGGCCAAACACTATCTTGCTTTACTCAATGATTTTTATTTAAATTTGTTGCTACAGCCACACTTTCATCGATATCGATTTTGTATCAAAAACAAGAAAACAAAGAGTTTCTGGAAAAAAAGTATTATTGTGACTTGTTGTTATACGACCCGAAATAAACATTTTAAATTGCTAGTTATGTATAACTTAATGTGCACTTTAAATACAGCCAGTAAAAAGCAGGGTTGCCATTTATAGAAATAATAATAATAGATTTCCTACGTCATATATAAAATTTACAACAAACTGTATGCATTTTTAAACGAGAAAGGGGACTGCTTAAAACACTAATCGACATACCTAAGCAATAAAAAATTAATTTTATTTATTGKACGATGCAAACTAACACTGTAGGTATATACCGGACTGTATGAAACAAAAAAAAAGAAAAATAAAAGTTCAGTCTAAAACTTACCTAACTGCCTAACTCTCAATCGGTTTTTTTTTTAACGAACCTTGATTTATAGTTTTGCCTAAATAAAATACGTACAAGTGGAAATTAATAACCCCATTTGTTGATCTTCTGCATGTTTTAATACTGCAAAATGAACTAAAATACACATTATAAATTATGTAAAGAGTTGTTATACATTGCGTTCTTTCGATAATATCTAGTATTGTGCAGATTTATTTTTCGAAATATGCAGACGTTTCCATACGCACGTTCCTTGTTATAAATGGGATTACTTTACAAAGTATAAAAATCGCACGTAGATAAAAATATATTGTGCATAACATTTTTCACTGCTCTAAAATTATGCAGTATATTTCTGAAAATACTTCAAAAGGTATATGATTCAAAATTTGTGCATAAAATACTGTATTTATTTCAATGGTACAGTCAACAAAATTCGAAGTGAAACGAAGGGATAGCCGCCACTGTCATTACAGTTATCTTCTTGAAAACATCATGGTTATTAAAATCAATAACAAATGAGATATACATTAAACGTATTCACGTACGTAAGACAAAGCAGAAGTACCAAAAGTTGAAGATTTGAAAAAAGTAAAAAATTTTAGTTAGGTACCTGACTAGTTTATACACAAGCAAATACAATATAAACAAATTGAACTACCACAACTGTATATTTTATAGCTGTTGTTCGATAGTTTGACATGAAGTAAGCATTAACAATAAATAAATCAACACATTAAAATTAACTGACGACTTTGTTCAAAAGATGTAATATAAACATTCATTAATTTAGAATAATTGAATATTATTATTGATGTCTAATATATATTGCTAGAGGTATACGTTCAAATATACAAGTAATGTAAAAAAATAGTGGTAGGCTCAATTGTAATTGTAGCTTAATAATTAACTTTCGTTTTTTTAAGTATATAAATAAGTATATAAACACCCCATGGTTGAATCAAACTTTTTTAAATACTATTTAATAATCAATTGTAACGTTTGTGTTTACTTTTATACTATTGCAAATAACTGTAAAATAGCATTCCAAATTATTCTTGTAAAAAATGTAAATCTCGTTTTTGCTATACTCGATTCCACTGCTGCTGCATTTGCCAAAAGTAGCCGTTTTTTATTGGTCTTTGGTTTAAAATGGTGTCTTAATTACTATACCATAATTATGTCTCTCAGTTTCGCGCTGGCAAGTTACCAAGTGAACGTACATTTCACTTTATTTGCCACCATCAGTACAGTACATATCTTCATGCAAGATAGCACGTGAACAAACATTTGGGTACAGTTAAAAAAATTAACTGTACTGTAGGAAATAGGAATTACATTAAAAAAATAACTCTGAAGCTGCTACAAATACGGGTGTGCTATTAAAATGTAAATTTACTTATTGCATACTTTATGTTAACTAGCTGGTCACATTTTAGTAAATGGTTATATTAACAAATGCGGACACGGTTATTTTTTTAAAAATATTTTTGCTCTTGTTCAATTGCGACGTAGTACTTATAGTTTAACAAAAATTCAATTATTTGATAAATTACAGGTGCATCCTTACAACCTTCTCCTAATGTAGGCAATACGTTAATTATAAACAAGGTGAACTAAGAAGGAGGCACACTCATGTTTATTATACTAATAATAAATGCATGTAGTACACACACCAAGAAGATATTTAAAAAGAACTGAAAATTATTGTGTCTACTTTTAGTTTCTTGGTCATAAGTAACATTCCGAAAACGCATTATTAAGATATTTTTATGGCATTTTTCAAAGGCGCCATTGTCCGCACTTTATTCGTCTGATGCCTATCACATTGATAGCTCGAGAACAGCTCAACGGATCGGGCTCATAAGTGGCTCGTTGGATAGGTTTTGGCCTAACGATGATCAACATGTACTTTTTTACAGAAATTATTTCGCCGTTTCCGCCACCAATTATTAGGATCAAATTTTTTTGTTATAAGCGTCATATTGGAAAACAGCGCTATGAGAGAAACAATTTTATTTTACTTGAAATAATATAAAACATAATCTAAACAATGTAAACTTGTCTATTTTTACAAAGTGGGATATATGTAGTAATGTTACTTCTACAAGGATAGTCTTTACGAAGTCTATTAAATCCACTTTATTTATCAAATTGGCAAAGCGCTTTCAGCTAATATAAGCCCACATCGGTGCCTAATAATCTAAATACAGAAATACAGAAGAATTTATAAAACTGACGTCAAATTCGAAATAAGCAATCTTGACCTCAAGCAAAAGGTAGCCTGCATGCCAAAAGTACAAACATGAATTCAATGATCAAATAAAGAATTTAGAATAAGACAACTAAAATTACAAAAATCATTCAAAATTGTAAAATTACCGTTATCTATAATTTTGTATATTTCACGAATATATAGTAAATTTAATTTTGAGGATTTGTTACAAACAAGTAAAGAATTTAAATTGTTTAAAGAGGCAGTATGTTTAAATGACAATAAATGATTTCCTAACGTAGAATTTGTATTAACTATATGAGTATTTTTATATTTTTCATTTTGTTTTAAACGTTCATTGCCTCTAATTGAAAAAGATCTTCCCGTTTGACCAATATAAACAGAATTACAATCGTTGCAAGAAAAACTATAAACTCCCGAATGGTTCAAAACTGGAATTTTGTCTTTATTGCGAACAAAACGGGAAAATCCAACACTTATTCAATTTAGATAAACTAAGTGAGACTGGACCGACATACCTAAGAGGATACCAAATTTTGGTTTCTTCAACATAAATGGTGTTAAAAGAAAACTTAAATTTTGTTGTATATTTAAAGAATAATTTTTGTAATACATGATTTGGAAAGTTATTATTAAAAGTAATTTGAGGAATTACACCCAGTTCCTTATCAAAAGTGTTTAAAGAAAAAGTAAAAACTCTATTAAAAAGAGAATGAAATACGGACATTTTATATGTATAAGGGAGAAAAATTAAAGTAATTAATAATGTTATCGAAATCAATCTTACCTATCTTTGAAATTTTTAGAAAATCCACATGCACCGATAACATTGTTAATTTCTTTTCTTTTCACTCTTATACATACAAAATGTCCATACTTCATTCTCTTTTTAACAGACCTGTTTCTTTAAACGCTTTTGAAAAGGAACTGGGTGTAATTCTTCAAATTGCTTTTAATAATAACTTTGCAAATCATGTATTACAAAAATTATACTTTAAATATTTAACAAAATTTAAGTTTTCTTTTAACACCATTTATGTTGAAGAAGCCAAAATTTGGTATCCTCTTAGGTTTGTTGGTCCAGTCTCACTTAGTTTATCTGAATTGTTTTCCACTCATAGGATAAGTGTTGGATTTTCAACGGTAGGCAGTGTGTTTTCCCGTTTTGTTCCAATAAAGACAAAATTCCAGTTTTGAATCATTAGAGAATTTATCGTTTTTATTGTAACGATTGTAATTCTGTTTATATTGGTCAAACGGGAAGATCTTTCTCAGCTATAGGCAATGAACATTTAAAACAATATGAAAAATATAAAAATACTGATATATTTAATACAAATTCTTCGATAGCAAATCATTTATTGTCATTTAAACACACTGCCTCTTTAAAAAATTTAAATTTTTTACATGTTTGTAACAAATCCTCAAATTTAAATTTTCTAGAAATTCTTGAAATATACAAATTTATAAATATGATTTGAATGATTTTTGTAATTTTAGTTGTCCTATTCTAAATTCTTTATTTGATCATTGAATTCATATTTGTGATTTTTGCATGCAGGCTACTTTTTTGTTTGAAGTCAAGATTGCTTATGAAAACTATCTAGAAGAACATTAAATTCAGCAACTTTCTCTTATCCTTGCTGTATGTCTTAAGTTTACCAGATCACTATATAGAGAAGTGAGGCACTGTATTACAGAATTTAGGTACTTGGTCAAAAAAAATCTGTTACAAAGGGTATTTTCTAAGTAGTCTAGTTTTATAAACAGAATTCAAAGAAAGTAACTTCTTAAATCCCTTTTCTTAGACAACTTGATATAAGGTATGATTTTCCGTTAACAATAATTTTAATCAGCACTATGTTAATGGTCACTTTCATATTTGATACATGGAGCAATGACACTAGAATTCCACATTAGAAGTCCTCTTTTTAGATGGAAGTAAAACTACACAAAGAAGTCTTGAGTGTATATTAATTATACATACACACGCAATATAGCTATTTCACTACGCAGTAGCATCATCAAGCGTGATAAACTGAGTACAGGTTGTTTTTATATAACGGGCGCAACTGGTGGTGGTTTTTGATGTCTGTGAACGTACGTCGCAGTGCTGGTGCCTGTCACTTCTGTCAATTGTCAGCTTCATTTGCAATTTACACTGATGTGATTATCCATATCCTAGACACCCGAAAAAGGAACCTTTCAATACGTTTACATTCTCAGGTCCTTACGTCTACAAAATCAATAATGCCGCCAAGAAACATCTTAAGTGGAGTATATAGGTTAAATCTCTGTTATATTAAATTATCGATTGGAATTAAGTTCGTTCCTCTTATTGAACAGTTTATGTTTCCCACCCCCACCCCCAGTACCTATACAAAAACAGTCTTAAGTTGTACTTACTT
The DNA here is from genome assembly GCA_025024175.1 of Rhyzopertha dominica. NCBI lineage: Eukaryota > Metazoa > Arthropoda > Insecta > Coleoptera > Bostrichidae > Rhyzopertha > Rhyzopertha dominica. Next base: position 32,546,362 of record QCXZ01000003.1, read on the forward strand.
GATGCTACTGTGCAATAAATTAGTTAGTGTGATAGTGTTCGTGTATATGAAACTAATATACAGAGTGATTCGCTAAGGGTACGGAAGGGCTGTCGGCTATAGCTTTGAAGTAATTTTTTTTGATCAAAGCGTACCAGAGAAATTCACTAAAAATATTTTCAAGTTCCTAAATTTCCCGCTATGGGGCGTATTTGACATTACATAAATAAACGCAAATAAATCCAAAATTTACCGAAGAAATGTAGGTGGAAAGTAGAATTTTTAGAATATCTGTTTAATTACCTAAAAGTTTTGTTCATGTCTTGTTACATTTTTTCTCTAGTTGCCATGGCAACGTCACTACAAAGCAAATTATTATAGCTTCAAAACTTCTAGATACTATATCTTCCATCCCGCTCCATTTAAATTTGTTGAGAAATCGAGAAAAGTATGACAATTTTTCAAATGGCGCCCTCTACAGCTGTTTGGAGAAACCAATTTTGGAAAAATTAACCATTAATATTAATCTCCTTGAAACGCCCTCTAAAATGAGTCCTAGTTCGTTATTTTGGTTGAGGCGTTTAGTAACGTCAACGTCTAAAAGTTTCGATTCTATTTTGCTTTGTAGTGAGGTTGCCATGGCAACTAGAGAAAAAGTGCAACGAAACTTCTAGATAATTAAAGAGAGATTCAGAACATTCTATTTATCAGCAAATTATGGATTTTTTCAGTTTATTTGTAAGGTGGCGTCAAATACGCTTCCTAGCGGAACATTTAGGTACTTCAAAATATTTTTAGTGACCTTCTCTGGTACGTTTTGATGCAAAAATTTTTTCCTCAAAGCGATAGCTTAGTGGATCACCCTACATACCTACTCATCAATTCTTTATGTAGCTTTTTTCAATTGTGAATAGGACCATTTTAATATTCTTATGAAAAAACATGTATTCAACTAGTCGTCATGATTTCAAATTTTTTATACTTTCATTTAAGTACATCCCAACGAAAAACGTTTCATTTATGCTATAGTTTATATGGGAATAACCTTTTTTTCATAACATCACTTTAAGAGCACCCCCTTCAGTATGCTTCAGAGTGCGGTATATATGACTAGCACACTCCAAGTATTAATCGTAATCGCGAATGTTTTCAAGTTTTACATCTATTTAGTTTATACTAGATAAAACACTTCATTGTACATTAATCTAGTTAATAGTGATAAATGCACAAAAAACTGATTGTCTTTTAACTAAACAGCGAACCCTAATAATTACAAGTAGCATTACCTTAACGGTACGAACCAGTAAAAACCTGGCGAGTATCCCATCATTCACGATGGCTTTTGTTGACTGTACGCATCAACCCGGAAAAACGTACTGATCTGTAAATAGCACTAGTCGCTTTCACTAAGCAAGTGTGAATTTTGCACTGCCTCACGTTACGATGTCTTCCTTCCCAGGTGACAAATGTGCCCTGATTGGAGGAAACGAAGACAATCGTCGAAAGTAAAGTTCGTTCGAGCATGCAATCAACCAAAAACATAGCGCTTGTTCATGTCGAAATGTGTAGTGCACCGAACTACTTGTTGTGAACTCTGTTATTGCGCTCCTCCTCTGTCAGTTTTGCTAGTTTATTTTATCACAAACGCTTTGGTATACCCTGCCGGGGCCAACCTGACGACTCCTGGTGTATCCAGGCCACAACCTGTCGCATGCAGACGGCAACAGCACCGAGGGTGAGTCCGCAAGCGGTCGAAATCCAGCGCAGACGGGCACCGGGTGCTTTCGCAATTACGACCATTTTCCAAGCCGCCACAGACGCAGCAATTCGTCGAACACTCCATGTCTTCCAACCAACGATGGTCCTCCAGTGCCGTCTTCTCCATTATCGCAGCATCATCTGCTGGAACCGCTATCAGACGAGCCGCTAGCGCCGCTCGCCCAGGACGAAACGAAACTACTGCCACCCTCCCCGAGAACGTGCATCTCGCCGAGCGTAAGTAGACAGTCCTGTTTGTATGTATAAAGGCCAGTCCTTTTTTTAAGAATATGGTGGCTGATGTAAACATTACCTATGTCTAATTATATTGCATTGATGTGTTGAATGCCCCACTATATATTTTGAACGATCAAAACTGCGCATTATCTCTAGCTTTGCCTTAATTTCTATGTTGTACTGCACAACACAGTGGCTTGGTTTTTAATTATCAATGCTTATTATTGTCCTAATAGTACTAATAGTGACAATTTGGTAGTCCAGATGCACAACATGAAAGAAATCCAGACGATGTATGTCTACGAAGAAGGGAACCTTAACTTGCCAAAGCCAAAAAAATACTTACCTAATTTTTTTCTGAGTTGGCGATTTTGAAATTTGCCACTCGCGTTATCATATTGATGCAATGTAGTAAAATGTCAGAGAAACAGATATTGCAGGGATGTTTTTTATTTTCGAAAGTGGCGCATTTATATCAACACTATGTCTGTTCTTGTATCTAATCTTCTCAAACAGTAATAACCATAAAACTATGTAGGCACCTACAAGTTTACATAATAGCTCATTCACAATGAACGTAATACGTAAGAAAGACATAAGCGTAAAGTGAACATAAGCGTTATTTTTATGCATAGTGTTCACAATACACATAACATAAGCTTATCATACGCATGAGCATTTGAGACATGTAATTATTTGTTATGATCGTAACCTCAGATTTCGCTTGAATATGAATAACGAAATGTCAACAATTTTACAATTTAACTCTTCTATTTACAAGAAGAAGACTGCGTAAGAAGTGTATAAAAATCCCAGAGAACTAGAGTGGGGAGAACGCTCATGGATCTGCGCGAATGCTAATAAACAAGGGGGCTACCATATTGTCCACAAGAACGTCAAACTTTTGGCGCTTACTTTAAATAATGACATCTTGTGCAACAGTTTCACTTAAAAATAGGGTAAATGCGAACCAGTTTGATGTAGCAGTGTTGAAATACTAAAAACAATTTGACTTGTTCTTGGGATGTTCTATAAATATCAATTAAATGGCTAATTTAATACGGAGAATGTCTGTCGTCAATCAACTGTCATCAGTTACACAGCACATATACAAAGCCCCAGACCGGCGTTGCCACATGTTATTCTATGCTCGTAGCATTGTTTTGTTTACATTGCGTGGCCCGTGGCGTTAGCTATTGTGATTGTGATTTTGTTCTCTGCTTGCACTACTTATTTCTTGGTTTTATTTGGTAATTTCATTAATTTTAGTTATGAGTTGTATAGTTCAAGAGTGTTGAGTGTACATCGGATAAACGTTCGTAGTCGCAAGATGTCTCCCTGCATAAACATTATATTGCTTAATAAATTTTTTGCAGTAATTATTTGTTATAATAAATATATATTTTTAAATAATATCTAGTAATTAAAGTGCCGTGAAGGCCTGCTGTCAAATTGAAGTATGCAGTTGCATGCCAATTTGTCAGGCTACAGGTCACTTCCTTTAGGAAATAGTACCCGTTAAGGCAGCTAGGTGGCTTTGTCATCATGTCAGTGTAATGCTGACAGATGGCATTGCCATCCTAAATTCTTAATATCTAGTAATATTTACACTGCAAAATAAGTTTACATAAATTTTTCATTTTTATAGGTATACATAAAGTTCTTTTAATTCAAGAAAAGTACTGCCATTTGACAACACTGCCTGATTTTTGACGCGTCTGTGGACAATATGGCAACTATTACAGTGTCCCAGCTGAATTGGGATGCGCAGTCGGCCTATGCGTGTTCTCCCCACTATATTTCTCTGAGAAATCCCCACATCCCCACAATTCGACGAAGGCGGTGGTGAGTCTGTTGACAGGACGGACTTTTTGGGATCAGACTACCGTTTACGTAACATTACTTCTGTTCTGTTCTTTAGGACCCAACTTTCCATCTCAATGGCAGTCTCCACAGTGTTTCAACTGTTCATTAACGAATGCAGTTGTTTCAAAAATGCTGAAGATTTTTTCGGTTCATTTTCAGTTTTAGTGGACCATTTTTCATAACAAGTCTGACTTTCATCAACATGTCATGTGTTGCCAAGTTTATGTACTTCTTCTTCCAGGGGGTCCTGCTTAAACAAGCGTGATCATCATCATCAATAATTAAACTACTTACACCTACTTACCAATCCGAATGCTAATGGCTTACCCTTTACTTCTTCGTACACAAATATAGAAATAGGGTTAATGAGTTCTGCTTGTAATCCCAATCCACAAAGTATTGTTCGAATGAAGTTTACTGTTTTCTTCTTTTCCTTGGACGTCATCTGCATTATGCTTATATCATTATTTTTGACAGTTTACAGTTAACTAATATCTCTCCCGGTTTCATTGCCAGGATATTATACACCTTTTGGAATAGCTATAAATAAACTCCCGTATAAGAAGCAGATGTTAATAACTTTAATTAATTGTAGTTTCTGATGCCATTCTTGAGTAACATGTTTTTTTCTCACAACTCCACTAGAGGAATTTTAACGGTGCTTCAGAGGTGGGGTGTTTTACGTTTGTTATTAAAAGATAGGTTTGCACCTCACTTACTTTATTTAGAGGTAAGTTTGAAATAAAACTTATAGCATGAGGTACAACTATAAAATTAAATTTTAATTTGGTTCTTTATCTCACAAAATGTCTTTTTGGTAGTCTAGTTGTGTCGTTAAACGATTCACATTTCTATAATATTTGAAAATAGCAATCTGATACTACATTTCTACATTAATTAGCTCTTAAAGGTATACGTTTATTTGTCTTGACATGCATTATCTTAATATTATGCTAGCCTTGTTAAAGTATCTACAAGATTTAAGCTATTCATATATCAATTCTGAGAATCACATGCCTCTTATATAATCTATATCGATTTTTACCGGTAAGCTTAGGCTTAACTTTCATTTGTAAATGAACTTGCCAATTCCTTCTTAATTCTCGCTAGCGTCTGCTTGCTCTCAAGCTTGGCTCATCCCCTTCAGTAGAGTTCCCACTGTACTGTCCAATGTCAATCCTGGTTGTCTCTTCCGTTTTTGCTACCACTTGTCATACTTCTTACTTGTCTGCTATGGCTTAGACGCACTAAATGTCAAAGCCACTTCACTTACAACTCCTCCTTCACTGTGCCGTCCTGAATTTTGTCGAATCTACCCTAATATTTATAGTCTTTATTTACACCCAACTCTCACTTGCATACATTAATACAGGACAAAACAGTCTTAAATACAAAAATTTTTGTTTTACGTGATACATAAATGAACTTAATGCATGATATCATTTTATTGATTTCCACCTTTTATATTCCATTCGACTGCAGCAACATGCCTAAGTACTTAAAATACTTCACTTGTTCTAGCTGCTTATCATGTACTACCACTCCTATTACTTACCACGATAATTTAGAAAGTATGAAAACGTAAACGACTTCTTAAAATGTCTGATCAGATTCAGCCGGAGTTTACTCTCCTCACCAAATATTTTCAGAGGAAGTGAGATAAGAAGATATCCTTCGATTAAATTCAGCCAAACATTTCAAGACGTAGTTTACTTTAACTCCTACAGAAGCTTGCGTGCGAAATACGAATCTAAATTGTTGTGGTGGGAATTTTGATATATAGTTTAACAGAATAAAAAACGCACTCAGGTCTTATTTTATCTACCCTTACTTGGGTTCCTTCTTTTCCCATAACAACGAACTTTGTTTTTCTTTATGTGTTTATGTGCATGTTTCTTGAGGTATCTTATGCTGTCCATACGTTGTTGAATAATTTAGTCACACTCCAACCCGTCTTAACTTGCTAAACCTTTTTATCATTTTGCCTCTAATTTAGTCGTATCAAACTGCTTTCCATGTTCTAACACGATTACTGCACCTCGTGCTTTATTTAGTTCAGTTTCCTCATATTCGACTTTTTGTTCAAGTTCTTAGGTAGTTTCTCCAGTTTTGTCATAATATATTTCCTTGCTAATGTTTGATCTATTCTATAAAATTACTCCATCGTCTCATTATATATACCTAAGAATGTTACCTCTCAGACTAAAACAGTTATCTCGGAATTATTTTCCCTCTTTTTAGTCGTTACTTGTCTTTATTTTTCTGCTGTTTGTAGTTTTCATAGCTTTCCGTATTCTTTAAAACTAAATAGTAGGTACTATTTCCATTTCTGTCTCTTATTTAACTTTTATATCTTCACACAACCATCTTGTTTTTAATACCTACTTTTGTTCATCTTCACGTACTTCTGTATCTTTTTCTGATAATCGTTTCTATTTAATTTCAGTAATTCCCAAAATGTAGGTTATCTTATCGAATTATTCTTCTAATTCATGTTCTTTATCTCTTACATTCCGTGTTCGCTTTATACTGTTTTCCTTCAAGCTTATTATGCAATATCTTATCTCAAAAGCTGATCATGTTCCTGCAGTAGTTCTGTACTAAATTTTACGGTGGGATTGACAAAACATGTGCGATCTTCTGAAGTTCTGCAAACGCTACCCAGAAAAGACAGTTTTTTCAACACAAGTGTTATACATTTATATAAAACTCTATACAAAGTCAAGTTAAATGGTGTATCAAACAGCAATCTCATGTAATGAGTCCATCTTTCGCTTCGGACTGGTCGGCAGTTAACATTAGCATTACATATAAGTAGGAAAATCAGTTTTTTTTTATACAACACAAAGTAAATTTGTTGCGTGCTCGCATGATACGAGCTCATGCKGACGTTCGTTTACGACGTTTGGGGGTATTTTTGTMGTCTGCAAAACTTTCAGTGKCGCTAGATTATAGGTCATTATACTGATCCTTTTATGGCTATAGGACCTTCACATCCTACCCCAATACGTGCCGTGATAGATGTAGCTTGGAAAAAAAGTTACTTAAGTTCGTGCTTTAGAATTCTGTAGTTTTACATCCATAGCATGAAATTGGCATTTAGCCAACACATACAGTTATCGCGGTAACAGGTTGTCCCTTTGTAATGAAAAAATTTTAATTAGTGGTTTATGGTTATCATAAGTATTAGCCAGGGCGTTTAAATACCAAATAAAGTAAAAAAAAGTTAATCAACAATCATACCATTGATTGTGACGTCACGTACCGCTGCCGGCTGCTATTATTGTTGTTGTTTTTGTTTGTGTTGTCGCTAAGCATTTATGCATTGTGCTTTGTAGCAGCGTCTTTTGTGTTGCTTATCCAATCTCGCATTCACCAGATTAGTAGTTATGTAAGTACTTGGTATACATTGTTGATGCATATATGTATATTGTTTACAATAGAGTTAGGCTTTGTTAAGGGACAATCCGATAATTTACCAAATTTGGCATCGCACAATAAAAATATTTATTAGACATCGTATAAGTTGTATTCCTACGCATTGCCACGACATAATATCTATAATAATATCTGTTATCCTTTCTTGTATCCCTGGAGTGGTTTACATTCATTATCCTTAAAAAAAGTGAAAATACTGACGTTTGTACCTTTCGGTCTAGCAACTTTTTCATAAATATATAATTTCTCCATTCATAAGCCTCACAAGCTCGTCTTTTGCACCTCTAGTGATTTTTACACTGCACTAAGGATGTATACATAATTATTATATACAGGTTGGCCCATTAGTGCGTGGACGGAATATTACGCAATTGTTATTACAGTTTTTAAAATTCTGCGAGTGCAGAGTGGTAGGGAGTGATTAAGTCTACAAAAAAAATATTTTTACTTTTCGCCCCAACATATACGGGGGTGGTTCAATAAATTCTTATATTATTTTAAATGGAACACCCTGTATATTATTACATTTTTTTGATTCCTCTTTTAATTTTAATGGGACTTAATATAACATTTATGGGGTCTAAAATACACTGTTGTAAAATTATTTCATTTTTTTCCAAAATTTTGACATTTTGGAAAATTATTATGTTTTCAAAACCTTTATAGCTAGAGGTATGCAGTCTTCGCAGAGATGTTACTAATAAAATACACATCACCTGTAGATATAAAGGATTAATATAAGAATAGTTAGTAGTACTAAAATTTACTTTAGAAAAGTGATCATATTCAATCCCAGTCAACTCGATTTTTTTAAATAGCACCCTATTTTACTTTCACCGTAGTTCAATGCGCAAATTAATTTCCTCTTATATGATATAAAGAAGTATCTATTTATCTCTAATAGTTTTTAAGAAAATTGCATATTTTTAGGTTWAGTTATATTTTAGTCATTCTTATAGTAGGCTATGGGAAAAACAATGAATGCGGTTTGTTAGCTTCAAACTGTCAATGTCTGCTTGATGTCAGTAGTTCTACTACATATGTATGTATCTATCTTTAATCATTTTTGAGAAAATGATGTTTGTGCTGCTTTAGTCATATTAACATTAATATAATATCTAAAATTAAAAAAGAACAAATAAATATAGACCACATATGTGTATTTTATTTAATTAAAAATTCAAAGACATCGTTAAAAAGCAAAAGCAACAAACGTAACCCATAACAAAATAACAAAAGTAGGTGAAAACGAAACAAAAAAAAATACAGGAAACATAACGCACAACAAAACACAATAGTATCTGAATACAACAAAGCAACAAAATGCAAGGAATGTAACACAATTAAATAACTCAAAAGTAACAATAGTATGCAAATACAAGGAACGTAACAAGTAACAAAATAACACCAAGTAACAGTAGTATGTGAAAACAAGATAACGAAGAATGTAATGGCACTGCAACCTACAACAAATGTTCAAAATGGCGACCGTTGTGGCGCAAACACATTTCAACTCTACTACGAAATGAGACCGCCACCCTAGTTAAGATTTCGGGTTTAATACCCCTGAACGCTCCCCTTACTCTATTTTTCATATCTTCCGCCGTCGTAGGTGGAGTTTGGTAGACAATATTTTTAATATAGCCCCACAAAAAAAGTCAATCGGTGTTAGGTCAGGTGACCTTGCTGGGTAATGAACTGGTCCTGCCCTTCCTATCCATTTTTCTGGGAATCTGTTGTTAAGCCACATTGTCACTATTGCCACTACTGCCATTGTGGGCAGGAGCTCCGTCGAGTTGAAAATACATGTCCCTCACGTAAGCCAAAGGAACATTTTCCATCAAACCAAACAGTTCATTCTCTAGAAAATCTCTATATGGTAAGGTTCTTTCAAAAGAGTATGGGCTTATTATGTAGCTTCCAATAATTCCAGCCCATACATTTATAGACCACCTGTGTTGATTATGTTTCATTCGTAGATGGTGCAGGTTTTCATCGGAGTAGCAATAATAGTTGTGGCAATTACCAAATCCATTTCTGTGAAACGCAGATTCGTCCGTAAAAAGCCCATTTCTTAAAAATTCTTCATCGTCATTGATTTTTTCTATTAGGGCACAGAAGTTAGTCCTGCTTTGAAAATCGCCTTCGTCCAACTCTTGATGCAGTTGTAACCGGTAAGGATGGAAATTATTTTTCTTCAAGATGCGCTGTACTGAAGTGCAGCATATTCCCAAATTTCGGCTTAGTTGGGTACAACTTATGTGCGGGTCTTCTACGACGGCAGGCATGACGTTAAATTCATTTTCTTCAGTTAAAGAATTGGGTATTTTCACTTTTTTTGAAAATTACGTAAAATGAATAATGAATCTTGAAGTGCATATATATATATATATATATATATATATATATATATATATATATATATATATATATATATATATATCTATCGTACGCCATGTTATAAAAACCAAAAAATATTTGTAGATAGAGAATTTCAGGTCTGAAATTCGAATCTTAGGACTCACCGCCAAAACGCTTCTATCCAAGGTTATTCAACTCGTGACGTCAAGTGTCATGTAAACATTACCGAGGAGCGTGCTTTTTAATGGTGTAGTATCATTCTTATATTGGAAAAGGTTTTGTGTGGTGTTCATTGAAAGGACGGTGTAAGAGGTCGCACCAAAAAGTGATTTGTGTAGTTTTACAAGCGTCTATTATATATGGAAAACAAAACAAGTGTTGTTTTGTACATTGTTATAAAAGTACTTCAGTCAGTACAGCTAACAAAATTTTTGTAACCGTTCCTCGAGATTATCAACGTACGAAGAAGTTGTTTAAGGCCCCTAGACGTGATATGCCTAAATTGCAAAGTTTGTTTTTCTGTTGTGAAGATCGTCTTAATTCTTACTATAAGTTTTGTTATTTTTTTTTGAGTAATAAGTGTTTATCATTCAGTTTCCATGTTGGTATAGCTTGAAGGGGATATGAAAAATTATACGCGTTTTAAGTTGATAGAGGGAAATGTTATAATAAAGAACGACGTTGTTCCCCATATATTCGACTGTTAGCCAGATCGGAAACGAACCGCAAGAGCCCCAAAAATAAATGGCAATTTATATTTATTCTGACCTCTAAAATAAATATCAAGTTTAGGGTACATTTTTGATTCTTACATTTTTATGTTTACAAATAGCATGTTTCCAACAATCCATTGTGTTCAAATTATCAATGCTACTTTAATTTGATAAAAAGTTCACTTATGCAGTTACTTTTACGTTCCTCATCTCCGCCGCGTTGAACCGCTCGTCGCTGTACACAAATTCCATAACAATGAACATGTCTTTAGAAGTCATAACTCATAAGTATTTCACTTTTTCTTGGCGTATTTTTGTCACAAAATGAACGCAAACGACAAACTGATAAATTGACGGGCTGAGGCTGACGCGTGACGCGCTGACCCCAGATGTAAACAAGCGGCCATTTACAAGACACCTGACGTCACAGCCAATATGTTCGCGTTTTGGCGGTCCCTTTAAATATTCACATTTTTAATATTAAAAATTCACCTTACGATCAATTTTTTTGAATTTATAAGCTGTCACAGTTGTTTTGTGGATTGGATGCTACCTATTAATATGCAATTTAATAAAATATAAATACATGGCAAATACCCAATTCTTTGCCCTATCATGCTTATTATACACCACAGATCCTGTCTGCAAAAACCTATTCAAAACTTTTCTGATGTCTCTTCCCTCGGCTTCCTTTCCCTATCAGGAAACCGTGCAGTGTAAACTCTACTTGCCAATAAGGGATTTTTATCAGACTCTCCCAGGATGAACACTATGTCAACTAGTTCATTTCGAGAATAATGAGTCATTTTTAAAAACTAGGTACACTAAACACGTAGATAAATCACTAATAACACTAAGCAAACATTGACAGTTTAAAGCTGATAAAAGCGCATTCATTGTTTTCGCCATAGCCTACTATAAAAAGGACTAAAATAAAACTAAACCCAAAAATATGCAATTTTCTTAAAAACCATTAGAGATAAATACATAATTCTTTATATCATATAAGAGGAAATTAATTTGAGCATTGAACTGCGATGAAAGTAAAATAGGGTGCTATTTAAAAAAATCGAGTTGGCTGAGATTGAATATGATCAATTTTCTGAAGTAAATTTTAGTACTACTAAATATTCTTATATTAATTCTTTATATCTACAGGTGATGTGCATTTTATTAGTAACATCCCTGCGAAAACTACATACCACTATTTTTTAAAATGTCAAAATTTTGGAAAAAAAATATTTTAGACCCCCATATATGTTACAGAAATTCAAAAATGTAATATTATAATAATATTTTGTAGACTTAATCACTTCCTACTACGCTGCACTCGCAGAATTTTAAAAACTGTAATAACAATTGCGTAATATTCCGTCCACGCACTAATGGGCCACCCTGTATATTATGGCCAATTTGGTATAGACTCATGTAACTACCATTTGTGCATGCCCACAAAACAGTTGTTATTTTGGTAGTAACCTTTTGCAGTATTTAGTGGTAATACCAGGTATAAAATCTTAGCCTTCCCTAATATAGCAGACCTTCAGAATTTGTTTTCTTCGACTGTTATTGATTTCTTCTGTTTTCCCAAAGTTCACATACCAACCATACTTACCTATTGGCAATCAATTTTCAGTATTTCCACGGTCTGCAAAAAGACTTGTTATTAACTTTTTTTTTTAGAATTACTTGCTTTTACCTATTTCGTTTCTCGTAGGTTTTCATTATTTTCTGATATAAGTTTATGATTTTATTTTATTAATACCTAATACTAGTAGGTAGAAAATTTAACTATAAACTGGGTTAATAGAATTCGAAAAGAAAGATAATCTTTACGCCGAATATCAAATATGGTGACGTGAAAGGCAACGTTTAAGGTCTCATTCTCAAGAAAAAATATTATTTTGCCAATTTTAAATTTTGGTGGTCCAAACTTACCCTGTTATCTATGTAAATCGAATTCAAGCAATATTGCATAAAACTTAATTTTGCTTCTGCGTTGCTTTAAATAAGCGTGTGGATTACCAAATGCACATATCTACTAAATAAAATAACTGGAACTTGCTAGGAGAATAAATCAGTCTACAAAAGTTCATTTAACTTTGTTCCGTTCGAAGCTAATCTCATGAAGACATATTTTTTAAATTATGTTTTTGTGGCTAATTAACCGCCGGCGGTGTTGTTAATTCATATAAAAAAGGTCGTCTTCCGCCGGCTTTATCTTATTATTTAAAGGTAAGCCGCCGAAAATCTGAATTAATTTGTTAATCGGAGCGGTATGTTACTAGTAGTACATCGATAGATGCCGCTGTTGGACGGCCTACTGCATGGAAAACACACTAGACCGCCGAATAGACGTAGCCTGATTTCCAAGTTATGTGGCAATTGAATATACAGGGTGTCCAGAGCTAGCGTAATTCCTTTATAGCTCTGTTGGATATGAAGATACTCAAAAACTTTTTAAACAAAACCGTAATCAAATTATCTCCTTTACATTCTAAAATTTATTTCACATATACAGGGTGTCCCAAACTTCCTGGACAGCCACCAACTTTATTTTTTTAAACGGAACACCCTGTATATTTTTGCATTTTTGAATTCTTTGTCGAAAATGAAGGTAAGTTTATTAACCATACATGTGCCCTGTCTTGTGCCGTTTTGGAGATATCTTAATTTTTTTGTTAAATTTGGCATTTGCAGTGCGCCCGAAAAAGCTCGAAATCTCTGAAACTAAAAACATTAGAAGACTGCGGTTTTTCGTTAAATAGGGCATAAAATTGACTTTATTTTCGATATTAATTAATTTAGTTGAACTGAAATGGTTACCTAAAAAGAAAATTAGAATTTTGAAATATTTGATCATGGATAACTTGATTTTTTTAAATAGAACGGTATATTTTTATTTTCATTATCAGAACCATAATTTAAATCTCTTCCGATTTTATTAAGGTATATTAGAGTCTATCTCTTACGGTTTTGTAAATATCTGCTATTTTCAAACTTTTTGGTGGAATTACACGATGTTAAAGTCTAAGAAGGCTTTGGAAATTTGCTCGTGCATCTTTAAAACAAAAACGTTAATAATTTTTTTGTTTTAGTTTTGCTTTTTGTCACCAGAAGCAAAATTTGATTCTTTTACAATTTGGTGTAACATATTTTCTTTGTATTTCTAATGGTTTAAGACATATTTAGGTTTGTTTGCTTTGACACCTTTTTTGAGGCATCGGGGAAATAGACCGTGAATTTTTATTTTTTTGTTTTTTTTCAACATAAAATCTTAACAGCAGTACACTCATGAAATTTTAGTGTTACTAATCGATTTTTAAAATTATTTTTTGCATAAAGTTGTGTTTACAAAAATTGTCAAGTTAGCCATGGAAAGTATTAAACAAGTTTTCTGTGCAAGAAAATCCACTTACAAGCACAAGAGAATAAAGTCGCTTAACTGAAATTAGTAAAGCGTCATCAAGAACTTCGTCAAAGGGATCATGCTGTGAGAATGGAATTTTGTTTCCACAAAAACGGATTCGTTAACACTCACAATTTTCATTATTACGACACAGTAAATCCTCGTCGTACTCAAAATATTTACTCCCAGTACCGTTGGTCCCTAAACGTTTGGGGAGGAGTTCTCGGAAATCATGTGATCGGACCATTTTTCTTTGATAGGCCTCTAACGGGAAGAACATACGTTGAGTTTTTACAGAACAAGCTTATTGGGTTGCTGGACGATGTTCCTTTGGCGGTAATACAGCGTATGTGGTTACTGCAAGACGGTGCACCTGCGCATGGAACAATAGATGTTCGCAATCATTTGGATGTAGTGTTTCAACACCGGTGGATTGGAATAGGAGGGGAAGTTAATTGCCCCGCTAGATCTTCTGATCTCACACCGTGCGATTTCTTTTTGTGGGGATATGTTTATGCAGATCCACCAACTACAGTGCAGAATATGCAAGAAAGGGTCATTGCGGCATTCAGAACAGTCACACCGGAAATACTAGCCAATGTCGAAGATTCTTTCAAAACAAGAATAAGGATGTGCATTCAACAAAATGGCGGACATTTCAAACACCTTTCGTAATGTCTATTTTTTTATGTAACGATATGTTAATTTAATTGTAAAAACACATATTTGTTATTAATAATATTAGTCAATATAATTATTTTACACTAAAATTTTAAGTGTTCATTGCTGTAAATATTTTATGTTGAAAAAATTGACAATTGCCCAATACCTAAAAAAGGTGTTCCAGCAAGCAAACCTAAATATATCTTAAACTGTTAGAAATACAAAAAAAATATGTTACACCAAATTGTAAAAGAATTAAATTTAGCTTCTGATGACAAAAAGCAAAACTAAAACACAAAAATTTTTAACGCTTATGTTTTAAAGATGCAAGAGCAAATTTCCAAAGCCTTCTTAGACTTTAACATTGTGTAATTCCACCAAAAAGTTAGAAAATAGCAAATATTTACAAAACCGTAAGAGATAAACCCTAATATACCTTAATATAATCGAATGGGATTTAAATTGTGGTTCTGACAATGAAAATAAAAATATACCGTTCTATTTAAAAAAATCAAGTTATCTATGATCAAATATTTCAAAATTCAAGTATTCTTATTAGGTAAGCATTTTAGTTCAACTAAATTCGTGAATATCGAAAATAAAGCCCATTTTATGCCCTATTTAATGAAAAAACCGCAGTCTTCTAATGTTTATAGTTTAAAAGATTTCGAGCTTTTTCGGGCGCACTGCAAATGTCAAATTTTACAAAAAAATTAAAATATTTCCAAAACGGCACAAGACAGACCACATGTATGATTAATAAACTTACCTTCATTTTTGACAAGGAATTCAAAACTGTAAAAATATACAGGGTGTTCCGTTTAAAAAAATAAAGTTGGTGGCTGTCCAGGAAATTTGGGACACCCTGTATATGCGAAAATAATTTTAAAATGTAAAGGAGATAATTTGATTACGGCTTTGGTTAAAAAGTTTTTGAGTATCTTCAAATCCAACAGAGCTATAAAAGAATTACGCTAGCTCTGGACACCCTGTATATAATCGCGTGAAGCAATTTTTTACTTTATAAATAGCTGTTATACATACGTGAAAAGATGAAGCTAGGGTGGTATCCTTCTGAAATTATGAAGATTTTGTGCAAGCTCGGGACAATTAGGTATTATCACTTTTTTGAAAATTACGTAAAAATGAATCTTGACGTGCATATATATCGTACGCCATGTTAAAAAAAACAAGAAAAATATTTGTAGGTAGAGAATTTCAGGTCTGAAATTCGAATCTTAGGAGTCACCGCAAAAACGCTTCTATCCAAGGTTATTTAACTCGTGACGTCAAGTGTCATGTAAACATTACCGAGGAGCGTGCTGTTTAATGGTGTAGTATCATTCTTGTATTGAAAAAGCTTTTGTCTGGTGTTTATTGAAAGGACGGTGTAAGAGGTCTTACCTAAAAGTGATTTGTGTAGTTTCACAAGCATCTATTATGTATGGAAAGCAAGTGTTGTTTTGTACATGGTTATAGAAGTAGTTCAGTCAGTACAGCTAACAAAATGTTTGTAACCGGTCCTCGCGATTATCAACGTATGAAAAAGTTGTTTAAGGCCCCTAGACGTGATATGCCGAATTTGCAAAGTTTGTTTTTCTGTTGTGAAGTTCGTCTTAATTCTTACTGTAAGTTTTATTATTCTTTTTGGGGTTATAAGTGTTTACCATTCAGTTTCCATTTTGTTATAGCTTGAAGAGGATATGAAAAATTATATGCGTTTTGAGTTGATAAAGGGAAATGCTATAATAAAGAACGACGTTGTTCCCTATGTTCACTTATGCTGTTGCTTTTGCTTTTACGTTCCTCATCTCCGCCGCGTTGACCCGCTCGTCGCTGTACACAAATTATCCATAACAATGAACATGCCTTCAGAAGTCATAAGTCATAAGCATTTCACTTTTTCTTGGCGTATCTTAATTCGCTTGTCACAAAATGAACGCAAACAACAAACTGATAAATTAACGGGCTGAGGCTGACGCGTGACGCGCTGACTCCAGATGTAAACAAGCGGCCATTTACAAGACACCGGACGTCACGGCCAGTATGTTCTCGTTTTGGCGGTCCCTTTAAATATTCTCATTTTTAATATTAAAAATACACCTTACTATCCATTTTTTCGAATTTATAAGCTGTGACAGCTGTTTTGTGGATTAGATGCTACCTATTAATATGCAATTTGATAAAATATAAATACATGGCAAATACCCAATTATCCTAAGCTAGAATTCGTATCTTTTTCCAAGAGAGATGCCGGAACAATTTGGGCTGCGAGAAAACAGACTGAAAGAGTTTTAAACCCAAAATTGAAGTATTATCAACTAAAATGTGTATTAATGATGACAGAAAGTTTAAACCTGCAGGAAAAGGAAAGAAACTCACAATGCAAATAATATATGAACATTATTACGCTAGATTTAGATGAATATTATCCCTGATTACTTTAAATCATTTTCAGCACATACAGGTCATTACATTAAGAGCTTTAATGTGTTGTACCTAGTTTCATATAATAAGCATGAAAACTGATAGAACCACACCATTAGTAAGGTTATGATTGTTATTTCTTTCAGTCTCATACAGAGTAAAAGTATTGTAAAAGCAACAACTGTCTTATTTAGACTGATTAGATGCACCATTGCATCACATCTGAATAAAACATTTTGAAAAACAGAAGAGAGCTGCCGTCAAGGAAGATACTGTTAACGTATAGTAACGAATGACTGGACAACCTGTATATGGGAAATATTGCTAAGCAATACTTCCCAGCCTTGTACTGTAATATTGTATTTCACGGACTGAAATAGATAAAGTAAAGTATTGTAGGCTGTATTAAATCTTCCAAAAAGTTGTAAATTCTTGTTTTCAATAATTATCCACAGCTTCCACAAAATCGTCATACGTTTAAAAGTGTCGCATAGCTTGATCTCTTCATGTAAGTATAACGCAAATATTTATATAACAAAACGCGATTATACGAATTTAAATAAGCAGCACATTCACATGGACATATATATAACAGTATTCGGCGGTCTAGTGCACTTCCCATATAGCAGGCCGTCAACCGGCGGCATCTATCGATACAGTAGTAACACAGCGCCGTGAATAAGTGAATAACGAATTCATTAAGATTTTCGGCGGCTTTCCCTTACGTAAAAAAGATAATGCCGACGGAAGACTCTTTTTTAAATTAATTAACAATACCGCCGGCCCGGCGGCGGCGGTTGATTGGCCGGTGTGTTCTATACGTTTTCCAATTTGAAGAACCTTGGCCTAATCTTCTGTGTATTAAATTCTTCAAAATTTTTGGCTAATTTATGTTTTGTTTACATATATATTTTTTTTAATTGGTTTTAAAGCTTTTACTGTTACTATGAATTTTAAAAAGAACAAAATTTTTAATCCGTCTGTTGAGTTTTGATTAAGTATAAATTATGAAAATATCGATGTCTTCTCCACTTTATTTAATTAATATTACAGGGCAGAGCGCCTTAATTTGCCATTGATGTGCATTATACAAATATTATGAAAGAATCAAACTATGAGGAAATTATGATAAAGTAAAAAAATGAAAACAACTATCTAGACTTCAAAGTTATGCATGTAGGTTGCGCAGTTACAGGAAGGCACCAACATTATGATTAAACTATAATAGTGGTTACTTACCCATTTTAAATAATTTGTTCAGTATTGAATCATTATGTTGGTGACTTCCTGCAACTGCGCAACCTACACGCATGACGACATGTTGTTTTCCGGGCTGGTTCCCACGTTAGTTATTAGACCTTGACGTTTCGACACTTTCAGAGTTTCAAAGCTACTTCTGAGGAAGACACCGACATGAGTGTCGAAACGTCAAGGTCTAATAACCAACGTGGGAACCAGCCCGGAAAACAACATGTCATCGACAACAACCACGMAAGCCTTGAAACCTACCCGCATGACTTTAAAGTATACTTAGTTGTTTCCATTTTTGTGACTTCTTTTAAAATTGATTTCTCTTGTTTGTCCATAGTTTTGAATTTTTCAATAGATTTGTATAAGGCACTGACGATGGCTAATTAAGGTCGAAAGCATTCTGCCCTGTAATATTTATTAAACAAAGTTGAAAAGACCTCGGTATTTTCATGATTTATATGTATATCTCATATTTTCTGATAACCTGGGATATGAAGTGCAGCAGATTTGTTTTTCTGAACTACATCATTCAAGCCTGACGTTAAAATTATTCCTGGCTGTGATACAACTTATTTTCTGTTTGGCCTAAAAAAGATGAAATGTTGCACTGCAATGTAGAAGCTTCCACAATGAGACAATATATTGAAGTGTTTTAGAAGCCAGATGCCAGCAGTGAATAAATAGCTACTATAGGAGAGAGGTTGTATTGGCTTAAATTCATATAAAAATCCACTCATGCATATTCTTTCCACCATATCTCACGTGTATGCAGAGAACATCATTCTGCAAGACAACGAACGCTTGCCAACAGGATGCCCGCATCTGTATTTTTGTTATTTATTTACAAATTACTATAGAGTTAGAAAATCGTTTTCATTTTTATCAAATGTAGAGACGTGTTAAGCTAAAAGGTGTAATGGACAAACTTTAAAACCAACCTGTAAAAAGTTATTTAAAAACAGTTTTATATTCTCTAGGCCGGAAGATTCAGCCGAATTGGAAAGCTTGACTTTTCACTAATGACCAATATAATTTACAAGTTCCAAAAATAGTGTCAAACCCGACTCTGTGCGATATTATATTGTTCACAGCCAATGGGCTATAGTTCACAAAATATGAATTCATAGGACATAATGTCAAATTAATTAAGCTTCGCAACTTCTGACAAGTTCCGGAGTACGGGTATCATGCGCCTATTAGTGTATATGAAAATGTGATATCCCGCAGCAGGGATCTCCGTTTCATCATCAAATCTGTTATGGCTTATGTTTAACAAATTGCAATTATAAAGCATTTGGTTCATGAATTACCCAACAAAATTTTATTTATGTCTAGTCTAGTCATAAGCTACACATTAATAACAACTAACGTGGAAATCGATTCACATGCATACTTCTGCGTAGTTGATTCAATTATTCTATTATTAATCTAGTTAGACTACGCCATAATTATGAATATCAGAATAACGCCCTATTTTATGACCGCGGATTTATTAGGTACCTACTTACAGTCGCAATTAATGGAACCTATTCAACACAATTAGTTCGTAATTACTTATTAGGATTCAAAAGCCGTTATATATCTCTTATTTTCATGTCCAGACATATACTTTAAAATTATAATACCTATTGCAATAATTCTTTTACAGCATTTTCTGTAATCGAAACTTGATTTGAACTAGCAATCATCCCCTATTTCAATAAAACAACTTCCTAGCAATGCATATTGGTACTGTATTATTAGATAATATCATATCATTTCATTTATCATATGATATTATATTGTTATGCGCCTTAGCCGTTACGCTTCTTAATAGCATGTTGTGACAAACCCCACAAATGGTTTATTATCGTACCCAGAAAAATGAGATTGTTTCTGGTGAAATAGATTGGGGTTGTTATTAAAAAGTAAATATAAATGACCTTATATATCTACAGCAATTGAATGTGTAAATTAATAGAAAATGAGACTTTAAATTGTTAATATAAGATTGAAACGGTAGAACAACATTGTTCACTATGGTAGCATTCAAAAGGGTTTATAATGCTAGCATATAAAAGACATTGGGTACCAATTTTAGCAAAAGTTATGGTAGTATAATGTATGATAATAGATGATATACACAACCGGTGAAATATCGATACAATGAAAAGAAATATTAGTGATGTTGGATGTTGACAAAAGCGTTGAGCGTTATACTTCTTCCTGAAATTATAAAGGTAGGACACACACCCAAATTATGTCTTTGCTACAACTGGAAGTCAAAATTATAAAACTGGTAAAATGCATTCAATTTGTACTATCCTTTTTTAATGCATGTGCATTTTTTGCATGTGCAGTAAAACTAAGGCTTCAAGAGTTATAAGCTTAATCTTTTTTCAAGTTTCATTCTTTAAGTTTTTCTAGTTCTGAAAGTAGTATCGAATATGTTTGAAATATCACAGGCACATATTGTTAAAAAAGGGGGATGAGGGGAAGCTCACATCACTGCCGCGATCACCGAAAAAGGGGCAGTGAAATATTTTACATTAGATGTGTTCATTTTGAAAAGTACTCCCAATAAATGGCACAAAATGAGTAGAAGATACATGATTCAGAATTCCAAATTAATTGACTATGGTAATATTGCGTTGATAATGGAATAACATACAGCCAAAAAAACATAATGTTCTAAAGCAATTCTGTTTCTCGGAATACTAATTATACTACATTTTCAAATACATGCAATAGGCACTTGAATACCAGTACTTAAGTAAGTAGGAAATATAAATAACCAATACATCGTAGTAAAATAACAATTACTGAAACGATTGAAAGGGTATTCTTAGACAACTTGATATAATATTTTAAATTTTAAGTATTATTCTGTCAAACAAACAATGCCTAAAATACCGCCTACAGTATTTATTCAGATCTATACATTTTATGTCAAGTGTGTCGAGCTCCCTTTACTAAAAAGAAGCTTGTAAATAACCATTTTTACCACGTAGTGCAGTATTAATGTGTTTACGGTTGCTATCCGCTGTGCTACTTCTGTATTTCAATCTGTCTTGTAGGCAAACAGCAAAAAATCAGATTCCAACAAGAAGGTCGAGAAACTCGACGAAATACCTAGTGAATTCGAATGTTGCTTTTGCACATCGAAGGTAGTATTTCTCTCTCTAATACTTTAACAATCGCTTCATCATCAGCGCTTTATCAGCCATGAGTTAAACGCAGAGAAGTTAGGAGAAGCCTCTGCATTAAGTGTTGTGAGAAAATGTCAAGGTAGTCTATCGTTGAAGAACCCAAATCAAATCCCTGTTAAACTATTTCTAATATTAGTTTTATATAAGTATATAACTACTTCATTAACTATTTAATTTCCCATATAAAGTAAATATGATACCCCACATTTGATCTATATGACGTATTTTCTCAACACACAAGCAGTTTCCTGCTAGGTAAAATTACAATTATATCACCATTATAACCATTTCTGCAAGCTGCCATTTAATAGCTGAACGCTTTTCACTACCGCATGGGCATGTCTAGCACTTAGATTTGCATACTACATGGAGACACAATTAACACTTTATTCAAGATAATTTTATTCTCTTCTCTTTTTTTCATCTCTTTATGTTTTCCTGTCTTTATTTGGGTACATCTTCTATTAGTGTGCCGTGAAGTCTGTTGATCCATCACTGGAAAGGGTAAATTTTAGTCTTGGTGATGGGTTGCAGGATTGTAGGGATGGAAGATGCCGAGGGGAATGTATACCACTTCGGGCGAAAAGTGTTTAGAGATGATTCCATTATCCACTAAACTAAACAATCAGGTGAGTTTCAAACAAACAATTGGGCTTAAAAGAATAATTGTATTCATTAAGTAACGAATGTTATAATAAGACTCTGAGCGAGTATCTTTTCTTTCGGCACATTCATACTCAAGACTTACAACTATTTGTTTTTGTGTCTGTAGCTATTTGTACATAGGAGAAAACTTGCAATTTCAAAAATGAACTAAATCATATATCTTACAAAGCTTAAACTTCAAAGCTGCATTATAAAAGTCTTTCGTTTCAAATAATGCTATTCAAAAGGTACGAAGCAAACCTTTAGTTGTAATTCTTGAAGTTTAGTCTACACCTGATTGTGTAAAGTGTCTTTAAATCTAATATTCAGTGTCTACAATAAAGATAATAAAATTATAAATTGTCCCCTCAGTTTATCAGCTGTTCATTCTGAAGGAAATGCATTCAATTGTACATAAAAGTGTATAAAGAAGACCTTCTCTACACGAATAAGGTGGTAGAGCGCCCATAAAAAATACATTTTCCTATAAGCTATGAGTCTCCATTCGTCTTATTTGGTTGATGCTTTTGTTTTAAAACTTTGTTTTGTTTTCGGACCACATATCATAAGTATTTAATTGAAATTCGGCCATACTAATTCGAATAACTTTAATGAATCTTTATTACTTTGACAGGGAATGCAACGCAAGTTTCTCATAAGATGTTACCCTACAAATGTTCCACATACCACTGAGCAAATATTTGAAAAATACAATTAAGGAATTTTAACAACAGGAATGGTTTCTAAAAACCTGTGCATCAGATGCTCGAAGTAAGGCGTGAGAAAGCAGAAATCAGTTTCATTTTAATACTGTGTGTAGCCACTGTGATAATAGCATTTTAGCAAGTCTGCAAATTTGAAGATTCTTTACTAGCCTTGTTAAGTTAAGCAATGTTAGGATCTTAAAGCCAGTTGATAAGTACCTTACTTGTATTCATGTTTCAATGTTATCATTCTTTCTTCTTTATTAATTAATTTGTTAAGGATAATATTTTGTCTGGATGAAATACGTAAATGTTTAAGGTTGTGCGTTACACATATTATTCTGTAGGGTAGAATATTAAAATGATTACAATCTCTCAAGAGATTTGCATACAGGTATGAGTTGTTTACCAAAATTGACAATGAAACAATCATCAGTGGATTATATTATGAAGAGAGAGAATGTATTATAGTCTACACTGGTTTATATAATACTCTATTTTAGAGATCCCCAACACTCTTTTGTATCGTAGACCCCTTAGCTTAGCTGCTTAGCTAAATATTTAATTTTTGCAAATTCATCAATTGCAAATGTGTATATGACAGATGTTATAGCGCTTCTCACTTTGAAAGATTCTAATCTCCAACTGTAGTGGTATAATGTGAAAATATATATAATTCGAATTAAAACAAACTAAATTAAAATTTAGTATCTGTTACGTAATAAAATAAAAAAAATTCTTTTTTGTGGGAGAGATGAACCTGATGTTTTAATAATAAAGTTTCAACATTTGGCATCAATTTAGTTAGGTTTAATCTCAAATCTCCACGGCTAGTGATGTCCCGTCTGTTTCTCTTTTTTTTGTTGGGAGAATGGCAACCATTCTGAAACCTTTTTCCCTAGATAGGTATATGAGGATGGAAAAGCAATTTTCTCGTGATATTCCATACTACGGAATAAGTAATAGGTACGTTTTTTAAGCCCGAATCGCTGATATATGGCATTTCTAAAGTGTACCTAAAGTTATTCTTGTTATATGACATCCGTTTCTTCCGTGCTACCATATGAATTTAATATACAATGTGGTTACTTACTGAATTACCGTATTCAAAAATCAAGACGTGTTTAGATGAGATCCATCATCGTGGACTCTCATTATATCTCAGAGATCCCCAGTTTCTCTTTCCATTGACATGAACTCCTTGCATATCATCACTTTGGGAATCAATGCTTTATTCTATAAAGCATGAGCAATCATTTCGGATGGATAGGAGATAGATTACAGTATAGGTACCTATATCTAGAGTTAGTACATGTTTGCTGCATCTGTACGAGACATTGAGGGATTGTACACAAGTTATTCTTACTCACTTTTGACTTGACATAAAAAATAAGTATGTTACATTTCTACTCTCTTGTGTAATACAATAGCTAATATCATGAATTAATTAATTTATCTATGCTAATGTGTAGGCTACAACATACGAGTACAAGCCAAAACCTGGATATTAAGAAACGTTTCCAGTGATTTTGTAATTGCTGTCATGATATATATATGTTACATATTTATGAAAGATTAAAGTTTTTACAGATCCAATTTCAAATCTACTTATAAACAAGAATCTAGGTTTTTTTGCTGAATTTATGGATTAACTACCATAATTACAGGCAGTATTCTATAATCCATATTTTAGATGTTTAAAACAATAACCCGACCTTCTTCTTGCTTGTTCGGTTTTTTTACTTAACGCTGCAAGATAGTTTGTAACATTCCTAGCATTATAACCAATATTGGCAGGAGCAGACCATTCCACACCAACTTTACGTATTCCGAAGAAAAATGTTAGATCATCTTATTCTAAATAAACTAAAAGTTAGTCACTTTAGACTCATAGCTTGTACAGAAAAGTGATATTTTTCTAATGTAACTACTACCACATCTGTAGTTTAGGGGAGCTCTTTTTGAAACACTGTGTTGAGTCATCCTGTTCTTCGTCTTCCGTAAGCCTAACTTGTATTTTTTTTGAGTTCTGCCTTTTATATTCCTTGTTTCCCTTTATTTACACAGAAACGTTTAAACGAAAATTTGCATGATTAGATTTTTTGTCAATAATATTTCAGTAGGCAGAAGCACGCTTACTATTCATTCGTATACATAGAGTTGCACGTAAGCATCATTAGTGCAAACAACACTATGTTGCACTTCAAAACAGTTTGCACTTTAATTTCATAGAGATGGGTTAAACTTAGAAATCCATAAACATTTTTCAGGAAACTAAAATTTTCCATTGTCAATAATTCTTTACTATATTAACTAAACTGCAGTATATATACTTTTAATTAGAATAATATACTTGCAAAAATCACTTATACTGTCAAAACTTTAACATAAAAAGATCAACTTAAATGGTGTTTAATGAAAAATATGTTTATTGATTTCTGGTTCCGCCCTTCGTTTATTAGCTCTGAATGGAACCGATATTAGCTGTTCGTAGTTCTAGTTTATAATTTTAGAAATATTTAGACATACTACTTAGCGTAACCCAGCTTAAATGTATACGTTTATACTAGAAAAATATCCCTAATTCAATATTACACTGCTTAATCTTTCCGAATTCTTGACTTCACTTACTTCTATTTTATTTCAAGAATGTCCTTACTTTGAGATTATTGTTTAGGACTTCAAAGATTTCATTGATGCGGAAAACCTGATGCCGTTGCCAACGAGTGACTTGAAAAACCCAGTATGTTTGGAGATGAAGATGCTCAAGGCAGAAATGGTGAACGCTTTCAGAGAAGCAGACTTAAAAAGTAAACAAATAATGCAATGGGGAAACACCAACAACAATGCTGATTTMGGAAGTATGGACAGCACGGACACATTTGCTAGTTGCAACACGCACCCGTTTCACTCTCAGGGAGACCTCACTTCGGATATTGTGGATGCATCGTGTGCAGTAGATAGTAATTTGTATGTGAATCCTTTGGATAAAAGCACAGACAACAGTCCTGTTGATCAAGCGCCGCTGGGAAGGACTGGTGTGAAAAAATCAGCTTCGGGAGACACAGCACTGAGAAGCTTAGGCGTTTCACCTACAGACGAAGCTTTTAAAGGATTTGGAGCCTTAGAAAGGGGCAGTAGAGTGAGTCTTAATGACTCACCATCACTTCCAAGGCAAAGAAGAACGCGATTTCAGCAGGTTTGTAGACTATAAAGCTGTTTTATATAATCTAATCGTTTATATTACTACTTACCTGATATTGCAATCTATAAGAAGTAGGTCTGTTGATGTTGTTTTTAAGTCAGATTTGACCTTATAGTGGCCTTATGGTTTAGGAACGACCTTAAAATATTTTTAAAAGGGTATTTCAAAATTAGATGTAATAAATTCTGGTGCCGAAAAAGATCCGTTTTTGATATCAAGGGTTTCAAAAGTTTTTCAATTTTTTAAAGGCGGTTTTTTCAAACTGTATATATTTTGGAACGTTGTCTTAAAAGACAATGACCATAAATTATAAATTGGCAAAGAGTAATGTTTCATATTTAAAGCAGGGTCGCCATTGTGGGAAGAACATGGAGATTTTCTTAATAAAAGGGTTACAAATAACGTAAAAATAATTAAGGAATTTTTTCAAATGAAGACATGTCCAATATGCACATAATGTTAATGTAAAAAAACTGATTCCTATCATTGTCACTGTTGTAGATATGGAAGCAAATCTTATGGCTGATAATTCAGCATTATCTACTATAGGTAATGTAATTTAAAAAATCAATAAATTGCGAAATCTTAATTTTTGGTAAAATGAGAAAAAAAATAATTTTCTGCTGTTTGGTCTAACATGTTTGGAAACAGTTTTTTTCATTTTATCGAAAATACCGTCCTAGTGACATGCAATATTGTTATTTCTAAAAATATTCATTTGTTTTATGATGCTTTAAAAACATTTTTTCAAGAAAAAACACCGCTGCTCTTCTCACAATGCCGTCTTTATATTAGATATTAGGAAACACTACCCTATACCACATCATTAGTCTTTGTCGATTATGACAGCTTTCCAAATTATGCAGTTTGAGAAAACGTCTTTACTAAAAGTGAAATGTTATTAGTCTGTTCAATTTCAACATATATGATATTTAAACTTATACAGTTTCACTTGTAGAACATTTTGAAACACTTTGTGTGTTTGGGTGTGTTTGCTTGTAGCATTCATATAGAATAATTATAATTTCATTATGTTTTGGGGAAGAAACTGTCGCTTCCGAGCACTAGCAAAAAAAACAATTTTCAACTGTAATTTTTAGAGGTCTTTGACCKTTGTATGACCCTGAACAAACCACAACGGAGCACCCCCACACATGCACAAAACGTGACAGCTATTCATATTTATATCAGCGTATGCAGTAATTGTTTAATTATCACTTAATTCAAAAGTATGTTTCGTAACAAAGTCGTATAGCCTGGCAATAAATTGTTGCAAGTGACAACCGCGCAGAGCAAATGTTTTTTGGAACGTTAATGCCAAAATTCGTCTGTTGCACATTTAAAGTCAAACGACGCGGGAAATTGTGTAATCTTTATTTGGAAATAAATATGGGAATTGTTACTTTCTGCCCTTGATAAACATAACTTGAAGAAAAGGATACGTTCGCAAAATAACTACCTATATACCTATCAACTAAACTGGTTACATATACCAAATTCTGAACTGTAGTATCTAATATCTTATGGCAGAATACATTTTATACCCACACAGCAGTAATATACATAAAATATGCATCAAATATCCATCAATGGACCAACAATATACAATGGATATGCAAATATGATGCATCGGATATATTATGGATATCCTGTGAACATACGTTTGTCATGGTTTGTAATATTCCTGCAATATGCTCTGTGAATATATGTATATCAATTTAGTTAGATGGTATATATATATATATATATATATATATATATATATATATATATATATATATATATATATATATATCCATTAAATGTTTAGGGAATGTGAGATATGTATATTATATAGACCTTGCGAATTTAAATGTATTAGGTACCTAAAACCAGCCTTTCATGGCAGAAAATTGAAACATTCTCAAAAAATAATTTTTATTTTGGTACATAAATATTTACATTTAATTGTGCATACAGAAAAAGTATACTTAATAGCAATTGCTCCTGGTAGGTGTGTGTACTAAGAGCGTAAAGTTAGAACATAAGTAACTAAAATTGTAAGATATTTTATTGTGCATTCGCTTTTAACCTAGAATAGATCAAACGCATTACTAAAGAATGCGTGAATGTGAAAAACTTACTGCTCTTTCTCCCCAAATCTTACATCGAAGAAGCCATTTTTTTTTAATTAAAACTAGAATAACAATGTCAGTTGCATCCTTGGTAGCTTTATTATGACGCATAGCATCCATTTTAATGTCTGATAGTTTTCAGTTTTCATGTTGCTCTAGCCCAATTAAGAAATTCGTTTGCTTTCACGATAGATAGTACGATGATAGTCATTTTATTCAATAACTAACCGGTAACTAAACAAAAAACAAAACAACTCACATTACAGAGCTCCACCAGCAAGTCGTTTATACCGCATGCGCATACCCACGGAATTCCGTGCGCGTACCGCAATAATCAGGCACAGACGCGGACTGCGGACCGGAACAGCATGGCCACCTCTAATAGGGCCGCGGCCGTAGTAAATGGCAACAGCGCATTTGTTACAGCACAAGGCCGATTCCCCGGGATCCCAAAGTCGCGCGTAAAAAATGTGTAAAAGCTAACATCCGTTTTGAAAATGCAAATAAATTGCCATATTCGCTTCAAGTTCGCTTGAAACGGAGCGAAATAAAATTGAGGTACGTATAGTGTTATTTCGAAGTATCCAGACACTGTATATTTTTGAAAATACGAAAAACTTTCAGCGGCAAAGTTATACAGGAAGGATGGAGTTTTATATCAATGAAGGCGTTGTTGCGGTAATTTGAATAGGAACAAAATTTTGAGTCAAAGGCAATAGGGAAACCGAGGTAAATGTCATTGCGTGCAAACTCTGCCACAATCTATTAATTTAACTGTGAATGTTGAATTCTACTTACTTATTACTTTGAGATTTACTTTATTTTTTATAAATCAACTAAAATACTGAGACAAAGGATTTATTTTATGATCATTGCGAAGACCACATACGTTACAAAAGAAATTTTATGTACGTATATTATTTCTAGTGAAACAATTAATTTGGTGTATTTAAATATACAATACAACATCTTTGAAGTAACAATAAATAAACCTGATATTCCAAACAGTTTTGTAAAATTTCCTGAGATGTTAATAAGACATGTACGTACGAGAGAAGCTATAAATATATACAGATAAGTAATTGTAAAAATAAAGTATATAGCATTTTTTAAATTTAAATCTGAAGCTACAGTTTATTTGAACGTACCTTGAAATTATTTAACAAAGCATTATTAACAATTAACACAAGAGATTTTATTGTACATTTTACACCATTATTGCATAAGTAGCAATATAGTTGATTCTCAAAAAAAAAAATGCGATTCGTTCACTTAAAACACTTAAAATAACATTCTGTTTGGTAGGTACTTGCCGACATAAACAATCTCAAATTTTTCAGATATTCAC
The DNA here is from genome assembly GCA_025024175.1 of Rhyzopertha dominica. Taxonomy (NCBI): domain Eukaryota; kingdom Metazoa; phylum Arthropoda; class Insecta; order Coleoptera; family Bostrichidae; genus Rhyzopertha; species Rhyzopertha dominica. Next base: position 32,575,668 of record QCXZ01000003.1, read on the forward strand.
ATCTGCATCGCGCACACGTTCAACAACAATTTTATATGGCACTCCACCGTTTATTAAATTATAATAAGGATCTGGTCAATAATCATTACCTTTCATTAATTTAAATTTAATGCATTCAAAGCAATAAAATTTTCGTCCAAGTTTGAATGCAACAGAATCGCTAATATAAAATATACTTGATTTGTCAAACGTCTAGGTAGTTGTAGTTAAATGTCACAAAAATAGCAGCTGATGCAGTATCCTCTTTGGTAGTGCTTCACAGGCTGTCTCAAAGCACGAAGTGGAAAGTTGTAAATTCAGCACTGAGTAGATTGTAATGCAAATATATATTCATTAGCGATTATATCAAAATTTTTGCCGACCATTTGCCAGTAACAGCCTAATCTATATTCCAAATTATGGATCTGAACACTGCACTAGTGCAAGGAGTACGTCATGTATCAATCCACTCACAGAATCGGCCTTGTGTTGTCAAATCGATGCGGCCGCGGCCTTCTTAAAGGTGGCCATGGGAACAGGCGGTCACTTTAGCTTTGCGCTTGCGCATCGGCATGAGCGCCGACAAATATAACACGTTGGTCATGAGACATTTTGAAACAAATTTTACTTCCACATCCAACGGATGGGAAGTATTGTATCGCAAAAAAAAATTTCAAAAATTTTTATTTGCTCATTGGCTTTAAAATGGTCGAAAACGCAAAAAAAGTTGAGCCAAAACAACTTTCTACCTTTTTTGCAAATTTTTATCTTTTTATATTTTTTTCCTTTTAGTAAGTGATTAGTAGTATAGTATATATATATAATATATAGGAAAGATAGTTATTGCTCGAAATTATTTATTATATATAATACTCGCATTATTCGCTCTTATAAATTTTCGGTGCAGCAAACTCTTTAGAAGATATTAGCAAAAAAGCGTCACTTAAAGAAAACGGTTTTTCCTAAATATCATCGAATATACTTAATATATTCAAAAAATAAAAATGCCGTCCGAAATGAAATAAAATTTCTCACAAAAAGTGTCTTAGAAAATTTATTCAAAATTTTGGCATTGTAATATTTCCAAAAAACCTATTTTGGTCCCTGCTCGTTCGTTTTTTTTTAAATTTTGGTATTATATATAAAATCAAATTTCTGATCAGAAAGCACTCTTGTAATTTTTTGTTAAGTTAATAATTTTTGAGTTATTTGGAAAAAACGATTTTAAAATTTATATATTTTTGCTAATATCACGAGGACTTTGTCTTAGAAAAAATGTGTAGAGAGACAAAATGCTCAAAATCTGATTACTAATCGTATAGCATAAGACAATTGGATATGGAAGTGTTGATTCAATTTGCAGCGGTTTTTTTAATAAAATTTTAAAATTCGGTTTTCTAGCAGTGGCCTGAAGTAATTGGCATCATTGGTAGGTACAATTTACATACAGCATGCTCAAACTTAATAACTTAAATTATAAGGGTGAGTAGTAGAGTAAAGATTAGATGAGTATGTAGACCTCTATTCACTGGTTCTACAAGCTATTACCACAGCCAGTTACACCATATAAATTAGTAATTTATATGCTATGTTATTATACTATTGCAATTTATATGAGTTATGAATTAGACAAAATCATGTTTTTATACAAGGTTTCTATAAATGATTCATTCAATGCGGGTGGCGTTGATTTCTCAATTCTTTGTGCCGCCTTTTTATAACTGCTACCAAGCTACAATATGTTCGGCGATTACTGAACATTATTGAGCACGATAGTACTGAAGGTTGCAGTTCAAGTTACAGTCACGAAATTGATGGCTTTATAAAGATTTTACGGTTCTATTTTTCTTTCAAAGGTAAGAAATAACAAATATTATTGGTATAGTAGGCTTTTGGCAACCTCCGCAGTCTACACCCTTGCTCCGTGGAAACTACTGCACTTAGTGTGTGAATTTTACCATTGTGACAGGCTAAAAACATTTTTCAGTCCATCGTAGTAAAATAATAATTTAACAGGCTTGCTGTAGCCACATCCTCACAAATACGATATATAACCTAAAAGTTATACGAAATAAAGTTGATTATTGCACAAAACATTACAGAATATTTTGAAAATACCAACTCCCACGCATTTTCTTGTACCTATTAAAATATACCAAATAATACAACAGTCGCCAAGTATGTGTCAAAGCAATTGTCGTGTTCACCAGTTCACCTTCCTGAAAGGCGGCAAATTGATTTAATCCGTAATTTACATAAGTGCCCTGGATGCATGAATCATTATTTATAGAAACGCTGTATTTAAATGGCGGATTTAATTAAACATTTTTTAGTGTTTCGGTTTTCCCTAAGCAACGTGCTTTGTGCTTTACAGCCTAACTTTCTGATCTGACACTTTTAATAGTTCTCTATTTTCTTATTTCTGTTGTGTTTAATGCTTTGGTTTCCTCTTAATTTAACCCTCTGACTGCGAAACTTTGAACTTTAAATGTGCAAAACGTTTAATAGACATAAAAATTAACAGACAAGAAACGTTTTGCTAATATTATGTTGGTGTAAGTACATAGATAAGAATTTTTAAGCTTTAGTTTTTTAAATACAATTTAATTATTACTGTTTCAGTACTTTTTAAACATTCAATTGGTATATTGCAGAAATTGAAAAACAGTCACACTGATATGAAAGCTTGAGAGCACTCATACTAGCGATTAAGGCAAAAGAAATTTAATTGTTTTATAGATAAAGTACTATACCTACTGCAAATTTGTGGGTGTTTTTATTAAAAGTTTGTATAGAATGTCAATATTTTCCTTGCTGTTTTTATGGTMGTGTAATGTATCTATAAAGTCTATGTCACACAAMACGATACTTACAATACCTACATATAGTACCTATAAATTGTAGCAAGTTTATTCGATGCAAATAAGTAAAAAATATAAATATCTATGTAAATAAGTAGGTACATAGTATGTACTTGCGCATACCATATTGTAATTACATATATAAAAATGATGGAATATGAAGTTATGTTCGCTTCAAATTCMTAATAAGCACATTCTATGTATATTCGAAATTACATAAAAATGGCACACATAAAACAATAATATATTCTCTTTACACATAGAATATACTGTACTTTATGGATATAAAAAGGACGTACTGTGTATATTTCTTCCTATGTGGGTACTTATATGAAAAAAGTATGCATATTGTAGTTTACTATTTAGTATTTATTTACATGGGAAATCCCATTACAGCAAAATAATAAACCCTACATATATTTAAATGACAACCACAAAATGCTAAAGATTAATTAAAAACAGACAAGCAGTTAAGTGCCACTAAATCAAATACAAACAGTGGTTTTTGTTAAGTGCATAAAAATAATTCTATTTCAAAATCATGCAAACCATTACCTATCCTTTATTTTTAGAATTATCGTCCAAGGACAAGGTTTGGTGATGAAGTTGACGATTCCCAGGAGAGCTTAGAAAAACGACATTCTAGAAAGACATTCAATCCTACTAGAAGTTTTGCATCAGCAACGAGAATTATTAACCAACATTTATTTGGCCTACAAGGCTTGGGTGGAACCAAATCTGGTAAGATTTCAAACTTTTCGTCTCATATGATACATAGCTTATGAGAAGTTCCTAAATTGTATATTTAACTTTGCTGGCAATCAGATGAGGAGAACTTCTGTATGTAATATAATAAAGTAGTGGACTAAAATCTACAAAGCTCAATAAAACACCTTATGTACCTATAATTTTAAATAGTATAAATGAGGGAACTCCACTGTTTATAATAATATACCACTCACTAGAATAAAATAATTTCATAATTCGTACATGATATGTATTTATTACGTTTTTCTGAAATTACTATTTTATTTGAGACAAATTAAATGCAGGGGTATCCAGTAATATCACATTTTGTGAATAAAATGATAATTAATGTCTGCAAAGAAATTGAAATAACTTTTAAACTAAAAAAGAAATAGCACCTTGCTATTTTCAGATGTTATAAAATGCATAAAAAATGCTGTTATTGTAAATGGATATTGCAAAATTTTATTATAAAATATATTTTGGGGCGTTTTACTTTTTTTTAAATTAATGGTCTTTCCTTTTACTATTATTACATTTTTAAAAAGGTTTTGTTCCACGCATAAACCAAATTATGTAAAACATAAACCAAATAAAATATTTTTTACTTTCTCAGCTATATATTTTTTGTTTACCATATACAATACTAAATTAAATAAAAACTTATATTTGAAATTTGATTTATTTGGAATACCGATACATACAGACTGTTAAATAAAATGGGTTCGCCCATTGTTGGTTTCTTTAAACTCCCATGAAACTCTTAAATAGAGCTTTTATGCTTCACTGCTTTTAACGCTCCAATCATAAGTACTATATATTGTAACCTCAAGCATACACTACGTGCTTTAATCTTTCATTTATATGAAAATTGCTGCCTTCTAGTGAAACTCTACTTTCTTTCAGTCGAGTTTTGTATACTACATGTATATTGTACTACTTAAAACTGCCCAAAATTGATTTTTAAAACCCAGGTTTGCCTTGAAGAATAAGTAATTATTATAATAATAATGACAATTAATTAATTAATATTATATAATTAATTATAATGCTATTGATAATTAATATTATAACAGATTTTAGGAGTCTTGCCCTCTTTAGCTGTGCCTCCATATTTTTTTACTCCATGTGCATTCAAAATTAATTTGACCGATTACAGATCACTGTTTATTTACTTTTAGATCGATTGCCACTGAAATTTTCATATTCATCTTACTATCAGCTTTCATATATAGACAAAACCAGCTCCAAACATGTTGACACATGGTCTCCACTAAACTTAAACTACACTGATGAGCTTTCAAAAAACAAAATGATTCTTTCTTCAGTTGGTTGCAGTGCAGGCAGCATAAAATAGGCATACAATTTGTGTCTGTAATTAGCTTAAAACACATTTCGAATACAATTTTTTTAAGCTAAAGTTGGCGTTTTGATAGTCATGAATAAATTGCATTCCCAAGACAAGTGTGACGGTTTTTCCTAAGAAAAAAATTTCAGTTCAAAATAATATAGTTATAAACAAAACTAAACCTTGGTAATGATAAAAACCAACATTTTTCATTATTAGAATTTATGTTCTAAATGTAATTCTTTACGGCTGGGAAACAATGAGAGAAACACAAACATAAAAACAACTAAACAACAAAGTGAATGATATTCTGGATCAAAAGTTGTTGTGCCTCACTATTATTATTGCACAAGCTTGGCTACCCTTTTCTTCACCTCGCAAATACAAACTAATTGTTCTTTGAACAAAATGTCACTTTAATCTTTGCAAAAAAAATCTATTTTATATCCTATTACTTTACTGAGAGCACTATCTATTAACTTGTTGCCCGATTGCCGGGCTGATTTTTATTTAATTAATTATTTAAAAAGATTTGTTTTAAGCCTTGCAATTTTTAAATGTTGAACCATTTAGAAAGATCGTTTTCTTAGTAGTTATCAAACAAAATAATGTAGACAAAAGAAAATATACATACATGTATGTTCTTATATGGTTTTTGAAAGAAGTTTATCTCCATTTACTATAACAAGTTTTTGGTATTTGTTGGACATTTGAAACAAAGAAATGTTAGCAAATTGCTGATTACTACAGCAGTTTTGGTGGTAACACACTTTAATGACCAAATTAAATTATTTTTAAGTCTCAGCTCACAGCTAGATTATGCATGTATTATTTGGAAATTATTATTGAAGTAATGAAAATAGTACTTATACCACCTGTAAATCCCAAAACTCCTATTGAATGCCAGATGTGCAAAATATACAGATCAGGCTTTTACGAAGCTTTAGTTTGTTGGAAAATTCCTTAGTATGCAAAGTTTAATTTACCTAAGAAAAAAGGTATTTATTTAATAAAAAACTAAATTTATTCGCTATAATGAAAAAATTGATTGCATTTCAAGAAAATTTTGCTTCATTTGTTAATATATATATATATGCTCTCTGCTGGTGCATGTTTAATAGAGTAACATTAAGGACTTTAACTAAAGTTGAATGGCTTAAATTTTAGGAAAAAACAGTGGCAGCAAATCATCCCTGTCAGTCGACTCTATTGACAGTAGGATGAGTCCTCAGCTGGAACATCACAGGCGATCTAAATCAATTCTCAAGAAGTCAGATAGTAGTGGTCACAGGAACAATGATCCAGAAAGCGAACGTCTGATATCAGACAGTATATCAGGCATGGACATCGGGTCTGGGGGTGAATCCCCAGCTAAGCACTTATCATCTCCACCAATGAAGCATCACATGTTTGGTCACAAGCCATTATCAAGAAACGCTTCAGCATCTTACCAGTACGACCTTGAAAGGAATTTAAAACCTCCATTGTTTTTACTTGATGATGCCATTAATAAAGACAGACAATCATGCAACGAAGCAGTGTTAACAAATCAAGTAAAACGGCGCAATGACAGTGAATTGCCGCTATTCATCTGTCCACCTCCCCCTCCAATGGATGAGCATTCTCCAACGGAGGAGACACGTCTACTTTATAATATGTCGTTCAGCAGCTCGACATCGAAATCAACTAGGAACTCTATTAAAAAGGGACCGACTCCGTCCTCGTAGCATTTGCAGGTAAATTATGTAATATGTTTACTATTATTTGTTTCAAGATCTATAGAATGATAAATAAGTTTGCCTTGGCCACATTTTTTTATGTATATGGAAATACTGTTCTCAATATTAAAATAGACAGGCATGTTCCTTATTGTATATATACAGGGTTTCTATGATTCATGCAACGCAGGCGGCGTTGATTTCTGAATTCTTGTGCCTTTTGTAACTGCTGCCAAGCTTTAATATGTATGGTGTTGGTACTGAAGATTGCAGATTAATGTCACACCACAGCTCCGAAATGTGAGCTCTCTGCAACTTTAAAGTTAATTATCCCACAAAACACTACAGAATATGTTGAAAATACACACTCCCAGGTGTTTTCTCATATTAAAATATATCACATAATTCAAAAATCGGTAGATGACAAGTATATGTCACTTTCCTGAGTGGCGGCCAATTGATTTAATCGATAGATGAGATTACAGAAACCGTGTATGTTATGGTATCAAGTCAATGTAGTAAAGTATATTAAGGGAGTGAGGGATAGATTCGGACACCTAACTCAAAATAAGTATATTTTCATAAAGGGGGCATTCCACGTGAAGCGGACAGTTAAAAAAATTTGATTGCATTAATATTTGAGTATGTTCTACCTATACATGTCATTGATAAGTGTACCAAATAATTTTATTATATAATAACTGGTTAAAGTGTTAAAGCACTTTGAAATTTTGACCAACCGGTGAGCACGCAGTACAGTACAAACGAAAATTAAACTCTTTTGTTTATATAAAATGAATAGAAACAATATATTGCCGTGGAACAAAATATTACTGAACATTGTAATGTGCAAAGTTCCCATCAAATTTAATGTAGGATGAAAGGAGTAGTAGGTACTACTAGTTGGCTTGAGAAGTTTTGAAACTACATCGCTTCGTAGAATGGTAGCAATATCCTCGACATCCGGGAAACAGAATCTGTAAATATTTTTCTTGCAGAGAAAATTTTACTTCATATTCGTCACTACAATCATTAATTCCTACTACAAATCCTACATAATATTTTTTTTTGGTGGGAAACTTCACATCATTATTTATTTTTTCATTATCTAATAGAATTTGCAGATCCTCTGAACCTTGTAGAAAATCTGAATCTGGTTAATAATGTTGTGGACTTTTTATTACAACCTCTGAATTAGAAGACTCTGAAGAATTTTCTTTCATCTTCTCATAATTGGTATTTTTTGGTTTGGATTTTTTTTAAACACTTCTTTGTTATTTTTATGCATTTCGATTTGCTCTAGTCGACATTTCTCTACAAAATCTATATAAATGTGTGAAGCATGGTTTTGACTTTGCAGTCTTAGCATATGAGAGGTTTGTAAAACTTCTTTCAAACTTCTTACTTTGTGTATTGCCCTCAGGACTTTGTTTAATGTTTCTTTCATTATCAAGTTGGCTATAGGAATAGCTTCTGCTTGGATTTGGATTTTATGCACAGAATATTTCATAAATCATATAGCGCTTCTTTCATGGTTTCAAATGTTTTTTCCCAAACTAGAATGGACAAGGTTATATCTTTCCGAAGAAGACAGTAATTCTTCCAAATTATACAATCGCTTTACGTCTGAACTTTATATTTCATATCATCTGCGTAGGCGAATCCAAATAATCTGGATGCTGCCAATATACTGGTTTATTCACTATTCCTCTCAAATACAGTGTTAAGCATAATCATAATTATCTTCAATAAGAATGATTTATGGTTACCACCTACTGGATTGCGGTTTGAACATCATAAATCATCTTGAGCAAGTAAATTTTACATTTCATAAAGCTGTGACACATCATCAATAATATAGATATCACATTTTGGTTTTCGACAACTGCAACAGAAAAGTATTCTCTGTCGTTTGGTCGTAAAAAATTTAGTAAAACTTACAAATAATGTTATCAAACGTGTTCAATATTTTTTAATTTTTCATTGAACACCTTGAATTTTGCCTCCAGCCATTTTATAGAGAAAAAATACCTTTCTAATTGCATATTTTACGCTAATGCTTTTTAAATTTTTTTCTATGGTACAACTGCTTAACTTTGTATGGATGACACCATAAGTAAGACAGGTAGTGATGCGCCTTAACGCTAAATGTCTACAGACTAATTATCTCTACATTGAATGTTTTCTGTTAGCATAATCTTCAATAACAGAAACAATTTTCAAATGTTTTCAGGATTATATCACTCTTGGATCACACCAGAAGAATCAACCTGACTATCCTAAACTGCTTATCAAAAATACAGCGCAAATGAGCTCGACGCAGAAGAACAGCGCTATTTACATTCTGCACTGTGTCCGACGAGCATTGCTAATAGTGGTACTAAGTGCTTCTTTTATTATTTAAAACAGTGACTGCTTGTGGAATTGCGGACGAAAAAGGTCTTGTTACAAAGATGTCACACTCACGTGAATAAAAATTCTAAAACTATTAAGTGCGCAATAAATGAATGTTACCCGTTTGCATTACTAGTGAGAAGAAAATTGGAAGAATTGTTTAACTTCGAGTGTTTTTATATATTTTCTAAGTTGTTATGTGATAGCAGTGTGTAGCAAGGTATGAGCAACTATTCGAAATTGCACAAAATAGTGAGTTTGTTTGGTCTTTGGATAGTTTTGTAACTTTCAGCAATATTAAAACTGATCTCTTGCATTGTAGGATTTGTGACCATACCTGAATTTATACTCTGATACCAAATCATATAATGTAGGAAATCGCAAAAATACACTGATATTTTCATAATGCATAGCAAGCCATGTTAAATAAGGAATGTGATTGGCCAATGCTTATTTTTGTCTGTGATTGAATTATGTTTAAGTGAAAAATATAAAATAGGTACCGTTACAGTTTTGTTCTAGTAAGTGGTGCAATTTTATTGGTAATCTAGTGGCATTTTTATAGACTGTATGTTAACAAAGAAGAGGATTATTGTACGACAAATYGAAATAAACTTACAATTCCAAATTCTGGAGTGAAAATAAATAGTTTATATTTTATAATCATACCTCTGTCGATTTTTAAAGGAATTCACATAAATCGCATTTATACCTATAAGAACACAAATTTAAAGATGTATGCTTCTCCTTGCAAAAATTTTGCAGGGTATTTTGATGCGAAAAAACTTGCTAATTGTTTCACAAAATACTTTTCTAAGTACAAACGTTGCTAAAATACCACATTAAGAAGCGGTAATTTGTTATAAAAACATGACTTGTTTTAAATATAAGTAAATTACTGCTCGAACGCAAGACTGCACATTTTAATCTCAATAATGTAACTGAAATCGAAAAAAGCATAGTAATATTTGTATAATTACCGTTATAGAACTGCAAGCTGAGACTATGCTAGAATAATGTATTCAAATAGACATATCAAAATTGTAAATGTTTGTTAATTTGAATAAAATAATTGTTCTCCATTGCCTATAAATATCTTTTTATTTCTTTTCTGGAAACTGCTTTACTATAATATAATAATGGTTATGACAAAAAAAAATTATTTTATATAACAGAAAAGATCAAATTAAGTGTACTTACTTACATGCTAGCAACATATACCTAATATACAATAGAGGACAGTCAGCACCGGATTAATTAATATAGGTAGTATGCATAAGTGGTAATCATTAAAAGAAATTACATTATCAGTTTCACAATCCTAGATTTAATTATCCTGATTGAAGTTTTTGCTAGGCCAAAAAACATAAATGGATTTCTTGTTAAAATAAGATTAAAATAATGTCGAAGGAAAATAATTTTTTTGGGCGTTATGATCAAAAACCTTTTTGTACTTATTTGTCTAAATGCTTCTGAAGAATTAAAATAAACAAAATGAACAACGAATAACAGAGACCGAAATCTAAATAAAATAAAAATAGCAAAGGATGATTGCAATCCATAATGAGTGTGTTTTGGATGTCCTAACAACTTGCAGCAGTATCTTGTAACTACTAAGGGACGTTGCATGGTATAAGAGTGACATGAACAACACATTCCTAATGATCCTGCAGTTTATACAACCGGCAATATTCAGTTACTAGTATGTAAATGGTAGATTGCCTGTAATTATAGCAACAGAAAACATTTTTGTTTCCCATAAACCATTGTTTATTGCTAGGGTGATATATGGCATTAGAGATGTTATTGCACAAAAGTAGTGCTGATACTTCAGTAAACCATGTTCTTGTAGAAAATACTATAATGTCAATGGCTAMAAAAATAAGTCAATTTTGTGTATTATAAATATTTAATTTTACMTTCAGCAAACTCTAAATTTTGAAMTTTGAACACTGAAATTTCCCAGATATAGTTTTAAATTCAGTAAAGGTTGCATTATAGCTGTAAGCCAATATATGTTCGACAATCTCAAGTTATTCGCACTTTATAATTTGAAATGGTGGAAAAACTTACAAGACAGTATTATTATTCGAAGCAAATTTTATTTAAGTTGATGCCTAATGTCTTGGTGTTGTATTGGTACCCACTTCATTACAAACTATTGTATTTTTTTTAGATTGGCTGTTAGAAGCAAATCATGTGCAACCTGCAAATCAATCACGTCAGTACGACTGAAAATTGGTTTATATGAATTGAAAGTGGAAGTCGATTCCATATAGATATCTATTTTTTAAATAAAAATACAATTTTCAGATATTTTACAGGCATGTTTTCTTTGTTGACTAAATTTGACAATTATTTTTAAAAAATTATAATATTATACTAAGGTATTGGTGTATATTTCATATTTTAAGCTTCACAATCATTAAATAATGTGCCAAATTTTAAGTAGCAAATGCGTATACCTATGTCCGCTTCCGTGATATTAATGTTCTTATTTGAATTGTAGGACAAAATGTGGAAAATGTCCATAAGATTAAAGACGTAACATTAGAAACACTTCGAAAGATGTCAATTGTTGAAATGGAATCTTTAATACCGTTGCTTTTCTAATTGTTCTATATGTTTTATATAGAGCAAGAATATTGCATTTTTTACATGTCTAAGGAAAAACTGTAACAAACAAAAATTCAATTTTAGTTCATACATTTCTTCAAAATGAGTATTTCTAGTTCTGTAAATATCCAATTTCATTTAGAACATACCTATTTTTCAACTTGTGGGTACATACTATCTCTATAGCGATTAAAATATTACTAATTAATTAACCACATACTGCTGAGGCGACATGGCTGAAATTTTGAGAATATGTTTTCTGATTCTTCTCATAAAATACTGCTGACCTTATATAAGACATAACTTCAACTCTTAAATATAACACTATATTTTGATATTTGTCACTCATATTTTGTGTGACTGTAAATAATATGCTTAAAATATGTTTTAGAAATTCACGCACTACCTATTAATGTAGAATTTTTTATTTTTTGATGTAGATAACTTCATTTTCTTAAATAGAAACATATTATTTTGTGCAGAATTAAATTTCCATATTCATTTGTATAAAAAGGTTGAAGAACTTAACAAATGTCATGCCATTTACCCTACTGATCAATATCTGGTATAAAAATGGTACAGCAGGTATGCTTTTTTAGTGAAGGATTCAACAGATAAGCTATGTAAACTCACTTATTGCTCTTAGATTACTCAAAATTAGCTTTGAAACATTGAAACACATTGTCAATCATATTTTCTCCATCACTACATCTTGCAATCAGAGGGTTACTTACTGTTCAAGTTCATTATTTGATGATCCCTTAAAATAAACAATTAATATTGGAAAACAAGAAAATAGTTATATGAGTGCTGATATGTATATTAAATTTTTTCCTCATGAATATGGCAGTTGCAATATAATTATTAGGATAAGGTACAGAAGGTTGGAGTTTTAGTGAACCTGTTTCCCCACAATTCATTATTTCTTAAAAACAATGTGATGTTTAAATTTTTCGACAAAATCGTTTTATCTCAGAAACTGTTCACAGTTGAAGCATGTTGTTTTACGAAGTCACACTAAAATGAGATAAGTATTCTTAAAACAAAATAATCTAAAGGGTGTCTCATTTAAGAGAATGGATGAGTGTTATAGTATCTACTTCCATTGCAACCAAAAATTATACAAGATAAACAACGTCTTTATTAGATAGAGCCCATCAATTAGTCATGTTATATCATTTGGCGTCATGTGTGGTTGAAATTGTCTTAAACAGTCGTAATTGTTGACATATTGAACTATCCAAAACTTAGGGGACTCGACCTTGGAAAAATATATTACGTGGACAGTGTTACCATTAGCCAAGCTTTCAACTTTAATTGTAAATCATCGTCAGGGCTGCTACATGTTACAGCATACATAAATAAAGAAAAATTACAAATGTAGAAAACTTACAGAAGTTGAAGTTAAATTGAAATTATATAAATTATATTTGAAAATAAGGCATTTTCTGCATGAGCTATGCTATAAGATTCCAAAACTGTAAATTCTACTTTTCTAAGTAAAAAATTTACAGAGGTAGACAGACAACGATATTATGATGATTCAGAATTTAAAACAAAAACATAATAACTAAATAATTTGCTGGGAAGAATGTATTTGAATAACAGTAAAACTAAGGACCCAACGACTACATCCTGGATTAGTATACATTGCACTTAATTATTCGAATTTATATATTTGGTGGCTTTCTAGTACTATACAAAGGTTAGTTCTTTCAATCCTTGACAGTACGAAAACAAAAGACTGCTCTTTTTGTGAGTGTACCAAATACAAATATTTTTTATCAATTTTGTTTTTTATTAATAAATACAAAAACTACATATTAACTATACTGATTGATTATGATGTCAAAAAAGTTTTACACCCTCTATTTATTTTCGTTAAGATATGTTAACCCTTAGAAATAATTTCTATGTGATATCTAACCAGAATACAGTAATTCTATAGAAATGATACCTGAACTTGATTTTAATGACACTTTAACAGCTACATATATATATGTTTCGGCCAAAAACAAATTAAAAATTAAACAGCCATCCTCAAGCGGAAAAATCACATAAATATATGTGCTCTAATACATTGATTGAAAAGATTAAGTGATCACCGCTAGTGAAGCCAACAAAATGTTAAATTAGCTATAGTTATAGATGAAGAAATAAAAGGAAAAAACTAAAGTTATATGAATACATTATAAAGTTAAGCCGATTGTGTGCAACATTTTGTTGGCTTCACCAGCGGTCGACACTTAATTTTTTCAATCAATGTATTAGAGCACATATATTATGTGGTTTTTCTGCCTGAGGATGGCCGTTTAATTTTTAATTCCTTTCGGCCGAAACATATTATATATGTATCAATAAAATCAAGTTCAGTTAGATGGGTGGTATCATTTGCACACACTGAACTGGGAAGAATATAGACATCAACAGAATACAGTACCCTGTCCTAGGACGATAACCTCATTTTGTTATAACGTGAAATATACATTATATCCCCAATTTTACTCACAAAATCAATAACATCAAAACTTTATGGACTTTCCCAAATATACAAAGATAAATGAAATCTTAGTCTTTTGGGGTTAGACCGCGTCTGATATAGCAAATAGATGTTTGTTTTATAAATTTCGCTTTTTTCAAGGTACCTATAAGTGGTCAAACTTCGTCCTTTTGAATCACTTGGGAGTAGGTAGGTATAATTTCCATTTGTTGTATAAACGGGAATACATCTTTAAATCATTAAAAGATAAGTACTAAGTAGATACCAGAAATGTTTTGTTAATTAATCACCTATTATTATAAAAATACACTCTTCCACGATAAGTAGGTAATTTAAAGCATCTTTGTAATTTTTTGTAATTTTAATTACCCTATTATTTTTTTCGTCAATTTGCTCTTGTATTAGGGTAAGGCACTATAAAGGCTTTATAGAACTAAATTAATTACGGCCAACTTTGATTATACTTACATTACATGAATTCTTACATCAATAATTTTGAGTTTTAATCGCAGCACACCACAACTACTGTTGGATTCTCATTTCGAAAACAAATTAATTTTCGAACATTTTGAAGAGAAAGGAATGGTAAGCATAAGCAGTGTATATGGTGTAATTTGTATATTAGCTAAAAAATAAGAAAGTGAGGTTCAGAAACATAAGATGTCAGTGTACGAAGGATATTAGGAATATAGGAATAGGTTGGTAACACACGTAGCACGTAACTGACTGGAAGCCATTGTTACCATACCAGCCAGTAATATTTGAATAATTGACCAATGGCGTGAGTGTATTTCTTGAAACGTTGACATATGGTAATTTGGCTGTTGCCATGTATACATATAACTACTATGCTTTAAGTAAATTTGAGAAATTTCAGTTCAGTGATTAATAGTTATGTAAGCAAGCTAATATGTACTATACTTATTTATATAATTGATAATATTCAAACAACGCAAATACAGTACAATAGATGTTTATAAAGCAATAGTAATGTTTATCTGTGTACCTAGTAGGTGTATGTTACAAACTATGCATAGGTATTGCATAACTCATTATGGTTGATACTGCGATCACTGAACAGATGGAGTGATCATGATGCGCCAATGCTTCTGTTCTTCACGTAATTTTTAAACCATAACTGACCATTATCATTTCATAATTTTTTAGTTAAGTAATTGTTCAGTAGTCAAAAATTTGCTATAAAGATTAAGTCGGTCTTGAATAAACAGTATAACGTGCAAGATGCATACAATTCACGTGTGATCACTCCAACTATTCGGTGATCGGAGTACCTATAGTTGATGCAATCTCGTTACTTTTTACAGACCATTAACATAAAGCTCAGGATGATAATAATATAATAATATACAATGCAATAATGCAAACCTATATCAAAATCCGGAACGATGCAGAATAATATACAAAAATAGGTAACAACTACGTTCTATTAACTGTCCATTATAATAGTATTTAACATTGATGTTGCAATATTTTGGTGCATATTTTATGCAACAATATGCAGGTATTGAATTATTATTTGTTACTTTGTGTATTATAAAATCATTATTTAGGTAAACATTCCTTTGACATGTGGCAACAACGCAAATAGAATTTAAAACTTCAAAACAGCAGTTTGCCGTTAATGTTAATACATCAGAGCGGGCCAAGCCTAATAAGCCTACAACGCCAAGAGTTTTAAACGCTTATCAAAACGACTAAAACGTTAGATCCGTGGATTGTAGTGATTACACAGTATTGTGATGGAAAAGAGAGGCATTCCGAAGCCAGGATTTCTTGCTAATAAAGCGGTGTTAACAGGAAATAAAGGTGTTTTAGCAGGAAATAAAGGAGTGTTAGCAGCAAAAAATCCTGTAAAAAGTGCTACTGCTACAGCAACAGTGGCTTCCACCTCAAATGAACGTGCAGTGTTGAAGTCTACACAACCCACAAAATTGCAAGCAACATCATCAACACAGGCCTCAGTAGGCAAGCCGAATCTCAAAGTACAACCAACAATTCAAACAAGAAAGCTTGCACGCAGATCTAAATCAGCAATAGACCTCCGACCAAAAGCAACTGTGACCTCTGGATCAGCATTTAACACTTTAAGCAAATGGGGAAGGAAAAGGCCATCTCCCATCCCAGAAGACAAAGAAAATACTAAACCAAAAGTTGCAAAGCCGGCACCATATGACTACAAAGCACGGTTTAACCTTTTAAATGAAAAACATCAGAAACTTGTGGAAGCACATAAGGAACTTAAGCAGACACTTGGTAATTATGCTGATTATGACATTCTTAAAACAAATATAGGCGAAATAGAACTGGAACTGACTAATACGAAGGAAGCATATGCCAGTATGCAAAATGAAAATGACCTTTTGAAAAAAGATCTCAATCTATGGACACAAAAAGCGGAAAAGCTAAAAGTTGATTTGGCACGTTCTGAAAGGGAAAGAGGGGAATTTCAGAATACGTGTGAGATTTACAAAAAACAGCTTGGTGATGTAGAAGCTAATTACCAAAATGCTTTAAAACAAATAAAAGCCCTTAAAGATGAAAATTCGTTCTTGCAGAATGATTTGGCACGTTCTGAAAGGGAAAGAGACAAATTTCAGAATGAGTGTGAAATTTACAAAAAACAGCTTAATGATCTAGAAGCTAACTACCAAAATGCTTTAAAACAAATAAAAGCCCTCAAAGATGAAAATTCGTTCTTGCAGAATGAAATTTGTTCAAGTAACCAGCTGCGAAGAAAGCTACACAATGATATACATGATCTTAAAGGCAATGTACGCGTCTTCTGTCGGATACGTCCACCAATGCATTCAGAAGAAGATCGCCTTTCGTGCAATTTCAACTTGATCAATGATTCAACATTTGAAATCAAGAAGAGCAAAGAGAGTATCCTCACAATTAGTGGCAAGCTAACCGACATGAAGAACGAATTTAGTTTTGATAAAGTGTTCGGCCCATTGACTACGCAAGAAGAGGTCTTTGAAGAACTATCCAATTTTGTACAATCTGCTTTGGATGGCTACCATGTCTGTGTTTTTGCCTATGGGCAGACAGGATCAGGCAAAACATACACCATGTTGGGTGAAGATGCTGAAGACGAACAAGGTAAAAACAATCATTAGCTCAAATAGAAATTCTGTCCTTTGAGTCAGCACTTGAAATGTGTGCTTGTTTGCTACATTAAATTAAGAAAGATACTAATGTAGCATGACCAAATTGCTTAGTGCAATTATTTTATATTTGTCCTTTTATAAACAATGCTTAAACTGTTATACATGTTTCTTTTCTCACTCCTTACTGTGTACTTGATTTGTTTACTGGAGATGTTCTTGTCTTCCTATAACAATATTAAATTAAATGTGACATAGTTAATTCAATATACTTTAATGAGTACAATGTTCGGACCATGTTTCGGTGCAAATTTGAACTAAAAATTTTGAAAGTAATTTTAAGATTTTCATGTACAGTTGCTGCAGTTACTGCAATTGATGCAATTTTTTTGTCATTTCTGACAATTATCAATAAAACAAAAATTTGCAACTATTCATTTTTTCAAGTAATTAGTGACGAATTTGAGAGCAAGTGGACCAAGTGAACATATTATTACTTAATTAATTTAAAAAATATGTCTTCGACCATAACAAAGCCAGCTACGATTGCTATTAAAAAAAATTAAGTTTGTATCTTATCAAGAAAATGTGACCCCTTAAAAAGATTCTAAGTAGGTACGCCATTGGATTCTATGTATCAAAAATTTAATATTTTTGTATCTACATCCTCATGCCAGATATTTTGAACTAAAGAAATGTAAGATTATTCAAAAGTTGGCTATAGCTTTAAAACAAAAAAAAAACAATATAATAACTCACAACAAGAAAAAAGTAAGACAGTAATGGGCAAACCGCAACCGTCTAGTATTAATAGCTACCAAGGTACCCTGCAATTACAGCAACAATGACACACCCTGTATTGGCACATTTTACACCTAATATATAATTCATAAAATAGTATTCAAATTTCATGGGGAATACAGAAATATAACAAAAAATAAGGTGATTTATTTAAAAACCAAACTACAATAGACTTTTTTACCTATTAGATTATCAGGTTGCGTTATACATAATATGATAGTGTATTAAAAAACTAGTTMCATAAGGTACCATATTTGTCACACGCATCCAAAGTTTACAAAATGAGCCCAAGGCGAGTTTTGTAATGAATGAGTGCAACAAAGAGCCTTATAAAACAGGTTGTTTTATAAACTGGGGAGCATAACTATAGCCCCATCCTGAATTTTAAGTTTTTTTTCGTCAAATGCAAATGTAAATTAATGCAACTAACAAGAGGGATAAAAGAAACGAAAATTAATAAGAAGTAGACCATTCAGAATGATTTATTAACAGTTCCCGTATTGTGATAAAATATTTTTTTAAATTGGACTGGTGCACAACTATAGCCCCATCTAAATTTCACACAGAATTGAACAAATTTTAACAAATCATTTGTAAATTAATATTTGGTATGGCCTCCACTCTTCCTAGTTAGCTCAAAAATTCTAGAATTCATCCTTTCAACCAAATTATTTAATATTCTTTGTTCCAAATTGGCCCAAACCTCTTCTAATAAATGTTTGAGTTCATTTATGGTGGCATACTGTCGGTTATCTGCATATACTCGACAAACTAAAATACCTACCCCAAAGGTTTTCAGTTGGGTTCATGTCAGGTGAACAAGAGGGGCACTCTATCAATTCGACATTTTGGRTGGCAAACCAAGCCATCGACTCTCTGCTAACATGAATCCTCGCATTATTTTAATTGTAAATTATGATTTAAAATATCGACCTTTGTATTATTATACTCGTAGATTCTTTATATAATCAAGGCGTCGGTCACAATAAATAAATCGTTTTAACTGTATGCCAAGCTTTCGTAGGTGTTTGACTCTTTCTTCAGGGCCTAAAATCTTTTATCTACTTTATATACAAAACCACATGTAACACTTACTTCTAGTCATGGATTATTCAAGGGGGCTTAACAGGATCACAGAAACTAACTACAGAGTAACAGAAAACCAACAAATTAATTCTAACATTAAGGGAAATTACATTTAAAAAATAATAAGATACTTATGCCAAATTGACAAAACATACAAATAATACATATAACTTGATCAATTTCGATAACATGAAGCATGCAAGCAGGTACAATGACGGTGATTATGAAACACGAAAATTTTTAAAATGTAGTAAATAGGTGTACATTTTTGATAAGTTGTTTATATCACTTCTTTTATTTATACTATTTGTCTGTTTATTAGTATACACCATTTCCAGAAACAGTCGTTTTTTAAAATTTATTTCTTTATTTAAAATTATGGGATCTTCAAAATTGAACTTATAGTCAAAATCGAAACAATCACTAAAAATTACTATTGTTTTTCCATTTATAATGTCTCTTTTGTGTTCTTTTAGTCTATTATTCAAATGTCTACAAGTCTGCCCAACATAAACAGAGTGACAATTATTACATTTAATCATATAAACAATATTTGTAAGATCTCCAATTTTAGTTTTTGATTTTAATTCTGAAAATAAATCCCCAACTGTAATCAGAGGGTAATAACTTACTGACTGACTACAACAGTATTACAATTGAATCTGCACTGTCTGATCATTTGGCCGTGGGTATAACTTTTATGCCAGGACATATCCTAAATAATACTGCCATGTAGCTAAAAATTTCTGCTATCTCTGATTACAAAATTTGGAAAAATAAAGAACTACTTTCAAAAAGAGATTAACTAGAAGTGTAGGCCCATAATGATCCAAATGCTAACATGCTGTATAGTGTAATGAATGCGGTAGCTCCAAAAAAAATTGTTACATTAAAACAAAATAGTTGCTCGAGTAATTGGATAAACACATTTTGTGATCATTTAAAGGAAGAAATGGAAAAAAGGGAGGTTGCACAACGAGGTACATATTAAAAACACAACATGTTCTACTACGGTCCATCAGTGCTGCACTGTAGTGATTTATATATCTTTGGATTTGTTATAAAATTGGCTATGATATGTTTTTTCCAAAATAGTGCTCTTAGGATAATATACAAAAAGTAGATATTTTAAAAAATATTAATTTCTTTATGATACCACTTTTGTAAGAAGACGAAAAAATACTACTTGTGAAGATTAATGTTGTTGTTTATATGAATTTTGTATTTCCAAAATAACCCGAGTAGTTTTGGAGAGAAAAATTAATACCAAAAAACTATTTTTTCTGTTATTAATTAACTGCAATTAGTTGGAGGCCTCCACAGTAGTCTTACCTGTGATACACTTTAGTGTTGTTCATTTTGCTCCTACCTACTTAATTGCAACGTCATATCTATCTATTCGTAACTAAGAAAACTTTTTAAACTGTTTGTTGTAATTATAATAATAATATCATCTTGACATGCTTTATTAAGGAAGTATGCGGTTTACACTCGTGAAGTAAAGCTTGCATTACATATGCATTTTAAAGTAAAAAGTATTAGACAAGTTCTTAACTATGGCAAAAACAGTTAAAAGAACTAATTTTAATTAATATTTTTAAATTGCAATATACATATAATATGTGGAATTGGGATAAACCATCTATATAGAAGTAATAATCCTATCAATATAAATAAATTAAACACAAATAAACGGTTAAACATCAATCACTTGTATTTACAGGTGTGATTCCACGTACTGTACACATGGTGTTCAGTGCAATCAAAAACTTGGAAATGCTTGGATGGAAATACCTTGTAGAAGTCTCATTTATGGAAATTTACAATGAAGCAATCAACGATCTGTTGAATCCCAACAGCGGATTACAATACGACATTAGATATAATGAAGGAAAAGGCATCATTGTTACCAATTTAGTCATAGAGACCGTAACATCAGCTCATGAAATGGAGCAACTGATGGTTGCCGCACAAAGGAACAGAGCAGTTGCTGTTACAAACTTTAATGAACACAGCTCACGTTCACATGCCATTACAAAAATTACATTAAGAGGACACCATAAGGGTCGTAGTATTCTTTGCAGTGGTTCGATAAATCTTGTAGATCTGGCAGGTTCAGAAAGTGCCAAAACCAGTGAACGAATAGAAGAAACGAAGTGCATCAATAAGAGCCTTTCAGCTTTGGGAACTGTCATATTAGCTTTAAACAACAAGGACAGCCACATTCCCTACAGGAATTCCAAGCTGACATACTTGCTGCAATCGTCTTTAGGTGGTGATTCCAAAACACTTATGTTTGTGAATATTTCTCCTTTGGAAGACTGTTTCAATGAAAGTTTGAATTCATTAAAATTTGCAGCTAGAGTAAAAGAGGTTAAAACAAATTCAAAACAAAACAAAGTGAAGGCACCTCAACAAAGTTCAAGCTTGGCAAGTTTAGTAAAATGGTAAAATTGAAAATTGTTATTGTATTGTTAGTTTTTTATTTGTATTCTATTTTATCTTATTGCACATTTAATATATATGTATTTGTATTGTATAAGTCTATTGTGTTACGATAAACATATACGTACTTTTAAATATAGACATTAATATTTGATTTGCCTATAATTTACTTGTATTTATAAACTCATTATATAATTCTATAAATTTTAGTTATGAAACAGAAGTTGATAATGAGATTTCCTTCTAGATTTATTAATTTTATGCAACCAGTCTTCTCCATATCTTTCTTTTAAAATTTTCAGAAAATCGACGTATAGACAACATTATCCCTTATTCTTCTGTTTTAGTCGGTTTTCATTGTGTAATTGTCCACATTGCTTACAATAATAGTTTTCCAAATTAATTAATAATAAAATTATACATTGAAAACTGATCCATATTCTCTAAGTGGAGTTATTAATTAATTCTTCAAAAGAAAATATTCTTAATGTGAACTTCCATTTATTAGTAAATAAACACACTGCCACGCTAGACAATCTAAATTCATTACATTTGTGTACTAAATCATCTAAATTAAATTATTTGGAAATTTTAGAGATTTATAAAATTATTAACGAACAAAATTTTACTATTCTAAATGATTTTTGTAATTTCAATTGTCCTATTCTAAATTCTTTGTTTGATCTAAATTAATGTTTCGTTTGAGTTACTGGCATGTGGGTTGCATTTCAGTTTGTAGTCAAGTTTGCTTGTTTCTGTTTTTTGACTTTGTCAAACTGTTAGTTTCCTTTTAACGTTTGTACTGACGGTGGCTAGCATGTAGCCGAAAGCGCTTTACAATTGAAAAATAAAGTGGAAGTTCACATTAAGAATATTTTCTTTTGAAGAATTAATTAATAACTCCACTTAGAGAATATGGATCAGTTTTCAATTTTTAATGAAGCTAGTGAAGCTGTACTGATCAAGAAATATCTAAAATACTTATGGGAACGCAAGAAACTCCTTCTTAAGATATGGTTTATTCAATCATGCATTAAACAGGACCTAGTACCAGTGTTTGCTGCTGTCAAAATCTCTTCGAACAGTGTAGCAGCCCAGGTAGCTTTAAGAACAGCCCAAAGCACTTGGTTAAAGACTGAAGTGAAGACACATTATAAGAAGCTGAATTTAGTAAACGTCTACTTAAAATATATGTTCTTTAGGCTATCTTCATTACTGAATTACATTGAGTTTGCTTGTTTAGACAGTAAGTTAAGAGACATTGTATCCAATAGAGCAAGCAATCTTCACTTCAAACTGAAAGGTAAGTTACACAACCTACATTTTCGCCAAAAGCATAATCAATTGAAGACAAATAATTTAATTCCAAATTCTTTTATTGATAGAGTTGGTCTGATAGTACCAAATTTGTGTAAGGACAGAGTTCATAAAGAATTTCAAAATTACATTCAAAGACCTATATTTAAAATTCATCCTAGTTCAGACAAACCTTTTGAAAACTTTCAACCTTTTAATTTTCATCGTAGAGTTCTAAATTTATCAAAAGCTAGTTTTTCTGAAAAACAACTTCAATTCCTTCAACAAGGATTAAAATTTATTCCTTCCAGAAAAACAGATATCAAAGATATACATCTACTAGCAGTTGACTGTGAGACAATTTTGGATAACTTAAGCCCTGAAATTAAAAGACCATTGATTCCACGTATTAAATCATTATTACAAAAATCAATCAATAACATTTCTTCACAAATTAACAAAAAACATCTTCCTTTTAATACCAACAATGTACTTAAGAGCATTGACTCCATTAGAGTTAACGAAAATTTAATTTTTTCAAAAGCGGACAAAGAAAATTGTACAGTTATTTTAGACAAAGAAGATTATTTGAATAAAGTTTCAAATTTTTTAGAAAATGGAGATTTTGAAATGGTTGAAAATGACAATACAATTAAATTTAACAACAAATTAAAAGAACTTTTAGACAAAGTAGAACCAACTTTAAAATTTTTTAATTGTAATAAATCACACCTTTTATGTATGAACCCTTTAACACCAAGACTTTATGGACTTCCAAAAATACACAAAGATGGTTGTCCTATCAGACCAGTTGTTTGTTACATAAATTCCAAATGTTACAAATTGGCAAAATGGTTAAATTTGATTCTTCGTGAAGTTTTAAACTTCGAAAATTCATTTGCTGTTAAAAATACACTGGATCTGACCAACAAACTTAAAAATATCAAAATTCCTAAAGATTGCTTCCTTGTTTCTTTTGATGTAAACAATTTATTTCCTTCTATTCCTCCAAAAGACTGTTTAAAAATTTTAAGTAACCTTCTTAATCAAAATTGTAATTTATCTTTATTACATAAAAATAATTTGCTTTCGTTAACGGAGTTTGTGTTAAATCAAAATTTTTTCTGTTTCAATAATAAAAATTTTATACAAAAATTGGGTTTAGCTATGGGTTCTTCCCTTAGTCCTTTTTTAGCTGAACTTTTTATGAATAATTTAGAAAAAGATATTTTCAAAAACATTTGCTTCTCTCCTCACATTAAATTCTGGTACCGTTATGTAGATGATGTTTTGTGTCTTTTTACAGGTAATTCTTTTGATCTAAATAACTTTCTTACTTTTATAAATTCTTTACACACTTCTATAAAATTCAGCTATGAAACAGAAATTAATAATCAAATTTCCTTTTTAGATTTATTAATTTCACGTAACGAATTTTCTTCTTACCTTTCTTTTGAAATTTTTAGAAAATCTACTTGTACAGACAATGTTATTTCTTATTTTTCTTTACACCCTTATGCACACAAAATGGCTGTTTTTCATTCACTTTTTAATCGACTTTTTAAATTACCTCTGTCATTAAATGCTTTCGAAAAAGAATTGGGTGTAATACTACAAATTGCTTTCAATAACAATTTTCCTAATTATTTAATAGAAAAACTTTATTTTAAGTATTTGACAAAATTTAAGTTTTCTTTCTGTACCACTTATTTGGATGAAAAAGTTAAGGTTTGGTTTCCTCTTAAGTTTGCTGGTCAAGTCTCAGTTAGCCTATCTAAATTATTTTCTTCTAATGGAATAAATATTGCTTTTTCTACCGTAGGCAGTGTGTTTTCCCGTTTTGTCCGTAATAAAGACCAAATTTCAGTTTTAAATAATTCAGGCGTTTATAGTTTTTCATGTAATGATTGCAATTCAGTTTATATTGGACAAACCGGAAGATCCTTTTTAACTAGAGGTAAAGAACATTTGAAAAGTATAAAAATACAGATATTGTTACAACAAATTCTTCGTTAGCTAACCATTTATTAGTAAATAAACACACTGCCACGCTAGACAATCTAAATTCATTACATTTGTGTACTAAATCATCTAAATTAAATTATTTGGAAATTTTAGAGATTTATAAAATTATTAACGAACAAAATTTTACTATTCTAAATGATTTTTGTAATTTCAATTGTCCTATTCTAAATTCTTTGTTTGATCTAAATTAATGTTTCGTTTGAGTTACTGGCATGTGGGTTGCATTTCAGTTTGTAGTCAAGTTTGCTTGTTTCTGTTTTTTGACTTTGTCAAACTGTTAGTTTCCTTTTAACGTTTGTACTGACGGTGGCTAGCATGTAGCCGAAAGCGCTTTACAATTGAAAAATAAAGTGGAAGTTCACATTAAGAATATTTTCTTTTGAAGAATAAAATTATACTATAAATACTTAACAAAATTTAAGTTTTCCATTAACACCATCACATTTGATAAAAAAGTAAAAATTTGGTACCCTCTTAGGTTTACTGCTCAAGTCTCGTTTTGTTTCTAAATTCTTTTCATGTCATGACATAAGTATTGCCTTTTCTACTGTAGGCAGTGTCTGTTCCCGTTTTGTCCATAATAAAGATATAATTTTTTTAATCATTCAGGTGTATATAGCTTTGCATTTGTAATGACTGTAAATATATTTGGACAAACAGGAATATGCTTTCTTATTAGAGGGAATGAACAACTAAAACAATTTAATAAGCATAAAAATACAGACGTTGTAAGTTCAAATTGTTCGTTAGCAAATTATTAATTATTATTTAAACATACTTCCGCTTTGGACAATTTGAAAAGATTACATTTTTATAACAAATCAACTATTTAGAAATAGAAATATTCCCAATTTTAAATGGCTAAATTGGATAATTCTTGTCCCATTCTAAATTTTCCTATTTTAGTCAAAATTGCTTGTTTAGGTTCATTATATTTGTGATGTCATAATATTTTCTTACTTTTGTAATGTAGTACTGACGATGGCTTATGAGCCGAAAGCGCTGATTTATCTTGTACATATTATAGTGGTTTAAATTTGGTGAGGATCATTTTGCAAGATTATGTTGGATCATTCTATTTTAAAATTTCGAGTAATTTGCAAATATACAAAATATAGGAGAATTATGCCCTCTACTGGAAAAGCTATAAGGTAAAACAAACATCAAACATTTTAGCAATATCATTTGTGTCTTTTGCCTTTCAACGCAAGGGTAGTCCCTTCAGTACACCTCTTTAAATTTTATGTTCTTTATGGTTATAAATGTTATTACTGTAGCACACCCATCCMTTTTTGTGGATGGCTTGTTTTTAACTCAGAATTTGCTCCTTTCAGMCAGTTCCTCTTCAAATTCAATGTTATTATTGAAATTGGTGGACACCTTTTTATTTTTAATGTGAACTTCAAGAATCTAGTCCCTTCAGGAATTCTCTTTAGACATTTGGGGTGAGTTGATGATCACCTCTTGATAAGGTCGAAACTTGTCCTAATATCATATCGTAGATTAGCTAAGATTTATTGGTTTTATAAACACTATAGTTACCAATTTGTTTTGTAAACGCTAGGTATTAAAGTAAACTTAATTGTTAATATTCTTTACACATTCTAGTACAAAATTTTATAATACCCACTGCTTTTACAACAAATTTTAATATTTAATTTCATTTAGTTTAATATTTAATGTCGTGAACAGTGTGATAGACAAACAATAAAGAAACTACAATAAGTG
Source organism: Rhyzopertha dominica (assembly GCA_025024175.1). Taxonomy (NCBI): domain Eukaryota; kingdom Metazoa; phylum Arthropoda; class Insecta; order Coleoptera; family Bostrichidae; genus Rhyzopertha; species Rhyzopertha dominica. The sequence continues at coordinate 32,602,340 of QCXZ01000003.1, forward strand.
TTCTAAATGCGTTTCTAAACACAAAATTTTGTAAACCATTGTATGATAATAAGTATATCAAATTGTTCTTTTGAAATATGCTTTCATAGTGCTAGCTCCAAATAATAGAAAATATTAACTACAATTACAATTAAAGTACGTTTTGCAAACAAATACTATTAATAATCGATTAGAAATAGGTAATAAAAGTGTCAAAATGTCATAGGTGTGTTGATAAATATTAATATGTATGTCTTTAAAGTTTGTATATAGGTGCTGTGGCTCTAAATTATCGCTTGATGGCACAGATTACAATCTAGGTTTTTAAATTTTCTTATCAAATAGCCTGAAACATAAGCCAAACGCATTTCTAACAAAGAATTGCACATGTCTATGATGTACAGATATCTGAGTGACTGGTGGTTAGATGATAATACTCATTTCTGGAAATAGAAATATCAATTAGTTGCAAAATTTAGTAAAAATTATATTTATTATTTATATGAGTATAACAATAACTTTTTTCTCCAAATTCCTTTATTCTTAAAACGGGAACCGGTGGTTTCGAGGCTATTAATTTCGCCTCATCATTGGACCATTGGCTACAAAAAAAGCATAAATCTAATACATTTCAATTTTACAATCAATTTGGCTTGCAATAAGCCATTGTCATTCTGACGCTTTTAATTTGACATTAATATCATTGCCACCTGAAGGCCAAACTTTTTTAAAAAAAGGCTGTTTATCAGAGACGTAGGTTCAAAATTTACTTGAGAATTTAGTGTTATTTTGTCAGGACATTTATTATATTTTATTATATATAAAATTTCTGATGAATTTCGTCATTGGCTCTTTTGCTCAATATGTAAAATATCAACATTGTTATTAATTCCGAAAGTGTGGTCAGCATCTAAAAGATAGTTTGCAAACAAAGAATAATTTTGTGCCAATCTCCAAGATCTTAAATGTTTTTTATTCTTGTTTTAAAATTTCTAAAGGTGTTCTTCCTATATATACACAGTTAATCATTGCATTGTAATTTGTACACCCTATAAGGTATACATTTATCCATCATTGGTATTATATATTTATTATTAAATAGAGCTGTTGCCAAAGTTAAGGTAGGTTTAAAAGTAATGAAATATATTTTCTTTATTTAAAATCTTTTTTTTGCTAATGTTACCGCCATAAGGAATTGAAAAATTTCTGCTATTTGTTTTATTATATTTAGCTCGTTATTAAATTTAGTGTGATTTAATGGTACTTTTCATGGGCATACCCAGCTTTTGGTCTAGGGGGGGGGGCAAAGCAGGAACGTCCTAGAGTATAATTCAACATAAATAGAAATAATAAATGTTTATAAGATATAGGTACTTAAGTAATTAATAAAGTATTTATTCCATGAATAATCTTCGTGGATTTTCTACAAGGCGACTTAAAACATCTTCTGTGAAACAAAGACCCAAATTATTTATATGTTTTCTATGTACACTGATCATACAAAACCCCTTTATTACTAATTGATGAACTCAGGTGAGGCGCATTCAGTTGTATCACTCTCGCATTTAACAAAAAATCCATTGATACATTTTATTTGGGAGAATAAAGATCCGTGATCCACATAATGTATAATGATATACGAAGTACCAAAGGAACATAAATTTCACCTTAAAAGTTCTACTAATAGGAGCACGATTTCTGATTCAGAATTAACACATATCAAAGACTAATGCATTAACCGATGCAGTTTTAGTACAGTTTCAACTTCTCACACCCGAAGCTTTAGAAAGTGATACAAACAATTTAATAAGCATAAAAATACAGACGTTGTAAGTTCAAATTGTTCGTTAGCAAATTATTAATTATATTTAAACATACTTCCGCTTTGGACAATTTGAAAAGATTACATTTTTATAACAAATCAACTATTTAGAAATAGAAATATTCCCAATTTTAAATGGCTAAATTGGATAATTCTTGTCCCATTCTAAATTTTCCTATTTTAGTCAAAATTGCTTGTTTAGGTTCATTATATTTGTTTGATGTCATAATATTTTCTTACTTTTGTAATGTAGTACTGACGATGGCTTATGAGCCGAAAGCGCTGATTTATCTTGTACATATTATAGTGGTTTAAATTTGGTGAGGATCATTTTGCAAGATTATGTTGGATCATTCTATTTTAAAATTTCGAGTAATTTGCAAATATACAAAATATAGGAGAATTATGCCCTTTACTGGAAAAGCTATACGGTAAAACAAACATCAAACATTTTAGCAATATCATTTGTGTCTTTTGTCTTTCAACGCAAGGGTAGTCCCTTCGGTACACCTCTTTAAATTTTATGTTCTTTATGGTTATAAATGTTATTACTGTAGCACACCCATCCTTTTTTGTGGATGGCTTGTTTTTAACTCAGAATTTGCTCCTTTCAGGCAGTTCCTCTTCAAATTCAATGTTATTTTTGAAATTMGTGGACACCTTTTTATTTTTAATGTGAACTTCWAGAATCTAGTCCCTTCAGGAATTCTCTTTAGACATTTGGGGTGAGTTGATGATCARCTATTGATAAGGTCGAAACTTGTCCTAATATCATATCATAGATTAACTAWGATTTATTGGTTTTATAAACACTATAGTTACCAATTTGTCATAGGTGTGTTGATAAATATTAATATGTATGTCTTTAAAGTTTGTATATAGGTGCTGTGGCTCTAAATTATCGCTTGATGGCACAGATTACAATCTAGGTTTTTAAATTTTCTTATCAAATAGCCTGAAACATAAGCCAAACGCATTTCTAACAAAGAATTGCACATGTCTATGATACACAGATATCTGAGTGACTGGTGGTTAGATGATAATACTTATTTCTGGAAATAGAAATATCAATTAGTTGCAAAATTTAGTAAAAATTATATTTATTATTTATATGAGTATAACAATAACTTTTTTCTCCAAATTCCTTTATTCTTAAAACGGGAACCGGTGGTTTTGAGGCTATTAATTTCGCCTAGTCATTGGACCATTGGCTACAAAAAAAAGCATAAATCTAATACATTTCAATTTTACAATCAATTTGGCTTACAATAAGCCATTGTCATTCTGACGCTTTTAATTTGACATTAATATCATTGCCACCTGAAGGCCAAACTTTTTTTAAAAAAGGCTGTTTATCAGAGACGTACGTTCAAAATTTACTTGAGAATTTAGTGTTATTTTGTCAGGACATTTATTATATTTTATTACATATAAAATTTCTGATGAATTTCGTCATTGGCTCTTTTGCTCAATATGTAAAATATCAACATTGTTATTAATTCCGAAAGTGTGGTCAGCATCTAAAAGATGGTTTGCAAACAAAGAATAATTTTGTGCCAATCTCCAAGATCTTAAATGTTTTTTATTCTTGTTTTAAAATTTCTAAAGGTGTTCTTCCTATATATACACAGTTAATCAATGCATTGTAATTTGTACACCCTATAAGGTATACATTTATCCATCATTGGTATTATATATTTATTATTAAATAGAGCTGTTGCCAAAGTTAAGGTAGGTTTAAAAGTAATGAAATATATTTTCTTTATTTAAAATCTTTTTGCTAATGTTACCGCCATAAGGAATTGAAAAATTTCTGCTATTTGTTTTATTATATTTAGCTCGTTATTAAATTTAGTGTGATTTAATGGTACTTTTCATGGGCATACCCAGCTTTTGGTCTAGGGGGGGGCAAAGCAGGAACGTCCTGTAGAATATAATTCAACATAAATAGAAATAATAAATGTTTATAAGATATAGGTACTTAAGTAATTAATAAAGTATTTATTCCATGAATAATCTTCGTGGATTTTCTGCAAGGTGACTTAAAACATCTGTGAAATAAAGACCCAAATTATTTATATGTTTTCTATGTACACTGATCATACAAAACCCCTTTATTACTAATTGATGAACTCAGGTGAGGCGCATTCAGTTGTATCACTCTCGCATTTAACAAAAAATCTGTTGATACATTTTATTTGGGAGAATAAAGATCCGTGATCCACATAATGTATAATGATATACGAAGTACCAAAGGAACATAAATTTCATGTTAAAAGTTCTACTAATAGGAGCACGATTTCTGATTCAGAATTAACACATATCAAAGACTAATGCATTAACCGATGCACTTTTAGTAGTTTCAACTTCTCACACCCGAAGCTTTAGAAATATAAACTGGGAGTTCATATGTATAGGTACTAAAGATACAATTGTAGTAATTTTTACTCCCAGGGAAAGAGACTCGATGGATAACTAACATTATTAAAACTCAGAATGACAAAAGCCTCAGCATTATGCATCAAGCCAACCTTCTTAGATCACCAGTTCGTTGCTCTCCAAAATTAACCGACTACCTAATATTTTAACCAAAACTTAAGCTGAAATATATTTAATTGCATTTTTAACAACACACCGGGTTTTAATTCGTGCTGATAAAGCTTTTACTGGATTTCTAAAACTTATATTAAATAAATTGACTTTCATAAACCTGAGTTCGGATGGATTTTTAGTTTTTTTGTGTAAATTGTTAAAATGTAATGTGAATTTAGAAATGTGGTACAAAAGTTAGAGTTATCACCAGATTCCGATGTGATTCCATATAACAGTAGTTAGTTGAACAATCTTTATAGAAAGAGGTAGAAGAGCTGAAGTAAGCATAGTGAGGCTAATCAGACGTCGCGGAGTGTACCTAGCTGGGAAAGGTACCTATGCAAACTACTCAGCAATAATATTGATAAAATGGAATAACATAGATCAATGAATAGTTTATTTAAATAAATTAATAAGTATGTATATCTTAAACAGTGTTATAAGATTATATAAATATAAATAAATAGATCTGAAAAGTGAGTATTTAGTTGTAATATCGGTGCAGATTCATAAGTTGTAGTCTCTGTTTAGGGGCTTTCCTAGTTTTGATTCAACCAGCATGTCCAGTTTACTTAAACCCACTCCATTGGCTTCTTCATAATATGGTAAACTCTTGCATCGCTGATACCATTTCGAAAGATTGGGGAAGCGTTCATTTGAGATCGGTATGATAACGGTTGCAGTGCTTACTGTCGATACACAGCAAAAATCTGCTATAGTTAAATTCTCACCTGCAATATATGCTTGATTTTCTAAAAAGTTGTTCATGTGTGAATAAGCCTCATTAATTGCACTTAACTTGTCTTTTGATATTTCTTTTTCACTGAGGGTCACTATTGGAAACTGCAATATAAAAAACGTTAGACAATAATTAAAAATGTGTTTTTAAATGTAAAATAACTACCACTAAATTTTGGACCCGAGGAAAGAGTATACTGGAATCAAAATGTAGTCGTTGGTCAACCACTGCTCGTTTCTGTAAGTCTTTTGGGTACAAGCCATCATCAGAAGCATATTTTTCTACCAAATATGCAGTGATGGCATGGCTATCCCATATCACAAAATCTCCATCTACTAAAGTTGGTATTGTGTGTTGCGGATTTAGCTTAAATTTAGAAAAGGAATGCAGTACATGTTAGGAATGTAGTACAGAAATAGCAAAGGCACAAACATCTGTGCATGTCATTCAGTATTTGCAACAAGTTTAAGCGTCCTAATATAAAAAACAAGCAATATCATACCTGCAAAAATTCGGGTGTCAAGTGTTCTTTATTTTGCAAATCAACTTCTAGTAAGTCAAAAGTGACCCCCACTGCCTTTCCTGTCAGTAAAACAGCACGAGATGGTGGACTTAATTCATTGTAGTACAATTTTAGCGGCATTTTGTTTGCTGGGAGCAAGTATAGAGTGTGCTTCTAGTTGAGTATCCGTGCAGATACTGGCACACTTCATTTCAGTCATGCATCACCTCAGCTGTCCTTCAAACGAATAATGCATGTCATCATAAGGATTTCAAGCTGTATCCAGTGTTAACGGCACTGTTTGTCCTTGAGATATTACCTATAGGTACCGTGTATCACAATTTTATTACTTGCAACGGCCGTAAGGGATTTCCAGGCAAATCAATATTTTAGGGGTCTACCAACTGTTGCACAAAAACACGATTGTGGGCTTGCGTGAAAAAGCAATTTATTTGATTTGTTTACACATTTTCAAGGTACAACTCTAACTTAATTTTGATTTAATCACGTTTGCAAATAGATCAAGACCTTTTTGATTGGCATCGGCGTAGTAAGGCAACGTCTGCATTTTATTTATCCACTTGGTTATTTGCGGATATCTATTTGCTGCTATGGGTACCAACAGATTTGCTTGCGTGATGGTCCCGATTATGTTGAAGTCGGCGATGGACAGGGTGTCTCCCGCCACGTAGGTCTTTCCTTCCAAAAATGTCTCCAAAAATGCGTATCCAGCTTGCAGCGCGTCTGCCTTTTCTTTGGGTACTGTTTTTGCTCCTTCACGTAAAATCGGGCCCTACAAATATAAACGTCTATTAAATACATGTGGTAAAACATATGCATGAATAACTATCCCCAGGTCCCCAATTACACGTTTCCAAAATTTTGCGCTATTATCTAAAAATATTAAAATGAGGCAATTATCATAAATTAGCGAGTACTGAGCAAACTTATTGCAAATTTGGGTTTGATTCTGCTTTCTTCTTTTAAACAAGAACAATTCAAAATATGAATTAGCCAGAAATAGTCATTCTCAAATGGATTATAATCAGTTGCTATCTAGCACCAGTTTTGAACTTATTTGCGGTTTTGCGAAAAATCAAACGGGAATCAATGTAAGTAATTGCTAATAAAATATATCTAACAAGATAGGTATTAAAAATGAGCATTACATATAAGGATTGTCACAGTTAAGTAGCTGCCATGGACAAACAGATCATTGCCGCACAAAAAAGTATTCATAGAAGATATATCAAAATAAGAAGTTTAATCGTAAACAAAATCACAATGTTCTGCAACGTTATATTACATTTTTCACTAGGGGTACATACTCCAAAGTTCGCAAATCGTCGGCAGATAATCTGAGTAACACGAGATTTAGGCTTCCCCTGCAGAAGTATAAGGAAATAGGTATACTCCTAAAATTTGTTAAATTCTAACTCTGTGCGTTTCAAAAAACAAGTAGATACACAGTGTTAGAGAAATAACTTCTTGAATTGAGAAGAGAAATAAAAATTTAAATAAACACCTTATAAATAAATCTCTTTAGAAAGTTCCTTAAAACCAGAGTTTATGGGGATCGTCATCAAACTTTGGAAACCCTCAAAGCTCCAATCACTGGGACAGTCGTTTCCACTGGTTCTTAAAATGACAGTCATTGAAAGTTACGGAAAGAGGTCCAATTAACGCATTAATAATGGGGGTCATTATTAATCTATAAAACCAGAAGTAATTGTAGATTAAAAGAATACATTTTTTAGGTATTTAACCTGTATTAGTATATTCGACTCCCTAATTTTGTTTTGATTATTCGAGTCATATTAAGCAATAGCTTTTGTTTTATTACAACTGTACTTTTTTAAAGACATTTCTTTGGCTGGACATTTGGAAACTTAAAAAACTAACACGAATTACGAAAGTGAAATGACCAGAGATGTTGAAGTGTTTTTTTATGTTACTCAAATGGAATCGGACTTTACTTTTTTCCAAACAACTGAACTTTGCTTGGGTTGATGCTTTGGTAGGTACTTACATATTGAAATATAAACAACCTTTGATGGTCTGATAATTTCGGTTTGCACAATAAATTACTTCGTCCGTGATGATAAAATTTTCTATAGTAAACACACAAAGGGTTGAAAACTAAATGGTATAACGTGCTCATTTGGCTGATGTCTTGTTGCTGTTTCTCTATTTAAAATATACGGGGTGGGGCAGCTCGCTGTATTTGCATTGGAGATGGAGCAAAATGCTATTATAAGTATTTTCTTTTTAATTTTAGCTCGAGTTTCTTTGCGGTTCATTTTATTGTCTCATTATATACGGGCTGTTTTGCACCCGCAAACACCTCTTCTTCATAATGGAGCCTTTAAAGGAACGTATGTATGTAAATACAACGTTCGTTACATCGAAACAAATTCAAGCAAACATTGGATTGGTCCATCAACCCGCATTACACAACAATAATTTTGATCCTTCGAGGCGGATTACTCTACCAACATGCAGGACGAAAAATGAAGGTTTCCTAGTTATTATTCCATTTTTTTCTGTAGAAATTGATCCCTGTAGCAGCCTAAAAATTTTTATTATCTCTGTTCATAATAAACCCAGGCAGATACGCTTTAAACTGCCGAATTTAGAATAAGTTGCGTTTCGTTTCGTTTCTATTATTTTATAAGCCCGTACCGAGAAGGCCATCGTGTTAAATTTTAAAACCTGCAAACGAACATAACTGCATTTTTTCAAATGAGACCTCCAATAATTTTTATTACAGCTTGAAATTTATTTTAGATTGGTTTATGTATCTTCACTAATTGGTATTGTGGGCTTTATTTTGTCAACAATGTTCGTTATTTTCGAAGTACTAAGTTAAAACAAATTTATATTATTTATTTGCTTCCACCATTTATTAACTAGGATGAATAAAACGCATCCATATGAACGCAGTTTTCGAAGTTTAAAAAGTTTTCACAACAGCAACAAATGTGAATTGTACAGCTACTGTCAGAGGTAAAAGACAACTGTAAAAAATAATAACACTCATTTAAAACTTTTCTAATAACTATTCATTGTAGTGGGATTAGTTATGCAGAGACATGTAACACTTAACTGAAAAAAACTTTTGCCATTAATGAGCCGTTAAAAAAACTATTATTTATGACAATGACAAGAAGTAGGTAGATGATGTAATGCAAACGCTTCTTCTAATAAACGGTTGGTATCGACAACATCACCTGTTCAATTTTGAACACCTTCCACCTTTTAAAAATTTTAAATCAGAATTTTGCTATCAGGGCCAGATAAACGTTTCCTAACATGTTTTCAACGATACCTACGAATAAGCAAATAAGATAGCAGACAAATATGTAATAATGCCAGTTAGGTACTTTTGTTGTTGTGATAGCGATTACTTTTGATATTGTACGATACTTGTATTAGTTTTTTTAATTCATAGGTATGAATAATCCCATATACCACTTGGCGTCTTACACAATTAATGACGCGTATCTACAGTTTTATTTCTTTACACTCCATTTATTAATTGAAAGCGGAATAATTTCGCTGAGCGTTGGCAAGGTCGAACCAGCTTCAAAGAAAAATGGGAATTGTTACGAACACCGACTGAAATACTTTGTTTTTCAATGACAACAGAACCACGTTCTATAAATTGCAGACATAAGTACGACTTACCTAAATGATAAATGCGTAGTTTCTGTCTTTACACATTACAGTATTATAGCTTAGATTGGAATGCACTAGATGTAAAACTGTTAGTATGCTCGATACAAACTTTTCAGTTAAATAATTAACTTTAAAAAAATAGGTTTTAAGGTTTCCGACCCCACTTAAAACTTTTCTTATTCGACTGTGCGTGATTCAAACAGAAATTTTCAACCAAGTTGTTTACGCGTGAAACTATTATATGGAGGTCAAAAGCAAAATGGAATCTCCTGTTTCAAATTTCACTTTTTCAGTTTCTTGATGTGTGGGTCGCAGTGATATCGGTGTTACCTATATAGAAAAAATAAAGATTTGATCCGGTAACAAGTTTAGATAGATGGGGAAAATTAACTGAGAGGATAATATTACGGTAATAACCAGTATTTTATAATCACGGTGTAACAATCAACGGCGTATATGGTATTTTAAGAATGAACCAAAAACACTATTCGAGTTTCAAAGTAGCCATTTAAAAAGCTTTAATACTAAATTCTTAGCTCAAAATTTGACCAGTAAGCAACAGAAAATAAAGATCCAAACAAAAAAGACCCGAAGATTGATACCGAATGCCACTGTTTCAGAACTTTGCAAGAACAATGGCGTTTTTTTCTAATACAACTCAGCAACTGAAAATTTCATAGGGCGAGTCTTGAAAATTAGCGAAGATAGAAAGAAGGTTAAATGAGGAAAGATTTGCAGTTTTGTGTGCCTAATTTTTGATTTTTGAATACATTCATGGCCTACTAGATATTAAAAAAAGAATTTTGGCGATATGCTTTTATTCCTTTAACTTTGCTATTTTTAAATAAAGTAAAGTAAATTATCATTTTCAAGATATGAAATAAACTTACCTTTCTGAAACATAAATCACAGTTGTCTATGGCTTCAGAAATCGTCCAAGTTTCCGAACGATATAAAATTTAATATGATTATTTAAAGAAATGAAAGGATTATGTCCATTTAAGTTAACCATGAAAAAATGAAAACAAACGAATCAAATGTCAATTCGTCAATCTTTTATACTTCGATATTTAGCTAGAGAAGTATTTCTTTAAACGAATTATTCAAACATGGAAAAACAGAAAATCACCATATTGTCGAGTGTTACATACTGCGTAATTTAAACACTGTCCAACCCACACAAGAATAAATTGAACGTTACTTTGATTGCCACCAGTCTTCATCCTTGCCTGCATTTAAGAGATTGTAAAATAATTTGGAATTTATGGCTCCTCCAGTAAATCAAAGGACACTTCAAATCAATCAAATTAATGAATAAGCAAAAACAAATGTGTTATCTTGCTTATTTCAAAAACCATCGATTTCAACAAAACAAGTTGTCCCTGACGCAGAACATCACGGCGCACTGTTGTAAGAGTATTAAAAAAGAACGCATTTTATCCATATAAATTATCAGTATCAGACTCGTGACTGCAAGACATGCATAGAATTCTGTAGATGGTTTAACAATAATATGTAGAGCCGATCCACAGGTTTCATTAATAATTCTTTGGGCTGCAGTATGTTCAATATGCATAACGATCATCTCTGAATGCAGGAAAATCCTAATCATGTTGAAAAAACGGAGCGCCCAATTGAAATTCTGGTTTATTGTATGATATGGCATCATAACTTAAATAAATGGCCGATTTTTGAAGCTATAGTTAACTTTGGTTTAAAAAGATAAGTTTGTGTGGTTTCTCGAAAATGACATAAATTGAATGAAGTGATTGGGGAGAGCATTTTCTAGAACCTTTGTGTTGATACTTTTTAAATAAAATTAAAAATAGCGCCGTTAGAGAAATATGATGTCACTAATATTTTGTTTTTCAAAGTAAGCTATGAACTTGTTAGAAAATCCAAAAGGTGCATTAAATTGGGCTTAAAAACTGCAAATCTTCTCATTTAACCTTTCTTCTATCTCCGCTAGTTTACGAAATCCACATTGTAAACATCTAAAAAGTGCACACTGAATAAAAGTAATAAACATTAAAATAATATAAGTTTAATGAAGACAAGTTACTGTCTAAGTATTGTTTTTTATAAATCGTGGTATTTCTGTAATTAGCAAGTTTTGCATTTAGGACTGCAACTTTTTGCTATTATTATCAAGGGACACGGTTCTGCGACATTGAGTTATGTCAAAGCACCAAAGCTTATACCGAATGACAATGAAGCACGAAAAAAATATTTTTATTTCAATATCTACCAAGTCTGCTGTAGGTACCATACATATCTAAATTTGATTAAAGCTTTAATTAAATTAAAGTAGTATTAAAAAATTAAGCGCGCCTTTCCACTGAATATGTACTTTATTTTAGTTGCCATGAATTGTCATAAAAAAGCGCAGATTCATTTTTTAAAGTGTTTTTATCCCAGGTACCTACTTCAAGAATCTAGTTTTTCAAGCCATTTAACTAGGCAAACCACGTGAACAATAATGTTATAACAAGAAAACGCCAGTAATGTTGCGGATTTCCTCGGAGTGCACTCCAACGGACAGTTATAAAATTAAGAGCGCAGTATACCTTGCCGGCGCTCCTAATTATTTTTTTTACTCACAATTATCGCCGCTATCCTTGGAAAGAGAATGCCCGAGTCAAAGTGCAACCTTTGATCAATGATTGCGCGTTTTTGCAGGTCCTTCGGGTATAGTGAATCATCTTTTCCGTATTTTCCAACCAAATATGCATTAATGACATGGCTATCCCAAATTGCGAAACCTCCTTCTTGAAGGGTGGGCACGGTATGTTGTGGATTTAACTAGAAAGAGAAAAATGGAAATGTGAAATAAATCTTCACTAAGTTACAAGTTTCCCTTAATTTATATTACGTATCATAACAATGTAAACACACACGTACCTTTAGGTATTCTGGAGCGAACTGTTCTCCGGCCAACAGATTCACAATTTGGTAGTCCACATCTATATTAAGGGCCTGGATGGTCAAAAGCACAGCTCTGGAAGCTGGGCTAGCTGCGTGATAATACAGTTTTGGTTTCGACATCTTTTTTCTCGTCAATATTGTAATCTAGCGCACGTTAAACTTGAAGGCCTATCTAATCAATGAACTGCTATGTGGGTATCTGGCGTTTATGTTGTATTTTCTCTTTACCGTAACTATTCGATTTTGGAGGTAGGGATAATTACAAGGTGATTTGCTAAACGGTGACGGTCGAGGTATACAAATAGTAGTAGGGAACGCCGAAATTTATGTAAAGTTGCAGCCATTTAACAATTTTACTAGTCTTACTTTTCTTCCAGGTTGGTATTAAATGTACAGCAAAAAATCAGCATCCTTATGATTGCCATAATGCTTAAATCAAAATTGAAGACACTTTCTAATGCTATGAATATTTTTTTTGGTGAAGGGAAATACATAGTTCAAATTTTAATCGTGTTATGTATTATGTTAGAAATTGTCAACTGCTTAAGAAACCAGAATTTTACTTCCACATCCAATAGATGGGAAGTATTATATCGCGAAAAAAAATTTCAAAAATTTTTATTTGCTCATTCGCTTTAAAATGGTCGAAAACGCAAAAAAACAAAATTTGAGCAAAAACAAATTTCTTGTCTGTGTGTCTGTGTCTGTGGTATTGTTTGTGGACACGATAACTTTCGAAAGACTTAATATCTAAACTTGAAATTTGGCAAACGTATAAATCTCAACTACCCAAAGCGACCTATTGTTTGTAGGGTAAGTAGGGTATCGGGAAGGGGCGAAATTGGGGGGTAACTACCCTTTTTGCAAATTTTTATTTTTTATATTTTTTTCGTTTTAGTATGTGATTAGTAGTATAACTGCGAGTATTATTAGTTCTTATAAATTTTCGGTACAGCAAACTGTTTAGAAGATATCAGCAAAAAAGCGTCACTTAAAGAAAACGGTTTTTCTTAAATATCTCCGGATATATTTAATATATTCAAAAAATGAAAATGCCATCAGATAGAAAATAAAATTTCTCACAAAAAGTGTCTTAGAAAATTTATCCAAAATTTTGACATTTTCGAAATATTTCCAAAAAACCTATTTTGGACCCTGCTAGTACGATTTTTTTTTAAATTTTGGTATTATATAGAAAATCAAATTTCTGATTAGAAAGCGCCCTTGTAATTTTTTTGTTAAGTTAATAATTTTCGAGTTATTTGGAAAAAATCGATTTTAAAAATGTATATATTTTTGCTAATATCATGAGGACTGTTTGTCTTAGAAAAAATGTGTAAAGAGAAAAAATGCTCAGAACCTGATTACTAATCGTATAGTATAAGAAATAAAAACGTAAATGTCATTTTGACAATTGGGTGTGGAAGTATTGATTCAATTTGCAGCGGTTTTTTTAATGGAATTCATAAATTTCCATAATATCACAATTACTTCTACGGACTACAGAATTTCTTATTTTTTGTGGTATACGTTAGGTAAGTTGCTCCTCACGACTATGAGGATCTCCTGATCCATTTTTAACCAACTGTTTGACCATTGCGATGCTCAAAAAGTTTAGTGGAATACTAGTATCAAAGATAACAATAGTGCTTTACAGTGGGTACCATGGGCGTACTGAAGGGAAAGCAAGGGGGGCAGCTGCCTTCTATACATTTAGCTGATTAATTAATTACGTATTTACGAAATTATTAATGAAGTAAAATTTACAGATAAGCGTATTTCACAATTTTCATCCAGAATTCATATTTGACCTATGCAAACGACATTCAATAAGTCGTTGTCAAACGGTTCCCAAGGTTATTTTGGCCAGGAGTCATAATACGATTTCTACTTTGCTCAGCTCTTCTAATATGTTTGCTTATAGGGATTGTTCAACTATGCATGATTCTGTTACGTGGAATACACAGAATCGGTCACATATTTGTATTTGGCGGTAACTCCAATCTTTTAGTTCCAAATTTCAAAATTAATACAAAGAAACAAAAAAATATCAGTTATTTCGAGCAAAAATCCATCCGAACTAAGAGTTACGAAAGTCTATTTGACGTAAGTTTTAGGAATCTAGTAGTATTATAAGCACGAATTAAAACAGTATATAAAAAACATAAAAACTTGGGCCCTTCACAGAAGATGTTTTAAGTCACTCTTGCAGAAAATTAACGAAGATTGTTCAATAAATAAATACTTCGTTAATTACTTACGTACATAATCCGATAAAGGCACATTTTTATTTATGTTGAATTATTCAGAAAGGGAAACTCCTGCTTTGCCCCCCCCCCCCTTAGACGCATGGTGGGTACTGTCTACATGTCATTATTGTCAGGGTGCCAATCGTTACTTATTATTTCAAAAGAGGGTCCTATATTCCCAAGTGAATAAGTCCTTTTATCTTTAACGATTTGTCAAAAGACGGTAAATACCCTTTAAAAGCGATATTTCTGTCATCCCTCATCCTACTTCTGTAAATAGTAAAATATTAGGCAGTACCAAATCAGTTTTACTGTTTATAGCCGGCAACAGATAAAAAGCATTTCAGTGTACTTTGCAAATTGTTCAGTGTTGCAGTCTGTAGTTGGTTTACTTATTCAAATTTTAAGACAATCAAAGGAAAGTATCCGCAGTCAACTAGACGTGGCGCCCAAATTTGTTTTGCATAGGGTGCGAGTTGTAGCTGCATATTAGGCACGCACAAATCTTGTGACACGACGTTATTCATTGTGGGTTAGGTGCAAATTACACTTGTTATGGGGTAATTCGACAAATTATTGAAATAAGTTTTATACTAAAACAGATAAACTACGAGGTTTTCGCTATGCTAAGGAGATAAAAAGTACTACCAATTCAAATAAAGAACAAAAATAAGTTTATGTTTGAGGCTTTCCTAACTTTGAAAACTTCAAACACGAATAATTTCCAAATGGAACGTATAAATGTTTTTCCACTATCGAAGGCGATTTTAAATTTTAATCCTTAGAGGTAAGGCCATTATTGTTATAGCTTAAATTGTCCGTTTTTGTTAAGTAAGAAAAACTAATTTTTTTACAAATTTCCAAGAAACCGTGTATTGGTTTCTTGGAAATTGTAAAACTGCACAAAAAGCGCAATCGTAAACGAAGAATGAGTGCAAGGAACCAATCTACCTATTTGTCAAACCGATTTAAATGCTAAATAATTTCTAGCAGCCCAGCCACTATGTTGAGAATGAAGTCTGATCTTTTTGCAACCACGCAGAATGTATTGTGGCAAATGGAATATCAAATATCAATTCGCCCATTTCTTTTCGCGCAAATAAGAGATTCATGTGGCCATTGCTATATTAGTATGACCATTGGACCATTACAGATCAATAAAAAAAGTCCTGGATAGTCATTAATCATTGGCGTTGTCCATCCCTCATTTTATTTTTAATCTCATAGTAATGATAATTGGGAAGCCAGTGAAATGCAGCTTTATCAATAGAGAATGGGTACTTGTTTAAAAATTATTGCCTAGAGCTTACTGATAGAATACAAGCCTGCTTTGGTAGTCAGGTAGTTAGCTGATTATGAAGCTAAATTTTGTGGGAGTGACATATATGACGAAATAATCTTAGTAGATGCTTTACTGATGTGTTCAGCTTGCACGTTATTTTTCAAACGGTGAACCCTATACACATACATCTGTTACAATAATTGTATTACTTCTAATTTATGGTTGACATTAACATTTTCTACGTTTCTAAATATCCCCAATGTTCTTCATCAACAACAAAAACTATACGATTAGGTAATTCACCCAATACAAACAGAGATATTTCCAAACACACTATAATTAAAGTGATAACAACAACAGAAAACACATAGCTTAAAATGATAACGTCATTAAAAAATCGACAAGAAACGCTAATAATTGTAAGTTTTATACTTATTGAGAAAAAACTTAAAACGGCCGGTTCAAACTATTACTAAATGAAATTAAAGAAATATTAATTTCGCATCTGATGGCGCAAAAATATTTGTACTATGCCGTTCAGAAAAATCAAGTTATAAAAAATATTGTTTTTCAAATCCCAAAAGTAAGAAATTTATCGAAGAATTTAGCAATTTTCTGATGCTAATCGGGATTATTTATTTTAAAGACAAGACTTGTATTATTTCCACTGGTTTTTAAGATAATGAAGACACAAAGTAACACGTTGAAATAACTGCTAAACAGTTTCATAGATGCATGTAAATAACAGATCCTATGTGACCACTGACCAGCGTTAGTATGTCGAGGTCGGATAAATTTTCACTCCCAAATATTGTAAAGCAGGTATTGTGACTTGAATAAGCACGCTCTGGTACCCTTTGCTATTTTTGCTAAATGCTAAATCACAGAAATTAATACTCCAAAATGAAAGGACGCGAAATAGAAACCAGATTTGCTTTTTATTTTATTACTGACTTTTTCTTTGCCGACAATCTACTCGTTTCTTGCTTAGTTCTCAATAATAATCATATAGACAACGGAATGTGTACCTAACATGTAAGTATTATTAGAAACTACTGATTTTTCTAATGATTCATGTATTGTTATCAGGATTAAGCAAAAGTGGAAAAATTTTAAATCTATTGGTTAAATAGCGAATACAAAATATGTACCACACAAACAGCCTGAGTTAAATAAAGTGCAGTAGTTATGTAACTTAATTTTAAACCATCATATTTTTTACCAACATTTCAATTTAATTTACTTCAAATGCATGTCTATGCTATGCTATCTGCAGTACAACCAACTACAGACAGATCCGTTTCGCTATTGTTATAGCTCGTCAGTGTAGTTTAAAAGCAGTGTCGTATTTGCGAAATGCAGAGCCCTGCTATGCTAGCCTTCACTTGTAATACGGGCCCTAAAGATGACTTTTTTAATTAAATTAATCTATTGAAGGGGCATTTTCTAAGCAAAAAGCTAAAAATAAACATTAAAAGCCATATGTGACGGCGAAGCTTGCTGAAATTGTCCTTCCTGCTTCTGATTTCGCTTGAGTTCCACGCTTTCTGTCGCCTTCACAAATCAACCAGCTTGTAGGTAAGTATTACAGTGGAAGATTTTTGTATCAGGCTGGTTTGCACGGCACATTCAGACATAATTCTGTTCTATGAAAAATAATATAGTTCTATAGTGAAAATAGATCTTTTGTCATTTTTTATCACCTTGTATACAGAAATCATGCATATTATGCTTACATAGATAATAATCCTTGATTTTATATTTTGACGTCAYGCCTACAAGATAAATTTCTTTTGGTTTACGCGATTTCGAATTTCTTTTGAAAAATTGAAATCATTTTATCTAAAGGTAAAAAGCGCTATTTAAAAAAAACTGTACAACCTAATTCGATAATTTCTGCTATGAAGTAACATATCTAGGTACTTATCCAGCAACAACCATAACTGCCTTATATCGTTATACCAATTTCAAATGAATCACCAGAAATTAGGTAGGTATTAAGTACAGCTATGATAAAGTGACAGTCTCAGCGGCAGCAATTGCATACTTAGGTACATTCAATGCTAGGAACAATCGATCATCATACTCATATCAATAAGTAACCTTTAGAAGATGAGGTGAACAAAATAACGCACTAAAGAATTACTCTGGCCTCTTATGTGATTAGGAAAGAACCGCTTGGGCAGTATTATAAATATTAGCCAAAATATTACTCCTATAGCCGAATTAATTGTTAATAAACTGTAACTTATTCCTTGCAGAAAAGTATACCCTACCAACTACAATTATTTTAAAGGTCGCAGTTTTCAAACTGAAACAAACATTTATATGGCATGTTGGCATTTATTAAAACCACAGTAAAAGTACTGCAGTACTATTTGTTTTCGGACGTATAAGAAACTTTCAAAATGATACAAAATCCTTTGCACATAACTTAAAAAAGGAAAAAGATTCTAGAAGTGACTGAAAAAGTTCTCTCTCTTTTGCAAAGTGTTATAGTTCCATAAGCTCTGTTTAGGATAAATATATATTAATTTTTACTAAATAAATAACTACTGTAATATGCAATATGCGTTTCAATTTTGTGTGTACCTATGTATATATTGCTACAGCTTAGGCTGTGCAGTGTGGGTCATTTTCTTTGGAACATATATGGTACATGCTAAACTGTATCAGATGCTAAAAAATTAATGTAGTTGTCCCAATATCTTTTTTCGAGCATAGCTTATCAGTGGCGGAAACGGATATTGTCTAACCTGATCTGTTTTTTCTATACTTACATGGCATTTTTCAAATTTGATCGATTTCTCTTGCCGCGCATATCTCCCATATACTATAGTGTATGCTGAGTTGATATACACTTCAACAAAATATCATTATGTTATCATGTTTTTGTAACCAAAGGCAGATAATCTTATCCATGAGTACAATTAAAACAGCTGTTTACCTAGACCATTAGATATTATCAATTTTGTTGTGTCAGAAGGATATGGTAGACAATTATTTCCATTAATGTATTATAACATTTATGAATCGGTGTATTTCATTTGGCAGGTTATAATTTTAAAACAGGTGAAATAAATGTTGTAACCCTTGCTTTTACAAGCTGACAAAATTTTTACCTAATCATGAAATCTGAAAACATACATTTGTATACAAATCGCCAGAACTATTATTAATATTCCATGTAGGTAATTATGAATTTGTTCAGTAATGCCTATTTAGTCAACAGACTTTTTTTGTCTAGCTAAAGAAGTGTTTGTAATACTTTGGATAACTGGAAGCATATCTGTAAGAGCAACAAGGTAAAGTATGTCAAGTTATTAAATTGAATACCCACCTTTTAGGGACGCCTATAATTTTGTAAATCGTAAAAACCTCGTATTTAATTAGTGGTTTGTAATCGCTCCTTGCCCCCGTCTTTTCAGTAACGATTGTGGCAGCATGAAGCTGCTCAGATGGAAATGCAATTCTGCTTCGCTTGTGTTGTCACTGAAACTTATGTGTAAACTGCAGAAGCAGAACAACAGTATTGTTTAATCTGCTTATTTGGCGATTTAAATTAGGACTTTTCGATTTGTGGATTGTCACTGCATTGTGAGATACCGCCAATTCTTGTCTCGGATTTGGCGTTTGATCCCAAACACAGAAGACAGAATGATAGGCATTTCCACAACCATTGCCGATACCTATCCAGATTCAGTAACCTTAAATGCGGATTAAGGCCACTACATTATAAGGTACCGTTCAGATTTGATCCGTCAATACCAAAGCCAGAATATTTTCTCTATAGTGCAAGCGAGAGGGCAAGTATTACCAAAGACGATTTTATA
The DNA here is from genome assembly GCA_025024175.1 of Rhyzopertha dominica. Lineage (NCBI taxonomy): Eukaryota > Metazoa > Arthropoda > Insecta > Coleoptera > Bostrichidae > Rhyzopertha > Rhyzopertha dominica. The sequence continues at coordinate 32,621,941 of QCXZ01000003.1, forward strand.
AAATCGTCTTTGGTATTACCTACAGCAGCAGCAGCAGCCTACAGTGATTGTAGGCAAAGACGAAAAAAAAACGTCTTTGGTAGTACGCACAGCGGACTCCATGTTTTGTCGAAATTTGGTTGTTTGCCGATCTTTGAAGGGCCGCGTTTGGCGAGCGAAAAAAGCTAGGGATTTCAGGACACCTTGGCACGTCTGGTCGTGCTAAACTCTGTCATTCCGAGAGTCCTGATCAATACTGTTGTCAATAAAAAAACAAATCCGGGGTGGATTTTTGTTTTTTTTTAATCAATAATTCCGATCCTTTGTTATTGAGCTATCGAAATGAAAATTGGTATGGATGTGTAGTTTATGTTATATCCTTTTGTGACAATTTTTCAGATTTTACCCTAATGTCTATATATGATAAGGCGACTAAAAAAATTTATGCGAAAATATCTATGCCAACGATCATAACCATTCTAGGCCAGTGTATAATGGTTATCGGCATAATAGAGATGATATTGACCTGACTTAATGGTTGACATAATACAGAACAGATGTATAGAGGGTAAACAAAAGTACAACCAGAATATACCCAAAGATACAGCACATGTTACTGTATATTTGAATTACCAAGTTTAACCATCTGGTTTGTATTCTGAAAGTAACTTTGAAACATATGCAAAGCACCTGCTCCCAAACCAAGGTAATGTAAGATAGCATGTCCGTGAAATTGGCCACAATGTCGAAGCACAAATTATACTATCGTATCCCATCCTTAGTGCTTCATAGAAATCAACAGCCACATCTATTGTTTTCAAGCTATGACCATTATGATTTTTATGACCAACTTCGTACTTAGCCACTAATTTCCAAATTTAACATCTCTCTTGGTATCAGCCTTTAGTGCTTCAACAATTATGCTCCTTAAGTCAATATGTGCCCATAATAATTACTTTATAGTTATTAGGTCTAGCTACTGTCATGAAGCACAAATGTCAATCTTTCAAAACATTCCACTAATCTTTAGTGCTTCACGTGTTAACTTAGCCACATGACCCTGTTTTAGTAAAATCTAATTTTTATATTTGGAAGTTAGCCACCAAATTAAAGCACAATTACCCATCTTTTACTAAATTTTAATCAAAATATTACTATGTAGTTGTCACTAAAAACTCTTTATTTTAGTATTTAGTATCAGTGTTTCCCTTACTGAGTAGGTACCTACTGTAAATAAAATTGCCCATTATATACTAAATACTGTCGACATGCAAATTGTTGAATTACAATTTGCAACACATCCTTCTACTCTCTAAATTCTAAGGCCGGAGCAATTTAAAAAATGAAAAATCTGTGATATGTTGTAGTTATAGAGCAATGGGCCTTGCAGTAATTTGCATATACCTAGCGATCAACCTATTGGACTAGGGTTGCTGGGTTAGGAGTAACTATAAAATTCATGTAAGATTAGTAAAAGATGAGCAAGTGTGCTTTAATCTGGTGGTTAACTTCCAAATTTAAATAAACAGATTTTACTAAAACGGGGTCATGTGGCTAAGTTAATATATGAAGCACAATCGAAGCACTAAAGATTAGTAAAATACGGGCAATTGTGCTTCAATTTGGTGGCTAACTTCCAAATACAAAAATGTGGATTTAACCAAAAAGAGATCATGCAGCTAAGTTAAGACATGAAGCACAATCGAAGCACTAAAGATTAGTAAAAGATGGGCAATTGTGCTTCAATTTGGTGGCTAACTTCCAAATACAAAAATCTAGATTTTACCAAAAAGAGGCCATGCAGCTAAGTTAAGACATGAAGCACTAAAGATTACTAAAAGATGGGCAAATATGCTTCAATTTGGTGGCTAACTTCCAAATACAAAAATGTATGTGCACGAGTAAATTTATGAGCTGATGTACAAAAATAATGTATAAAAGGAATTGCTTGGTGAAATAGCAGTTCACCTACATCAGTTGAATAGCTCCTGCTGTCATACTTAAATCTATGTGAGAGAAAGCTGTACCAAAACACAATTGATTCAAGAATAATTTTATTCCTTAAGTGCAAAGTACAAAATTCATTTTTTAATGAAATAGGATCGTCCATTAGGATTCAAAATACTCCCTCTAATTGGAGATTCTACACACCACTGGTACCACACCTTGTCCTTAGACTCTGATCTCCAAAAAGCGACTTCAATCACATTACCTTCTTGTACTTGAACAGGTTCCTGTAAAACAATCAATAATTTCTTGCAAGAGCACTTGGGTTTTGAAAACATACAGGCAAGGGAAACACAATGGGAAACCAGCTAACCATGTTTTCTGTATATGTTTGAGGGTTAATGCTCAGCATAACATCTCCGTATAATACAGTTTCAAAGAATCCAGCAAATCCTGTTAAAACACAATTCTGGTTGCATTTGAACTTCAACTTGGCAAACCTTTTGTTGCTTTTCATTTCCCAATTTGGATGTTCAAATTTAAAAAGGGCCTGCAGAAATGCAAATGGTATAAAATGGCCTCCTGAATGAAATAACTTACTTGTGATGGTGCTATTTGGTAATAGTTGGCTAAGTGCACGATATATGGAGTTTCGTAACAAGCTTCCATAGTTTTGTCTGGTATTCGTGCAGATGCAATTTCAGTGTAAATTTTCAGACTTTGCAGTGGAGCTAGGTATGATGTATAAGAACAGGGGATAGATATTCCAGTACTTTTCAGAAACCTTTGTGCTCCATCCAGGCATTCAGGTGACAGTTCATTGTCTCCAAAGGAACCTGTAACAAGTGAACAACATGTGCATATTTTTCAATTATAATATCACAAGAGAGTGAGAATAAATTGAAAATAATTCGACAGAACTTCGAGAACTGTTGCAACAGTTCAAGAATAAAAGTTCTTGAGAATTGTTTTCTAATTTATTCTCACTCTCGTGTGGTATTCGATAGAATATTTTTTAATGTAACAAGCAGAAACACTGTTTTAATATTATTAATCGAGTGAAGATGTATTAAATCATGTTCTACTCATTTTTAGTAGAGTTTGATGACAAAAGTCAAGCCAACAATTTTTGTTGCCATGGAAAACCTACCTTACATTTTTTCAGCGAGAATTTGCTCTTGTGAAAATTCCCACTATAATATGCTTTGATTCGTTGAAACTATTATTTAAGGAGGACATCCACTTGAGGAAATAAACAAGTAGTGGGGAGTCATTATATACTCCAATTTTATTTATTTTTACTAAGTCACACTCAGACGACTCGTGGCATTTGCCAAATATTTGTCACTTGTATGGTTACTGGGGGATATCTGTACAATTATTTGTCACTCGTTAGTTTTCCACTGTCTGTTAATAAAAATGGCACACATCGAAGGAATTACAATTATTAGTACACTTGGCAAGGAAGAACTGGCCTACACTTGGGCTGCGCTCACACAACTGGTGCATGTATTTGTCATTTTTCTGCATTATTATTCAGTCTGAATTTTAACCTCTTTGGAAGAAGTTGTGTTTATTGATTACTTATTATTATTAATTTGGTAGTCGAACAAAGTGGTCTTAGAGCTTTTAGATTAGACCATACTGGTCAACTATTCACTGTTTAATTCTCAACGTTACTGGAGTGTTTAACAACGAATTGTTCGCATCGGGTATCCAGTCCGGCTTTAAATCTTTTGAAAGTGTTTTAACAGCTGACACTTGATTTTTGCAGCTTTAAATTATTGAAATTATTATTTTTTTAATAAAAGTGAATTTTTACATTAAACTGTGAAGCTAAGGTTTACATTCTTAAAATTAAAATATGCGACGTGTATATGAGGTGTCAGGTGTTACTCAAAGAGGACCATGCGTGTTGAAGGTTCCCTGCTGCTAGAGAATCAGGTTGTCACAAATATAATTTTTTATGTAAACATTTTCGGCTGAATGTGCATTGTAATCATAACAGGTGAATATATATGACAAACCGAAGAGCTTAAGACAATTAATTTTTCTCTGATTTTAGCTTCTCTTTTCGAAATCACTTTTATTTATTCTTTATCAATTCTTCAACCAGATGACAAACCTTTTAAAAAATTTAAAACTTGGTTAACTTTGGGCTAATGAGACAACAGGGTTCTTGTACAAAAAAGCAACAAGCTATTTTGTTTTCATGATACTAAACATAACAATAAAATTGTATCCAAAAAATACCACACAGTGCTTGACTACTCAATAATTGCAAACCTCGAAACTGGAAACAGAGTAAAAATATAGAGGTGAAGGGTCCTAAACCAACCATGTCATCCACTGGGAGCTTTAGACCAAAATAGCAAAAAATTAGAATGTCCTCAAACATTTTTTAGATTAATTTTGTAATGAAAATAAATAACTCTCAAATTGAAAACCTCTCGGGGATTCCCAAACTATTTATAAATAAAAATTTGCATAATTATTGCTGCTTTTGTAGAAAATAGCAACTAGGAGGAAATTTAGAATAACATTTTTTTTACAATATTACCTTTGCAAACTGCTCCGAAACAAAAAACAACAAAAATTAATATTTTTATTATTAAATAATTCTCAAAAATATCTAATAACCTGCAACAATTTTCCTTAAAACATGCGGAAACACATTTCAATTTGCAAACTGCTAAATTTGTACGCAATGTAATAAAACTATAATGAAAAAACCCTAACCAAAATGATTTAGAGCGCCTAAATATATATTTTGGCAGCTAAGAGTGATGGACATGTTGAATGTCTGGACGGATTAACCGGAGGATATTCTCACCAGGTCTTCAGCGGTTTTATCCGTAACAAGACATTAAATAGCAGTGAAAAATTTACTGTGGTAAAAATAAAGGGGCAGCAAGTATTTTACTGCAAGAAGTAAAAACAGGCAAGATGGAAAAGCAGTTTGTCGTAAAATGCAACTTTGTAAGACTGTTTTTGCTGCTAACTCTTTATATGATACATTTACCAGGCTTAATCTGCATTCGTCAAACATTATGTGAATAGTCATTACTCATCAGTTAGAGTTTATGCAAAAATGTAGGAACATTTAATAATAATAATAAAATTTAAAACTTGAAACAATAAAATATAAATATTGGACATAAATCAGTTAAACTATAACAATAAATACGGTTTACAGGAGGCTGAATGCGTGGTTCAGACCACAACACACACTTGTTTGTTTAATATACAATTATAGCTTATACCTATATAATTTTCAAATGTGACATTTGCAAAATGTAGGTAATTTTTAATTGCGACACAAAAATACCTTTTTAATGTTAAATTCATGTTGTTGCCGGAATCAAAAAAGACAGCAAACTTCAAATATAGAAAGTTTTATGTATTTGCTACTCATATTTTACAATTTTTTTGGCAAAAATAAAGCCTAATAAACAAATTATATAATGAGCATACGTAATGTTTTATTGGGTTTGTAGGCATAAGAAGAAATGAAAAAGTATTGGCCTTGACCAAGATTTTTGAACTTGGGACCTTTTGAATACCAGTCAAACGCTCTACCACTGAGCTATCAGGGCCCTATTCAGAATCGAGGTCAAGGCAGCATATATACATCAAAGTAATACTGCTCAGTGGTAGAGCGTTTGACTGGTATTCAAAGGTCCCGAGTTCAAATCTCGGTCAAGGGCAATACTTTTTCATTTCGTCTTATGCCTGCAAACCCAATAAAACATTATGTATGCTCATTTATAAATGAATTCAGGCAATTATTATCTTTCATAAAATTATATAATGTTTATTTAAACATATACCTGTTGCATGTAGTCTTCTAGTTTGCAAATGTACACAATATGCTTTCTGCATATTTTTAAGTAAACTTTAACACTTTTGCAAAACATTAGACATTTTGTAAATAACTTATTACTAATTACAAGGGATTTAGCAAATTTAATATTTTGCCGAAAATCATTAATTAAACATATCCCCAAATTTACTAAATGCTTTTTTTAAGCAAACCGGCAATAAAGTTTGCAAATGTCTTTATTTGAACAATTGGGTGTTTTCACATTTTTTAGAAATCATGCTATGTGTATATTTGAAGCACCCTTGTTACGTCCTAAAAATTTCAAAATTTTTCTAGCACCAGTTTTCGAAAAAAACCGTTCTGAAGTTCAAATATAAAAATTGACCACATAAACGCAGTGTCCTGAGATGGAGACGGTGTGACGTAGCACCCGATGTAAACAAAGAATACAGGTTATGTTACCTACGTGCCTTGTGCCGAGTGAAACGAGTTGTTTTCTTGCTTTTAACGGACTCCTCCTAACAACTGGGAGAATGTTTAAGCATGTACAAACCAGAAGCTAACAACAGATGGTGCTTTGTGCCAGTTTTCAAATTTCAAATACATCCGTCAATAGTCTCAACAAAATATTCGGAAGTGTACCCGGAGACTACGAACGCAAACGGAGATGGTTTAAAGCAGCCAGAAGGGGTATGACCAAGACAAAATCTACATTTTACTGTTGTGAGACTTAGAGTAACTGCATAATTTTTTGCACGAACTTTGTGTTCCGGGCATATCTTGGACTGCAGTATACATATGGGCCCCTCTCGCTTCACCTGAAAATAACCTATAGCTGCATCTCCGTGTTGCTCACGACTTGCACTAGAAAAAAGATGCATTTAGTTCAAAATATCAGTGATCCATAATGTATTAAATTGCAGATTAAGCTGCTTTAAAACGTGGGTCGATATTGATAAATTCGGTGACTATAAATATATCTACAGCTGGCAAATTGTTCAAAGACGCTTTAACAAAGCATTCCGACGACATATTGTTGAATTTATAAAAAAAAAACAAACGAGAACACTCTCAAACATAACCAATAACGCAAACGAAATAGGGAAAGTAGCGGACGCTATTTTGTTTACATCGGGTAATATGTCACAGCCAGTCCTAGTCAATCTGAGCGTGTCTTAAAACTGCGTTGTTGCCACGTTGCGCACTAAGAAGTTGTAAACAATTTATTTTGGTTAAAAATTTTTAGCGTTATGGATACAGATACACACTTAATTAATTAAGTACTCTTTTTTAATGTATAAAAGTTTATATTTTATAACTAGTAAAACACCCAATTTCCAGATGTTGGATGGCGCTGCAGCAAAATGAGTTTTAACTATATTGAAAACAAAATTAAGCTAAAAATTGTTGGAAGACATTTAAATACAAAATTTATCTACTTATTATGTCTCTTTCCACTGATCTAGTTGTAATATTACAAAGCCACTATGTAAACTGAAGCTTACCTCACTCTTCCGCAAAGGCTTTAGCTGCGCCTTTTTTCATACTACTTTGTGCTAGTGGCATGAACTACTGTGAGAAAAAACAAAATAGTAAAATTTCGTTGTTGCAGTTTCCTTGTTCTGTTTTGATTGTTTTATGAGGCTATCTGTATTTTTTTCACAGTATTTTATGTGCCTGTTCCCTGCCATCGACTGTGGGTTTTTTAATCTGTATTATGTGATGTAACACACGTCTTGGTCAATGTATAATAATGTATATTAATTAATTAATTTATAATTATGACACATAATGAAGAATTTTTCTTTTTGATTAAGAAACGTTAACTATTCGAGGACCACATTATTAATTCACCTAGTTACTGCCTGTGATGGATCAACAATAAAATCGTTTGATGTTGTAAATGATAGAGCACTAAAAATTATTTTTATAGTTGCTTCTAAAAATCTATGAAGGTTATGTGACAATTATATTTTAGGCAGTTTATGAAAAAAGAAAGCACATTATCACTGTACAGAGGTCCCATTTTCGTTGTAATTGTAGGGTACGTCGGTAACTATTAATGCTAGAGCGTTGCGGTTTCGACATTACTGTATTACTTTTTTGTTCGGAGTTCAGCTGTACCATCGCTATTTTTGTATTGTGTGTTGTTTTAAAGCCATAGCCAACTTTTGAAAAATGTAACATTACTTCAGTTCTCAATATCTCGATTGGCTTTGTACACAAAAAAACTGTAGGGGCATTTTTTTATAGATATTTTTATTCTTAATCCAGTGGCGTTCTCAGAATTCTTTTTAGGGGGTCACATTTTAGAGATATAACACAAATTTGCATGTTTTTTTAATGGAAACATAGTTGGCTTTGTTATGGTTTTTTCTTATTAAGAAAATGTATACATTATTAGGTTTATCTTTACTAATTTTAGTATTCTTCCAATTTTTGTAATAATTTAATGAGATTTTACGTTTTTCAACAAAATGGATGTAATTACTTGACGATAAACAATGCATAGGGATTTATCTCCAAATAGACAATCATTTTCATTAGTTACATGGCCTTCTAGATTACCGATAAAAAATACATGCATCTTATGTATGTGTTTAAATATGCATATATTATTTTTACTGGTTTAAAATTTTTACTTAATAATATAAATTCTTATTCCATAGCCTCCTGCTTGTAAACGTAAAATATGATTAAATTATTTAAAAAAATGAATAATTGCAAAATTAGTAAAAATAAACTTAACAATGTATACATTTTTTAATCAGATAAAATAGGCCTTTACGACCATAGCAAAGCCAATTATGGTTCCCTTTTAAAAAATGTAAGTTTGTGTTATATCTCAAAAATATGACCTCCTAAAAATAAATGAACACCACTGGATTTAAAATAAAAATATCTATAAACAATGTATGTACATTTTTTTCTATCTACATACCCAAGTGAGAAATTGAGAGCTGAAGAAATGTTACATTTTCCCAAAGTTGGCCAAGGCTTTAAAACAAAAGACGTAAAAAATGGCGATGGTATAGCTGAACTCAGAACAAAAAGTAATACAATAATGTCGCAACCGCAAGCCTCTAGCGTTAAGCATTAATAGTTACCGAGATACCCTACAATTACAACGAAAATGGGACACCCTGTACATATAGAATGTCCATGAATTCCACATTCGCTTATTTGTCATATTTGCTTCTTTAAGCATGAAATGAAAACTTGCACTTGATTGCATTTACCTTTAATACAGCACTTGTTAATGTTAATATGAAATAATAGCTTACCCAATAATTCAGAAACCAATATATCTGCCTTTTCAGGAGGCTCATATATCCGCATATCCTGATGAACCAATGTTACTTGATTATTCCATTCATTTTTAACTCTGTCGTACAATGTATTAATTGCATAAGGATTTTTCTCTACTGCGTACACCTTTATATTCCTCTTAATTATGTATGAAGCATTTAAAGATGCCTGTACTAAAGGACCTCTCCCAGCACCAAGAACCATAACAACAGGTGATTCTATATCAGTTGGAAGATCATCCAGGGCCTTTTGAATGGCATTTTGATATTCAACATATTTGACTTGGTCTTTTTCAAATACCTCATAGATATTTGTTTCCAAATGTTCTGACAGCGGTTGCAGAGGGTTCTGAAGATAATCTTCACATCTAAAACAAAAACGTTACATAAAGATCAATCAATACACAGTATGTATCAGAATTTACACCTAAAAGGAAACTGTGACAAACTGTATTCAAATAATGTCTAAAAATGTAGTACAAGAAATTCCAGATGTTACCCTAAGAAAGTTCTACCAGATATTTTAATTGCCCAGTTCCAGACATAGAGGCAGCTTCAATCAGATGTTACTACATTGTGTAGATGAAAATTAGGTTACAGAAATATTATGATTTTAGGTTTAAAATACATGAAGAGATGCCTTTATTTTAACTTTATTTTTACTTGCCATAAGGCTTTCAAAAGTTATAGAAAGTCACTGTGGTCTAAGATGTTTATTTTTAGAAAATAGTATTTCTAAACAGAAACTGATCTGATCATAAAGTGATACAGACTGATTTCAGAAATGTAATAGAATGGCCAAATGATGCCAGACTAAAAAGAGAAGAAAGAAGACAAAGATCCAAAAAATTTTGTCTAGGATGACATTAATATAACTTCAATATGGACAATCTATCAAAACTGATAGATAAATATAACAGAGCAGCACCTCATATTTTATTTTAAGCTAAAAATTTATAATATTTCAGTAATCTAATAACAAACTTCACAATGTATTTATTGTCTCTGTGGAATTGGTTAATTGAAAAATATCTCAACTTTCTTATGGTAGTTGGAACTACGGTTTTCTGTGGGGTACAAGTTGTAGAACATGCTATATGTATCTAAACTAAAATAGTATGCTTACATTTTTTAGGTTTAACCACTTAATTAAATTTGAGGTTAAAAATATATGAAAATATTTTACGCTGAAAACTGATCCATGATGCTCAACGTGGATTGAATCTTGAATTAATTCTTAAAATGACTTCACCAAGTTAAATCCACTATATATTTATTTTGGTAAAGCGCTTTCGGCTAATATGCCATCGTCAGTACCATTATAAATTATCAGAAAAATTACGACATTGTCAAAATTAATAATCTAAACAAGCAATCTTGACTAAAAAAAGGAAAAACTACTTTCAATATGTTCAAATAAAAAAATTTTTATTTGAACACTAATTTTTATGTTGCATTTGAAAAGTAGTTTTTCCTTTTTTAGTCAAGATTGCTTGTTTAGAATTTTAATTTTGACAATGTCATAATTTTTGTGATAATTTGTAATGGTACTGACGATGGCATATTAGCCGAAAGTGCTTCACCAAAATAAATATATAGTGGATTTAACTTGGTGAAGTCATTTTAATAATTAATTGAAAATATTTTACTATTATACAGGATCATCATAAATGATGGACCCATTTTTTTTTAAATTCGTTTTATCAAAGTTCCAATCCAAAATTAACAATTTATGTAGCCATGAAGATACTTCCAACAGAAGGTTAAGTGTGGATATTTTTTTAATACTTAAATAGTAAGGAGTGCTGTGTAATTACATGCATATGAATGTCATATTTGGCTTATCTGAAATATTAACGTTTCATTGGTGCTAGAAATTGCTTTGAAAATTATTCTTGTAAGGACCCAAATTTGAGGTCAGTCTTAATATGATTTCAACAACAAATAAATATGTTAGCAGAGAGCAATGATTTCTATTTAACCTTGGGGTTGTAAAGATCCTAAATATACTTGTGTTTTAACTATGTTACATTAAAGATAATTATTACCAGACTGTTAAAATGAGAAGATTTCCTACCTTCAGTTCTCAAGATATTAATTCCTTTAAACTTTTGGGTTTTAATTTAACCCGAAGTATGGTATAAGCACTTTGGATATGTTGTACAAGAGTACTAGGCCGTAGGAGTGAGAAAGTGTTTTTATATAGTTTTTGAAAAATTAATTTATCTAAACTCAACATTTGTAATTCAGTGTCAAGGACCCAAGTAATAGTAGATGTTCTTTAGGTATTATAAAAGAGGGAAATTGTAATAGGCTGTTAAAAGAGAAAAATCGACTACTATGTTTTGGCTGCTATTTTCATGGCAGTGTACACTCGTTATGAGTTTTGAAAAACTTTTGTGGTGCACAAAATCTGCAGGTGCATAGCCAATTGTTTCAACACGATGACATAACAAGTCATATAGCCAGACCCTCGTCATTTCACTAACATTTAGAAAACAGAACTATTACTTGTAGAATGGATTTCAAGTACCCTACCCATTCAACTGATCTGATATTGTCTTCAGGTGCACATAGTTACGGTATACTTAAGGTATTTTATTTAAAAGATATGCTAATAAATATTAAGGAACTTAGGCAATGTCAAGGATTTGAAAAATCATTATGACGCTGCTTGGACTCTAACGATATACATTTATTCTACTGAATGCTGTATTTTCCTATTTAAATAATTTCAATTTGGTTTTCATTTTCTAAGTAGGTTAGCTATTTTTAGAAAGCTATTAAAATATCTTAAAAGATGTAGTTTATTGTAAAACAATTTTTACTAAAGTTTTCTGTTACTATTATTATTATTTTCATACATACCCTTGGACAAATTCAGCAACTGCATCACCTTTATACAACTTTTTCCCCAAAAATTCCATGTAGGCACAATAATGTTTATAAGTATGTCCATCTAAAGTCGCACCTTTGATAATGTATTGCACATCAACAGACATGAACTTTTGAATAATTTCCTGCAGCACTTTTGGCAACACAGGATGCCTGTGCTGGTTAGTTACAAAAAGTGAAGTGGAAATTACTAATGCCTTCACTGGTTCTCCAATCCACCTATCTAATTCTGCTGCAGATGGAACTTGTTTAACATCTGGAAGTTCGAGAACTAGTCCCAACCGTTTATCGTAGTGACAATACCGTCGCAAGTCATTCCACCATTCCCAGCTATCATCTTGCTCTTCCGGGTTGTACAGTGGTGAAAATCTTGAAGGATGGACCATTGGTATTTCAACCCAAACCTGATAAGTCATCCCAACTGTACCAGTGAGCATCTTATCATAAATAAGTTTAGCCAGGTTGATGTTGCAAGCTTGTTTTAAAGATAACATCACAGCTGGAATGCCTAAATGACTGGCAAAACCTAATTCCTGATTAAGTTGTGCGATATCCTTTTCTCTCACACTTTCAATTTCGCTATCTACCTCCAATCTAGGTGAAAGAATACCTGAGAATAAAAAAAAACACTAAATGGATTAAAACAATTCTAGAATAGCTATAAAAAAGAAGACAACGAGTTGTGCCACATTTTTTGACATAATCTGATAGGTAGAAAGGTGCAAATTACCTCGGAGATTTGTGGAGGGGGCTTTATGGAAAGTACCATTTTGAAAATTCCTGATACTTAGGAAGCCTTTACTATTGTCCCTTTAATCCATTAAAATTTCATATAAATTAGCAAGATATTCTTCGAGATGTTCAGTTTCATTTTAGTTGTTTCATAGGTGTTTTTGTACCAAAAATATAAAAGGCTACTCATTATTAAGCGAAAAAGGCAAATGTATACTGCTTTTTATTAATAAATTTTAAAAAACAGCAAGAATTAGGTGAAAGTGCATTAACAAAATGTGTTCTGCCAAATTACATTCACATACCATACCACAATTATGAGTACAAATTAAATCAATAACCATGATTGAGATGCTGAAATTTAAAACTAAATTATTATACACCACTAGTGTCAAATAAAGAAGCTGTTAGTTATATTAATTTATTCACAACAGTTATTAAAGAATGTAGTTACTATGATTTAATATTTAAATATAAACAAAGATGTCAATTTATTCTAGTTACAAATATCACATGGCTTGACTTGATATTATGGGTTGTAGGTTTCATATGCAGCAAAGATGGTTTTGCAAAATTCAGGCTCTTGGATTATTCGGTGAATGTAACAGTACAAATAGTCATGTAGAGACTTACTTGAAACTTTTATTTGATATGCAGTTTTTGAACCCTAATGAAGTTGAGAGTTTTTATTTAATGCCAAATGACTACAGCATTAGAAAATTGAGAAATTATCTGCTAGAAACATATACAAGCCAGGATCTTTATTTTCACAGAGTATTTAGGCTTGTCAGTCTGATGAACCGGGCAATAAACTGTTGCGAAAGCTTTTTAAATAATAATAAAAATAATATCTTTTTTTGTTTGATAAGAAAAAATAACATTCAAAGTATACGTTCGTAGGCGCAGTTCAGTTAATGCTATTTTTCAACTGAACCTAAACGTTCACTAGCATTTTTGTTATGCCAAAATTAATGGTGTCCATAGGAATAAAAAATATATACAGAGGAAAATTTTAAAACGAAATGAATATTTTGCAGAAAGATCGGAAAAATTCAAAATAATATCTTTTCTAGGTTTACATATTACAGGACTTAGTCGCTACTATTTGCCTAAACAAAGTGTTACTTTTGTAAGTATAATGAATGTGTTTTGCTATTTTATTTAATGTTTCCTTTATCTCCTCCTACTGATTTGTATTTTTATTACTTAAGTAAATAACTGCACCAGTTTGTATAAAATTATGTACTTGTGGATGAACATAAGTTTTCAAAATAATTTTTGTAAATAAAATCATAAAAATGTTTATTGATATAGCTCTGTTCGTTCATACTTTTCCTACCTATGTACCTGACCAAACCTGCATATTTATAATAACTCGATTAGTATATTAATTATCGTGGAGCAACTGTTCTAAAGAATCTACCTAAAGATGTGGCACAAGTTGGAACCTCTGATAAAAACATTTCAATAACAATGCAGTACAAAATAAATAAATAAATGCATTTTGTTGCATTACTTAATAAAGCTAGTTTAGAAAAACAGTTTAACTTGAACTGAATTCTGATTCCAACGCGAAGTTTTACGAAAGCAATGATGTAAATGCTAGTTGAAATTATTTTTGAATTGTTTGGTGTTTAAAATAAACTAAGGGCCGGTTGCACAAACGCGGATCAGTTTGATGGCAGTGTTAACCTCGGATTAAACCATGGTAATCCGAGGTTAACACTGCAATCAAATTGATCGGCATTTGTGCAACTGGGCCTATAGGTATAAAAATAAAAAACAGATTTGAGACCATCGGTGTACAGGACATTTTAAAATAAAATCGGGTCTGTTCTGCTGAAATCGACATCTCTGGCAATCCAGTCTGCAGTATTGAATGGGCCATATGTTAACAGAAGCTTCCTTGGTTCAAAATAAGCCGAAATAAACCAACTTAACTTAGATAAATTTTACCTTCTTACCAAGCTATAGCCCTTCAAAGTTATTTTTTGTTATTCTATTTTATTGACAGCTCTTTTGTTTTTTAAAGTAAATACAATTTGAATAAATCACAGATTATTATTTTGTTTCTGCAATATTTAATAATTATAAAACGTTTCCTCAAAAACTATTGGATTTACTTCGAAAAATCGATTTAAATTTATCCCTGCATGCTAAAGAAATCTAATGACCATAAAACAATTCTAAGCTAGTAAGCGTATTTCATTGTTTTGACATTCCAGTCAATATGATTACGTAGGATGACAATGCCAAAGAAAAAGTTTGTGACACCTCACAGCAAACAGAAGAATATTTATTGCTCATTGGAAAGTACATGATTTATTCGTGAATGTGGTCAACTGTATAATTACCAGCAACCCTAATCATTTTTGACATATCTGTAACAAAAATTAAATACCATCGTTATGAGCACTATAAAGGGGGATATTTTATGAAATGGTTTGTTTATGCTTCATAGCCGATAATGAGTGTGCACACCAGATCTGTAGACCTGACACATTATGGCTGGGTTGCACAAACGTGGATCAATTTGTTCGCGGTGTTTATCGGATCAAACCATGGAAACCACAAATATTAAGCGTTCCTATTGGTGCTGCCATGGTTTGATCCGAGGTTAACACCACAAACAAATTGATCCACGTTTGTGTAACCGGCCCTAAATCAGATGATACCATAGATGTAGCATAAGAACAAAGTACTTGCACGCTTCAGCTTACCTACAATTAATCTATTCCAGTCAGATCCTGTAAGTGCTCTATCAGTTCTACTGATTGCTAATGGAGGATTTTTAGCTAGCATATTTCTTTCATAACGTGGATGTATAAAATGGGTAACGATGAAATGATATCCATTATCACTCGCTTCTTTCAGTGCTTCGCCTATACTTCCTGGGCATTCTATCAGTAAACCACATGACATGCGTTTCCGTTTATCCTTAGTCGCATCCTCTGTACAGGTGGCGGAGTCTTGCGATTCACACATGTTTATAACCTGTATTTGAGAGAGGTTATAGTTTTGCATGTGTGAATGTAAGATGGAGTTCAAGTTTTACAGAATCACAATCTAATATGCGGTAGTAGTTAGTCAGTGTTCCACTCACATGAGATAAATTCTGAGTATCTTCCTATGATTAATATTAATTTTGATACAAAATTTGATAAATGCCGTTTAAAAAAGCCAGCCCGCCTAAGCCAAGGTCAAACATCAAACTTACATCAAATTTCACTCGGTGCAAAGAAACTTAATGTGCTTAAAATCCCTATTTGCGTACTTGCATTGAGGCGCTGTTGCCAGTTTTACATATTAATCGTAAGAAAAATACCTAGGCACAGCATAAATAATATTGATTTATATGCTCAGACCATGTATAGTTGGTTGCAGAATTCATCAAACGGGTTGTTTTAGTTTATATCGTCCTTAACAAGATAATTCCGGCTTTACTTATGGAACTACAGGATGATAAAAAAACCGTTAATAACCTTTTTTATTATAAAAACCTTATTAACATCAACAATMATAAAACAACAATTAATAACAATAATATGGTGTTTTAGCAATAACGTATTCAATTGGTTTCGAAGTTGCCTCCCTTGGCGACGATACATAGCGCCAGACGTATCTTGAAATTTTCCGCGATGGGCCGCAAGCCGCAGGTCCTCCGGTGACAATCGGTTCCACTCCTGATGCATCGACCGCTTCAGCGACTCCAAACTTTTGTAGCTTGTAGCACAGGCCCTGGTCTCCAGAATGGACTACAAGCTGTAGTCCATCGGATTGAGATCCGGCGAGTAGAGCGGGCATTCCAACGACGAGAAGTCACATAATAAACAAATACTAACCAGAATACGCACTCCTGTCAGCACACTATACTTTTTGTCTCCCGGCCGCCATTTTGTCAGGATATAAAGATGAATTTACACGATTATAATAAAGGTTACTTTACAGTTCTGTCGTAGAAGTTTTTCTATTGTTGTGTTATCCTTAGGTACTTTTAAGATATGTACTGTTCATATCACTGCAGTAAAATTATGTTATTACATATCAGCAATCATCTTCAATTTTTGATCACCTTCGAATCTTGTGGATAATGCCAAAGGAAGTACCTCGTGTGTTTGTCAACTGACGTAAGTGGATGAAGAAGCAAGAATGGTACTGCATGAGGTTGTAATCGTTTGTGTAAATAATTTAGAAAGATTTTCTCTTCAAAATGTTAACTGCACACTCTATACCATCAATGAAGATTTTCCACATGTTCCATTAGGTTATCGTCACCACACGTTGTTGCTCACTGTTTAGCTGTGTTTTAAATATTAAGTCAAATTAAGCAAAACCATCACCCGCAACAGCAAACCTCTGAACATCCTTTGAAAAGCTAAAAAACGTAGTCTTTTCCAGCATACCTACGTCTGCTGTTGCACTGCATTACAGCACAAACATGTCCGCCAACACTACGTTGCATTATTATAAATTATAACAATCACCCAAAAGTGATAAAGACATACAAAACTTAAAGTAAAAATACGTAATTTACATAACACATGTGTAATCGTTTTACACCGGTGAGCGATTGACACTTGTCAGTCAGTGTCAGTATCCACAAAACATGGCGGATTGAAACTAAGTGGACCCTTCCTCACATCCAGAGTGCTTATTCTGGTTGTTTTATTTTTATGTGCCCGAGTGCCTGAGTCGTTTCGCTTTGTGAGCTGGTGCGGAGTCCTGCTGGAACGTCCAATCCGCATCGCCCAAGAGCTGCTCGACCCACTGAAGTAAGACGGCTCACGGAAGTACGATGGCCTCGATAATGTCGTGGCGATAGACTTCTTGGTTGATTTTTGACCGTTTGATCCACGAAAACGAGGGGGGTTTTGCCGCTGGCACAAATTTCTCCCCAGACCATCACTGACGCGGGGTTTTGGCGGTGTTCCACAATAGCTGGCGTGCCGCGAGACTTTGCGGGCCAGATACTACCGTTTTGGCGGTTGCTACATGGTGAACGACAACCACCGGGCAGCAGGGATTGTCGAGTGTTACATTAACAAGTGTTGCATTCATCTCTTAGATGGATGGACCCAGTTTATCAACTAATAGTCGTTTTAGCTTTTGGAATCAACTGCACTTTCAGGGGTCGTTATTTCCTTGTTTATGTCAGCACTGACATCTATTGCCTTTTCTAGACCAGCGGACAGTTGGCAGTGAATAACCTCTCGGGCAATAAGGGACTCCGACGTGTTAGTAGTAGTACACACAGAAACGTTTGTTAGAAATGTAGTACCATCACATGAAACTTTCAATTCGAAAAGTGCATCATGTAATATCTCGATAACGTTCCGAGTGAAATCTGTTAGTTTTAAATGAGCTAAACGGTGGCGACACTAGGTTGTCAAAAGGATCTATTCCTCCACTCGCACAACCGAAATAGTGAATTCTGACTTTAGTTGTAAATCTTGCCAACAACGATGGATGGAACAGATGACGATTAGTCGGTAATAAAGTGTAATAAATGTATTTGCATTTGCATTTCAACCTGCTGGTCTTTACACCCTAAGCACCGCATTGTTAGCAAGATTTACAACGTAAAGTCAAAAGTCACTATTTTGGCTAGACGAGTATAAGCAATATTCGAATAATCGTCTTCGTCCGTTAACAAATCATAAGTAACTTGATGAATTTTTTAGTTGCAGATGTGTTAATAGCTAATACCTTATAATATAATATACGGGGAACATCCCATCTCCGCAATGTAACTGAAGTAAAGTAAACATCTCCATGAGTGCGAGAGAGAAAGAAGATGATTTTCTATCTTTGTATACCGCTTGTACAGAATGCGCATGGCATACTAGAAGAGAGACACAGAGAGACAGCTGCAGCCTGGCGGCAACCGGCAAACGCTTTTTGGACAAGGAGATGCTTGAAGCCAATCAAATGCTTGCTTTTCGAGTCTGCGTACTTTTAGTCGTCGGATTACAAGGATGGGACATATACCTATTCTTTTCTACATGTTTGCTTCAAGGGATATGCCTCGTTCCCCGTATATGTTTTATTATAAGGTATTTGGTTAATGGAGCTGACTTTTTTGTACAGGTATATTTAGTACAGCATCATTTATAGTACACATATCACAAATGAACGTCATATATACTTACTTGTTTCGGTACATAATGCGTTGCGAGATATTACTTCAGTAAAGTTGCAAGGTAAAGTGCTTCAGTTTTACTTAACGAGGTACTACATCATACGGTTTGGATAAGACGATAAGAGCATCTGCATACCTATACATACAGTACAAATACTTTAGAAAGCATTAAAGAAAGTAATATTTGGAAGGCAGAATTTTTTTGGGTATACATATGTTGAAAACTTCCATAACGAAAAGTGTATACTTCAAGAATCAAGACATATTAAATGTGTTGTATTGTTATATCAAAGCTACCGTTAGTTTGAGTATTATTAAACGAAAATCTATACCCTTAACTAAAATTTTTTTTGTTAAATATTTGCAATGCTAATTATTGCAAGGAACCAGCTACATAACCAGGTATGATTTCAGGTCGGGCAGCCGAAATTTTATTTACTTATTTTATTATCTACAAGCGCAAGATAGTATCTTTTTAAGAGAAAACTGCAATAACGAATTGAAAACCTTAAAAATACGTTTTTACTTTTTTAAACGATTAAGTATTTTAAGTGGTAGATACAGTAGTATTTTTTTAGAGAAGGAAATTTTTTTCAGAGTGGGCAATACTCACTTTTTTGCACCCTCTCTAGGAACGGGCTTGTTAGGAACAAACCATAGTTCATTTATCAGTTATGGGTCGATACAATTATATTTTGACACAATATCCTTAGCCAGTGAACAGTAATTTAAAACCTTTTCTTCCTAATATTAATTTTACTTAGGTACTAAACAACTAAACACAGTAAACACTACAGCGATTCTTCTTTTTTTATAATGGTACGTTTATACAATAATCGATGTAATTCTTTTTTTATGTGTATTTATTCATAAGGATAATCAGATTGTTCATTTATTTACACCAATTCCTGGTATTCACTTCTCAACCTAAATATATTTTCATGTGTATAATAAGATGATACGCAGCTTATTTCATAAAATATGGTAATCTTTGTTTTTCTTATTCTAATTATTAAAATAAATACAATGTTTGCTTGCTTGCGGTAAATGAAGTATCTTTCTTTGAGAAAAACTGAAAGGTTGAAGTGACATGTAGTCACTTGCAGAAATTTGCTTCCTTACAAATCTTAATTTAATGTACCTATACAATAAACAATATAACCTTACACCTAAATTAAATAAAAAGATCAAGCACGTGCAGGTTTATCTGCTACCCTGGAAGCACCTCTGTATAGCGTGATGCATACACTATAATATGGACAAACAATACAGAAGAAAAAATAACAGTGTAGTGAAGTGGTTGCAAGCCGTAGGGGATCAAGGGAGCGAAATGCTCCGCCCATGAGCTTAGGTAAGGCAGGGTACCGCCCTACGTCGGGACGCTCGCTCGGGGTCTTGTGGATATGCAATCGGCCATCATGGCGCTATTACGCCGGTGAGGGTGTATATATTTTTCGCGACCCCTGTATGTTAAGTTTTGAAGAGTTTCGATCGCCATGTCGATAGCGTCCTTCTTTTTTATTGGCGAAAGCTTTATTGGGCTCCCCTTCACAAACATGTCTGCTGTATTTCTGGATGTTTGTACTTTTGCTACGCTGCCATTTAGGAGAAATAAGCATGTCATTTCTTTGATTATTACTATTATTTATAAATAGATTATGAAAACTAATAACTTTGAGTACCTGAGTAAAGCACGTAGATAATAAATTCTGCGAATCCTCGTAGAAGGATTTTCACAGTAAATTAACAAATAAGGACGTCAACCTTACTTGTTAAAACGTTTTTTGTTCTTCAACTATGATTATTAGTATATAAAACGTTAAAGAGGGGTACTTAACTTTGAAGCGGAAGCTTTTCTGATATTCAGTTCCAAGGTTTTAAAAATCCAAGTAGGTAGGTAAAAGTTTCCTGGTGGATGAAGCATTAAAGTGTTTTCATTTGTACACTATATTTTTCTATTTAATACCCATCCAGTATCTATCCCAAAAGAACTTAATGGCAAATTAGCAAAATTTATTGAATTCGTAAGTTAAGTACAAATAATGAATGTTTAAAGGAGACAGGTACAGTACAAGAAAATCAAAGTAAACGTTCGAAGTAACCTTTTGCAATAATCCTATCCGAAACTGAAAGTGATGGGCAACCTTTACAAAAATATGGCATGGAATTTTTTGGATTTAGTTACGAACTAGAACCAAGATGGTATTAATTTGATTTATTAAAATAGACTGCTTTTTTAAATACCAGCATAAGAAGTAGTAAAAGGGGTGAAATAAGGAAATCTAGGAGGTCAATCGATAATTTTCGTACGACCAATCCATTTGGTAGCAAATACCTACTTGGCTTAAATATTCGCGTAGCATGCTTGCAAAATGGGGTGTTGCACAATTTGTTTTAGCAACGGGCGTTAATAAACAAAAACCGGTTTAGCAAACCTGAGTTTCTCTTTCTAACGCGAACGTGGTGGGTGTCATGTAAATTGTTGGTGCAATTTGATACAAATTTGACGCTTGCGCGGTTTGACGTTGTAACGGTTCAAAATCCACGTTCGAAGCTATAGCTCATTGTCACCGTTTATAAAAAAAAGTCTTAATATTTCCAAATACCAATTCATAAAATTTCTAGTTAAAGATCACTGTTTCATTATTTGTGTGTATTCTTCGCACGAGA
Organism: Rhyzopertha dominica; assembly: GCA_025024175.1. Classification (NCBI taxonomy): domain Eukaryota; kingdom Metazoa; phylum Arthropoda; class Insecta; order Coleoptera; family Bostrichidae; genus Rhyzopertha; species Rhyzopertha dominica. The sequence continues at coordinate 32,643,434 of QCXZ01000003.1, forward strand.
AAGATGGCTCTAGGCGTATGTTTTGGGGACATGGGCTTTTTCTGTATTCGACCGGTTCTTTTTTTGCGCGCTGATAAGCCAGGGTTCGGAAAGAAAAATGCTTTGAATTAGTATCGAAAACAGCTTGTGGTTTAACGTGAATATAGCGATAGGGCAAGTGTAAAATCTTCATTAAGATTCCTTGTGATTGAGGGAGGTACCACCCTATTCGCTCAAGGAAGTGTCCAGTTGGTTGTTTTGAGAGTAAGGTCCTGGAGCTTCGATCTGTCGTTCGGCAGGATTCAAATTCACAAACCACGTTCCTCGCGGAAATCAGAGCAGAATAACGGATTCCAATCAAAACCCTCGACAGAAGAGGTAACTATTTAATATTTTTCGGTGATTGCTGTGTCTAGTGCCAATACGCATCGTCTTATCCTATTTTAGGGTTTTTAATCCCTGCGTAAATCGCTTTTGTATCGCGGTGTCTATCATCTACGTGCCCTTGTCAGAGAGGTGCGCTCCTGTTCCCGTTTGACCATCGGATCTGTGGGACATCCTGAAGGATTGGGTCACCGTATTAACATCCTGTACGATCGTCATCCCGGCCCATTCCGAAGCCGTCTAGAGAGCCACAATTCGCCCTAAAATTCGTGAAGCATTTATAGGAAAACCAGATAAGTTGCATGACAAATGTGTCTTACAGTTTTTTTGACTAGTCGCGAAAACAGCATATTTATAGACGCTTGCATTTAATTAAATCAGCTATAGTTTTTCTAGATTTATCGAAACGCGTAACTATTGGTAATTGTTTGATTTATTAAGTAATTGTAGAAAACGTTTATTTGTAAACTGAACGTGTACACGTACAGTGAAGAAATTGAACATTTTATTTGTTTCTTTTTTTGTTTTGTCAGAAAAGTATTGACACAATAATTGAATAGTTATTTATCCGAGCGATCAAATCGACGGAGATTTTTTTGATGTGTTTAATTATTTTGTTGATTATGTAGATGAACTTTTAGTCATCGATTTGCGCTACGGATTAGTTATTTTTTTGTGAGTGTTGCCCTAATATTTAGTTGCATACTTACCTGTAATTATACTTTCATTCACGGGAGATATTAAATTTATTTATATATTACTACTGCTTTTATCAATAATTACAAATCGTTTGTGTACCTACCTGGAATTTCTTGGTTTATTCCGCTACGCAAGGGGGTAGTTAAACCAAGTGACGCTCAGGCAAGTCTTTGCTTTTAACCCAGCCCATCTCCATTGGGTTAGCTGGCATCTACCCTGTGTATGCTCCGGTAGGGGATTTATTGGCTTGTGTTAGTTCTAATATAGTTATTTAATTGTTATAATTGCTTTTTGCGTCACATAACGTATTCGTCATTTATTGCACTCATGAAAATAACATGTTATTAATGTGATCTGAGACTAACACAGGCAAAAATGTTGGGAAAAACTATTATGTGGATAATAGCAACGTGAACTTAAATTACAAACGTACACTTTATCTGAATAGAGAAGAACACAGGGCATCATCAATGACGTCATGCGCACAAACCATTTTTAGCACGCGACACCAACCGTTGCTAGGTAACGATACCATTCAGTGGCGTGCTCGCATTCGTCTAATTCAACGTTCGAGTTTCGTTTCGAGTAGACGGTCAGAGTCAGAGTGTGTGTTTTTATTATTGCGTTTCGCATTTACTGTTTATACAGCACGGTCTCTTTGGTTTGTCTGCATAATATATCCTTCTATTTTGCTGTGCTGCGTATTGTATTGTAACCTATTAACTGACCCCTATTAACACCACGACGGCGGCACTGGTTATGACGTGCAAATCGCGCATGCAAATGATGACGCTCCTGTATTCTTTTCTATTCAGATGGAGTGTAGCTCGCAATCTATAATACGTGACAGAAAAAGCAAAAGTAGAATTATTCATAAAAATAGTTTCGTTTAGCGCAAGTAAATAAATCAGCTATTCTACGTATTTAGATATAGATACTTTTATCTGTTCTCGTATCGTATCGCCATCCCCTGCGGCCATAACAAGGTGACCAACCGTCCGGATATAGCCCAGATAGGTTTGTATTTTTGTTTATTAGTCCGTATTTAATATGGTATCCAGAATTGTCCGGATTTTCAAAATTTTGTTTGGATTAGTCCGTTTTTTATAATTTTGGCTAAAAATGTGCACATGGAATTTTACTTTTTCATTGTTGCCAATGGTCTTTTTATGCAGTCAGGCGTAGCTATAACTTCATAGTTTCATCTTTCACATTAATGTCAGCCACAGACATCTTATCTATTATGTATAGAAGGCTAATCGTTATGGCATGCGCGAGAAAATATTCTACCGACCTGTAAGTCGCCATATTGCTGGTTCGTAGGGCAGCGAGTCTGCGCGGTAGCTCGTTGGTGTGACAAAGTGAATGCTGAATGGCTTTTGGCGAGCTCTGCGGCAGGTTCTGTTTGTGGTAACATTTGCATGCAGTTTCCATATTATAATTGCAGACACTAAATGGAATACAGTACCGCAACGTCCGTTATATTTGAAGTAAAGGTTTTGGCGGGAACATTCAAATTTACCAATGTACATTGGGTAATTTGAATGTTCCCGCCAAAACTTTTACTCCAAATATGGCGGACGTTGCTGTACTGTAATCCATTTAGTGACTATAATTATAATATATACTGTGTATGCGTCTGGCTCTTACCTACCTGAGGATCATTTATCACAAAATTTTATTACAATAAACTTCTCCTTCAGCACGCAATTGCGTAGCCGGCATAAGCCAATGCCTGGCCATCCCTCTTTATCCTATATTACAAATAGCACCATTAAGGCGTCCGGATTTTCTGGTTTGGGAAGTTGGTCACCTTACGCCATAATAAGTCAAAACAAATTTTTTTACAAATTTTGTAACTTTGGGTTGTGGAGGTATACGCAGAACCAATTTAATTGAAACGGCTTCTTCCACAATTTATTATTGCGTTAATTATTTGTATGGTAATACTTAAGCATAATCTGCTATTCGCTTCCCAGGCAGTGATCCCATACATTAGTATTGATTGGATAGATTTTTTTTACTTTTTGAAGGAAAGCGATATGTATCTAAACAATTAAAATTGAATATTAAAAATATTATTAAGGAGTTCTTTTTAGTATTACTTATATATTTAATGCATTTTGTTTTATGCACTTTTATAGATAACTTTTTCCTTAGCAGCTTAGTGATGCAGCCTGCAGAATACGTCCTGATTTACCAGTATGGTCAAGACTTTTTATGTTTCATCTTGTATCGCAAGTGCGATATCATCGGCATAACACACTATCTTACATATAGCTAAATTCTAGTAGTTTACGATGGTCATGTCAAAAATCCTGCACACAAAAATACAGCACGCAAATGAAACGTATATTTTAAAAAATTGCAATAAGTCGTTTAATATAAACAACCTTGCATATCCAAAATACATTACCATTGCTTTGGCAATAATCTAATGTCGTTAAATACGCCATTTTTGTAAAAGTGTTTCTTTCCATTGCAGGAACAGAACAAAATCCGGAGGATTCATGTCAGGGCTGCACGGGGGGGGGGGATGCGATGTGGMAGAATTTTGCAACACATTACGTCTTTGTTAAATAGCTATATTATATTTGCTTGTTCTGTATTTTGTTTTCTTTTGCCTGCTGCATGTTGCCTACAACGACAAACATTTCCTCGAAGAAGTTAAGTTTCTTAACGCCTTTTCATTGAAACATCCGCTGAATGTAAACTTGTAAGATATTACACCCGTTAGATTTTGCGGCCGTCAGCACAATAACTTCTGCTCCCCCAGTCGGACCGTAAACAATTTCATTTGGCCGAAATAACGAACAATTTTTTTTACCTTTTATTTCGATAGCGTAAAGTATAAAGTTTCATTCAACTTGCATTAAATCTCTTTTGTTTTCATTGTTTCAGTTTTGGTGCCCCCGTGGGACCCGTTCAATGCGTACCGCATTATGTAGGCCAAAATCATTTCTAAAGCCTCACGTTCGTACGGGAGAAACAATTGTCACTGTTGCTACTTATAAAAAACAAAAATCAGTTATATGATGGAGAGAAAAAAACCTTCATTTCGCTGTGGTAATTTGCATAACATGCATATTGAATTAAGAAGGGTGACGAAGAGATGGGGTGGGCCCAGTGGCGGCGCCGGCGTTTGGGTAAAGTTGATAAGTATATGTGCTTGGTCTGTGAGATGTGTATTATATAGTTTGATGTTTAAATGGTACTTTACTCACATAAATATAACATCGTTAAACTAGATTTAAAATGAAGTGGTGAAATGACACGTCTGCTTAACAAATAATTATAATTCGATGACTTCTTTCCATTTCATTTATTAAATTGCAAGGCGCCAGGGCGATTTTGAGCGATCCTTTGAGGCTATAAAAAATTAAATATAATTAGTTCAATGTTTTTACTGTTACCGCCGCGATTAAATGTAACAAATAAAGTTTGTTTTATCAGTAAATTGCTAATGTTATGTTATTATTTGATTATGAACAAAGATAATTACTAATCCTACAAAATAGTAGTGTCTAATATTATTTTTGCACACAATTTGTTAGCACAACGAATTTATGCCATCAACTCAATACTTTTTAATGAATGAATGAATGAATGAATGATTTGTTCTGAATATAGTAGAATGTTGGGTTATACTGAAAAATAACAAAGAATTTAAAAATTTTTGTTTCTTTTATTGCTGATTTATTCTTTGTCAGTTCATTGTAACTATTTTTACACCAGCAACATTACTGAGCCGTCTTAAGCGGCGTGGAGGGTAAATTTTGAAAAAACTCAAAAGATGACTCTGTAATTTTCTTTAGGATGGTTCTGTGATGAATGTAAACAGAAAGAAAAGTAAGAAAACAATTATTTATACATGAAGTAAAAAGTAATAGAAATTATCAGAATCTTGCGTTGGAATGCTACGGTTACAAAATAAAAAAAAAATAATAAAGAATGAAAAGGGTTTACAAATAATACAAGCTGCTTCCCTTTATAAGAGCGATAATGGTAAGTTAATAGGAAAACGAGGCAAAATTCGTTAGATCTGGAGAATACTGAATCAAGAAGCAGATATGTAGACGAACGAGATCGAAATGTAATGCGATGAACCCAAACAAAGGGTTGTTACGGAGACAGAGGAAAAGTTGTAAAAGGCTGAGAAGAAGTGGAATCTTAACAGAATATAGTGTCTGAATATGGACGGGAAAAATATAAGAAGCAAAGTGTATGAATTCAGTCAAGAAGTGAGGCGGCTCAATAGAGGGCCTGAAATAGTAGTATATCAGTAGTAGTGATTCCATTAGGTATATAATATAAGCTGGGCGATACGGTAAAATAGGGCAGTTACAGAAGAATCGCATTATCGGATTCAGATTATAAGATATTAGCGACGCTAACTAAAAAACATCAGATTATAGAATTTTTCGACAGGTGTGATGATTGGCGAATATCAACGTAGTTTTCGAAGGGGACGTTCGGTAATCGACTGTCATACATTCACTCTAAAAGAGATACAAACTACATGCTATAAGAAAGTGATTCTCGCGATGTTTATTGATTTTAAACGAGCATTCGCTCTGTATGTTTAGATTTTATGGAATATCTGGAAGTACTTAAGAATCTGATTGATGTGGTGTATGGAAGCATTTGACTGAAAATCAAAGCAGTCCGTGTTTCAGATTTACTTGAAGTGAGGACAGGTTTTAGACAGTACGATCCATCCGCAATGGTGTTATTTATTCTGGTGGACTTTGACGAATAATACTCATCGATGATATGTGGTGCTCTTAATATGAACAAAAAGGCAAGGTACTGGGCTATTCATAAATACAAGCAGAACAAAGTTCCTTGCTTCCTTTTTTGTCTTAAAACACAGCAAAGAAATAGAATTGATATTGGTAAAACGAAGCAAATAACAAAATTAAATCTAGACGATTAAGAAAAACTCGGAAAGAACAGTGTTTTCACCTTTTCGGGGGAGGAGGAGGGGTTAGGTTGACTACCTACTTATGAATTAAAATTAGTCCATAACAAAGCATCCATAAAATACTCCATACCACCTCAAAGCCTGCTGCCAAGGCTAGGACGCTTGCAGAGGATGGACGAAGGAAGAATTACAGAGGTATGCTAAAGCTGCTTCGAACAAAATAGACACGATGTCCAACGAGACCATGGATTGAGACAATGAAGACTAATCTTGAAAAGAAACGCCGAAATAATTGCCTGTTTCATCAATTAAACTCACATTTGCTGTTGATTATCAGTTTGCTTATTCATTAATATGAACAAGTCTACTCCATATATCCATTATAGGGTGACACTGAGTTGTGCAAAGATTTTAAAGCTCAATGATATCGATCTAGAAATAACGGATGTTCGTGCAAAAAAGTCGTCAATTCGCTTATGACTAATAAAAATATTTGTTTAAGCAAGCGCCTGTTAAATTTAATTCTTATTTCTTCGAAAATACTTCATATATTGACGAAACCTGTCACTGGAATGATCAAACTGAGAGAATATTTGTCCAGCTTTCAGAAAAAGCAGGCATTTTCTAGTAAATTAAACCACTTTGGAATAAAGAATGACGGCTAGTTTGAAAACTTATGTTCAACACATTTCAAAAGCTGTCCACGGAAAATGTTCATGTAAAATAAAATTTGTTCGCGCCTATTTAACATGACATTCACAAATTAGCATATCACTTTTTCGCGTCATCTTCGCCCGTCATTAAATCATAAGCTACTTGATGACCTTTATGGATTATGGAAATACACTTGACGCAATTTGTATATAGCTTTGTGATGTCATTTGCTTTTGGTTTTCTAGGCCAAGTGAAATAATAGTGAAATGCATTTTTGTAGTCATTTGTGTTTGTGTGTATTAAGAAAAATAAAATGGGACGCCACTGCGCGGGGTATCCGCGCGATGTGTCAGAATGGAGCGAGAATGTTCGACTCCCTGCTCTAAACAATTGAATGGAAGAATTATGAAAGTGTCCAGTTTGAAAAGGTAAGTCGCATTTGCATATGGGTCATGCAGACGCTGTGTGCACTTCTATGCAAATTAGTCGTGGATCTTGTAAAAACCTTTCAAGTGGAGCGACACTGAGACAAAAACCCGGTACGGTTGTCGTTTATTTTAATGGAACAATGGATCCCCGGTAATCACATGCATGCGAAACCTGTCTTCGCCAGATTGTTTCCGCATCCTGTTGGATCGCCGGGGCTATGGGAAAGATTTGCGGGAAGGTCGCGACGAAATCCGATATCGATTCGATGTTGTTTAGCTAACCATTAGCTAATTTGTTTTCGTGCTAATAAGGGTTAAATGTACGAAGGGATGAGCTGGTGAATTCGGCATGTTCTGCGTGCAGCTAAATTGGCTTTGGTATTAAAGTAAAAGAAATAAGGTAAAGTTACTCAATTAACTCACTTCGTTGAACTAGTATTGATGTAAGACATTTCAAAGGCACTCTCCCCAAATTTGGGGAAGTTTATGGTAATGTGCAGGGATCTAGTATGCAACCTGCTCTTTCACGTGGATTTTTTTAAAGAGAAACAAATGATTAGGTTCGGAATATTAATAGCTGGAAAGTTTATCTACAGGAAAAGAATAGGCTACCTCCGCAGCCACAGCACAAAACTGCTTATGGTAGCCAGGGATGATTGTTGGTTTCATTATTTAATTTCGCATGGTTAACTGTTAGTGGGAACTTATGCTTTTGACACCAATGCTACTATTGATCATAAGAATACCAGAATAGTTAATGGTATGGGAGGACATATAACGCAATAAGAAAACTTACACTTTACAGTTACATATGTACGATAGCTTCAATCGTAGGAAGATTCGTTTTGAAAAGCTTCTCTACATAATATTAAAGGTTTTAATATTATGCAATGAGAATTGAGATCGAGAAAACCTGAAGAATTAGCAAGTTTAAATGAGTCAACGTTTCGAAGTATTGCAGATAACTTTTGGTGGAAAAGGATTTCTTTCAATTCATGGAATAAAGAAAAGGAAGTTGAATTTGTAGCTCCTAACTTGAAACACGATGGATCTGTACCAAAAGCTAACTCCGGCAACAGGACTTGAAAGCTTGCTGAAGAACAAATGGAACCAATACGAAATCACATTAAGTATTTTCGAGATAGAACGAGTCTTTATATATGTAGCATACTGCAAAAGTATATATACATTTCATACGGTATTAATCATTAAAAAGATACATAAGCTGTTCCCGAAGACAAAATTCCAAGATCTCGTATGAGTAATACCGATCAGTATTTAATAAGAAGTGCATACCTAGATACCTAGCAAGAATGAAAAGTTTGGAAAAGAAACTCAAAAAAGGCACAACAAGGCAGAAAAACTAAACTAAAGAAGAAGACTGTAAATGTCCAGTCTGAAAGTTCAACCTATTATAATACGAAAAAAAGCAACATTAGAAGTAAAAAGTCTTATTCAAAAAATTTTCTTCTGTCTAGCATCCCAAGAAATAATGTGTACCTATTACAAGAGTAAATTGAAAAACACAGCAACAACGTTTGCTCCTTGTTACATAATTTTGTGACCAAATACTAAGTTTAAAAGTACAAAACCTGATAAGTTTTTGTGACTTCTACATACGGTGGTCAAAATGGTAACTCTACCTTTTCTGATTTTACATAATCTAGTACGTGCCGAMACAGTCAAAATGACATTCCCAGTAAGGGGAAATTCTTAGAGTACGTTAAAAATATAGGACGTATTAATAAAAAGAGTACGGGTAGAAACCCCTGAGTGGACTATAATATTTTGAAAGTAAGTGTTTAACCACACTTCATTGTGTATGAATGTAATCAAAATGATTCTATGGTTATGAGTATCAGAGGGATGATTAACCCATAAATATGATTATGTACGGTTTTTAAGGCCTTGAAGAAACGCGAATAAAGGCTTATGAAACGTCGATATAATAACTACTTCTGTGTATTTTCTCAATGTTTTCTCAACATAGAACAAAATAAAAATGAAAAATAACTGCTATAGCAACTAAAATATTGTATATTGTGATTTGGTACAAATGACAAGTATTAAATTAAAGTTATATATATATGCTTTCATTATCATATTAATGATTTCACTACCTTTTATTTAGCAACATCTTCAGGACTATAATTACACAATAATATTCAGTGGGACAAAAACAAGATTATTGTTATCAAGGCAAACTGCTTCTTACGTAATTTAGATGTATTTTGATAGTAAATCTGTTGATTTGCTGCCGTTTTCTGTGAATAAAATACCCACACTTCCAACACTAAAAAAATTCTGTGGACCGGTGCGTAAACATATTTTTCAGCGCTTCCTTACTTGAAACGCTGCACTTTGTATTTTTTATTTAAATATAATACAGTAATGTATTCTGCTTTTTCAGTCCATTTGATGAGTTCAGTAGTTCAAGAAAGTAATCTTAAAATGGGATACTTTTGGAAATAAATAACATCGTGCACTGTTTAAAAATTATTTTTTTTTGTTTCAATGGAGATTCAGTTTCTGAAACATCAAAATTGCTGCCTCTTAAATTCATGTCAATATGACTAAGCCTGTTATTACCCTGTACCATTAATTTGGTTTTGGAGTTTTTTTATATACAGGGTGGGGCAGTCATACCACACTTTTTTATAGGTATGTATCAATAAACATACGGATACGTTTTGTCACTCATATATTGCAACAAATTTTAGAACTCAGTTGAAAATTTGTATTCTAACAGTGCTGTTTGACTGCCTCTTTATATACTTCACTTATTTTCTAAACTGACATTTTTGTGTTTTGTTTTGCAGCAAACCATATTTTGTCGAGATATTCAGTTTAAAAAGTGCGAGTAAAAGTTAGATTGTGACGTGTCATGATTTTATTGTTTTAATTTAGTACCCTCTTATTTTTCTACTCAATATCGAGTATTGCAAAACGATTTAGGGGTATAGATTATCCCGTTTTGAAGATCAACAAACAACAACTAAAAAGATTGGAAATAGTTAAGGTTCTGTATAAATAATGAACAATTCAGACAAAAAGCATTTATTGGTAACTTGCTTATCAAGAGTGTAGCTTGGAATTGCCCGCATTTTGTTACGTAACTCTGTGCTGTATTGAACCAATTACATCTGATCTATTGAAATAGATTTCGCTTTTTAAATATCCCCATAAGAAGTAGTCAAGAAGGTGAGATGAGGAGATCTAGGGCAGCTTTTTATAGTTCCGCTACGGCTACGACCAATGCATAAGTTAACAAATATTTGTCTTAAATATTCGTTATATCCTTATCCTTATCCTTATATCCTCCAGATTTTTTGTTCGATCTTGCTATCTTCATAATTTTTTCTTCCATGCCTCTTTGATAAGTAATTGGTCTTTTCCCAAACCTTTGCCTATACATTTTTGAAACTTTGCATACCAAATATTTAGAAAACTTTCCGCTTCAAGGCTATACTTTTTGATATTTTCGTACTTAGAAAAATCCACTCATGAAAAACCGTGTAAAATATTATCGTTTAAAAAATTGGCGAAGACGTCGTAATAAAAAAATCGAATGCGAACCAAAAGTGCCAGCAAAAAATTTGGAAATTTAATTCATACTTTACAAATTCACCGTATAAGAACGAAAAAAGTTTTAAATTTAAAGCACAATTTATTTAATAAGCACTGCACATTAATCGCATCATCCATCAAATGATTTAAAGTACATAATTTTAAATTACCTCCATATATCAAGCAGCAGCACTAGACGTACATAAAAAAGTAGCGGTTCTAAAATGAAGTCTTGGGCATTTTTTCCTTTTTTACTATGGGATTTTCTTAGTCAGCAGTTCTCACAGTAATAATTGAACACTACTAATTTTAGCTTTCTCTGAATAAATCCCTCACTTCAAACCTACATAGTAAACTATCGAAGAAATATTGTATGGAGATATTAGTATATGCATTTAGCAATGCACGAAATTGGTCTGGTTCGTGATATCTTTAAAATAATATCTGCTCGGTGCTGTGGGTTCGTTTGAAAGGGGTTTCTTTATTATTGATCAGGAGACACAGCGAGGGTGAAATTTGGGGAGGGGCTGAAAGAGTTAAAAGAAGCCAGGCATCCATAATTCCCCGCGAAAGAGTATCTCGGAAAATAGCTCGAGGCACGCACAGCGTATACAAGTGATGTTTGCATACACAGGTCCGTTGGCGGTATGTTGCCAGATGCAAGTATAAGAGAGGGTGGCAAATTTTGTTCACTAAAAATATTCGTCGTAAAAAGGGATCAAAGCGGAATTTCTAAAAACAAAATGTGAGTTATTTTTAGAACATGCAACCTACACAGCAGTTTTAGACATTTATGAAATATTTCAAATATTGACTTTGATATAGAAAGTTCATAAAGTATCAGCAGTAGTTTAATACATGCAGGAAGTTGATTTTGTTTGTTTTATAATACAGTACAGTACTTAAAAGATATTAATAGCCAGTACTTACCTCGAACTCGTGTTGTTGATACAGTTTGCAGGATAAACCAGTTTTTTACCAGTATAGAAAAAATTTAAATGGTTATTTTATGTCATCCCATTATTTTTCAGGGCGGATGAATGGAAAACACTTGCATTTATTTATTTATTTATGCTAGAAAGTGATTAAAACATACATTTATAATCAACAGAACGTATAAATACGAAAAGCCTCGGATGCTAGATTAGTAGCATCGTTACAGAAAAAATAGTACTAGATAAAAAAAGCAAAACAGGGTCAATAAGTGAAGCACCATTACGTCACAAAAATGTTTAGATACCCATGTAAACGTTCTTTTGCAGTTGCTGTGATGGTTTCTTATTCATTCACGAACAAAACTGTTGGAAATTTTGTTTTGCATTTTTTTATGAACCATTGACATTTACGTGAATTGCGTAGTTGTCTATTAAAAAATGAAGTAGTTCACGTATACCCTAATCAACCATAGCAATCACTGCAATGTGTGCGCTGCCATAGAGTAGCCTTAATACTGTTTTTTTTTACTCGTTTGAATTATAATCTTCATTCTCTTGAGTGTACCTACCCATTAAAAGATCTGCGATGGTTCCGCTCCATTATAACCATGTAGCAAATCCTAACTCTACAATTGGTTCACAAGCAGGATTCATGGTACCCCGTTTTAATATCTACCATGAATATATAATCTTCTATGGTGGCCAATCTAGTAGCCGAGTCATATTAGATTTCCACTATGAAAAATTCCCAGCGTAACGTTTTTTATACATATTCGTCTAGGCGTTACAAGGATATATTATACCGACGTTGGAAGATATTCAGAAAAAACCACGAACAATGTTTTTTTCGTAAATTTCTTGTTTCTTACTGCAAAAAGGTTGTATTTATATTTTAACTTTAATCAATCGTTTTCGAGATATAGCGAGGGTAAAGTCGATATTAAATCCCCACCACTTTAGAAGTATAATGCAAGGAGGTTTTTTTATATGGTCTCCTCGAGAGGCCTAATCCGTGGTATCTGTAAAATGATGAAATGCAGTACTATAGTAATTATTATGTACTCAAAGTAATACTCATCTCCTGAAAAATTTGCTGCTGATTATTGACATATATTTCAGTGTGGGTTGGTTCATCTGTTAAGTCATTTGTATTCTCGTTTTCAGCAGCATTATTTATATCTGCTTAAGTAGGTAACATAAAGGGTTTTCTAGTAACCGTTTTAGAACTTTAAATGTAATTTCGACCTGACCTGTTAAAATCAAACTTAAACAACTGTATTTTACAATAGTGAACAACTGATCATGCAGAATTACACAATTCAACAGTGAACAGAAATTATTCTAATTTACCATAAAAATGAGTTTTAAGTCGCCAGACATTTCGAGCGTTGTAACACACTTATATGGTAAACAGGTCGACCAACGAAGCTGACTTTACCCTGGCTTGCATGAAGGAAGCATCCAAGAGATGAGTTGCCTCTTCATCCTGAGACAATTACAGTTTGGCGTGGTTTTTGGACGAATTTTCGAGACGAGATCGAGACTTTGCCTCGAGAATCTCGATCTCCAGGACATTTAAATGTCTCGCAAAATGTGCAAACATTTGGTTCCTCATTGATATTCTTAAAAAAATCATACTTGTATAAGGCGAGAAAAGTAAGTTTTTAGACATTGGCATTTTAATGGATTTTTTCCGAAAATATAACGATTTACATCTACAGGTTTATGTTACAGTAATAATTAACTATACTATTTTTATAGAGATATAAGGAGTATGATTAAGCAGTATGGGAATTAGTAGTCAGGTAGTTTCTTTAAACATTTCGTATCTATGTGAATGAAGAATTGTGCAGACAAATATACACAAACTTTTATTTTTATTGATCTATTAGTGAATAGAAAATAGCAAAATTCACTTTCAGAATAATTTAGTCAAAGGAATTTGTAGAATTACATGGTACAAGCTTTGTGTACAGTGATCTAAGTGCATTGTTGTGTAAACGCGCTTCATAATCAGTTATTAATTATATAAAACTTTATAAATGAATGAATGAGAACTTGAATATTCATCATACAGACATTGTGCCACATTTTGTGTTAACCTCATATCTAGTTGATAATATTCAATGCAGAGTTAGCCTGTTAAACCCTTCTCTTCTTCGTTACTTTTTATTTACTGTTCTCTAACGATTTTTACCATTAACAAGTTTTTTAGAAAACATCACCTATATACTAGAAGAAAGATTTTGATAAAATGATTAAATGTCCATTTCTTTTCTACGGTATTAAGAGTTCTCATTGGTTGTGGTCATATTAAGGTTTGTAATGTAATCATTCATATATGTGACAGAATTTATTAATTTGATATAAGAGCCTGTAAATCTTAACTCTTATTTGATGGTTAAATGCTGAAAACTGCATATAACCTTACATCCTAGCACCGTCAGTAAGTTCAAATACGGCGGATGGACCAGGTATGATAATCTGATGCTGCTGGTCAGAGAACAGTAAGGCTGCAGGTACAGTACAGACATAATAAGACAAGTAACATAAGCGGAAAGCTTATAGCTATAACTGCCGCGTGCAGATATATTTTTTCTTAGATGAACGGTTTCATTTATTTCAGTTAGTTTCGTAAATATTACTATTTTTAGAGTGATATAAAGAATCAAATCGATTCACATTGTGTTCATTTTGATCATCCGCAAAACGCACGTCAGATGCGAGATCGACATTTTTACGGTTTTTCGAAATCGAGAATGTCAAAATTTCGTCTCGTCTCGCGGCAATACTAATGCAGGCCGACCTTACATTTTGAAGACTCCATTGAAATCGTGTTATTGTTACTAGTGAACGGTATAGGAATCTAATAATGGAATATGTGTCGCCCGAAACGACAAATATAGATGTAAACAATGGTTTCTTTCAACAAGACAATGCCATTTGCCACACACCTCATAAAACAATCACTTTCTTGCAAGAAAAGTTTCTTGGGCTCGTTACACACCTGGACCATTTCCTACGGGCTTATTGGAAATCTCTACTCTACCAAACAATTCAAAACAAAATATTCAGCGGACCGAAGAGGTACTTACGTTACCTTACGTGATATATGCCAAAAAGTAGTTAGAAATTGGGTCTCCAAAATGCACGAGGAACATTTAAATAACACTATTTTCAAAACCTTATGCCAGAGATAGGTAGCTCTTCAAAATAATATATATAGATTACTGGACTATCACTTGCAGTTACCCTTATATTTTAAATTAAAATTCTAGCATGCTTATTGGAAAATCTTTCTTATATTGGAGTAATGTTGGTGTCTGCTTCAAAATTATCTATAGTTTGAATGATATTTATATTTATATTTATATTTATATTTATATTTATATTTATATTTATATTTATATTTATATTTATATTTATATTTAAATTTATATTTATTTATTTGAAATCAACTCAACGAACTCTACACAACGTACCCAACCAATGTCACCACACAGCATAGTGGAAATAACAACAAAGCTGACATTCTAGAGATTACATATGGCTAAGCGCTCCCCAGATTTTCTGTATGTATGTACACTTCATCTGACTGCCACAAATGTATTATTGTCTCACCTGTAAAAAATTTTTGCTCTTCTGCTGCTCATTCCAATGAGTACGGTCTCTTGCACCCTCGTAGTTTTCAAAGTAAAGCAGCTTCATGGAGTTTCCTTGTTCGTGTCTTTACACTTACAACAACTTATGTCTATGTATTTTTTAGTTTCATTATATTTTTCTTTATTTATGAAACGAGACACGTTATCTCTAATATTCTGAGATCCGCAGAAGCTAAAGTAACAACTTTAACAGCAATTAAATGTAACGTATTAAATGACCGAAGGAAAAAATATAAAAATAATACAGTAAACTATCATGTTAATAAAAAACCGTGAAACAGAAAGCACTGTAACAAGCTGCAAAGACTAAATACTTGTTCAGTTTAGCAACATCTTCTGATCATCCAGAAATCTATAGCAAAAAATACAATATAGAAAAGTAAGATATAAGAATGACAATAGTAAAGAAATAATAACTGTCAGACTAGTTTAATGTATATTCAATTAGTTGCTTTTGTAGTTTATCTCAATGTAAGTTCTTAAATATAAATATCGTTATTTGACAACTACTAGAATATTAAATATCACTTTTTTGTAACTATAACGTTTTGCTGTGAGTAGACATCAAGACTTCGCATATAAAGTGAACATTTAGGAGCGTAATTTAGTTTCGATCTCGGAGAGAGGGGAACCGTGGCGCGAAATATTCAGTGAGCTTTGATGTTCACGGCTGAAATTAAAATAAAAAGCGCCTAATGAAAAAAATAAAGAACGCATTCCCTGTCTTAACAAGATCGGAATTTGGTGAAGGATAAAAGCCTCGAAAAGGAGCGTCACGAAGCAGGAATGGAAATAAGGATAATTAAAAGTGGTACAAGATGGGGAAGCGTCCACTCTAGCAGGCGAAAAATAAAACGAAATAAGAGTCTGTAATCCGTTACACAAGGAAAGAACGCGGCACATGAAGCAATTGTCTCTTGTCACTTCTATTCTATTGTCTATACAATTTTTTGTTGCAGCTTCAAGGTGTATTTTCCAAGAGGCCGTAATGATATGTATGATAATAAATAAGCAAAATATTTAATCACACATCAAGGATGTCAAGTTTCAGGCATTCCTGTGCGATTTAGAACATTATAAGTATATGTTCAAGTAAACTGTCCAAAAAATTCAAATTTGAAACTGCTGCTTCTCGGTGGCGCGTGCTAATATTATTCAAATCCATCAAAAATATACCCAGCTATTTTGGAAAAAGAATGGAAAAATCGTAATAATTACGGCCAGCTTAGTAGTCACGCTTAAATTTTTAAGCATTTCTAGATGTGAAAAGCTACAGTTACTGTTTTATTTTAGTTCGATTAGTCAGTACGGCGAAAAATTTTGCAATGAAGCAAACTTCTGTGAATACACTACACTATTTGTTGCAGATTAATTTCAGGTTTTCAACCATACTTCTATTTAATTTGTGATTTCAAAACAATTATGTAATTATTATCTTTCCTCCCGGACCATCCTCATTTGCAAATGTTGAAAGATTTTCACTTAGGATTTTTGTTAACTTTGTTGTTCTTTTGAATTAGAATTCAATGCATTTTATTGATGTGATTCAAACTAAACAGAATCTGCAACCAAAAACAGTTCTGTATATACTGTTTATTTCGTCAACGTGCTTCATAAAGTTTAACTAATATAAACATCCATGGAAGGCAATTTTCCAACAGTTCTTACGTCTAAGAGATAATATAATACAAAAACCAAAAAGTCAATGTAGTTGTTAGGTTTAGGGTTTACGTATGTGACCAGAGATATAACAATTGCTACTATAACGTTATTTTATTTGCTGTTAACAAATATTATAGAAAATAGCCAACTTTTCTAACAAACTTTGATATGTGATAATCTGTAGTTATCCTTCCTATTAATCGTTATTCGTTGAGCAGTTGAATAGTTTTTGTCTTTTAATTTAATCAACGTTAGATAACTGATTAGTCATCATGTATGTCATTTCTCATTTGAAAAAAATATCCTTATCTACATGTCACGTTGTGTATCGTGCATTTAATGTAATTCAATTTTAGACATATTGAAGAAGTGCAGTTGCATTTTTGTATTCGGTTGGACATAACATTTGTTGTATTATCATTAGTTATACCAGCCAGCGTGCCATCCGATCTTTCCTACCTAACCCTTATCTAGAGATTTAAAACAAGTAGATTGCGCTTACGACTCAAAAGCCCTAAGTTCAGCGGGTTCTTCATGCATGCGCTGCACGGTCGTGAATCCTACAAACCTTTCACGTATTGCGCAAATCTGTACTACAACTAAAACGCAAGCATTATTAGCTATTTCCAAAACGTCAGTTAAACAATCTATTTCGTTTGTTAGTTCTATAGGTTACTTCTTTTTATACGTCAAAAAAGTTAAGGACAGTATTTCTTATGTCACTGGACACTGCCCAGAGGTAAAGTTGCACATAAATTACGAGGAGGAAATGCGTTACGTCCGCGACTTGTACAGGATACGTCTGTAGACTTTTTTCCTTATATCTTTAGCGTTAGGCCAAACACGTAGCGTGGCAACGGTTGATTGATTTACGGTGCTGCATGTGTATACCGTACATAAGTTACTTCTTCAGAAGCCGGTTAGACGGTCAGTTTTTACATCTGATGAGGATCTTTAATTTCGTCGCTAACTTACATGATGTACGTTTTTATTATAAATTGTTAGTATTAGAGCGAACCATAAATTTCAATGCATTTGTGTTGAATTTTTAATTGAATATTTATATTTTACAATTATTTCAAATACAAACAAAACAAGCTGATTCGATAATTTTTATTACATCAGTTTTATTCGACCGCAGTACAGCCGAATCCACAAACATTTGCAAAGCGAAAGGCGTAGTTTTAACGCAAGTAGATAGTATGAAAAATTCAGATCTGTAGACACTTAACACCGAAGATATTGTATATCGCACTCATCAATATTAAAGAAGTACGCCAAAATGTGGAAACCAATCCTGATTTAACTATGTTATACTGATTGTCAAGCTTTATATGTCAAAAAAAAAACAACCATTCTGTCCCACACAAACTGACCTCTGTGAATGTGAATTCTGTGTGTGAATTCTGGATTATCTACACTGGGCAAACATGTTATGAAAAGCGGGTTTTCTTTGGAAAGCGTAACAGACTAAAACGGAGGCTAAACCCTGAAGATAAATCCAGAACAGCTACTAATTGCGGTAGATTTGAGAAAAAGGTTATGTCTATGATACCATTTTGACGGTCCTGTTCATTACGAATTCGTTTCTGATGGCTACGCTGTATCTGTTACTTTTATGAAATTTTGATGCAAAGGCATCCAGCTTTGATTAATCGAAAACAAGCAATTGAACAACTATAAAATGCGCTACCTCATACAGCGAGAATAACAGTTCAAAAGATTCGGGGACTGGGAAGAATTGATCTTTTACCAATATATTCTTAGATATTCTAGAACTTGCACCATTGGGTTTTGAGACTGATGGCATTGCTTCTTAAGTGGACGAAACTTTACGAATATCGAGGATGTCCCTAATGGAATACAGGAATTGTTTGCTTCTAAGCCTCCCGAGTGGTACCGCGAAGGGATAGAAGAATTGGCTGAAAGGTGGATTAAGACAAGACCATTGAATGTGACGTCCTGTATTTCGAATATTAGCATTTTACTACAAATTATTTATCATTTATCTAAAAAAATTGTGATAATGTACAAAATTTTTGACACCTGAGTATAACTTGAAAGCTTTTTACAAAAAAATATAAAACTTGTTACAATATATCTATACTGTTTAAGCAGTAACAACAATATCCGCTTGTTCATAAAATTATTATCAGAGTTTCTTATAGACACAGTCTGATCTTTTCAGTGTCTCCAAATATATAGCAGGTTGAACGTATTGTGAACCATACAAAACGATCTAGCTCTTTTATGTATATTGTATTAATAGGATGAGCTGTAATCGAACTAATGAAAAGTAGGGCATAATCAAAGTACTGCTACAGGTAAAAAGATAGTTTTCAAGTTTCTATAAAGCCATGCGATGCGTATGCTCTCCCCACAACATCCGCGACATGCTCATTATAAATAATTATATAATAAAAATAAATCAGTAGTAGCAAGTGTGAACTTTTTCTCTGTAGCGGAATTTCAAACACCAGCGACTTGGTTCAGAGTTTCTCTACCATTTCCCCTAACATAACACTTCTGGCAAAAGGATTTCGGTTTTCTTAGTCACCAATTTTTGAAAAGGCAAATTCTAACTTGGTTTTCCGAAAAGTAAATAAATTAAAACTTAGGAAATTTGAACAAGAAATCACGTTGATAAGCAAGATGCTAAGATGCACTGGAAAATGCCTTGAACGTTTAGCTGTAAGAAAATTCGAAAAAATCCATTAATTGGCATTACTAGCTTACCTTAGCTCTATTCACGCTGTAAATAATCTGGTCCCTCAGTTTCCTCCTTTCAGGAGCAAGGATCTCAAGTGCACCGCAGAAGGAAGCTTTGGAACGTTGGAAAGGAAAAAGTGGAGACAACATGCTAGAGGAAATCCAAAGAGAATGTGATACCTTGAAGTTAAAACGAACTCAGGCCAGATGCATGGCTTAAGGTGCGTGCAGCATTGCGACTTGGTTGCAAAATATTTCAGCAGCACGTGTGCGAGTGTGGAGCTGAATGACACTGGGGTTTATCGATTCAGCTGCAAAATCAACAAAATAAGGTACCCAAGACACGCAGACCTCAACAATGTCGTCCATTGCGCTCTTGCCACAGCCCGTCTACCCTGGAACCAACCGGATTAAGCAGAGTTGATGGAAAAAGACCAGACGGCTTGCCACTAGTCCCTTGGGAGAAATGTCAATCTCTTGTCTGGATCTGTACTTGTGTGGGCACGTACATAAGCAAAGCAAAAGAGAGAGCAACAGCTGCAGCGAAGCAAACACACAACAGAAAAATTAATAATTACAAATTTGCATTTTAAACTTTAGGGTTCGTCAATAATGTAAAGAAAAATTTCATCAACCACCTAGAGACAATGTTGAACTCAACAACTGGGATTCCCATACCATAGGCTTGCTTGAACACAATATTATCACTGGCAATACAGTGAGGTAATGCGGCAAGTATTATTGCCGCATTATCTCGAATTGATGAAATTAAGAAATTAATTCAATTTTAATTTGTTGGAAAAACTCTTCTGTGGAATATATTTTCTCAGTGAGGCATTGTTTATATTGTTAAGTATATTTAAGATCAGTCGGTCGCGCATTCAGTGACCGTTTCTAGATTTCGTTTCAGCAGTTCGGAGTCTCACCCTGCTGCACTTTTTAAAACATTTTCAGGTCGCCAGCAAATAGTAGGTTGAAACCCCGGAGTATTTAGGGTGCTGGCGTGAAATGTAAGCGTAAAAAATTTTCATTTTATGCAAATGTGATATTGGCGATATAAATGGGAAAAAAGCCCTAGTCATCTAATTTTTTTAGCATAATCGAGTGAATGATCATCGACGTCGAACGCCTGTGTAAAGCACGTCAACTTGACTTTACGAGTTTTTGGATGAAGCTACATACTGCAGGAAGTATGCTGGATAGTTGACGGTGAATCATTTTTGAAACAAATGCTATTTTGTATTCTTCGATTCTAAATTCTTTATCTAAGTTTGCTTTGTTTCGGATACATGGGCTGAATAAAACCAAGGGGGATAGTTGAAAGAGTGGCTCATGTATCACGCTATAGGAGGAGCAGCCTTCGAAATCATGAACAAGGTGTCACAAAATGCGTGCTCATACATTCTGAAGTGTGCAGTCGGACCCAGGTATACCTTCATCAACGGTCTCAGCCAAGGTTTTTATTTGGTTTTCATCGCACCGTTGTTAATTGTTTGTCTCATATGTATTATACGGATCGTTATACCTGGCCACACAAAAGGCATAAAGGATATCCTTTCATTGTCCGGTCAACATCTGATAGCAATTACTGGGCCTAATCTTTCCCATTTTTAATTTCACTAATCTCGGGTGCAAGAGCAACAAAGGTGGACCACGGTTCACTAACAGGAAACAATAAATAAAGCCCTTTTGTCGGTTTGACCGTTTCGTGAGGGTCGGAGGTCAACAGTCGGGGCCGTAACGGGTGAAAAAGTTTAGAGGCTTCTGTTTAAGTAAATATATGCTGCATTGGTCCACCTATACGCGTATTGAAGAATATTCAATTATTAAGAATCACTAGTCATTTTGTAAGAGTTTTTTTGTTATTTTATAAAGATTATAGAATTATGCGAGCAATAAAAACAATACGAAATTAAACTAAACGAATTATAAATATTCGTAAAATGAGCTGCATAACAGGACGATGCTGGACTTTGGAGAGGCAGAAAGACAACGACACAGTCTCAAAAATTTAAGTCATCCAGAGTTAATTATTTAAGTGTGCTTTAAACCCACTTTGTCTCAGTTGGTCAGTTCGTGGACAATCTTACATATTACTAATTTCTGTCAATTTTGTCTCTGTCAATATTGTTTTAGAGTTGAATTCTACAGGTAGAATAACTCACGCACATACTTTTGCAACTCAGTTTTATGCGATGCTTTTGATCTTGGCTCTCTTAACAATTTTTAAGTACAAGCTGGTGCAAGTCTTTTGCCAGATATTGAACTTCTTCAAAGTTATATTGAATGATTTTCTAACTTTCCGGGAAATTTCAGTTTGCAGTAGTTACGAAAGCAACGATTTTGTCTATCACACATAGAAGAAGTGAGAACTACTTCTGTGGGATTGGACTGAATCATGAATGATGACGAACACAACATTGTGTGGCTGTGCTCCATATTCAACAGAATTTCATCCATACAATTTTGAAACTATGTTTCCAAAAAACGTAAATATGTACTGGCTGTTAAATTCGTATATGTGCGGACTTAAAGGTCTCACCCAATATTTGGCACCACACATTCAGTGAAAATATTGTTGTCGAGCTTCACAATTTATTAAATAATAAATTATTGTCCCAGTTTGTCAAAATCAAGCTATCTGCAGAACTTCTGTACTTTGTATAAGGTTTGTAATTTGCTTTTTAAAGAAATTAAATAAATACTCACATGTTGTAAAGCGCATATTGTTGTCATTGTTCAGTATCAAATTTGCAGTTCTGGGTATTACCACAATACAATCTTATGTAATTTCAAAAATAAGTTATAAGTGTTTGCCTTCTGTCTATAAATCTTCTGACATATTCAGCGGAAGCTAGCTTTGTATTTTTTTGACAAGAATAGTACAGTTGAAATGCTTCAATTTCTTTCTTGACTCGTCAAGTTCATTCTTGCATGGAACTGCACTGACACAATGAAATACAAATACCATTTATTTAACCATAGTTATATGCCTACTGTTCCGAATCAAAACTTACTGTCAGTAAAAAAACAGTTTTTGTGGATTTTAAATGTAATCTTTTGTAAAATACTAAGTGTTAATATAATATTAAAAGTGAAGTAACGCTCCATAACAAAAAGTAACCTTGACAATGGTGTATCTGAAAAATGTTCTTTTTTAATTCTAAAAAAAATCAAGCAAAAAGTCATTTTCTTCTTAAAAACCTAAAAAATGTTGCAAATATTTCGAATTTAAAACATATTATTGTTGAGCATCAATTTTAACAATTTTGCGTCAAATAATAAAATTGCTCATGCATACACATGAGGGGCCCACTCCAGAATGTTCGGTTGTTAATGTTACCAAATAATCAAACTATAGTAGTATTTATAGTTGATTTTGTGATGTGTTTATTGGATCAAATAATATGTTTTGTATTATTCATGAGAAGTAATTTTGACTGAACCTCTTAAATGGGCATAAATCCCAAGAGGAGAAGTCACGTTTTTCGGTCATATGTACCCTTTTAGGAGTGCAAGCTGTAACCGAAGTCAATTACTCAGTCGACCCACTTAGCACCCACCGTTAATTGACTTCATATAATGTACGCCACTTTCCAATTGCCCGGGACAATGCCAGGACAAGATGGAATAACCACCGATAGCGCGTTTTTCCTGCAGCTACCCGTCGGACATCTGGCGGAACAACGCATCTGCATCTGGAATCATAAATTTATAACAGTAATGGCCGCGGAAACGGGATGCTGGCGGGCCGTTGCTTTCATTTTTTGTGAGGTGTGCTTTCAAAGGGGTAAATGCAGGACCGGTGTCCGGCCGGGTCATGCGGGGTTCATTACTCCATTGAACGCATACTACACCTGGGTTTACTTTTAAGACACTAAACGCATCTACCACTTTTGTTTATCTATGCAACATCCCTGCTGCACATTTATGCAGCCAACAAAACTGATATAACAATACCTTTTTATGTTTGTAGTTCCATCATCATAGTAAAACAGTTGGCTGTGCCTTTTTCATGTGATTGTATGCGTAATTAACAAAACATTTGGTCGATTAGTACATCTAACAAAAATGAATTCTTCGGACTTCTCAAGTTTCAGTCTACCTACTTCTAATTTGAGAGGTTCAATCCAGGTTCGAAATATTGCTATTCAAAGTGTACAATTTGGATAAAAAGCTGAAAGTATCAGTTTTAAAGGTAAGTACATTCGTTTTGTCTTAATAAAGAACTTAATAGAGCAAACAATTATTATTTTAAACTTATCTTTTTCTAGGTGTATAATGGCATTTTTGCAGATCAGACCACAACAGCGAACAGTTTGCCATATAAAAAATACCTTCGCAATAAAATAAATATCATATAAGTAGTACCACTGTGATGAGTTATACTTACGTATTTATTAAGCAATGTTCATTTGCGGATGTGACTTATTAATAACGTATAGAACATCTCGTTTTTGACAGTTAGGTATTGAACCTTACTTCACATATTTTTTTGCATCAGACTGCACCTTTTGCATTTATTTTACAACTGTTAGGACTGGTCATAATTCATATTAAACTTGAAAATACCGTTGTCGAAATTGACACATAAATGCTACGTAACCGCAAGATGGTTTTACGAAAAATTTTGTTCGTTTTCAAAATATGTTAATTTTTGAAGTAGTTACACAAGGTGATGAGTATTGCTTTTCGCTCTGTTTTCAAAAATTGTAAAAATGCCGAATCCCAATGGACTCCGATTACGATTTACAATCTTTGCATTGTGGTAAATCAGACCAAAGGCTTTATAGAGCCGAGAGTCAAATAAAACATCTAGATCACAAACAGTCACGTCGATATAATTTGTAGTTACTTATTTGATAACTAAACTTTACACATCGTTTTTTCTTTGTTAAAAGTAACAAAGTTGTACTTACAAGCATTCAAAGATAAACCATTATAGCCACTATTAGTCTACATTATTTAAGTTCTAAGTTCTATGTTTTAAGATCTCAAGCAAACAATTGAGGATAGCAGCAGACAAATCTTGGAGCACTGAATAACATGAATTAAACAAAGGGTATAATTTGACTCTTGAGGAACACTAGAAGTGCAAAGAAAATGCTTGCCGATAAGAAACTATTTGCCATGGTTGGACAAGTAGGAAAGAATCAGCTTATACAGATTTGTGGTCAGACCAAATGAATTATTTTTATTGGTGGGGATTAGAAAAACTATACAATGGGTGGCATAATAAGAGCGTAGGTAGTCTGCGTTCAAATTAGCATAAATGTATAAAATAGCACATTTTCAGAAATGCGGCGTTATAAAATTGAACAGACTATTATAATTGTTAAAATTGCAGAATTAGTTGGCAGATTATGTGCAGTTATGGGGAGAGAAAACGCATCGAATAGTTAAACCGTCCAGCGTTTAATCAACAAATTTATAGAAACTGGTGCTTTTACCAATAAAGTACAGTATAAACAGGGCGGCCCATAAAAAATAACGTCGTGAAAGTGTTGCTGTAAATCCAAAAGGTTCGACGCACCACCGTTCACAAGAATTTGGAAATTGCAAGAACCACTTTACAGGGAATTTGGAAAAAATGGTTATCATCTTTACCCTTACAAGATTCAACTAACTCTAGAAATTAAGTTGGCTGATCTTGCACTGTGCTGTGTATTTTCCAAATGGATATTGATTTTTCGAAGAACACTCATAATTGTTTCGTTTGAGTTTTGGACTAAAGGAATTATTGGACCGCACATTTTTTTGAAAACGAAACCGGACGTGATGTTACGATCAGTGGCGAGATGACGACTGTTGTCGCAGCATAATAATGGAGTTTCTGTGACCTGCAGTAGCCGGTATGGACCTGAATAAGATGGAGCAACCTGTCGCCCCGCACATCAAACCATCCGGTTGTTGTAAAAAAGATTTCAGAACCGTGAAATGGCAATCTAAACTGGCCACCCCAATAATTAGGTTTTACGTCATGTGACTTTTAGCTGTCGAGTTTTGTGAAGTCGCACGCTTATTCCAATCATCTACTAACAACAATAGACCAGTGGAAATAGACATAAGTCGATAAATTAAGAAAAATTCTAATTGTCTTCCAACATTTTTTGCAGCATAATTTTGTTTTCAAAATGTTTAAAATTCATTTTTCTACAACCTTCAAGATCTTGAAATTGTTTAAAAAGGGGAATTTGCAAACTTTATTGCCGTTTAGTAGTTTGTAATATAAGCCACCCACTGCCGAGTGCTGCAGTGCACGAGTATCACAGTCAGCTGTTGTAACATGTATTTTTTATATTATTTTTTCTATTGAATCTCCCGTAAACAGTATTTATTGTTATATTTTAATTTGATTTGTTTCTAATAAGTTTCTTACGGTTTTTCAAATGTTGACAATAATTTCACGACATAACATTAGGTATCAATTTATGTTGTAACATTTTTTACAGATTTCTTATTTCTTATTATTATTTCTTATTTAATGTTATCTGCTGTTCACTCCTAACTTATACCTAATTTTTACAATAACTTCTGCTTAAATGATTGTTATGATTTTTTTTATTTTAGCGTGCATCGCAAAAATTTGCTAATGGCATAATGACAATATCTTTTTGTAATATTATGCCCGGCTGTATGTCACATTTGCAAAGTAATTTTTTTATTGTTAATCCAAAAATGTTCCTGATTTCGAAGAAGTTAGAATGTTTGAAAATATGATGTAGGTATAGTGTTCTGAGTATTTGCTATTTATATTTATACATTTGCAATTTTTGTAGTGAAATATGACACATAAATGAATAAAGTAGCGTTCATTTATGTATACATATTGCGTACAATTTAGCAGTTTGTAAATGTTTCTTCTCTTTAAAACGAATATCATTGACGAGCAAAATTTTTATATACTATAATTTTTGTATTGTAATGGTTCATTCAAAGGGCTTCGAGGTCTCAATAAAAATGTCACTTTTTCGAGATAAGACAGAGATAATTTCCGTCTCAGCGATAACACTAGCGCAGATCCTGAATTCGACCTAGGTAATAGAACGTAGACATTATTGGATAGTATCATACATCGAGAGAATTTGGTATCATGCATGATATGAAGTTATTTAATAATAATTCAGCATGTAAGCAAAATTGGTTAAGCGGTAAAACAGGGCCTTCGCTTGCTGCTGCGCTTATTTTGTTGAACTTCCGGATATGTCTATTTATATATTATATTAATGCCAAATAGGGTCGACTAATTATTGACGCTGTTTATAATAGGTCATTTCTTTTATAGGAATAAAATAATAATTATTATTTCGATATGAAAATGCCTAGTAAATTCGATATCGTAAAATTCTTTAATCGACAACTTACAAAGTGACATGCTAATACCCCCTCAATTCTTATCGCCAAATTTGTATTGATTAGCTGCAAAATATCGTGGCGTCTTAAGAATCCTGCAGAAGTCGGATTTAATTAGTATTCACCCCGGATGCGGGCCTCGTCAAAACCAGCGGCGTGATTCACTGCCTAGTTTTTTCTTCGCGTCCTGGATCTGACGTGAATTTTTCAACTAGACTTTCTCATGCTTCGCTTCCTCGAAGAACCTGTACTTTACAAACCAGTTGCGGCCTTTTTATGGGGTTCCATTCATTTATTTCGCACACAGGTCCGCTATTATTTTTACCTAGGTCGATCTGCATACGTGCGATGTTAATTTCAACCTCACTCAGGGGCTGTTGTTTCATCAAAGGAAACGAACGTATACATTTTTATTTTACAGCGCTTCATTGTTAGGGTACCCCTTTCAAAGAACATCCTTCGTCGCGTCCTGAATGCCTTTTAAACAATGCATGCATCCAAGGGATGAGAATTAGAAGCTATTAGAGAAACCGTCATCGAAAGCAGTGTGGCAATGTTTTGTTGTCAACGGTGTTTAAGTGCCGCCTGATTTGCCATTGAAGACTATGCACAATATTTTACGTTCTTTGTGTGAAAATAATGCAACTGGTGCGAAACAGTAATTTACGTAATGCCAAAGTTTGAGGTGTGACGAAGGAGGCCTTTCAGTTGTCTCTAAATTGAAATTGAAAAACAATCAAATAAATTTAATATTTGCGTATTCTTTCAGCGTTCATCGTAATCTAATGTTTATTATGTTTGCTCAAAATATCAAATTCAATGTTTTGAAAAACTTGAACGAGAAGCTATATAAAAGAGTGCCAGCTGAGCTGCCTTCTAAATGTAAATATCTTTATGCAATTTAATTTAATTTAATTTTATTTTATTTTAGAATTCTTCAAATAATTTATTTAATTTCAAAAATATCAGAATTTGGTTAAAAAGGTATATCGACATTAGTAGGTATCACGGGGTGTCCAATCTGGAACTCCATCGATATATTATGGAAAAACTATAGTTGGAAAACAATTGAATTTTACACTTCTGGCTATACCGTAGATGTGAACTTGCTTATTTCATACCGGACATCCTCTATATTGTGCCATTTATGGATTGTGTATGAAATTCAAAACATTTAATGTATAATGTCCTACGCCCAAACATAACGATTTTGAACATATTTGAAAGCTAAGTCAAAAATAACGTCTGTAGAGCGGAAAATAATGATTAGTTTCTCCCTCCCAAGGTTTTTTTATTTTTGAATTTAGGGTGGTTTCTCTGTGAAAAAGACTCCAATTTGAAAAAGTTGTTTAAAGTCAATTTTTATAATTTCCTCTTATTCGGTGTTAAAAATTAATAAGAATAACTTTGAAAAAGGTTGTCCGCCTCGAAAATTTGTAATTCATTTTTTATTGCTAAAATGTGGGCTGTAAGTTCAAGTTAGTTGGCCTTGACAACGTTAAAAATGGTCAACAACCATACGGGGCCGCTTAAATTATTCAAACTAAGACTACTTAAATTCATTTAGCATGCATTTATGGGGAATGTAATAAAGTTATATAGAGAACATATGACACGTTTGCGACTCAATATCCGCAAAAACGGAAATCATCACAAAAATTTGTTAAAGTAGATTTTGAGAACTTTGGATCGGTAAACCCAAATCTATACGGACATAAACTTACTGATTAAAGAAAAATTCAATAACCATTAGATAATAGCTACTTAATTCAATAAATCTTCAGATTGACGTCTTTGAACTTCTAGGTAGACATTTTTTTTTTGCATTTTAGCAGCAAATTTTTATGTATCGCCATTCGTATCCATCGAAGGTTTAAAATTAAAAATTCAAAAAATTAGTGCGATGTTATAGATTCAATTCTTAAGTGTTCTAAAAAAAATCGAGCACTGACAAATCCGGGGTGGACAAAGAAAAGGTACGTAGTTGGGTATTATGCGGAGGGGCGCCATTATGTTGGTAGAATAGCTTTCTATGATCAGCCAACGGTAAACTGTCTATATAAGAATTTTGAAAATTGTATAGGATGTTTAAATATCTTTCACCTAGAAGTTAATAAAGATTCACCGAGCACAATTAAACGTTGACTAACTTACCACTTACATTTTCTTATTGCACACTAAATATTACATTGTCAAGATTCTTGAAAATTGTGCAGTTTAAAATATAGTTTGTTTTTGTAAATGTATCTTAATCTGCCCAAATGACATTATCAATAAAAAATATACTGGCGACCAAGTTAAAATAAATGCAAAATGTTATTCTTATTGGGAAATTTACGTTCTGGTAATATTCTGTGTCATGATGTTTTAATAATTCTGATTCTGGTGCATATTTTTTAAAACAGCGCATTCAGCATTATAATTATTAAGAATAGGCGTATTTCCCTGTGGGTAGGTATACTTGTCTTGACAGATATAAAGTTCTTACACATCACATTACAACATTTTTACTATAGTAAAATATTAAATCGGCAATATTTCAAAAACTACATATTTTAAGAACAGACAACCTCATACAAAGTTATTCTTATTTTTAATAGCAAAATAGGAGGAAATTATTTTAAAAGGGGGTTGCCATTTTAAAAAATGACGTTTGATAGTTTTTCAATGTTTATTTATTCTTACTTTTTAAGGGCACTTATCAATATAATATTTTAATTGTCACAAATTGTTAGAGATATACAGGTAGTACACTATGTGATCTCAAAATTTCATGTAAAATACAAAATAGGATAATATAAATAAACGGTGTTTCATTTTAAATAAGTAATTTAACATCTTTCAGTATAATAGGAAGTGTCATAACCTTAAAGTTGTTTTCGCCGGATGTCCCCCATCGACTTTAGTAAACTGCCAAATTGTCAATGATTTCCCAACTCTAGTTTCTTCATAATTGATCGAAGGATCTCTTTATTGTTGTTTTTTTTTAAATATACTATCTATATAGCCCAAGGTAAACCATAGTGCGATCACGTGTATTGCTAAACCTCCTAATAATAATTGTGTTTGATCTTTGTGTTATACAATAAGCGGTTAAAATTTTGGTTCAGGTTGATAGCCAAAGTGTACGAAAAATTTAAGATGTTGCTCCATCGGGCATATTACAGCACTTTCTAAGTCAACGAAGTACAGACTGAATCTTCAGGTGGTTGTCGGTCCAATGCTTGTTAAACACATATTCGCAATTTCTTCAAAGTGGACGTAGCAATCGCTGAAGTGTTCTGCCGATGCTATTCTATACATGACCTATTGCTGATAAGTCATTAATATATTGAAAAAGAAATCATGATTTGATATATGCGCCGCATTTGACGAGAAAACTAGAGTTTGTGTTGTTGTAAAAAGCACCAGAACGCGTCGTAAATTATCGCGAAGATTACGTAAAGCATTGTTGTAGAAGTAACTAGCTGCTTAGGACTGTTAGCGGTTGTTTGTATAAAGTGTGGAGCGAGTAAGAATGAAAACTGTAGCTTTCATTGTTTTGGGAGGAAAAAATGTAAAAAATTGTTTACTTGACCTTTGTTACTTTGGAGGAGATATCAATATCGTAGCTTTTAGAAACAAAGTGCTCTTATAATTTAATCATCTTTGGTAAACAAAAAATGACAATGAACGATAACTGAGTGTTGGCGGAGCTTAAACCAAACCGTCCACAACATGGTTACAAAGTCGCAAGTATAATATTGTCGACAGCAACATGCATTAAGGTGGAGCTATTTTGTAGCTGCTAACTAGTCATCACTAACAAAAGTTGCTCCCTTTAGCCACTGTCTCGACAAAGCTTAACAATAGCAGCCATAGGTAACATTCTTGAAGAATGTCTTCGCCGCTGATAGTCATATTCCTCAGTTCATCTTCTCTATACTAGCGTATTACCGTCGATCATGTAATTTCAAGTCTCTATGTTATTTCCTTTAAATTTAAGCCCGCATTTTTTATTCTAATAATGCGATCTTCTTAAAAATTACTTAAATGATGAAGTAGCCGGAGTGCACAAATTTTAGGAAGGTCACAGAGGATCAGGGTAGAATAGATGACTGATTTTTGTGATAAATGTAATTGGGCAGTCGACAATGTACATATTTGTAGTAGTTAGTAAAAATCACTATTAGATGACGTATACCGATATTCATAAAATTTCGTGCAATTCGGTAAGTAGCTATTTGTACTTACAAACTTACTTCGTATTTCGTAGAGCTACTGCTAGATGACTAATTACCGATTTTTACAAAATGATCTCCACGTCAAAAAATAGCAATAATAACTTTGTCGCACATTTTTCTTACTATCATGAAGAAAGTGCATATTGGTTGCGATGAATTTAACTCTGTCGTATAAAGGAAAATCACAATTTCGTTGATATTTTTTAACCTCGTTTATACTAGCTGCGAAAATAACGACCGTTCTTTTAATAAATAGAGTAGATTGGTTGATTCAGTTTGATTAAATAGAGCTACTTGTGTCTCATATTTTCAAAATGAGTACGTAACAAGCTCACATAATGTTTGTTTTAAACAACTGGATACTGGATAGTTGAATACTGCGAGATTCTTATTTTAGAGATGTTATCTTCAACACATTAATTATTAATTACTATATGGTTATTAAATGTGTTGTCAATTCCAATAGCTGTTCTGATTACACTGAAATAAATGCTCAGTTGCAAAATAGCGATAATTTTAATACGAAAATTCTTGTTTCTTTTAATTATAAAACAAAAATTAAATTTCAAGTAAACCTCAAATATCAAATGGGGGTAAAGAAGGAAGTCTGTAAAGGTATTACAGATAGCATACTGATCTACAGTATGACCGCGAGGCTTCTTATACTAAAGAAGAAAAAATTCGAAAAGTTAGACTGGATGTAAAAACTATTAATAGAAGGAGAAAAGAATGAGAATGAAGGGGACAAGAATTTGCAGGCCATATCCCAGAGGATATATAAAAAGCTTACGATAACAAAAAACTGACAGATAGTCCTTGAAATAAACATATTCCTAAATGCTTTATTAATTGACTGATTAAGTGGTTTTTAGTTATTACTTTCCAAACAGCCTAAATGAAAGATTTCATAATGCAGGTCATGGTAAATCTCCATTGCTTAAGTGACGGTCCATTAAAATACATTATCCATCAATAATTTAGATTAATGATGAATCGCGTAATTCTAAGGGGGAAATTATTGTGACCGCCTGGTCCTGAGCTACTACCCTGAAAAGTAGTAAACGAGAAAGTGTGAATTGGATTTATAAAATTCTGTCTCCGAATTTTAACAAAGATCTGCGGAAGTATTTGTTTCTTTATGTAGGGTATACAACGGGCTTAGTAGTTTCGTTTTGCCTTCGTTTCAGTTTCCACGCGTATTAGATCATAAAAAACTGCCGTCAGTAAAATCTAGATAACATCAAAGGGCATTCATACACATCAGCTTTTGTTATAATGCCCCTTCACTCTCGATGACATTTGAAAATTTAATTAAAACGCTATAAATTCGACACGGCAAAAAATTGCCGTGAGAAGCGGCACCGGAAATAAAAATAGCAACTGCTTTGCATATGCCATTCGAACAGAAATAACACTGTGTCAACTATGCCTGTTTTTTGCAGCCCACTTTTGTTCATCTGCCGGAACATTTGCATACGCTGCATATGTGGGCATCTTGCGGCCTTCCGACCACGTTACGTAACAGCATGCGAGCCGTCTTTTTTGTGTTCCGTCTTGACGTGACCAAGAGTGAAAACGTACTCAGTGCGCAACCCGGTTGCTCTTGTTTGCATCTGGTTTGGACAAGATTTTTTTCTTGTTTTAATGTAATTGTGCCGCACCCCAAGGTGCAGAGCAAATGGAAAGGGTTCAAGCGGGCCAGTGCCCGTACACGATGGGGACAACGGGGACCTCTGAGGAACGGCTAGTTGCACCTAAATTTAATTTCAGCAGTAGTCTTTCAAACCCCGTACCACGCCAAAGGGTAGCCTTTTCACTGTCACTACCGACCAGCTTAACAAACGATGAGCTCGTATGGAGTTAAGTGATATGTGATGGGTTCTGTGCTGTCGTTATTGGTGTATGTCTAGAAGTTCGTGAATTTGTGTAGCAGTGATCGTGCCTATATTTATATTTTACTAGCAGTAAGAAAAAATACAGGCGATTCCGGTACAGGTTCATTTCTAGTACAGTGGAACGGCAGTTGTATGAGAAGATAAAATTTAGGTACTGCTGATTAACTATGTTAGTAAATTTGTTATTCCACTAAACTAAATTGTACATAAACTTGCAATATTCTTTTACCATAAAGATTGAAACAAATATGCGAGCAATGTTAAAATTTATAAATAAGAACTGTAAACAATAAATCGCTTTATACAGTGTCGATTAGGTAACGCATAATATTCAAAATAAGGGTTATTTGAAAAACCTGGAAAAAACTAGCACCTTAAAATTAAAATAAGATATTTATTTTTAGTTGATTAAATAGAGCAATCTAGTTACTGTGACGACGATATGAGGTCATCAAATGTATTTTTAGTCAGAACCACATGCATTTTTGTGTCATTCGAGCCTTTATTATCCAAGAAATTTAACTTTAACCATGAAATATGAAATTCACCAATAAAATAAAAGTACACCATAAAAAAGTCTACTAACAGTAGATTGTGCAGTAATACTGTTTTTGTGTTCCATCTTAAACAATTTTAATTTACCATACAGATCACCGAGTTAAATTATTTGTGTGAGAATTGTCACAGTAAATATGATCTTTATGAATTGTCACTGTTAATGTCGCGTTATTATACTGTTGCATTTTTACTAACTTCAGCATTACTTCAGACTGGACACTTTCTGAACATAAACAATTACAAGAAATAGCAATAAGGCGATTGATATATCAATACCAAATTTGATCAATATCAAAAGGTATCATATGTAGATTCCAGCATCCGTAGATTTTTAATTCTTTGTTCCACTGGAATCTGTACGAGTAGATGATAGATTTTTGTCTACTGATAACTATTAGTCGACGTTTGCTTGTCCACTAGACTTTGTAATTTTTAGAAAGTCGTTTTATGCACGTCTTAGAAAACCATTTTTTCAACTGTGCCTATTTTTTTTGTTTTCTTATGCCAAATGACATAATAGTTGAATTCATTAGACAACGAGATCTCGAATGTCACCAAAATGCATAGGGTTTGTAAAAAAAACAATTTGATAACGTCATATCTTGATCACTGTTACAAACTGCCCCCTTCTTATCGTTTTAAAATAAAACCTTTTTATAAATCTCAAGTTACATGTTTCAGCGTTTCTCACAATTTTTGCAAATAACCCTTATGTGGAATTTTATTTTATTCATAGACACTCGGTGCATGAAGTACTAAAAGGTTACTAAACAAAATGAGGAAATAGCGTTTAGTATGTTGATCTTGGTTATCTGATAAATTGTTTGTTTTTCCGAGTACTAATAACAGAATCCCTGTCGTTTTTCTGTTGCTTATTTACCAAAATTTTATCTAAGGCTTTTCACTCATGCGTCCGCGACTATTTTATCCATCATTAAACTAAATTAAAATCTTGTCCAAATTACTTGTATTACTTTTTAAAAGAACTTCTTTTATACATCGTTCTAAACTACATATCATGCGAAGTCATTTTCTTTTCTTTAAAGAGCTTAATTATATGTGTTTATCGATTGATATTTTGCGCTACCCATTAAAGGTTTTTTGATCATGTTAAGAATAAAATGATTTTTATACCATTCTTTCAAACGATTCCTGCCTTTTTATTTAAGCTAATCAGTGTTTAGTTTTTGACTGCAGAAACAGAAAAGCATTTGGTGCAAATCTGTTGCACAGATCTGTACAATGAATCATTAAAATGCCACTTTTCATACAAAATACTTTTAACCCACACTTTTCAGTATCGGTCTTAATTTTCGATTACATTCTTTTCTATCAAAAAAGAAATCGCTTTTTTCGTTAGAATCAGTCCACTATTTTAAGCAATAAGGTTGAACCGTATGAACAGTTTGCTAATTAGAAAACTGAAAAAGCGTTATATCATTTGTAGTAACGCCAAATTACTTTTTCTGGTTTTACCGGTACAGGACTATGCAAAATACATTTGTTACACTTGTTACTGTTTTTCTGGGCGTTGGTTATAGATGCTACTGTGGCCCATCGTCTCTTATTTCACGAACAAAAAAAATTACGCAAATTAAAAAGAAAATTATCGCGCTGCTGCACCTGTAGGTTTATTGCTCAAAATAAAATATCTTAATACCGAAT
The DNA here is from genome assembly GCA_025024175.1 of Rhyzopertha dominica. Taxonomy (NCBI): domain Eukaryota; kingdom Metazoa; phylum Arthropoda; class Insecta; order Coleoptera; family Bostrichidae; genus Rhyzopertha; species Rhyzopertha dominica. Next base: position 32,678,731 of record QCXZ01000003.1, read on the forward strand.
ACATAAATTTTATTACATTCTCTATGTCCTTCCAGAGATGAAAATTTTTGTTTTGGGTGTATGCCTGGAAATGTTTAATTGGTTGCCAAGGTAGCGTATACCAGTATGAATTATTGCCGCGGGACACTACATTTAATAAGGATCAACACACTGACAGGAAACATCACTTTACACTACTGCTACCGTAAACTGATAAACTAAACTAAAACATTTCGTAAACTCGGAAAAAAAATTGCCGAAAAATTGAAAATTGTAAATTGCCAAATTCTTATAAAAAACATGAAAATTAATACTTATTAAGCAGTTACTAATATTGACTTCTAATATAGTAGATAATTTGGCACACTCCAGATAATGGGAATCTTTATGCGACTAAAGTTTTGCAACATAACTATTTAGAGGGCTTTTCTCACCTCTTGACTAAAATAATTAATCAGAAAGAGTTTATGTTGATCTTGCAAAAGTGATGTTGTTATTAAAGAATTAATCTAATAACTTCATAACAATTAACATGAAGAAAGGAGTAGTAAAATAGAAGTACAAAATGCGTTTAATGCAAACGGGGAGATGCAATCAAGAATCGAAAAACGTTTCTAAGTTGCTCGTTATACTGTTTAATTGATTATTAACAATCAAAATCTGTGACCACGAGAACCTACATTCCAAATGGACAGGTTTTCGTTAGCTACTAAATTAGCTGCCGTCCCCTTAAAATAGAAATCACTGTACTCAATTGCTACACAAACGTTTTTCATATTTCAACATTAAAAATCCCAACGAGTACTTCTCGTATTGTATGTTAAAAATGATTGACTGATGTGGTGCTTACATAATTAGCTTTATGTTGTCAGTGTCAATGGCCTTCATCGATACACACGCCCATTTAAGCATATCCACAAACGAACCATTATAGACTCGAAAGTTAACCTTTGTGCTAACCAGGGTATTCAGCTACCTGAGTGTTCTGACAAGCACCTTACATGAAATTTCAATGAATCTTGCATTCTTTGAGGCACGTGCCCAACGTTCAACCGTGGTTACCTGGAGCCCTTCGACACCTAAGGGATCAATGTTATTCACTAGTGGGATATTAGGATTTCCACATTGATTTAAATTGATGTGCTGAGTAGCGGTACGTTAGAAACCAATCCTGCTAGGATCTTGGAGTAATAAATGTAATGATGCAAATTTGATTAAAAATATACATGTACATGTACATGTCTCGGAAAGTAAAAGAGACAGGGATATGCAGTTTTCGCCATTCATTGGGGCACGAAAAATCAAAAACGTGTAAAAAATTTAGTTTCTGTTCTATTACTATAGCCCCTTAAGTTATCGAAATAAGTATATTTAGAAAGCGAAATTCAATGTGTTTCTTTTATTTATTTATTCATAAGCAAAACTGACTTGTACGAACCAACCACAAAATTAAATTCGACATATTTACATGTAAAAAGTTATTTCCAATATTTTTATAAAGTGTAAAGAATTTTTGTAGCATACAAAATGCTACAGTAAATAAGTGTTACTTGTAATGAAACAGTCGTAAACTTCAATATGTACCTTCTCAAATTGTACGGGTGGATTACCAACAACAGCAGGTGTTTTGAATATCTATGATAAACTCTTAGTATAGTTATAATGTTCCCATGTTATGTTTGTATATATACTTCATTAGGTTATTGTTGATTGCTTATTATTGTTTGTATTGCAAAAATCTATTGCTGTATAATAATAATGCACCTCGCTTACTTATGTTGCTAATACAGTTAGAATTACTATTAGCAACATGTATAGGTAGCAGGTATAATATTAGAACAACGTCCAGCCTTATGTCAGCCAATAGAATTGAAAGACATGGACATATTAATGGCATCCCGAAAATAAAAAAATCTTTTATATGCAAGCAATATGGGTATTGCACACACTCATAATATTATTAAGAATTATGCTTGATATGGGATAAAATTTGTTTTTAGATAAAATTACAAATAGCAACAAATATTAATAAACTGATTCGCTAATTCTAAATATGTTATCTTTCTTTAAACAAAAAAACATCTTCAAAATAATCTCACTTAAGGAGCTATCACGATTACTACAAGGATCAAGGATCTGCAGCGTTCATTTTTTTTCGTCATTTATTCGAATATAGCTATATCTAAATAAAGCCGTTTACTGTCAAATAAATTTTATACCTATACCTAATTGTCAAAATGACATTTAACTATACGATTAGTAATCAGGTTTTGAGCATTTTTTCTCTCTTCACATTTTTTCTAAGACAAACAGTCCTCGCGATATTAGCAAAAATATATAAATTTTAAAAACGTTTTTTTCCAAATAACTCGAAAATTATTAACTTAACAAAAAATTACAAGAGTGCTTTCTGATCAGAAATTTGATTTTCTATATAATACCAAAATTTAAAAAAATCGTACGAGCAGGTTCCAAAATAGGTTTTTTGCAAATATTTCGAAAATGTAAAAATTTAGAATAAATTTTCTAAGACATTTTTTGTGAGAAATATTCTTTCCTGTCTGATGGTATTTTCATTTTTTTAAAATATTAAATATATTTGGAGATATTTAGGAAAATAAGAACGAATAATACTCGCAGTCAGACTACTAATCACAAACTAAAACCAAAAAAATTAAAAAAAAATAAAAATTTGAAAAAAGGATAGTTATCCCCCAATTTTGCCCCCTTCCCGATACCCTACTTACCCCACAAKTAATGGGTCGCATTGGGTAGTTGAGATTTATATGTTTGCCAAATTTCAAGATCATATACGAGTATTAAGTCTTCCGAAAGTTATCGTGTCCACAAACAATACCACAGACACACAGCACAGACAAGAATTTTTTTTGCTCAAATTTTGTTTTTTGCGCTTTCAACCATTTTGAAGCGAATGAGCGAATAAAAATTTTTGAAAATTTTTTTCGCGATACAATACTTCCCATCCGTTGGATGTGGAAGTAATAGATAATCGTTAGTTACATTCGGTTAGAGCATCTCTCCTGCTTGTTGATGTTTTACAAAATTTCTAAATAAGTAAACAATGATTCAGATGACGTATACTTTAGACGAACGCTGTTTAGACTTTACGGAGAAATAAAAGATTTGTTTATAAGCCATGCTCCGAGATTCTAGCGAGATATAAGTAGTCGCTATCTGATCTGATCAACCTAAATACAGAAGGTGTAAATCCATTTGGGGTTACCCATTACCCATTTAAGTAAAATAAATGTTTTAATTGTTTACTTGTAAGTAAAATATGTCCAAATTACTTACTCTTAGAGTAATGAGTAATACACGAAGTCAGGATAAGCTTTTCTTCAGGATACTTCATTAAGAGTTTACCAGTTTCGTATAAGATAACTAGACAGTATATTCTTATGAAACATGAAATGTATTATACATCATACTTTATTGCACAAATTTTATTAAGTTCCAACGTAATCTTATTAAGTAGATATTCCTGCAGTAAACCAAAACAGATTAGGTGGGGTCAAACGCGTGATAACGGAGCATCGGAAGCGTCCTTTGCGCTGTAAATTTTGATTATAGATGCAAGATTGCCAGCAGTCTGCAGATACAAATTTAATTTTGGCGAACATAAATTCCAATTTCCTTGCAGGTATAATTAACAAAAATGCACGCCATTAAACACCTGGCAAGCGGTTCGCGAAATGAAAATGAAATTAAGAAGGTATTAGTGATCTATGCCGCACATAATGCGCTCAGGTGGGCATAAGGTGGTGTAATGACGTAGGCGCTGCGCTTGCAGGTGTGCAGGATTGTAATTATGGAATTGTTATTCCTGCAAGGATCACATATCACCTTTAACTTAAATTGTAATTTAATAGGTGGGTATCGAGAAGGCTTTTAGTTGGTGTAAAGTGCAAGATGAAGAATGAATCTTGTATATGCTGATGCTTTGTAAATAGCTATGAATGCTGACTTGTCTACTATTTGTTAAGTTTGATGACGAATGATATCGAGATAAAAATTTGAAATATGTAAAGATTGAAACGTTGAAACATTTACATTAAAAACGGCTAATTTTGATTCATTCGACAATTATATAATCCAAAAAAATCAAGTGATATAATCGCGTTTATCGAACCTTCTTGCTTCCAGTTATTTTTATCTTCAGTGAGATGCAGAATACGATCCTATCTAAAAACCAAATAAGTTTTAATATGTAGGTATGTTGTTATTAGCATTGCAAATTACTGGTGGCTCTTCAACACAAATTTTTGGTAAATCATCCTCCATAATTAGACAAAAAAGTTTGATCTGCAAAATGAAAGACTCAAAGAAGTACAACATATTTAAGGCAAAAAGGTGAGAACCTAAAATCATCTCCGATATGTAGCTATCCCTTTTAGAAAGCAAAGGCAAAGTAACATCAATACATTATCTCAACTGGCATGATTTATTTGAAATTTTATTGATGTTGAATTTTGAGGTTTGGTCTTCCGTGAATATTACTTAAAAATGTATTTTTCGCATTTGTAGTCTATACTTTTTCTACATAATGATTTTTGATAAATTTTCAATAACTATGTGTACGTCATTTGAAATCATCCTTGTTTTGCCTAAAATATACGTACTATTTATTAACTGCATGGCTTTTCAGTGTGAACACAATGTATTTTGTTCGTTTCGTGATATATTTAGCTGTACCTACTATAACGAATGCTGCAGCTTATGACAAAATTAGTATAGTAGATACAAATTTTAGTAATAATCTACTCCAAAAGTAATTTCCCGGGAACACTACAGTTCTTCTTTTTTCTGTGAGCTACACCCTGCTCATGTGCCTACCAGTATCTAGTCGGATAACTTAATAGTGCATTTAATTCTTCCCATCGTTTTAATCTGTGTATGACAAACGACTTCTGCGATAAAAAAGCGTAACAGCAGCAGCTACTAAATGTGCCATGCCCCATAAATCCAATTAATGGCTGAACACTTTATTTTTCATTTCATTTGTACCTTGTTCATGTTCTTATTTATCGCTACTAAAGGCCCCACGAATATAAAACAAACGACGTTCTGTCGAATTAGCTGACAACTTACGGCGTAGGGAGTTGCTCTCCTTGCGACACTAATGCAATGGGGCGCAGTTTTTTTTAGCGAATTATTTTAATTGCTGGTCCCTTGTTATTCTTCCATACCGCCAGCCGTCACTTAGGAATTGCTGCTTAGGGATCTGAATATTAGAATTAGGAGTGCTGACAATCTTGTCTCACAAATATCATTCTTCTTTAGCAAGAGTGAAATGTTATTACAATAAGAAACTGAAGTGTCAAATACTCATACTCATAAGATGTTTCCACCATAATTACCAAAACTATAAGTGTCTATTAATGGAAAGTATAGAAATCGCTTGCTTTTATTGTTATGTATTATTTTAGCTGCAGTCAAAGTCGTGCTTCGTACGATTCCTCTACAATATTTTTCCACATACCTATACACATTAATCGCGATCTCTAGCGATCCCTTGCGTAGTCTTGCTTTTTCCTTTCCCTGTTGGTCTCATTCTACTCTTACATCTATTTTGGCCGGCCGTTGATACAAGCACATTTCATCTTTTTTTTCTTATAAATTTCTTGATGTCAGTGATACAGCATTCTTTATTATCCGTAAAAGTTGTTTTGTTGTAGTTACGTCTGTGCGCCTTTATCGTGTAACGTTAGGTGTTACTATAGTTGTGTATATTTTTGCTTTTTCTTTGTTCTGAGATATTTGTTGTTCCACGTAGCATGCTTCAGGTATCCTAGAATTCTTACTGGTTTTATGGCTAGTTGTCAAACTCCTTTATAGTTACTGTGCTCACTAATTGTCTACCATATAGTATAGGACATCATTTGCGTAACAATATTTTAATCTCAAAGTTACATTTCATCATTTTGATACCACCAGCGTCTTTATTGTGTCCGTTGTGCATGTGTTTGTTGATTTAAAGAGAAGCCTTCTTATGTTATCCTCCTAATCTGCTATCGTCCGCGCATAGCATATTTGTGTTGTCCATCCAGTTTAGGTTTATGATTTTATATATTTTATGTTAAACGGTTCATATTGGGCTGAGCAAATTACCTCGGCGAATTCCGTTTGTACATTTAACTGGATTTTTAACCTCTCTTTCTTTAGAATTGTTCTTTCTGTATTCATGTTCAGGTCCTCTGTTTATAACTAATTGTGAGTAGGCCCGCGCGATTATAAGAATCAGCAATCGATTAATCGAAATAATCGATAAGCCAAAATAATTGATTACCCCAAACAGTCGATTAATCGATTTTGTAGAATGCTAAAGTTATCAATTAATATGTTAGTAAAAATAATTTACTAATCAAAAAGTAAACTATAATAAAGAAATTGATTTACTATTGGTAAATTACTTATTGCTCCTGATTGGGTAGTCATTATTGAATAAAACACAATAAAATAAAAGAAATAGACTAAATTATAATAAGTTTTAGCGTTACTGTTTTATAGAAGAAAATGAAGCGCTGCAAAGCTGAATATACATATAATTGTGCAAAGTCGAAACCGAAAGTGAGCGGTAAGCACAAAGTTACAATACTTACTTTAATGTTTTATACGGGAGCACTATTTCTATTATTAGCTAAATATATTGGCTGATGGCTGTACTCACTAGTCACTAGTAACGATTACCCCAGACAGTCGATTATTTTAAATAATCGATTAATCATAACACTAGATTATTGAAAGGATAATCAATTAATCGATTAATTCGATTGATCGGTTACAATAGCAATTTTAATCAAACCGTTGATTGATCGATTATTTTTTGATAAGTCGATTATTTTTCACAGCCCTACTGCGAAGGTACTTTATTTTTTTACAATATGGTTAATACATCAGTTTACCCGATCGAATGCCTATTGTAAATCTAATATATAGATAGAATATGTCTAGAATAGCACTGAAAAATTTATTATGTTCGACCAGGTCTGTTTTTTAATGAATCAATATAGCGCTTAGCTTGTTGTCTTGTAACGTGCACTTTATCTTCGTCACTGTTTAGAAGTACAGAAGTACAGTTCTCAATACTATTTTATTGACATGGTCTATATTGTCAATATACGGTATAATATTTTCATGCAGACTGTTCATATACTAGTGACGTGCTCATTTTGTTTTCTCCGCAGTACATAAAAATGAAATTTTAATATCTTACGATACATTTTTTTTGTTTTTGCCTTGTTACATATATTTATCTTTTTATAAGAATCTTGATCTTTGTTTTCTAGCATACCGTGCTTCACATAGAAGTATACCTTGTGTCTTCTAAATCCTGCGCCTCCATATTACTAGCATTCTGATATCCGATCCTAAATGTGGTAAATTTTGGTATTTTACCGTTTACGGTGAGTAATTTGCTGGCCTGAGTCACAACTCACAAAATGCTCTACGTTATCCGGGCTTGGGACAACATTGGAAGTGGCTGCATTAGCTTCGCAGTATTTGAGGATTTTAAGTGAGCGATTTCAAACATCATATGAGGATTTTGCTGTATAAAATATGTAAAGGACGCAAGTTGAAGCTGGGGACGTATTTTTGAAAATACTGATTGTTCAACTCCATTATCTTTCAACGACAGGATTAACCTCATTTTTAAATCAGTCATGCATGGCAATTTGTTTAATATTTATATTTAGAGTTAGGATTACTTGTAGTATTATAGTACTTAGATCCAGGACACAAGTACAATTAGTTTAGTATTTTTAATTTAATACTTGTAGCTACCATATCTTTTGGTAGGTATCTAAAATACAACATGCAGAAATGGTACATTTCGTCCATTCAAAGAGTTCAATGACAACGTTCTAGGTATTAGTATTTTTGGGTTTATTGTATAATAATTAGTATGTGATGGAAACATCATATAATTGCTGATTACAAATCCTCATCTAACGCTGAAATGGTGATACACAAACGTCTTCGTGAATTTTATGTTTCTCTCTTGAATTCTAAAACAATAGTTACAATTGTGTTTTCAAGCCACTACATGTGATTCGGTTTGTAACCGTTCCGAAGGAAGTTAATTATATCATAATGAACAGTTTTATTTCAGATACAATCTTGGCATTTTAAAAATCATACGTTTCATATTCAACGTACATTTGTCTTTAATTGAAACTTGCATAGGTTTTATCTAACGAGCCCCCTACGCATTAATTAAAAACATTAATAAATCATAAATTAACACAATACACCTGCGTGCGTCACGGTGCACGGTTTCGCGAGGCAACATAATGCTCGACTCGGTTGGCATTGGTTTTAATAAAAAGTAAGATGGCGTAAAAAAGGGCGTTTCCCTCCCACGTTCTTAAAAAGCTCGCCCCTTGTAGTTGCCATGGAGATTCTTTTCCCGGCGTCGCGACGCTTCAGGTGACGCTGCCATGACGGCCGATACACTTATTTCCGAGTAAATGTTACATGCCGGAATATTCCTTTTACTTTTTCTCTTAAATTACTCCACTCGGAGCGCATCAGATTTTGCATGTCTTTATAATGTGGTGGAAGTCAGGGTAGATAATTAGATTTTCAAGGGGAGTCGAGAAATGTCTCTGTTATGTAAAACTGTTGCCTCCAGGGAGGTTATCCTGAATGTTACGTTCGTGATTTGGTATTTTTGTGCACTGCAAATTAAAATTATTTCCCTGAACAACTTAGAAGTATTCTAACATTGCGTGTAAAAGAAACACTGCAACAGTGCTCCTAATTTCCATTAATATACCTACTAAAATATTCCTCCATCACGAATAGGCATGGAAAAATGTTGATTAACGGATTTAGATTTTTTTGTTGTGTAAAAAATCGGTTCAGTCAGCATACTGAACCGAAGAAATATTGATTCGAGTATCTCTTGATCCTTTTAAGAAATTGCAAATAATAGGGGAAAAAAGTGGTCGAGATGAACTTGCTAATTGTAAATGCGGAAAACAAGTACCTTACAATAGTCCGACTTGATCGAAGTTTGAACGTAGAAATACAGAATAATACTTACTTTTACCTTCTTCGCACTGACTTCATATTGACATTCACATTATATCGAATGAATAAAAATTGCATTACTGCTCTTTCACTATTATATAAATTATTATATTTTTTGATTTACAATTTGTCTGCTACAAATTTTTTATTTTAAATTAATGTAGTTTCAGTTTTGCCGAACTTTACGATAATATAATTTATGATCTTTCGCAAATTTTGTAACTTTAAACGGAACGTCATGTATACTACAACATGCTAAGAAGAATATTAGCAACAATTAAAAGAAATACACGGGATTTACTACTGCATAAGAGAATAATGAATAACATTTAATAATGCAAGGATATGCTTTTTTCTCTGTAATAGTTACAAATGTATGCGGTGGTTCTTATTTTACTAGATCAAAGATAGGTAGCTTGTTTTTTTAATAGGACGCTTTATTTTTTTATGCCTACCTATGTATGTATATATATAATGGATAAACAAGGTGACCTTATAATTCAATAACAAACAAAATATGTATAGTGGAACGTATTTTATTTAAAAAATAAAGTTTTTTTTAACGTATATACAAATAATACAGATGACCTGCCTCATTTAACTCTGCTGAGAATTTTATTATATTATCAGTATTTAAAACGCTAATAACGTATCAACTGGAATCGATATCATTCGATTTTAAATGATGTCAGTCGATACAGATTGATTTAATCGATTCGAAACGATTACTAGAGATTCGATTAAAATTGATTTACGTTTACGTTTTTCGAAACCGCCCAGGGATAATCACGAGTAATTTGCTATAAAAGATAATATTTTGTCGGATAGATCGCTGTCTCTTAAAAACACTGACAAAAAGTTAATAGTCTGACGTTTTGATTACACCTGTAATCTTTGTCAAAGTTTTACAGAACCTTGAACCACTTTTCATGTTCCCATTAAGGGAAGGACAATGCTTGCTTTCTAATACATTGTATGTATAATCTACATAATCCATCCATGGACGTCGCTTTTTTGCTTGAAAATTTGTTGCACAAGATGTGTCAGTCTGATCGTTCGAACCTTTGATGATGCATTGGTTAGTATATCAGGGTTAAACGCGTAGATCTGCGTTCTCATTCCAGTCAAATCGTATTTTTTTTAAATATAGTGTGCAGGTACTGCTCTTTTTAATTTGCTACAGACACTCTTCATGGTCACCAATCCAGTTAAATGGTCAAATGCTGGATTGAGACGTAGTGCTACCGCCACCCATTCTCCCTTTCTTATTACCAGGGGTACATTTTGAGGGGACTATTCAGGTGTTAAACGCATAGATATTACCTAAAGTTTGCTTGCCGACTATTTCATTTCAAGTTTTAAAATAAAATTCGAACGTTCATACATGCTGAAGAAATTTTACTATCGAGTTTACATGCTTTTTCGGAGACCAGTGGAGTGAACCTTATATATGCAGATATTTTAAGTAAGGATTGCTTATCAAATGAAATAATAATAAATATAAATAGTATGTTATTAGCTCGTTTTTCATATTTTGTAGACACTACTAAAAATGAAGGAAGGTCTTGAGTGGTTAAATTGCCATTGCGTCCATTTGGCATTGCCTTTCTATTTTACAATTTAGGTGCCTCAACATTTTAATGCTATTTGTGAGTAATAAGTAAATGATGTTTATAAGAGGAAGTATATGTTATTGAAAAAGAATTGCCTTTTGATTGCGAGTCAAATATATAATGGCATTACGCCCGCAAATTTATGTAGAGAATTAGTAAATCTTAAGGCACTATTATGGATAGATTGTCGATTTTAGCTAATGGCAACCTCAAATTGAGGATAAATAAAATGAAAAAATGTAGTCCAAAAATTACCGTATAATATCTAATTAAGGWTTTGGACAAGGTTAAACAACATCTACAATATACAAAAGGTATTCAATTAAAGATGATTTGTTGGCAAACGAAGAACGAAAAGGATTTATCGAAATTTGTGTTGACAGTTCGATAAGTTTTTACATGTGCAGAACAAATTGTGTTCATTATGAAAATTTATTGTGGAAAAAGAGGCTTATATTAATTCCAAGACTGCGATATTTTTATTTTGATACGGAACCCTTTTTCTCAATTCTGGGAAGCGTATTCCCTTTGATCATTTATAAAAAAAATGAAAAATAGCATTTCTAATCGGCACTTACTTATACTAATATATAATATTTTTGTGACGCAACACATACGTATAAAAATAATTTATTGAGTAGGTATTATATATCATCATTAGTTATAATAACAATTAAAGTAAATGCACAAGGACGTCCATTTTCTTAAGTTATTCGAGAAAAGCATATTATTTTAATTCTATGTAACAATAAATAAGTTTCTTCTGGTTTGAACCGCAATGGCTTTTGTTTAAAACAACTCTGTATTAAAAAAAGTCCTGCAATAAATTCTAAAAATACAAATTCTAACTACCTAAAGTACAAGTACATTCAAAGCTTCTTTTCATTAAGTTAATTCCATAATAATTAATAGCTTTGGTTCTCAAACATCTTGTGTAGATAATTCAAAGCATTTTGTAAGAATAATCGATAACGAGATCTTGTAAGTTTGCAAAAAGTGAAACGTTTAATAAAAGACAGCCGGCGCCTGGTGCACTAAGCTGGAGATGAGTAATTTAAAGAGCATCACCAGTCTTATTCAAATGCGCATCCAGTCTCCAAAGGCGGATCGAACGAGATTTGCATTTTATCCCCATATCCCATAAAATTTTACTTCTTTACAAAGGAAGCAAATCCCGGCTCCCCGTCTCTGAAAAGCTGTTAAACATCGGCAGCATGCCACGCTCATTATCGAACAGAGAGTTGAAAATTTCTATTTCTTTTCATCGCAAATTGCTTCATTTAGCCGGAGTCTTTAATGAAACGGAGGTAGCTGCGAGGAGGATTTAGGAAGGCATACCTTCCCTTTCCTAATTATGAATCTTTTACTTCGCTGCTCGTTCTGAAGAGGGAATATTTAAAAATGCCGGTTAACAAAGAATACACTCTTTCCATGAGATAAAGCGGCTCATGGGGCTTTGTTGTAGAAGCGTAAATTTTTGATGGGGGTCTATTGAACGTTTCAAGTAATCCTTGCGCTTTATTGTTCACATTTGGTATCATTACCGCGTTGTTAATAGTGCTACAGACCTGTAGCAATTTAATTGTTTTTATTGGTATGGTGATGATTATTTTATGGGATTCCTAATTGTTCTTCTACGCGTACATAACAGCACACGAAAGTAGTTGACAGCTTTCTGATAAATATGTACCATATTCAATCCCATTTGTTTTTATCATATCTCACATATGAAACAGTGGTTACTTAAAAGAAGTTATAATGATACACTCTAAAATAATAAATTTAATCAATTATATACAAAACACATTCGATGTAAAATGAGGCGTTATCTCTTCCTTTAATGCCAGGTTTTTTTGCTTAACGTCGTTAAATGCTCCGGTTTTCGCTAGCAGTGGGATTTATCTGAGATTAGCATATGTTTCACCAGTTGCAGGAAATACTCGTACTATGCTCCTTTGTTTGAAGCGCCATTTGCCGCTCAACAGTACCTTGCTGCAACAAAAAAAAAAACAAAAAATAATAAAGACTTGGGTCTAATATAATGTGATAACGGTCATCAAGTCGCTTATGGAGTCACAAAAATATTAAGTAGTACGTGCATTCGCTCGTATGCCGTCGAAACTGGTGGTTTAGAAATAATCAATTGAGCGAATACTCGCCTTAGTTTTAAACTGAAAGCCGCGCATCAAAATAAAAAATCGTAGTCTTGGACTGGATTTGATGCGGGACAGCAAGGTTTTTTTTCAGTTCCTCCACTTTAGAAGGCGTAGAATGGCTCGTTCGAAAGCTACGTTCGACAACATACATTTCGAATCCTTTTGGCCATAAAATTTGTCCTCGACAGTTTAACCTGCGAAAACTTAATAAACTGCCAACTTGAATTTCGCGCCGTCTGCGGCCCTCGACAAATCATAAGCGGCTCGATAACTTTTCTAATTGATATCTACATGGCGATATTCGTTATCTCCATCAAAAGAAGTAAATTTTTATTTACTTTCAACGGATTTAGTATCTAATAACAGCTAATTCATCACCACCACTACTCAAGAAATAAGGAAACACCTTGATCCGATACGCTTTAGTTTATACACGTCATCTTTCGCCAGTAACACATGTGTTGTGCTCTGTACTCTTACCTATTAATATACCAACAATCTTGAATTGATTATAAGAATTTAATACAAAAAAAACCGCTGCAAATTAAATCAATACTTCCACATCCAATTGTCAAAATGACATTTACGTTCTTATTTCTTATACTATACGATTAGTAATCAGATTTTGAGCATTTTGTACACATTTTTTCTAAGACAAAAATATATAAATTTTAAAATCAGTTTTTTCCAAATAGCTCGAAAATTATTAATTCCACAAAAAAAAATTACAAGAGAACTTTCTGATCAGAAATTTGATTTTCTATATAATACCAATATTTTAAAAAAATTGTACGAGCAGAGTCCAAAATAGGTTTTTTGGAAATATTTCGATAATGTCAAAATTTTGAATAAATTTTCTAAGACACTTTTTGCGAGAAATCTTATTTCCTATCTAAAGGTATTTTCATTTTTTAAATATATTAAATATATTCGGAGATATTTAGGAAGAACCGTTTTCTTTAGGTGATGCTTTTTGCTAATATCTTCTAAACAGTTTGCTGCACCGAAAATATAAGAACGAATAATACTCGCAGTTATACTACTAATCACATACTAAAACGAAAAAAATAAAAATCTGCAAAAAGGGTAGTTACCCCCCAATTTCGCTCTCTTCCCGATACCCTACTTACCCCACAAACAATACGTTTGCCAAATTTCAAGTTCATATATTAAGTCTTTCGAAAGTTATCAGATAAGAAATTTGTTTTTGCTCAAATTTTGTTTTTTTGCGTTTTCGACCATTTTGAGCAAATAAAAAAATCCTTTGGATGTGGAAGTAATTGAATGTTATTAGTTATATAATCCTAGATATTCAGCGAAGCTTTGGTGGTTTATTGACGATAACGATAAATGTAATAAAGATTGGCTCGTTCAAACTGTTTTGTCATACAAAATTATTAAACGCACTTACTAGTTAGTTGGTAATGCCTAATGCATTTGTAGTTTTTAGTCGTATGGACGGTGTAGTATTTCAAGTTGCTATCTTAATCTTTTTGGAACAAGATACTACTAACTTTTTTAACATCTTTCATAAAATAATGTAAGAAAACATATAGAACGTATAACCTTTTTTATAGTCATTATAAAAATTTTTAAACTGAAACCCTAATTTATTTGCTTTAATTGTACCTATATTAATTTGAATAACTAAGATATATGATATATAGGCACTCACTATTAATTGTTTTTTAACGAGAGTAAACATATTTTTCTGTTATATTTTGCTGTATGTATTTTCATGAGAAAACTACTGACTTGAAAGCTGTTCGGGACTACTTGACACTTATACTGTAGGCATAAAAAAATAGCATATTCTAACTTCGTAAACTGACGGCAGCAGTGTACGATAAATTCATATATTTTTAATGATTTGTTTAATACTTCTGACATGATACTTTTACATCATATTAATATTACCTCGAGATCTCGAAAAGTAGCTGGTTTTAAGACTGTAAGAAATAACAGCATTTTCCTATATTCAAGGCGAATCTACTACTAGAACCACACCATTATTCTACGCATTCTAGCTCTCTTGGAAATAATTGCAATCATCGACCGAGTTAAATGTTGAATATATATAGGGTGTCCCGCATTATGTGGGCAACCTCTCGGAATCTGAAAACTGGTGCAAAATCATATTATTTTACGGTATAACTTTTTTGAAATAACGCCTGCCTAGATATTGACTCTTAATCGTGCGGGAAGAGAAACAGTTTTTCAAAAATATCTCTTAGTCCGGTTGATATAATTTCATCAAATTTAGGCTATTATTATATGAAGTGCAAGCGGTTAAAAGGATGAGTACATTTTTTAAATAAATGTTGAGGGGGGCAGGAGATGGCCAACTCCCCACCTTTTATCCCTTAACTTTAAAACGGTATTTTTTTTCAAAAATACGTTTTTTAATCTTTGGACCTTGTAAAGAAAAAAGGTACTCTTTGTTCTTAAGCCTAAAATTGACCCTTTTCGAGAAAATTGCAGTTGAATGTTATACGATTCACTTCTTCACTGCTCAACTAAATAACTCTTTTTGTATCAAATTAGCCGTGATGAATAATAAAACTGTATTTGATGTCACTGTTACATTAACATTTTGACAATACTTTACATTATTTGTTGCAAAAATCCTGATAAGTATGACAGGGTACTTATTTATATGAATATTCTATTACTATTATTTCATAATTTTTGTCAAAATATCAATGTAACAGTGACATCTAACACAGTTTTATTGTTTATCACGGCCAATTTGATAAAAATTGATTTAGTTAAGCAGTGAAAGTGTAAATCCTAACATTCACGGTCAATTTTAGTCCCATGAACAAAGAGTACCTTTTTGTTTAAAAGGCCCAAGGATTAAAAAAACACATATTTTTGAGAACAATACTTGACCGTTTTAAACTTAAGGGATAAAATATAAAGGGTTGGCCCCTCCCCCCAAATTTATTAAAAATATGTGCACATCATTTTAAAGGCTTCCACTTCAAATAACAGTACCCAAAATTTGATTAAATTATATCACCTAGTCTAAGAGATGTTTCTACAAAACTGTTTCTCTTCCTTCATGTTTAAGAGTCAATATCTCAGCAGACCGGCGTTATTAAAAAAAAGTTATACTGTAAAATAGTGTTATTGTAGTTTTCAAATTCCGAGAGGTTGCTCACATAATGCGGGACACCCTGTGTAATAAACTTAAAAGTAGACGATCTTGCTTTATAATCAGCAGACGTAGAGCCTTAAGAACTAGTATTGTGTTTTATTGGTTAAGAAGGACAGAAAAAGACATAATAAAGAATATGAATAACCCGTCTGATGGATTCTTACATAAAAATGAAAGGCCATTTGCAGAACTACGTTTTTCAGAATAGATTAATAATTGTTTCACCAGTGGATATAGTAGAATTTAATTATAGGTACAAAAATACAATTAATAAAAAATAAATATAGTTTAAATGATTTCTTACTTTTATTCTTGATGGAATGCCGTCAGGGACCATTGTTAGTTTTGTTTCAACAATTAATTAATTAAAAAACAAATGCCACTACCATCTTGCAATGGTTAATTAGTAACTCCGACAAGGGATCATCAGTATAAGAATAATTGAACAAATTTGCAAAACCCTCTAGAATATCTTGCTGGATTTCATGCAGAATGTTATTTTCATAGGTAAAGTTGGCTTCTATATTAACCGACTATATTACTTTTATTTTTTTTTAAGATCAGGTAAGTTATAAAGCCTCACCATGTCATCTCTAGATGTGAGGAAAGCTTTTTTGTCGTTTAGCAGAATTACTTAGCTGCTTGCGTTGTAAAATTCAATTTCCGGCGATGTAAATTTTTTAGGTAGTTCGCTTTTCGCGAACGAACGTTCGAAGTCTTCGATAAAAACCGAGTCATCGGCGTCGGGTCGAGGAGCAGCAGGGGCGGTCCCTTTCCTAGCCGTTTCCATAATTAAACTTCGAGCTGATTAAAAAAGTTGAAGTAACATTTGGTATAAGATCATTATGGGTAGGGCAGCGCAGACGAGGAACGCTGTATAAATAAGGAAACCTTTAAGGGTAGAGAAATTGAAAAATGGCGACATGGGGGAATATTAAGCAGTTCGGTCACGAAGAAGGGTTGAAAATTGAAACGAAGCCAAAAAGTAGACGATTAATCTGTGTAATTGAGGAACGCTAGGAGCGTTCTCAAATACTAACAGGACAATGAATTGAAAGCAATTGCAAAATTGGATGCTATACTACTTCGACGAAAGCAGGAATGAAGTACATTTTTTCATACGCAGTCTACAAATTTAATAATTTGTTTAATCCTGATATATGTGAGTATACTGTAAATGTAAGATAATATTTTCTCGGAAAGATTGCTGTCGCTTTAAAACACTGACAAAAAGCTATCAGTCTGATGTTTCGATTACGCCTGTAATCTTTGTCAAAGACGAGAACCTCAAAATAACAACACAAGTTCAAACAAAATTTTGAAAGTAAACAAATAAATCACCAAGGAAGCGAAACGTCATAAAAACAACGTGCCAACCTGATAACTTTTTCTTATTGTATTTATTTGTAGGTTCTGGCTCCTTATTTTTATAAATTAAAGACACTTTTTCTAATAATATGACGTTTCAACCTATAATTTAGGTCTTTGTCGAATATTTTTATTTTGTAGATTGACAAATTATTATGAAAATCAATATGACATTTACAATTTTGATATTAATATAAAATGTACCTTCAAGTTTGTTCCTTTACTATCATTGTGGATGGTAAATGTGACGGTGAAAGGGTGTGTTTAAATAACGGTGTAGTAGGTATTACTTAGTCCTTGTATGTCAGTCCTGTCGTTTACACATGTGTTTAGGTTTTTTTGAATATGTACCATTTCTAAAAATTGTCTTTTTTGTTTATGTTGTTCCGTAGTAATAATTTTGGTATTATCAAAGTCAAAAGTGTGGTCAGTTTGTTCTTGATGTTTTTTTAAAGCTGTGTAGTTGTTATTATTTTTATGTTGTTGTAGTCTGTTTTTTAAGTATTGTCCTGTCTGTCCTATATATTGTTTGTTACATTCTTTACATTTTATACTGTATATTGTGTGTGTTCTTGTTTCTTTTGGTATTTTTGTTTTTAACGGTGTGTAGAATTGTTTAATTGTGTTAATTGGTTTATATCTAATTTGGAAGTTATGTGGTTTTAGTAGGTTTTTTATTTTTTGAGTGAGTGGTGGTATATATGGTAAGGTTAAGTACGTTATGTTTGTGTTTTTTTCTTGTTTTTCGTATTMAATACTATTGTATAGTTTTTCTGTTTGTTGTTTTATTGAGTTACTTATTAATTTAGTGGGGTAGTTGTTATTTTTTAGTATTTTAGTAGTTGTATGTAAAGTTTCAATTCTAAGTTCTGGACTAGTTAATTTTATTATTCGTTGTATAGTGTTGTTTAGGACAGCTATTTTTTGTCTGTAGGGGTGGTTAGAATGGTAATTTAGTAGTCTTCCCAATGCAGTTGGTTTTGAATACCATTTTGTGAGAATTTTGTTATCTTTTTTAATTAATGTAAGGTCTAGATAGTTAATTGTGTTTTTCTTTTCTGTCTCTATGGTAAATTGTAATTTTGGATGATAACTATTAAACAAATTTAAAATTTCGTTTACTTTGTCTCTTGGTATTATTAAGAATAGATCATCTACATATCTTGTATAAAATTGTATATAATTTATTTTGTTTGTTATTGTTATTTCTAGATCTTCCATTATTATTTGTGCTATATTGCTTGAGATGGGTGATCCCATTGATACCCCATCTATTTGTTTATAATAGTTGTTCTTAGATTGGAAATAATTTGAAAATAATGTAAAATTTAGTGCTTTTATAAATTCTGTTTTTGGGATATTTGTAAATTGTTCTATTTCTTGCCAATTTTTTTTTGATAATTGGTTCTATTAATGTTATTGGTATATTAGCATAAAGAGAAATTACATCTAGAGAAATCATAATGTGGTTATTAGGAATATATATGTTGGAAATTTTGTTTTTAAGTTCGAAAGAGTTTTTAATATAAAATTGGTTTTTATTAATAATGTTTTTTAAAATACTGTTCAAGAATTTTGCCAGGTTGTATGTTGGTGATTGTATGTTGTTTATTATACGGACAACCAAAGATACACAAACCAAATATCCCTCTCAGACCTATAATAAACAACATACAATCACCAACATACAACCTGGCAAAATTCTTGAACAGTATTTTAAAAAACATTATTAATAAAAACCAATTTTATATTAAAAACTCTTTCGAATTTAAAAACAAAATTTCCAACATATATATTCCTAATAACCACATTATGATTTCTCTAGATGTAATTTCTCTTTATACTAATATACCAATAACATTAATAGAACCAATTATCACAAAAAATTGGCAAGAAATAGAACAATATACAAATATCCCAAAAACAGAATTTATAAAAGCACTAAATTTTACATTATTTTCAAATTATTTCCAATTTAAGAACAACTATTATAAACAAATAGATGGGGTAGCAATGGGATCACCCATCTCAAGCAATATAGCACAAATAATAATGGAAGATCTAGAAATAACAATAACAAACAAAATAAATTATATACAGTTTTATACAAGATATGTAGATGATCTATTCTTAATAAAACCAAGAGACAAAGTAAACGAAATTTTAAATTTGTTTAATAGTTATCATCCAAAATTACAATTTACCATAGAGACAGAAAAGAAAAACACAATTAACTATCTAGACCTTACATTAATTAAAAAAGATAACAAAATTCTCACAAAATGGTATTCAAAACCAACTGCATCGGGAAGACTACTAAATTACCATTCTAACCACCCCTACAGACAAAAAATAGCTGTCCTAAACAACACTATACAACGAATAATAAAATTAACTAGTCCAGAACTTTACATACAACTACTAAAATACTAAAAAATAACAACTACCCCACTAAATTAATAAGTAACTCAATAAAACAACAAACAGAAAAACTATACAATAGTATTCAATACGAAAAACAAGAAAAAAACACAAACATAACATACTTAACCTTACCATATATACCACCACTCACTCAAAAAATAAAAAACCTACTAAAACCACATAACTTCCAAATTAGACATAAACCAATTAACACAATTAAACAATTCTACGCACCGTTAAAAACAAAAATACCAAAAGAAACAAGAACACACACAATATACAGTATAAAATGTAAAGAATGTAACAAACAATATATAGGACAGACAGGACAATACTTAAAAAACAGACTACAACAACATAAAAATAATAACAACTACACAGCTTTAAAAAAACATCAAGAACAAACTGACCACACTTTTGACTTTGATAATACCAAAATTATTACTACGGAACAACATAAACAAAAAAGACAATTTTTAGAAATGATACATATTCAAAAAAACCTAAACACATGTGTAAACGACAGGAATGACATACAAGGACTAAGTAATACCTACTACACCGTTATTTAAACACACCCTTTCTCCGTCACATTTACCATCCACAATGATAGTAAAGGAACAAACTTGAAGGTACATTTTATATTAATATCAAAATTGTAAATGTCACATTGATTTTCATAATAATTTGTCAATCTACAAAATAAAAATATTCGACAAAGACCTAAATTATAGGTCGAAACGTCATATTATTAGAAAAAGTGTCTTTAATTTATAAAAATAAGGAGCCAGAACCTACAAATAAATACAATAAGAAAAATTAACACAAAAGGACTCCACAAAATAAACACCAACAACCTGATAACATATGAACCTAACGACGAAAAAGGAACTACCTATCTACTCGGTATACACGAACTACTTGATAAAAGATAACTACAAAATAGCCTTCCAAATGTCACCTTACTCATAATTTCCACAATCTCTATTAAAATTATTAGTATTCCTACAAATTTCTATAGCTTCTTTTATTAGATGTTTGCGATAATTGTTTAGTCAAATATGAGTGTTCAGCTACGGAAGATTTATCTATCTGTCGCAGCCTAGTAGAACGAATGTGTTCTTTCAAACGCGTACCTATTTTTCTTTTATTTTGACCTATGTAACACTTGCCGCAAGAACAAGTAATTTTGTAAACACCTTCACGCTCTAAATGTACTTTATCCTTTAGTAGAACTTAAAATTTTATCTAAATTATTATACGTACTGTCAACAACTAAAATATCATGTTTTCCAAGCATCCTATTATCTTACATTACGGACGCTGAAAGCATTCACCCTCGTATATACTGTAAACGATTTTTCAACACTTGATTAATGGTCAGGACCTTGATTATTAAGTTTATCGGATAGTAATGTTTACCTATGGTTTAGCATAACAGTTTAGAATTTAGATGTTATACAAGTCAATAAAGAAGAAGAAATATGGACTATGTGAACAAAACACCTAGTTTGTAGTTTTCTTTATTTATAGCTAGATTGCCTTTACAGGTACAATAAATATGTATACATATAGATTTTACAGACAMATAGGTATCAACAAAATTCTTTTTAAAACATCTGTTCAAGCACTTTGTGGGAATTTTTTTTTTCGTAAAATCATGTTAATTTGAGTTGTTAGCTATCTTTATATTATTTTGTAACATTAAACTGAAATATCTTGGGGGAATTCGACCTGGTGTTAAAGATCAATGAGTACTTTTTATTTTGGCCAAGCTTTCAACTGCTTTATTGCAGTCTTCTTCAGGGCTTACTACAACAACAATCCAGTTTACATTAAGTTTACAAGAAGTGGAACAACAGCATGTTACTTACTAATTTGAGTTTTTTTACTAGGCAGCTATATTAGGGAAAGGAATCTTCGAAAATTGTAACCAGTATATGCTAAAGATATTACGCATATAACACAATGCAGAAATTTTACATACAATATAATGATGATAACAAATAATGTGACATATACCTCTTAATCACTAGTCAGATTCACAAACCACTTTTATTTTAATTTTAAATTTAAATTCTTAAACTTTTTATTATGTATATTATTAAAAGTTTCTTATATCTTAATGTCAAAATTGCAGCAATACTTCCTAAAGGATTATGGTACAATGAACTTCAATTTTAAAAGATTTTAAAAGAAATCGCCAATAACTACTTGAATTTAGGTTTTATTAATTTTGTAAAATTTCTGTCGATAATAGATATGTGTAGGTATATGTTACTTAAATTTTGTGTATCCGATTCCGATCTCCAAAATTAGTCTTTTATTAGTATTTTGCTCTTTTTCTAAAATTTTGACACTATCCCAATTTATGTTATGATTGTTGCTTAATACATGTTCTGCCAGAGCAGATCTTATACGTTTTGTGTTTATATCGCTTTTGTGTAGTGCTAATCTAATTTTGGAGATGTACCAAATTAATAAGACTAATAAAGTTTTTAATAAAAAATCGGGTACACAAAATTTAAGTAATATATACACCTATTTGTTATCGACAGAAATTTTACAAAATTAATAAAACCTAAATTCAAGTGGTTATTGGCCATTTCATTTAAAATCTTTTAAAATTGAAGTTCATTGTACCATAATCCTTTAGGAAGTATTGCTGAAATTTTMACATTAACATATAAGAAACTTCTTGTAAACTTAATGTAAACTGGATTGTTGTTGTAGTAAGCCCTGAAGAAGACTGCAATAAAGCAGTTGAAAGCTTGGCCAAAATAAAGAGTACTCATTGATCTTTACCACAGGTCAAATTCCTCCAAGATATTTCAGCTTAATATTGACAAGTCAACGACCGCAAACAATTTCATTCATCATTGTGTAACTATATACCACCTAATAAATCAGTAAGAGATAGAATTTGTAATTCAAGTACTTCTATTATTTTATAATAATGGAATAATTATTAACATATCGGTTTCTCGTGTTACATATAAAACAAGCCTGCAACTTTTACTAGAACCTAATGGATAAATGCATCTAGTGACTGAAGTTTTGCAAAAAAAACTTTTTAGGTTAAAGTTATAGAGCTTAAGTATTATTTTAAGAAGGAATTTATAATTCAAAGGATTTTGAGTTTCAGAAGGGCCTTCAATTGCAGAAGTAGTATTTCTACTGGTAACAGAAAAGAAGAGCTTCATACTGTCATTTAGTTCGCAGAAACTGTCATTTTTTAACAAATGTTTACGCCTGCCAGTAATGTATCCACTAGGGTTGCAACCTCTCATATTTTCAGTATGAGTCACATACATTTAAGCTTTATCGCATACTACGTTTAAGTAAGTAATGTATGTGAAAAATCTCATACATTTTTAGATAACTCCTACAATTTCATACATTATGCCATCTAAATAGTAACTTTCAGATTTCTGAAAAATTGTTGGAGTCACTACTTGTAGGTGAAATGACTGGTTCGCTTTTCGCGCTTTTCAGATTAGGATTTAGGATAAGCAATATTTATATTAGAAAGTAGTAAGACAACCATTGTTCAAATTTTTCCTGTTTTCAAAAATTAGAATATCGTGTATAAAAACGATTTATGGGAAACTCAGTTATGCAAAAAATTAAAACACTTGATTCGCCAAAGTTAACAGACAACTTTATTTCTGTAGTTAATAGAGCAATCAAATAATTTAAAAAATGGTGTAACTTGGAGAAACAGTTGGTTGCATTATGTGTCCAAATTAACATTATCAAATTAAAAAAAACATGATGACTTTGTCAACATAATCAACTTAAATCAAACTGAAGTTGCACCTAGACGAATTTTCAAAACTTGAGGCAATACTCGAGAAATGTAACAACGATACAGATTATATTCAGCTACTCTATTCTGACAAATGGGTTTTTATTTTATCAAAAACCAAATATGCTTCAACGGGATATGTGGGAAGAATTTTTTCACTAATGAACAATAAATGGTCGGATATGAGAAATAAATGTAACGGGAACTTAATTAAAGCAGAATTACTAATTTCCCTTAACTTTGCCAAAGACTGTGTAAAGACTTTTATAAATACATATTGAATGACAAACAATTTCGCAGAGCAGCTCATAGCGATAAAAAATACCATTTTAAAACATAGAAGTGTTAGGTGTTAAGTCGCTTTTAAGACCACTCTTGTTTTATTTAAGTTTATATCTATCGTTTTTCTAGAATAAAATTATATTTTTGTATAAAAAGCTATATTTTTGTAATTGAATTTTTTAGAATATTTTTTTAATTTTGTATGTAGTTTATCTAAATTTTTTTATTTATCTCTTTGCAAATAAAAAAATACCATAGTCATACATTTATTTTCTACCTCATACATTATACCACATTATATCATACAATTGTTTAAACAAATAGTGGCAACCCTAGTATCCACCTAAACAGTTAATAGTGGGTTGAAAATATCTGTTAAATAGAAACAAGAATAAAGAAGAGTATCGCCTCTGTGTATACGACGTTTATTTCTACAAGTGATGCAAACCATCAATCCTCCTGAAAATCGACTACGCTGCTTCACCAATAGGAAAAAAGGACATAGGTAACAATAAGGTAGTCCCGGGTGGCTGTATCCTTGAAACACCCGTAAGTTTAATGCAGAAATATCGTGTACCTTAAATACGTTGGGTAGAGCAAGTAGTTAACTTTGAGCTAAAATAAGCATAACAAAGATGAATCAATTTTTATTCACCAGATTCCTGTATCCTGTTTCGTTGGGCTTTTCCTCTACTTACCGACTGCAACACGTTATAGTTCGCAAACCACCGGTAGATGACGCAAACTGATTTTCACAAAATAACCGGGTAATCCGTAATGCCACCGCTAGATGACTTATTGGTGATCTTCACAAAATGACCCCCGAAAGTGCGGCATAAGAAATATATTCACGTCAAAACTCTCGGTGTTTGTATTGGTCTACTAATTAAAGGACTTGAAATTGAAACATGGTATGGTCTTATATGACGTGATCGCTGATATTTAAGGTTTATGAGAACACTAACCGTAAATATTTCTTATCCCTTAGGAGAAATGTATCTGGTTTACATTTCTATTAGGAGCATTATAGTTGTCATAGAGTTGATTTTAATTTAAGAATATGAGCAAAAATTTCATATTAATATTAATGAAATACAAAATATTGTAAATTAAAAAGGAAATCTCGCAGACACAATTTTTTGAGGAGAACGAATCACATTCCTATCTATACTGAAAGTGAACCTAACGATGATAATTTATGCGGATAAAGTTCGCCTCTCCTCGTCGTCGGTTTCTTTATTCCGTCCTTTCGGACGCAGATTCAAAGTGAAATGTTGGCTTTATTCCCTTTCGCTCGAATTGTCAATAAAACTTATTAGTCCGATTCCAACATTTAATTAGAAAAGAGAATAAAGATCGAATAAGCGCGGGGATCGCCTGCTTGATTTATTTTAAATGCCGGTTAACGTTTCAAACAGACGTTTCTCGTTTTTCTTTAATTTACTGTCATATTGTGGGCTTCATTATCCAATTAGTGCATTCTTTAATTTTCTTCCCTCGCGGTCTCGTTTTATTGCCGTTTGTCATGAGAATGGATTTTAACAGATTTTTATAATATCGTCTAGATTTTATCAACCGTTAAATTAATAATATTTAATTATAATTAGTAGGCGCTTTCTTGATTTATAGCGAGTTTAATTGTCTAATCTATGTACGTTTGTGGGTACAATTTACAATAAAAAAGCACTAGCTAATGTTTATTGCTAATGTTGTGGTTATCTTTCGAAAGTGTACATACAGACCATTTTCTTGCAATCTTTCTTGTTACAGTCAACTACCATACCTTTTGCTTAAGTTTATTTAATATATTACCTACATTTATATTTCGAATTTAAAAATTTTACAAACATAACAAGTAGGTAGTTGTACTAAAAATGTGTGGGCACATTATAAATGAGTGTATATTAATGTATAGTTTTTATAAAAAAAATTCTAAACACATGCCTTGAATTTGATGACCACAAGCTAAAGGAACACCTCCGAGAAAATATGAAAGCAATATGGCGATTAGGTATGTATAGTATTATAACAATATGCATCATATCTTTTGTATTTCCAGTATTCTTACATTATTATTAATTGGTCAAATATTTTACTAATAACTCCAATAATAAACTATCACTTATAGTTTGAGGTACTTTTAGAAAACACGATTGTTTTCTAGTGGAATTTAAATTAATCATTCATTTTCAACAACAAATACTCTTCACGGTTCTTGTGCTATGCAGAACCCATTTTCTCAACGTAGTTCCTAGTGACGTGCAGTATACTAATACTTAAAATTAGGAAGATTATTGTGTTTGCCCATCCCTGTTTTGAGTCACTCAACTACCAGTAATAAGACATCAGTATAAATACGGCAATATACTGTATATGCTGTATTTCGTCACGATATTGATTTGTCCATTATTTTCTTAATGTAGGTACTGATTCCATGATAACCATTTATAACTAAAGTTCAGAAGCAATTTTCTCATAACAATCAAAATCTGTCCTTGTATGTGCTTCAAATAAGCAGTAGTAGGCACCATATTTTCTTTACACATGTATTATTTGCTATATTTCTACATCGAAGCTATCACTGTTTATAAATCTTTATTTGTTTACTCTTTCGTCCGTTACTATATTTTTTTTGTGATTGCTTAAACAGATATTGCGCTTTTGTTAGTTCACTTGCGAGTTTAATAAACCTAAAATATAGTTACTGTTCTTTTTCAAGCGTCTGGGTGCAAATGATGACGGTAGTTTTCAGTTAACGCTGTTTACAAAATTAACCTGCTGCTGCCCCTTGAAAGCAGCAGCTTTTTAATTGTTCCATTCACGAAATGTGTTGTTACAAAGTACTAGGTGTCACAAAAAAATGTCCAGGTTGGGGAAAACCCGCCCAACCCAACAACATCGCAGTTCACTATGTCATCTGACCAGCTTGCCAAACAGTTTACCTTATCTAGAAGGCTTACTCACTTATATGAGGTTACATAGGTTGAGTATGGCGAAGATCGATTCGATGTCGAATTAAATCGATGTTMTTAATACAATTAATAGAAACAATTTTKAAACGCATATTCAGTATGGCAAAAAATAACTCTTAAATATACTCGTATGTGCTCTGTTGCCGTCAGTTCCTCTGAAAAGCTATTTTCTAAAGCCGGATTGTATGCGGTACGTTACTTTGTCAAGGAACAGACTGTCGGCAAAGCGATTATCTAGTCTTATTTTTCTTCGACCTTTAACTTATGACAACTGGAGTGGTATCTAAAATTTACGTTTCTTCATTGTTATTGTATGCTTATTTTTATAATTTTTTTACAGAAACAGGGTGAGCTTTGAAGAAAAAATTACCAGATATATTAGCGATTTACTATATCAACATTCACCCTCCCCCATACTTTTATTTGATTAAAAAAATGTTTGGCACAAAAATAAAATCCCAAAATATTAATTCCATAAACATGATTTTCGTAATTTATTTCCTTGGTCACTTAAGTAAAGTAACATAAGATAAGGTCGATTACCTCCGTCAATTGCTCAGCCTGTAGGTACATCATGAGAAATAATTTAAGTTCCCCCCCCCCAAAAAAAAACTATAAAGGTTTGGTTTTTTTAGTATAATAATGTACAGTGGAATCGGATCACATAAATCGATCTATGTTACCTGATATTTACAATGAATCAATTTAGCTACGTTGTTCAAATTGAATCGATTCACTGATATCGGATTCATCGGTCTATCTTGACGATCCCTTACTTACATACCTTCCGTGGTCGGGAGGCTTCGAAATGTGTATGGACCTTCATTGCCCAATGTACTTCGACGTGTTGTGTCAAAGTCATAAGCAACTTGATTTCTTTTTTAAATGAACACTCCTTATGTTAGGAAACTGTAAATAGCATTCTTGATTTCTTTTTTAAATGAACACTCCTTATGTTAGGAAACTGTAAATAGCATTCTATACTATGGTATAGTTTGCAAAACCAGGTTCAACTCTAAATTGCTTTTTTGAAGTTATTTCGGTTTACTATCTATGACATTATTAAATTTACCAGTAACCTGCTCGTCTGATTCGTCTTCTCCCCGCACACTACAGCAACGTCCCCTATTCCCATAATTCGAATTCTTTTCCATTATGTTAATCCCACCCCCCATCGGAATACATCTACCGTCATTTCCGCGGAACTTTTTCCCCTCTGACGAAGTATATCGGTTCGAGGAACCAATCGCTAAGCGCGTCACGGGGCGTCGTACTCGTCGTTGCCCCGTCCTTGTCATATTTGTTGGCAACTTTCATAATATACTGCTTGTTTTTACTCGTCCCAAGTTGCTGCAACTCAACATTAGCGGTACTAGAAAATTTAACATACTGCAATGTGTTGTGTTACTGACGCGTTTGATGTTGTTTACAAAGCACTAAAGGTTTTTTGTAACAGCCCACAAATTTTAATATTAATTTCAACCAAAATTTGGATAAAACATTAAAGTTTTTACAAAAAGGGCTTGTCATTTTTTGTATCTATCTATAGGTAATCATTTCAGAAATCATTAGAATTTGAATTAATCGTAGCTTGCTATGATACACAAAATGAATTGAACAATAGCCTAAAGTTTAGCGGAAAATTTATTTTTTTTTCCGTAAGAATGGTGTTGGATATATAACTTTGATAAATAAATAAATACCAATTTTGTAAGCTTTACAACACAAGACTAGTCCAAGTTTGATAAAAACTAAATATAAATAATTATAAATACATATGTGTAGTAATTATAGTGTAAGAAATATACAGCTTTCAACAGAAAAATATTTGCATTACAGAAGGTTGTAGAAATACTACATAACATAATAATACATAATCTACTAGCATTAAAATTTGACATATTTTGGTATGCTAGTGACATCTGTTGTCAGAAGCTGAACTAAATTTTTGCAATACGTATTGAAGAACCGTCTTTGATAGAAGCACAGATAAATTAATTTATCTATGATAGAAGTAAGTTGGGCTACATGCCCCATGATATTTAAATGTGCAAAAATAGATTTTGCTCCATGGGTGTCGTTGAACGTGATTTTTGATGCTGAGTATGATGATGTATCTCCAATTTAGAGTAAGACTATGAAAAAGATGCACCATGGTCACCGTGGTATCTAAAGATGCAAAAAATCGGTTGTTTTGCTTCATGGGTGCCGTTGAGCGTTATTATTTATGCTGAGTATGATGGTGCATGTCAAATTTGAATTAAGGATTAAGGCTATGAAGTATGATATTAAATACCTACTGTCACCGGTGGGTTGCACTAGCAAAACACCTATATACGGATCTGTTTCTTACAGGGTTCGCTCACGTGGTTGGTTGTCTATATGGAGTCTCGCTGGCAACTTGATTTGTTAGATGTAATTTTAAACATGGCGATACTAGATGTACTTTTCATTTATTGGTACTGAAACCCCATTATTCCACCACTGGTTGCTTATGGGATTTTATATTTTAATTAAACTTGATGCAACATCAACAAATTAAAATGCTATGCTGTTCGCAACGCAACTAGCTGATGCCTTCTATCAGTAAAAAACTCTTCTCTAGCATCTTCGATGAATGAATTGTTAACGAAGCAAACAAAAATAAGCCTGTATTCGTAATACTGTGAATTGCATATAATATAGGGTATCTCTAAATTCTATGTCATAATTTATAGTGCGTGTTCCTGACATGGAATTATGAAGAAAAGTCTACATAAACATGTGTTCGAAAATGCCCAATTTTTGATAAACAGAGTGTTGAAGTTAAAATAAAATTTGAATTTCTTTATTTTTTAGAACCTACTAATTTTGGCAGAATGTTATAATAGATCACGGCTAATAATCTGGCATAAAAAATTAACTTTTTTATAAGTCAACAATTTTTTGGAATTATTTGAACCATATCATTATAAATGGATCAGACATAAGGATTACCTCCATATCTGTAAACAATGGCGGTAATTAGGGGGGGGGCGAGAAGTATTTTTACAAAAAGATTGTTTTTACTATTTTTAAACCGTTACAATAATTATAAAGATTAGTCAAAAATATATAAAAAAAGAAAAATGTACTGCTCATACTGCTAAGTCAATCCATAGCTGTAAAATTAAGAAATTTCATTAAAAAAACTTCCTGCTCCCCCCCCCCAATTACCCCCACTGTTTAGATATTAAGATAATCCTTATATGCTTATGTCTGATCATTTATCATGATATAGTTCAATTAAAGTTGTTGCCATATAAACATTAATTATTTTGGAAAATAAAAAAAGTTAATATTTGGTCGATTTGCGCTAACATGTAGGAATTCAGATTTTTTTCGATTTTCTCGAAAACGGTTCGTTCTAGCAAAACGCAATAAGAGGTCCTTTTTTGTACACCATCTGTTGCTCTTTCTAAAAATACTGTTTTTTGACATTTCACACATAACAGAGTGGCCTCCCTCTGCCCCTCCCTCTACGCCGCCTCTGTTATAGATATGAAAAAATGCTTTATGTCAGATGATTAGCCATGATCTATTATAACATTCTGCCAAAATTTCCAAAAACTGTCCTCTGAAAAATAAATAAATTCAAAAAAATTTTTCAACTTCAATACAATACTGTATATAAAAAAGGCATTTTCGAACACATGTTTATATAGACTTTTCGTCATAATTTCACGTTAGGAAAACGCACTATAAATTATGACATCGAATTTACAGACACCCTGTATAATACATACAAAGTAACGCTCAGCCTTAAACAGCATATTTAACGTAGACTTCAAGAGCTAGGCCGAGAAATATTTCCACATCGTGCAACAGACCTTTAGCTAACAGGTCATCATCTTTTTCGACCACTCCCCGAGAACTTGCATTGGATGTCTTTGACCACAGGCTAGTTTAATAAAGTGCCCCTCTGCCCCCCCCCCCTGGCTACGCCACTGGTATAGATTGTTATTCAACTATGCAGGTAAAAAAAAAGGTCTAGAGCAGGTTGTCTTCAATAAGAAGTTGCAAATCATTTTGAGTTCCTGCAGTAAATAAATAAATAGTAAAAAATAAATAAAATAATAATAAAGTAAATAAATTTCTTTCTTAAGTGCAATACGTACAATGGTGACCATTTTGTATTTGCAAGTATTTCTGCTTGCAAGTGAACCTTGCCCAACTTGTTTCTTTTGAATAGCAATCCGAATTCAATGTTTGTAGCGAAACGCTGAAAATTAGCTTTATATGCTGTTACATGTTAGTAATTAGCTAATAAACTATAATTAGAAGGTAACTAGGAATGGGTAATTATGTTAGGTTTGTTTTAAAATTTTTCACTAGCTAAACTGTTTAATACGTAAGGTTAAACAAATTCTATAGTCGAAAGAGAAATATTAGTGGACAAGATTTCAACCACTTTCAGAACTAACTTTTTTATATTCTAAAACGCAATTCACACACGTTTATTTATTACCTGTATTTTACTGTTAATGTTGAATTTTAGTGTTTTGGAATAAACAGCTCGGCTTTTATGCTTGAAAGATTTGTGCCTCTGTAGGCTTGCTTTTGTATCTTAGGTAAGGGCATTAATTTAGTCATAGTCTGTGATAATTTGTAGTTTAAGTCTGCACAGGGAACAATAATTGGACCTAACAAGAAAGAGATTTTCTACCTTATTACACATACACGTAATTAATATAGTAGTGTTTCTATTCGTAATTTACGGTAATAAAAATGTTTAGAACTAGAAATCATGTTAAAATGAGCCATTTCTATAAAAGGTACTTGAGCACAACGTTTTATTAGAAACTGTAACAGCCAACGTGTTCATAATTTTCATAGCTGATTTACTACCCATTAGAATTTGTGTTTGTAGAAATGTTATATCAGCGCCGTATGAAAGTAAAATGCAAACTAGCAAGCAATAATGTAAATACAAATTTTACATAACCAGCCAGTATTTTATATAATATTGGCTGCACCAGTAATGTTATTGGTTATTGCCAATAAGTTTTTAAAAACAATTTATTTTAACCAAAATACAAACGGTTAATATGTGAATACAAGTACCAAGCTATAAAACTACGACCGAACTAACTCTACTAGCCTTAGGTGCTATTTATTATTTTTCCTTATCGGAATAAATGTCTACTCAGCTTTCGCTCTAAGTCGCACATCTACAGAGCGCGCCGTGGCCTCGGTCCTGATACGGGAGAGGCCGATGTCCCTGGGGTGTTCATATGGAAGGACATAACTCCTCCCTCCTTAGAAGGGAAACTACCCTTGGTAGTTGAGCGTTTGTTCTTTGTCCTTGACTATGGTCGTTGGGGTACGATGGCACGGCTTTGCGGGCTGAGTTGCTGAAACCGTTCTTCGTTTTGCAGCCCAATAGGTTTTAAGTTTTAGGCACTTAAATCCCATAAAAATGATTGCACTTCCCACCAGGATGTACACCAGGATATTTACCGCACTGTGAACACTGGCATTTGGTAATTTGACGAAATGTTTTTCGACGGTGTCACGGGTGGTTTGCAGTTTCCTTTCCAAACCTCGTACGTAGCCGGTGTTGATTTCTTCTAGGTGTAGTGGTTGGATTTGATGGACGTTGTCCTCGTGAGGGACGTCGATGTGTACCAGCTGGGGTAGCTGTATTTTCTTTCTTGTAAACGATATCCTGTTGTGGGTTTCCAGTACGTTGTTTTCTATGGTTAGGCTGCACTGGTCTAATGTTTCAATGACATACGTTCCACGTAGAGGGATGTCTTCGTGGACGGTCCCGCAGGTTTGCTGAGCCACTGTCAATTTGGGTGCGTGGAGGATCCATGCAGATTCCTTAATTTGCTCAATAATTGGACCTTTTATTGTCACGGGCATGTATTGGCAATGCGCTGGTTTTCCACGAATTTCGTTAATTGTATTTCACAGGGTACTCGATCGGTCCATGAACTTTCTTTTGACGGTGAACATATATAGCCTGAATCTTGAATTTCTTTACAACTTGGCGAGGTGATGAAGTGGTTTGAGTTTTCTAGGAAGTAATGGACTGAAGGAATCAGGATAAGATTTCGCGTATTTGGAATGGGATATATTTCAAAATAGTTATAAGTCTGACATTTTACTGTAGCAAGTTCCAGAATGAATGTTATTTGTCTCGATTTAACATATGCTTTTACGACTAATAATTTTTCAATGGCAATTAGGTTGTCGGCATTTACATCGAAAGGAAAGCAATATGGCTTAATGAGATTTGTTACATTTTGTATTTCTTTCAAAAGAATATTTGAGCTTGTTATCGCGCCATGAAATGTTTGCGATCTAGAGAAAGATATGGCGGTTTCTATATTGTTAAGTATATCCATCATTATTTGCAAAGTTAGGGAGAATTGAGAAATTACTGTATGTGTTAAGAAGTAGTTATACAGATTGACGTTGTGAATTTCGGATTTGTGAAAGGCTGCCTCTATTTGCATGATTTTGGATTCTAATTGAATTTGGTTTTTCTTTAGTGATTCTATGTTTGCCTGAAAATTAGAAATAGCGTCGTTCATGATAGATATTTGATTGGTAATTGCATTTTTCAGATAATTTTGATTATTTCGCAAAGTGTTGATTGCACTATCGTATTTCTGTGCGTCCTCGTTATCAAGATTTCCTGTCAATGCTTTAACAAATGTTCCTAAAGGATTTAATAATCCGCGTTTAATTCGTGAAGCTGGAATAATTTGTTCAAGTTTAAGTTCTATTTGAGTGAATAGATTTGATGTTATATTAATAGAATTTTCGTAAGCTCCTTTATATTGATCTGAATATGATGAACGATTTATGCCAATATTCAAAGAGTGAAATGATGATTTTAAGAAAGTATATTCTTCAAGGAAAGGTTCCAAATTTAGGATGTGTACAAAGGACCATTTCGAGTGTTTGACGTAGGCGTCACCAAGTTTTACGGGGAGCATTCCGATGTTACTCTTGATTTCCCGAATTTGAGGTGCAGGGGTCGTTTTGTCTGTCAGTACCGTCGTCAGGTATCTGTAATTTTGAATTTAATTTTGGTCTGAGTTCCTTGACATGAGTAATAAATAATTTATTGTTTGTGGGGTTCAGAATTGAAACTCTATTATGCTCTAAAAGTTCAACAATTTTGAAAGGACCGGCATAACGATTCGAGGACTTGTTCCGAGAACTTCCGTGTGCCGTGATATATACCATGTCGTTAATTTTGAAATTGTGAATTTTGGGTTCATGTACTTCATTTCTTGTTTGTTTTCGTTCCTGTTCTTTATGTGTTACTTGTTCATAAAGAGATTTTACTTTGTCCGCATGAGAATTTACGTAGTCTGTATAAAAATTTCGATTTGTCAGAATGGAAGGGTCTCTCAAATTCGTGTGGCCATAGACCAATTCGAAAGGTGTATAACCAGTAGTTGAATGAATCGTATTATTGTAAGCTATTATTACATATGGTACTAAATCTGTTTCGTTAGGATACTGTTCTTTTAATAACCTGTAATGTTCTAACATTGTGGAATGAAATTTGTTCACAGGTGCATTACCATCATGATGATTCGGTGTGGTAAAGTGCACTTTGATTTTGTGTGAATTTAGCAGATTTTTAAAAGTTTCTGATTTAGAAAAATAAGATGCGTTATCGGTGACAATTTGTTCAGGAATTCCGTATGCAGAGAAAAATTTAATAAATGCGTCACATATGTTAGTCGAATTTTCGGCGACAATTTCATATGCTTGAGCGAATTTTGAAAACTTGTCTATGAATGTTAAATATTTGCGTTTGCTTAGTTGAAATACGTCGGCGTGAACAATTTGGAATGGCCTGGAAGGAGTTTCCGTTAAAACTTGTGGTGTATCTACTGAAATTCTAGAATACTTTGCTCTTTGACAAATTTCACACGCGTTTATGAATTCATTGATGTCCTGTTTCATTTTGCACCAATAATAATTTCTTTGTATCCTTTCTAAGGTTTCTGAAATACCTCGGTGATTGGTCTTTGACTCGTGATAGTTTTGGATAKTTAAAAGTTTTTCATCTTTATCGTACAGGGTGTTAACTAATTTAGAAAAAGATATTATTTTTGTAATTTTGGGGTCAAAATCCTTGGTGTACACTTCATTAAAAGTGTTATACAAATCTTTCGTCCTGAAGTACATGTAGCAGTTTTCCCTGGAATGATTCTTTCAAGTAACAGTTTTTTAATAAGTACTCTATTAAAAGTCGGAATTGATATGTCGATAATTTTGTGTGTCCCGTCTTGTCGTTCTGTCAGGGTTATAGTCTGAAGAGGGTTGTGACTTATGCGTAGTTGATATGGTTTATTGTTAACAATTTCGTCTAATATTGGTATTGGGTCGCGAGATGTAAAATTGTTCGAGGAATGCACAGTGTGACTTTTAATGGGCGGTCGGATTTGTATGTTCGAAATTATATTGATTCTCCTAGATTGATTGCTTGGGTTTTTTCTTACTGGGGATTCCAAAATTTCTTCAACTTTTATGTTAGGATCAATTTCACCATCAATTAAAATTTCACTTAAAATTTCGTCCAATTCATTATCGCTCATAAATTTTGAAATGTCTGAATTTATGTCTCCTGGCTGATTAATGACTGAATCTGTTTCTAATGCGTTCAATTTTGCATCTGTTACTGTTTTATCGGTATAATTACATACTAGGATTTTAATGCCTGAATTTGAAAATATGTGATTTAAAATTGATCTTACTTTTGACCAGCTAAGTTTATCTAAGCCACATCCTAGTTTCGGTATTGCTAATTTCGTAATTTTATCGTTTTTCAGTGATCGTTTTAAATCGACCAATGCTTTAAATAAGTCTGAATACAAAGGTTTGTCGAAATACTTATTTTTAGTTATCAGATAATACAAATTTCGGTTTTCAGTTTTCAGTGATGCTACTTCTCCGAGATTTTTGTTTTGTGAAATGAGTTCGTCTATTCCTCCAAATTTATTTTTGATTCTTAGAGCTAAGCCAGCATTCATGAAAAAGTCTTTCGATACGCAATGGGCTAAAGCATAATCACACGGTAGTGAAAGAATATCCTTGTTTACCTCTGTATAACACGGGCAACTATCAAAATTTGTGGATTTCAAGAAGTCGTTGTAATTTAGATCTTCAGGAACTGTTATTCTGCTTAACGCATCAGCATTAGCGTTTAGTTTTCCTTTTTTATAAATGATTTCATAATCATATTCTTCCAACCTAAGTCTCCACCTGACTAATTTAGAATTTGGCTCCTTTAACGAAAATAGCCACACAAGCGGTCTGTGATCGGTGTAAATTTTGAAGTGCCTACCAAATAAATAAGGCCTGAAATGTTTTACTGCCCATACTATGGCCGGTAATTCCTTTTCAATAGTAGAATAACGAGTTTCTGACTGATTTAGCGTTCGAGAAGCATAAGCAATAGGTCTATCCTGAGGGGGTGAACCTTGAGACAATACTGCTCCAATAGCGTAATTAGAGGCGTCTGTAGTTAATATAAATTCTTTGCTGAAATTTGGATATTGGAGAATTGGATCGTTACATAATAATTTTTTACAGGTTTCAAAGCAATTTAGAAATTCCGGAGTGTGTTCTATCTTTGCATCCTTTTTAAGACAACTTGTAAGTGGTTTGGTTACCTTTGCAAAATTTTTAATAAAGCGGCGATAATACCCGAGAAGGCCTAGGAATGATTTTATATCACGAGATGTTTTTGGCACAGGAAATTTTTTTATGATTTCGATTTTATCTGGGTTCGGACGTACACCATCTTTACCAATAATATGACCTAAGTATGGAACAGAGTGACACAAAAATTCGGATTTGTCAAGTTGAATTTTTAGATTTGCCTTTCTTAAACGAGTAAATACGTCTCTTAACCTTTGAATGTGTTCCTGTAATGACGTGGAAAATACTATGATATCGTCCAAGTATACAAGGCATTTTTCATTTTGTATTCCTCTCAAGATGTTGTCCATGACGCGCTGAAATGTCGCAGGCGCATTTCTAAGGCCAAATGGCATTCTCAAAAATTCGTATTTTGCGTTGTTAACAGAAAAAGAAGTTTTTGGGACATCTTGGGGATCTACCTCTATTTGATGAAAACCGGATGTGAGATCAAGTGTCGTGAAATAATTACAGTTTCCTAGTTTGTCTAAAATTTCAGTAATATTTGGTATTGGATATTTGTCGTTAATTGTTCTTTCGTTTAGCTTTCTGTAATCAATGACTACGCGCCATTTTTGTTTCCCGGATGCATCTTTCTTCTTCGGTACTATCCAAACTGGAGAATTCCACGGAGAGTTTGACGGTTGTATAATTCTTTGTTTTAGCATTTTATCGATTTGGTCTTGTATTTCGCCTTTATGAATTTCTGGAAAGCGATACGATTTTGTGGATATCGGGGTATCGTCTTTCAATTTAATTGAATGTTTAATCTGATTCGTAAATGAGAGTGGCAACTGATCACAATATAGGATGTCTCTAAATTCATAACAAAGTTTACGAATAGCCTCGTATTCCTCTTGATTTAGGTGCGATAGTCGCAAATTTTTTAAATTCTGTTTCATAAATTTATCAATTAAATCGTGGTCGTCATAAAAGTTTTTTTCGATAAAATTTTGTTCTGTTTGCTCAGTTTCAATGTATGGTTCCAAAATAAAAGGTGTTTCAATGTTTAGCGTTAATTGTTCTTCGCTTTTATTTAATATTGTAACAATAGCGAAATTATTTTTGACGGTAACAAGACATTGTGGTATTTCTACATTTTTACCAATTTTTGTGTAAGGAAGTATTCCCTCTTTAGTTGGGCATTGAACCGGAATTTTGATGACCTGTTCTGATCGTGCTGCCAAAGTTTGTACCATAGGTAAATAATGAAAATTAACGTTCTTTAGCGGCTTCGTTTGGTCAGAATTTTCGTTTTCCAAAAGTAATTTTATAAACTTATTTTTAGGTAATTTTAGTAATTTGTGTTCACAATCTATCTGGGCGTGAACTTGGCTTAATAAGTCAAAACCTATTAGTCCATCATATTTAGGCGAGAAATTAAAAAGATAAAATTTGAAATTTCTGCTTGAGGGGAAATTTTGCAATTTTGGCAGATTAACGACGGAATCATGGTAAGTTGTACCATGCGAGGTTGAAACAGAGAAATATTCGTTCGCAATGAATTGTGGAAATAATTTTTGCGCTAAATTTGGTGACATGAAGCTACGTGTAGAACCTGTGTCGACTAGAAATTTAGCATTTAGGTCTGGCATATAAATATGGGGCAAATTTTTTATATTAAAGCTATTGAATTCTAAGTTTTGMTGTCGTCTTGGTCGGTCAGATAAAAATTTGATTGATCATCTTCAGGTACAAAGTTTTGTGGGTCTTCGTCGATGGTTTCGTCTGTCGTTTGTTCGAATAATTCGACTTGTTCGTCTTGGGGTTCATCAATCTCCTGATCAGCATGATTTAATTCCTCTGCTACCCAATTAGGCCTAGCAGTTGGCGTGAAATAATTTTGTTGTCTTGGAAAGTGAGAGAAATTTCGTTTTGTTGATTTAATCGAAGATACACTCATTGGTGTCGGTCTGTACTGATTGGGATTGGCTCTTACACTTTGATTATTATTTGGGGTTTGAGTTGGCTTTGGTTTGCCAAACACTTGGGCATTTGTGAAGAATTTTTGCGGTTTATAGACCGGCTGGATATTAATCGGGTTCCGGGGAAACGGAACGGGCTGTGAAGTAGACGGCTGTGCATGATAATTTTGAGAAAAACTTTGTGCTTGACTGTATTGTTGCGGCATTGGTTGTAATGGTGGTCTGAATAAATAATTACCTGGGGTAACCTTTCGTATCGGATTCGACCTTTGAGCAACATTAAGCGAGTTTGAGATATTCTGAGAATACTTGAAATTTTCTTCTTCTATAACAATAGCTAATGCGTCTTCAATTGATTTTGGATCCTTCATTCTTACCATCATCTGTATCTGACTCGGAATGTGTCTAATGAAAGTTTTTAAAGCGAGATCATCATATGTTTTATTCATTATGATTTTTTCCGGTGCGCTAAATGGTGACAAATTCACTTTTGCTCTAATTAGCTCGCGTGTGTCTTGACATCTCTGACCAAAGTTAAACGTTGTTTCGTTTTTGAATGGTTTCAAAACTAATAAATCTTGAATAAGACACTCAACACTTCGTTGGTCCGCGAATGTACTAATTAATGTGCGTTTTAACACTTCCCATGTTTCAATTTCGGTGCGATTACCAACCAATAATAACGCTCGGTCTCTTAATTTACCTAATACGGCATTAAAAAGTGTGTCATTAATTGGATCGGCAGGGTTGTCCCTGTTCGCGTATTTTCTGAAAAGTCGTTCACTCGAGTTTAAAAATATGTTTAACGTGTGGGCGCTCCCATCGTAAACATTAATGCTATCTAGATCTAATTTTAAAAGAGTGACGTTCACTTCTCTATTAGCCATTGTAGTATTTGAATCTATTGATTCTGAACAATTTTGACTGTCGAATTTTAAAACTTGATTCAGTAGGACAGTAATGTCCTCGACAGACATACAATTATATTGAAATATATAAAGGAAATAAATGTAAGGTACTCACAGGATTATTATTATATTCTTCATCTGTGGTACTAATTCCGATGCTCTTGGCGTTGGATGGTCCCTATGACCTGGTTTAACGTCTAAAGCCTGGTGGTCCGTATTCAGCGGTGGCACCTGGGGGATCTTCTAGACGGAGTTCGTTGTTTTTCTTGGTTCGCGTAAGATAAACGGGTAAACGGTAAAAACCGACGATTCCGTATACTGCGGCGATATCTCCCGTTATCCTACTGACTGCGCCAGTAATGTTATTGGTTATTGCCAATAAGTTTTTAAAAACAATTTATTTTAACCAAAATACAAACGGTTAATATGTGAATACAAGTACCAAGCTATAAAACTACGACCGAACTAACTCTACTAGCCTTAGGTGCTATTTATTATTTTTCCTTATCGGAATAAATGTCTACTCAGCTTTCGCTCTAAGTCGCACATCTACAGAGCGCGCCGTGGCCTCGGTCCTGATACGGGAGAGGCCGATGTCTCTGGGGTGTTCATATGGAAGGACATAACTCACCGTCCTCGATGATTTTTTATGTATCGTCCATTATTTGCGTGGCTTGCGGAAATAAATTGGACGACGGTATCGGCCGGTATCGCGGTGGGGGCCGGGAACTGTTGGGGTGCCGCAGGTCCGGTCACGTGCTCCAATCGATTAGACCAAAGCCATAACAACCCTTTCTCGTTTTGCCTGTGTAGCTGGCACACCCGGGGATGCAGATGCTGGCTGTTAGTGGACGTTTAGAAAAGTATGATGTAGTCCACGCTTATAAAAATGTAGTTCTTTTTTGGTCACTTCACAGTTAACTACACTGAAATTTATCGCCACAGTTAATAAGTAATCGTCTATTAAATCTATGAAAAAAATTTAGAACCGTAATCTTACTTTCTCTCACGTTTTGTTATGTAAATTGCAACCAACTCGAGCTAAAGCACAGCTGGGCTATGTATAGCCTTTTCTTGAAGTCACTTAGGGCACTTTCGACCCCCGTGTAACTTTCTTGTGGATAAAGCTAGAAGCCTGACCAAGAGGACATTCTATAACAATCTCTATTCCCAAATTACCTACTGTTTATACCTATAGTTTACGAACTATTGTCAGTCAAAGTTCTTTTATTGTCTCTGACAGATTCCCATCACCAAATTCTGAAGTACCTTTGGAAAGAAAACTGGAATATCTGGAAATTTCAGTCCCGTTTTCTAAATTTCAGTCTTGTTTTTTTTGTGGTTGGTAAATTCACGTCTCTTTAATGATGAATGACGAAAACTTTTACGAACTGTTCATCATTTTTTAAGCTTAGACACCTGAAATTTTATTTTTGCTCAACGTTTCCAACGTTGTTGTAAATTCGTGGTTGAAATAGTGGAGGAAAAGTTTGCATGGAAGTCCGTCATTGTTGAAGTTAGAAAAATGAAACTTTATTTTTAGGCTTTTGGTAGAAATAAATTAAAGGTGTTCCACCTTTTTTTGTAAATCTGTCCATAAGGAGTTGAAATATAGGCGTGAAGGTTTGTATCGATGCCCGTCATTTGTAGCTTCTTTAGGCTTTGGAAATCAATAGAAACGTGTTCCAGCGGTTTTTTTTTTGTAAATTCCACCATTAAGGGGTTGGATAGGGGATGACAGTAAGTCCGTCACTACACATAAGAAACTTGTATTAGGTGTTTGATTAGAAATAAATAAGCACCTGTGCCAACGTTTTTGCAAATTGCACCCTTTATGGGATTAAATAGGAGAATAAAATTTGTATAAAAGTTCAATCATTTTTAAGTTAGTTGATGTTAGAAGCACGACAGGGTATTATTAGCCTCTTGATTAGGAATCGCGTTTAAACGTTTTTTTTTAAATTCTTATTTAGGCTATTGGTTAGAAATTTATACGCACTTATGTAACTGTTTGAAGATAGGAGTGAAAATTCGTATGTGATTTCCGCTATTTTCAAAGTAATATTTAAACATGTAGGCTTTTAGTTAAAAGTTCAAATATATACAAGTTTGATTAGAGATTACATTCCTAATTCCTAATATCTAGATAGCGTTTTCTTAAAAATATTTTTCTCCTAGGCGAGTAAAGCTGCGCGGGCTGGTCGTATTTATAGTGTGTACTTTACTTACACTATCTAAATAGACAGGGTGTATAGTGGATATAGGTAGGTACAGTCAGGGACAGACGAGGTTTCCTTGAAGATAAAAATGGCGAATGGAAAAGATTACAAATCTACCTACAAAGTACTGAGATCCCACCAAGAATATAAAATGCAAAAAAATGTAAGTCTCGCGTCGTTGTCCCTCCACAGTAAAAGGTTCTGAGAGGTAATGTAAAACCAAATAAGTTATTTTAGTTAGTATCTCTTGAAACACCTATTCAACAACTTTGTCATTAATTGTTTGCTAATTAGAACATTTATAGTGATCGTTTTAACATTAGCCATATTTACTTCTTTAATAAATAATATAACGACTAGCCAATCGCGAAAAACATAATCACAATAATAATTTACTGCTTAAAATGCCTCTAACTATTGAACATTGCTAGTAGGCCTAATATATGAAATATGTTAATAAGCACAAATAAAGCGATAATATTAGGTAGATTTCATTATGTTGCTGTGCGATTACCAAGTCATTATATTTATTTTAACAATAAAGATGTCCAACATTAAAGCAAACAATGTAATTCTTGGTAGATAACTAATTAGGAAGCAATTTATGTCAAAGTTGTAGAGCTGGTTTTACATGAGATCTCAGACCTTCTTAGCGGTAAAAGGTTTGCGTTACGAAACTTGCGTTTTTGTACATTTTATGTTTTTGATAGGATCTATACTTACTATCCAGTATTATGCCTACTTTTAACCTAAAAGTTTTGTTAGCTCCTCTCGTTTAGTTTTCCTACCTCCGATAATCAAAAATATAAAGCCATAGATAGAGATATTCTTCAGTCAAATTCGACCAGATTTTGCACCTGGGTCAGATTTCTCTATTTGTGAAGGAAGTAAAATCTGTAGAGTGCAAGCTATTGAGGAATCACTTGCTTTCAATGAAAGTAATTAATAAACGTATTACAACTGAGATATTTTTTTAATTCGCCAGCCGATTTGGATAAGGATAATAATTCAATAATTTACATTTAACCTACTATTATTATGCATATTACCTATAGGTACTAGGATTGTTGCAATTTAGGTGTAACGATTTTTCCAGACAATGCTGAAGTTATTTTTCCCGTTTTCTCCACATCATTCTCAGTTGTGCAAGAGGAACTCATCAACAGTTCAAGTTACCTTGATTTAAAAAGCTCATAAGATTTGAATTTTTATTTTATTTTTCATGAAGCATGAACAGTTTCAGAATGTGGTTAAAACATAATGAATAAGCACCTGTAAATATATTTTTGGTCCAACAATATACTACAGACGTCTTTATTTTTGTTATTGTTTTGAGCACTATTATGCTTCATAACTAGTCATCTGTATTTGCTTTTAATACAATGAGGGTATGTTCAGCATTTTAAAAACCGCTGCAAATTGAATCAACACTTCCACATCCAATTGTCAAATGACATTTACGTTTTTATTTCTTATACTATACGATTAGTGATCAGGTTTTGAGCATTTTTTCTCGCTACACATTTTTTCTAAGACAAACAGTCCTCGTGATATTAGCAAAAATATATAAATTTTTAAAATCTGCTTTTTCCAAATAACTCGAAAATTATTAACATAATAAAAAATTACAAGAGTGCTTTCTGATCAAAAATTTGATTTTCTATATAATACCAAAATTTTAAAACAATCGTACGTGCAGGGTCCAAAATAGGTTTTTTGGAAGTATTTTTTGTGAGAAATTTTGTTTCCTATCTGATGGTATTTTCTTTTTTTGAACATATTAAATATATTCGGAGATATTTAGGAAAAACCGTTTTCTTTAAGTGACGCTTTTTTGCTAATATCTTCTAAACAGTTTGCTGTACCGAAAATTTATAAGAACGAATAATACTCGCAGTTATACTACTAAAAACATACTAAAACGAAAAAAAAAAACGTAAAAATTTGCAAAAAGGGTAGTTACCTCCCAATATCGCCCCCTTCCCGATACCCTACTTACCCCACAAACAATAGGTCGCTTTGGGTAGTTGAGATTTATACCTTTGCAAAATTTCAAGTTCATATATTAAGTTTTTCGAAAGTTATCGCGCCCACAAACAAAACCACAGACACACACACACACACACACACACACAGACACACAGAGAAGAAATTTGTTTTTGCTCAAATTTAGTTTTTTTAGCTTTTCCGACCATTTTAAAGCGAATGAGCAAATAAAAATTTTTGAAATTTCTTTCGCGATACAATATTTCCCATCCGTTGAATGTGGAAGTAAAATTATTATTATTATTATTAAATGATCCAAGAGTTATAGTTTTGAATGAAATTACAAATTTTACACTTAATTTCTTAACTGGTTCATATGTTACGTGTTCATGCAAATCGGCAATGTATAAAAATTTTGATTATTGATTTGTTACTTCAGGCATTCTTGATATTTGTTCTTATACTTTTTATTATTTCTATAAATTTTTCTTGCATAAAAAATTTGATTGGATTTTAAATAAAAAATATGTTGTAAAAATCAGAAAACATTGTTTATTGTCGTCCAGAAATTTGGTATCGACTAAATGATTTTTGAAATTTAAATTTTTATCTGATAGTAATAAACAGGTACCAGATCACAGTTTAATTCCAATAATAATTTTAATACCAACTTTGGCCTGAGTCTAATCTAAGTTCTACATAATAAATAGATAATTCGTAACAAATCCTGCCTAAAAAGAACTACAGTCTGACTGCTTCCTAAAACATGATTCTAATTCTATTCTGAATTTGAAATTGTCCCATTATCGCATACTATAAACAGGTGTAAATGCGGATATAAATATAAATAGGTATACGAGTACGTTACATATAATGTA
Source organism: Rhyzopertha dominica (assembly GCA_025024175.1). Taxonomy (NCBI): domain Eukaryota; kingdom Metazoa; phylum Arthropoda; class Insecta; order Coleoptera; family Bostrichidae; genus Rhyzopertha; species Rhyzopertha dominica. The sequence goes on from QCXZ01000003.1 coordinate 32,723,156, forward strand.
CGGGGTCTGGTCCTTATAATTAGTGGGGCTTTTGGTTCTTTTACTTTTAGAGGTAGAAAAAACTTTTCAAATTGAAGATGTAGGACTTTTTGCTATGTATCTGGAAAAATAAAATGAATATAGCAAAATCGAAAAAATGACAACTTTTTTTAATGGAGCACCCTATATAAGATTCCATAAAATAAAAGTCCCTTTTGTTCTGATTTCAAAAATATAACCATAGTCGATCAGCCGTTTTCGAAATATTTCGGGTCAAAGATATAATTTTAATGCTTATTGCAGCAATAGAAATCTAAGATTGCCATGAAATAAATGAAACGATATAAAGCAATAGTTGTCAAATATTCTTATCATATTTCTGGAATCTCAATTCTAAAAGAATGGTTTATAGTGAAGTAGAAAACTAAAAAACCGCGTTTGCTGCCCAAATTGAATATCGCCCCAGAACGGAACGTTTGGCAAATGAGAACGAAGATTTAAGAATTTTTTTATATATTTTGAAGGTAAAAGAATAGTTTTATACGTTTCATTTAATCGTGGAAAAACTCATATACGGGTATCTGAAAATCCTCTTGGGATGCTGAAATTCGGTTTCAAGGAAGAAGATCAGTTGTTCATGTTTGGTGTGGTATAATCAAGAATATTGGACCATTTTTTTACGAGAATCCTTTAAATGAGGAACCCTACTTAAACGTCCTCCAAGATGGAATTGAGGACTCGTTACAGGACATACCAGTTGAAGAATACGGCAATCTAACATGGCAACATCACGGTGCGCCCTCTCATAATATTATGGCGGTTAAAAATTTCCTGAATGATCCTTATAACTTATGGATTGGGAAGGAAGAAGGATGCAAAGATGCGGGTATTGAATGCCCAGCCAATAGCCCGGATTTGACAGTTTTAGGTTCCTTTCTATGGGCTTATTCAGAAACGTTATGTACAGCGAAAGAAATCACACTATAGATGACCTAAAATTGAAAATAACTAAGTAATTGCATAAACACTTTAAATGAATGAAACAATGAATTATTAATAACGGCGGACGTGTCAACTATAAACATATTTTGTTTAATGCCTCACCAATTATTTATATTTTGTATTGGTTAATATCGTTATGTTAAAAATACTCTACTTCACTATGAACCATTATTTTTAAAAGAAAATAGTGATTTGAGAGATTTAAAACTTACAAGTAGTTATTTTTTTACCAAGTATCCATGGTTACTCAGCCGTTTCATTTAAATCATGGCAATCCTTGATTACTTTTGGGCAATAAACATTAAAACTGTATATTTGAACTGTAATATTTCGAAAACGCCTGATCTAAATATCGCATATGCTTATATTTTTAAAATCATGAGAAAAGGGACTTTTATTTTATTCTATTTAAAAAAGTTGGGTTGGGTAATTTTTTTGATTTTGCTATCTTAATTTTGTTTTTCCAAATACATATTCATATAGATTGTAAATGTAAATACATCTCTTTTAAAGGTTTTTTTCTACCTCTAAAAGCAAAGGCACCAGCAGCAGTACTAATTATATGGATTTCGATCAAGATTTCTTAAAAAGATTGTTGTTAACGCTTTGTCTAAAGTTGGCAAATACTAAGAATTACACGATTGAATTTTTAGATGTTTTCGATATTTATAAGGGAAGTCGTAGACTACTAATTAGCCAAAAAGGGAACTGCGAGAATGTACGAAAAACAATTTTTAAGGTCACGTTAACATTATAAAGGACGCAAAAGGTAGTGTCAGGAGTAATTAATTGAGATGGACTCATAATGTAAAACAAGTAAGTTAAACATAATGTAATGCTCCATTTCTACATTGCAAAAATTAAAACGTGTTTTTTAAATAAGCTGTGGTACCTAACCAAAATATAACATTATACTAGCAAATAACAAAGTGATATATATAGGTATCGTCAGGCATTAATATATCTTGTAACCTTGTTTATTTATCATAACACGATATTTGACAATGGAACTTTTCCTATACTTATAGTAATGAAGTGAGTCCCAGAAAATGATTAAGGTATAGAGCTGCTTTTTAACGTCCAGTCAAAGACTCAGTCAGTTTTTAGTCATCAACTGCACTAATTGGTTCACAGTCTATACACATTCCACCTATAATTTTGTTATTCAAAGTAAGTGTTAAGCGACAAAATAGTCGACAGACCAGAAAAGTAACCTTCTTTCTTGTTCCCATTCGAGATTCACACACGTTCGCACACATTAATTGTTTTGCTGTGACGGTACAAAATATTCTTCGCTAGTTTTTGAGCATTTGTTCGCTGCAATTAACATCCTTGGAGTAACTTAGCGCATTGCTCTGTACCAGTTTGATTGTGGGGAACCCGTTTTGAATCGATCCTGATTGGAGTGAATGGCAAAAATGTCACTTTTGTTTTTATCAATTTCCAGGCTTCTTAATAAGGACACGACTATACGGTAAAAATAAAATAATACACCCATGAGTGTAAAAGTTCGATTTGGTTTGGGAAGAAAGGCACTTTTGTCTTCCATGACCGCGATTTTCGCAAAAGCAACACTATTTTTATAAGTCGTCATAAATGATGGGATTATGATGATATATTGCAAACGTTATTACCTTGTGTTAAAATTGACCTACTGGTAAACCAATTTCAATAATGCGATTTGCTTAGTTATTTGAACTTTGCTGCTAGACGACGCGGAATTTAATTTAATGAAATATTAAAACAGTGAACTGATCCATCTATGTGGAGTTTGGTACGACATAAATTATGCAAATATCTAAGTCTTCTCAACTTTATTTAATAAATATTAAGGGGCAAAGCGCTTTCGGCCGTAATTGGCCATCATCAAATATTATGGAAAAAAACCGCTACAAATTGAATCAATACTTCTACATGAAATTGTCAAAATGACATTTACGCTTTTATTTCTTATATTATACGATCAATAATGAGGTTTTTAGCATTTCTTCTTCTTACGCATTTTTTTCTACAACAAACGGTTCTTGTGATATTAGCAACACTCCATAAGTTTTTAAAATAGTTTTTTCTTAATAACTACAAAATTATTAATTTAACAAAAAAACTGCAAGAGTACTTCTCGATCAGAAATTTTATTATCTATGTAATAGCAAAATTTAAAAAAAATCGTGTGGACAGGGTCCAAAATCCAGTTTTCGGAAATATTTGGAAAATGTAAAATTTTTGGAAAAAAATTTTAAAACACTATGAGAAATTTTATTTCCTATCTGGTGCAATTTTCACTTTTTGAATATATTAAGTTTTTTCGGAAATATTTAGGATAAACAGGTTTTTTTTTGCTAATATCCTCTAAACAGTTTGCTGCACCGAAAATTTATAGAGACGAATAATACTCGCAATTATACTATTAATCCCATATTAAAAGGAAAAAAATAAAAAAATAAATATTTGCAAGAAGGGTACATGGCTCAGCTCTGATGTTTCGTTCACTTTTATGAGAAACTGTAAACCATAGCGGTTGATACAGTAGATTGGCGTTTTTGGAACGTTCTAAGGTGTTCAGAAAGTGCCACCTTAAGTAAAATAAATAACAAATAAAAAACCTCTAAGGACAGCTATGTTTTTACTTTCAATTTAGGGTCATCGGAAAATTACTTTCTAAAATAATGTTATAATCGTGTTTTGTCCGTAACAAGAAAAGGGCGATTATTTTTCCATTACAAACAAACCCTTTGGTTGGTCTATGGAACGATTAGATTACTCAACTTTCAACCAGAAAATCATGTTCCCTTTTCTTTCGTTTGCTATCGTTGATGAAGATACCATTAGAGCCACATCAACTACAACTTACTTAGTCGGTGTTCAATCAGGAACATGACAAAAACGGAAATTTTGCACTGTTTTTTTTAAAAAGCTTTATATTTACAGAGCTATGTGATCTGATTTATTTATTCTCAAAAAACGCACAATTTAGCAGATATTGTTGAAAAACCAAAACAGGTGCGAATAAATTTCTGTTTTTTTCGACCGCCACAAACTTAGCGCAGGGTTCTCAAGGTTGTCAATTTGGATTTATACTACCAGAACAGGTGCAAAACACATAAGCAAAAAACCGCTAGTAATCCATTTAATTCAGCTTCCATGTAAAGTTTGACTGGTTTGGTAGCCGCTGAATATTATTCTTATTATCGATATAGTTATATTCGTTCGATATTAAATAAAAGGCAGATCGATTAAATAAACCGGCGCGCCTCCTTTTTCACCTAATTATGCTTTGTATAAAAAGACCGTTTTAATTAGTACAGAACAAATTGCAACCAATGCAAATTCACGCTGCCTTGCTTATCTCTAGACGCAAATTCCATTCGTAGTTGGTTAACGTCCTCGTTTTCTTTTTTAAATACCGCCGAGGACAATTTCCTGCTAAGAAATACGTCAGGCGAAGGGAGGGAAGAAAAAACTAAAATATATTAGTCGTTAGGGGAAATATTTCTAAAGGGCAGAGACGTCAGAAGCATTTGGAGATATCAAATGCGTAGGGGAACTGATGGCTGCGACAAGATATTTTTTACCCCTTTCACTATCACCCTGCTGCAGGGTCTCAGGACTGATGTAGAGGAGTTTGTTGCTCCCCTGATTTGAAGGGGTTTTATGTTTCTGGCGTACTTTGTGTGGTATAAATTCATCAACGTTCACTCCGCAGATTTGACTCTCTTCCTGCACATGTGTCTGAAACGCTACTTTACTGTTATTTTTAATCTTGTCACTTGTTTGTCTAGTTTATTGCTGCATTTGAGTAAGATCCTGATACAATGCAATATTTCTCTCAAATCATAATCTGACGTGGCTGATACCGAAACATTGGAACAAATGAACAATCGTGATATGTCAATTAATAAACGCACTTGGAGCCAGTAACGGCTTTTAAATAAAAATGGATTTTTAAGCTATTGAGGACACAGCGTAGGACATGTGTATTTGTGATATGTAATATTGCCTTTTATATCAATAAAAACTAATATACCTAATAGGCATTTTTGTAACTAAAAACAAAAACATAACACGAACGTTTGAAAGGTTCTGCCAGCAGATTTGTAAATAATTATGCAAACTTTAATATCACAAAAAAACACATACCAAGCACAATTAAAGTAGGAATACATCATCTAAACCACATATTTTAACCTCATCAAGTTTCTTTCTAAGTAMTAGGAAGMATCAGAAAAACTAAGAAAATTAATGACATAAAATTTTGTGATMTGCCATATTTGTTAATATCTGTCTACCTATCAAAATTTAAAACATTTTATTCAAATTATTAGTGTAATGTGTTCTTCTAGAAAAATCCAAAGCGACAGCAAAAACGGTTTATGGTGTTAAGTAGGTAAATTTATAGTGACGAGTTGTTTATTTTTAGAGTACCTATACTTTTGTGAGTTTTATAACTCCGACACCATAGTGGTTTATCTATATAGGAGAATGATGTTAAAGCTTAACTCTTTATTTTTAGTTTAAAATTAAGTAAAATAATGGAAAATTCTGTCATATTTAGTCTCAAAATGACTCAATAATGATAAATAAATGCAAGAAAAACAAAGAATTATAATTTCCAAAATCACTATTGCGCAACGAATATATTTTTAATAACATGTTAAAAATAGTTAGACTATGTGAGTTTGTTTTCGACTGTGGGTCGTTGAAAGAAGATTTTTGTAACTATTTTTTGACTTACCTTATTAATATACTCAGTGATTGCATTTTCACGATCCGTTGTAACAGTATGTGTATTGTAATTGTAACTACAAATTCAAGCCTTTTGTATGCATACCACCTTTGGAACCTTTCGACGACATAGAAATAAAAAACAGTCACATTCTGCAATATACTAATTTTGATTTGTGTATTTTCCATAAAGGTGACTGATCTAAGATAATTTCTGCTGTGGTACAAAACGGCCTGCGACAGCTTATGTAATATTATGTTCTCATCAATTTCATTATAATACAGAGGCCGAAATTGAATATTATTAACGGGTAGTAGTAGAAATATTTACGGAATTAATATTTATGTAACCAACTGAACAAGCATTGTTTTGTATGGAAATAAAATTCTTTTACATGGGTTACTACATAATTCAGGAAATCCAACGTGCAATTCAATTCTAAACGTTAACGAGTGGTCCTTAATTGACAAAACTTGAAACGGATGCACTATAATTTTTTGGACCTGTATTTTTTAAGAAAAGCTTGCAACTGGGTTAGATCATTTAAGTGCAACATGGAAACTAGAAAGAGTAACTCAAGCACAAGGGATATGTTTCTTTTTACTTATATACATTATTGCTATATTGCCCATTTCTTTAAATTAACCCGTTGAATTTACACTGGTAAAGTGTTTTGCTTAGAGGCATTTCCTTAGAATGTTTTGGGAGCGATAATCGGTTAGTGCTAAACGAAAATAAAGCAAAGACCATTTTGTTTCGTAGTAAGCAGTTCTTATAAATTATAAAGATAAATTTGAAAACTATTTTTATGTATCTAAATTAGTGGGCTTTAGATTGGCAAACTTATATGGGTACCTATAATTTGTGTTTATGTGTAATACTAATACTAAATAAAGTAATTTTTCCAAGAAGAAGTACTTCAAAGTAATATATTGGTACTAAAAAAGAGTACTTAAGTGTATTTATTATATAAATGAAGTTATTAGACTAACGAGATTAAAACTTGCAGAGCCCTGTATTTGCCATTTTTAAGATTATGACGTTATGTTCTGTTTTATTTAAAGGACAAAGAGAATCATATTGTTCCTTATCAAGTCGGTATTATACTATTATATAATACCAGAACATCTATCATCTATGTAAAACTGTTATATGTCTATGTATTATATATAGGTTTTCTTAATTATAAAAAAGCGTGCTATGTAGTTAAATTATAGTTATCATTATAACAGCAGTACTACCCAAAACTATGATATTTAATATACTTTACAATGCTCTAGATAATTCATGATAAGTGTGCTATCACTTGATATAATATTTTCAAGGACCAGCGAACAAATAAGAATGCGAAAGATTATTATTTGGATGCAMCTGTTTGAAATTGCCAGCCCCTAGCTTCAAGTAAGCCATCATTCACCGCCAGTACCGTATAATAGCACCGCAAGATATGAAGACTTCACCATAAGCAAGGCAGCATTTAATTCATTATAGTAATTCATCAAGAGCTGCGTACATTTGATAATAACGCCATATCACGATTGTTATAAAATTAATTGCCCTAGCTCCTGGAATTACTTTCCAACTAGAAGAATATGCATTCGAATCTTCTGGTTCGCTAGTAATTTGTGCTAATTATGTAATTATTTACCTGTTATCTGTATTCCTATGTACTAATGAATTACAAATTCGCTTAATAAACTAGAACAAAAGAGATCATTGTAATATAAAGACACTTATAAATATAAAACATGCAACACATTCCGAATGTTTCTTGTTTTGCATAACAATTTCTAAAGATAAGGGTAATATATAGTTGTGCATTATCATCAAGTAAATAGTTGAAAAGATATAACTGCAACTAGTATGACAAAGACAAAGAAATGTGTGATTTAAAAATTGTGTGTTGTGCTTTTTTATATTTACTTGTTATTGATCCATTCGCAACTTTGCACTCACGGGCATAGACTATGATGTGCTGCGTGACCCTCAATAACAAGACAGATATTARTTGATTRTCCGACGAAATATACAAAGAGTTTTACTTGTTTCTGTCGGAAAGTAGTATAAACACCTTTCGTTAGCTATAAGATATTCAAATTTAAAATTGTAGCAAGAAGTTTAAATGACAAAAAGAATCTTTTTTTTTGTTATTTTATTAGATATGTTCAATAATTATACACTTTTTCTTCGTCTACTTTCCTATTAAAACATCTCTTTATGTATTTATACTAAAAATTGTAAAGGTATCGTTTTTTCCGTTTTATTTAAGGAAAGGATGAAACTGTGTATTACAAAATTTTATTTTTATATGTCATTTGTTTGAAAATAATCTCTTAAGTATGGCTGATATGCGTGTCCTGTTAGAGGGGTACTGTTTAATTTAATTTAAAAAAATGTCTAAGTTTTTTATATATGGTTCATAATCGTGCACATTTGTGGAAAATTTAACCTTTTTTATGATTATAATCGTGAAAACATTGTGGCAAGGGCCGCGTTATGTATTGTTATTTCGTTATAAAATTGTTGACGAGGCATGGGATGGGGACCATCCGACCATTCTATGCCTCGTGGTCTCATCTTAAAGTTTTAAACAGTTGTATGAAGTACAAAGTGTGTTGTAGTTAGCGTGTTTATATGTAACATCATGTGTCCTTTAGTTTTAAAAATTCGTTCACTATTTTGATTTTGTTATACTTAAGTTTCCGCAGGTTCTATTGCTTGAACACTTGGCCAGAATTTAAATACTCAGCACATATGACTGCAATAAAATAAGAACCACTCAGGATAAGGAAAGTTTGAATGTTTTGAGAAATTAAAAAAATCGTAATTATTTATAAAATGTTATTTAAAGCAATGCGCTAACATTGCATTAGCATTTGGAAATATCAGATGAAAAACCAGTGAGGTGTTTTCCTAAGCGCTTTTTCATTCATTTTGACATCGCCCTGTTAAACTTGACGAATAGAGTGCTTTAAATAGTTCAATGTGAGGCGCTTATAACCCTATATGTGCTCTGAGGTGTCCTATGAGACATCGCTAATCTAAAACCTGGAGTTTTGAGGTGGTCAATGATTGTCAGCATACGTGGAAAGGAGACTGATTCGTGGTTACATCCTGCGTGAATTCGGTCGGCACTTTTTAAAACATCTTAACGAATTCATTAACACTCTTGTGTAAATTTCGGCTTAAAGCGTAGTTAACAGGAGTTTTATATAACAAACTCCTGATGATGGTCAAACAAATGATGCTTGTTAGACTTTTGTTACTCCGTATAGAGATGAATATTAGCCATTTAAAAAAAATTAGTTATCTTTGCGTCACTACTAGCCAACTACAATGCAGAGTTTGCTTATTTCTGTTGTGCATAATAACTGTAGAAGCTCTACATTTAAATCTATTTTTTAGTTTTTTTATTTTTATTTTTATTAGGCATTGATGATGGCGTATATTAGCTGAAAGCTTTTGACAATTTAGTTATAAATAAAGTGGATCTATTTGGGCTTAGTGAAGTAATTTCTTTAAGAAGTAACCTTACCATATTTCCACTTTGAGAATATGGACTAGTTTACCATACCTCTGAGAATTGCAGTAAAAAAATAGCAATTATATTTTTATGTTAAATAACATGATATAACGGTAATTCTAAAATTTTATTTATAAACATGTAAAACCTGTGAATGTGAAGGTATAAAATTACCCTTAATTTTTTACATTTTCCTTTTGAATGTTTCTCATAAGATACAGTTACAAAATAGTGTGTTATACAGAAAAGGTTGAAGGTATCATTTCAATCCACCATTTTCGAGTAAAATCGGTTTTAGATCCTATTTGTGTACTACTACTCGTATATGGTAATATGCACATTATGACTTTATGTAGCGATGTCCCGAAAGAAGGAAAAACATTTTCAAGCGTTATTCTTTAACTATGATGGGTACCGTGGAAAACATGGGTATCAATCAAATTTTATAGTGTTCGAATTATGAAAAAATCATACAAATGAATGAAGTGAATAATAATAAAGCTTTTCTTTTTAGTAAAAGAAACAGTTTTCAAAGTGAATCTAATAAAATATTGCTATGATTATGATTACAAAATGGGAATATATTCTTTTTCTAAAAAGTGGTTGGCGGTTTCGTACTTCCGGTTATATCAGAAGTAGGCGCTATCTTTGTTATTTCTTTCTATAGCAGAATTTAAACTATTACTTTACGTGTTCTTTTTTGTGGTTATTTAAGGCTGTAATTGTATTATTTGAATATTTGTGACCTTTAATACTTTTTTGTAGGTATGTTTGACCTATATAAAATTTATTACAGTTATTGCAGGGAATTCTATAAACTATATAAGTTTTTTAATTGTTTAATGCTAACGTTTAATTTATCTGCCTTTAGGTTTTTCAATAAAAAATATTTACATCTGCTTGTGTTTATAAGTATTGAATAATATAATACTTCTACAATCAGATGGMCTCCCTTTGAGTTATTTACATCTATTTTTTTTTACAAATATGTATATACATGTATATTTTAACTGTTTTATAAGTCTTCAAGTTTATATAAATAAATGTTGAAAAGGGCCCAAGCTAGGGCCGAAACGTTCATATATTAAAGCAACCTGACTATTTTAAGAACCGTATCCCAAATAAAAATAACCACAACATACAATTATTGTTAATAATTATTATTAAAGGTTCAATACTATTACATTATACCATTACCATTAACTGATGATTATTGCAGGACAGTAACTGAGCAACACATTTGCGATTTTGTGCAAAAATTTTTCTCTCAAACTTGACATCCTACTAAATATGTTGTATTATACATGACGATAAAGATTGTTCATCTACTCGTGAAATAAGTTCACTTGTGACTTCGTCAGTCGTGAACTTAACCTTTTCACTTGTAGATAAACAATATCTTTATTGTCTTGTACCTATAATAAATAAGTATAAACGGAACACTCTGTAGGTATATTGTTGCATTTTTCTTTATTGAGTTTTAATGTGATTTTATTTACTGTATAATATAGTGGTCTATCTTGAGTCGTTTTGACGTTATATTTGACACTTTGTTTAAAAATTGACGTTTGCAGCGCTTGGAAAAATCGACAATATCTCTCTTAGTATATGAATATATTTTAAGGGTATTTCCTATTTTATAAAAAAAAACTTTATTTTGTATGAAATACTTCGGTCTGTGAAAAGTATTAAATACCTACTTTTGAAAAGTTTTTGCGCAGCTCCGGTTGTATACCTACACCTGAATTTATTATTAGTAGGTAATTTTTGTGGGTAACTCACTTTTTATTTAAATCTGTTGAATTGGAACCGACAAATATTGGTAATGCCTACTTATTATTGTTAGTTTGACTATCATGGAATTCGACAAATCACCGGGCTTAATGCCACTTGCTGCTTATCAATAATTGTAACACTAACCAAGTGTATGATGTGAAATGAACTCGAGCGATTGTCTATGACGTCAGTTTTAACTGACTGACTTTGACTAACTATATGATGTTGGCGGAACCCAGACAGCCTGTAAGAATGTGTATCGTTGAGTTCAATGTACTGCGTAATTTGACATTTCATTAACTTTGCCAGAAAATTTGATAACGGTGATAATTGGCTTATCGATCTAAGGTAGCTAAATTTGGCAGGTTGATTTATTTTTGACAGAACCATTATACATTCGCAGGTTTCCATGCTCGAGGGAAGTAACCATTACGTAGGCATTTGTTGACAATACGTGTGACAAAAGGTAAAATAAAAGCACAACMTAATCAAACCAATGAAAAATTGAGCTCGTCTAAACGATATATATCATTAAAGATAGATCTGATGGCCTAAAAACAGCCGCCTCATTAACAAATTCAAAGTGGAAACTTTTAATCGCAGCCCTCTCTAATATTATTTGAGTGATAATCAATTAATATGTCATAATTGTTTGGTTTTCATTTAAAAGCAGCAGTATGTATAAAATATCGATTGAGCGCTTCGGGATCTGACAGTAGCAACGTTTAGCTTTTTCATCTCTTTCCACTTCTCCTTACCATCACAGCTCTGAAACTTGTAATTCAAATACACTGATTGATGCGCCCCAATAGCACCAAATTACAAAGCCGCTTCAGTGCGCTCAGTGCACAGGCTTTCATTTAATTTTTGCTGAAACGCATAAAGTGGCAACTATTGTGCGCTAGTTGAACTTTGAATTAGTCTTTTTGGTTGCAAAAAAGCAAGCGAATAATAGCAAAGATCTTATCAATGACAACTAAAGTTTAAGAGTGCTTTTGCAGAATCCAGAAATTAATTGTGTAAAAGTTTTCTTATGATAATCTAAGGGTAAATCACCATTTTCTGATGACCGATGACAGGCGTTTGCCTTTACACCATTCGTCAAAAATATCTACGATGATATTGGCAACTTTATTGTGTTTACAAGAATTTTACAAGAGATACGTTAACTAAATGCAGTGCAAAGCGCAATACACATACTTTTTACGTATGTGCCGCGCAACACTGACGGTGGTACGGCCCGTGTGTTTTGTACACCCCTTGCTGGTGTGTGTCTGGGCTAAACGCATCCAACATAAAGACACCGCTATGTTGCAGCCATGCGATAAAAGAGGGTGCGCAACGGAATGGTTTGCAACCATTCTCGCCGAGCTTTGAGCATGTATGAATAGATGGAGCGATGGTACCCATCTGATTGTTATTTATTTTCAGTTGCAATTAGCCGATAATGAGGGTGCAAGATTTCTGCAAATAACTGTGTCGAACGTTCCATAATTAATTTATCGGTAACTATCAATTAATTAAGAGTTTTTTCCTTTAATGAATTTTATTGATGTTAGGTATGTCTTAATTAATTTTTCTATATAAAGGTAAAGGTATACTGGAAGAACGGGACCTTTAATGAAGTGCAGTGCTTGAACAACTATGCAATTAAAATTAATTTCACTGCACATTGGTTGAGTTTTTGTTTTGTTTTTTGAATTATCATTATCGCAGTATGCAGGTACTTAACATTCCAAGCATAATATTACAAGCAAAATGTCACATCTGTTAATCATAATTGAGTGATGTCTTGTTATCAAATTAATTAAAATTTTATATTAGTAGGATTTTAAAAGAGCCCTCATAGGTATTATATTATTCATTATTTAGGTGTTAAGAAGTACAGATATCTTTCTGACACATTGTAAATGCGGCAGTCCTTTCAATAAGTAATAATGTCACTAGTGTAAATGTTATACAGAATTGTTTAAAAAAATCAAAATCACTACAAGCACATTTGTATATAGTATCAGAATGACTTAAATATACAGAAAATAATACAACACTTATTTTTGTTACAAATATCATCCTTTTTTTAATTTTGTCATATTTTGCTGACATGGATTCTTGCTTGAGTGCGTTTACACATTACTAGAAAATGTTGTTACTATTTCTGAAAAGAATGTACTTTCTACTAAATACTCTATAGCTCATTTAAATCGCATATTATATTAGGCTTCTGAATTCATGATCTTGTTTTTTTTTTACTTTCAACAAGATATTTTTGTTTATGTGCAGCAATAAACAGTGTCTTGTTTCCTGGGGATTTGTTCATATTAGTAGATTAGGCAAATCGCGAAACAAAGAAGAGAGATAAACAAAACGACTGAAAACACGCTAACCATACATCAGAAATTAAAAAAGAACAAGGAATAGTTTAGGACAAAAAAGTGCGCCGACTAACCGGCAACCATAGACATTTCGGTGTTTATTTAGTTTAAATTAAGTCGCACATGTGTATGTATATATTATCAAAGAAAGGTAAAAATAATATGGGGCTCCACTAAACCACATCTATCAGTCTAATAGAAATCACATAGCTGCCTATATGGTATTTGTTTTATGTCTCCTTGATCGGATTAAGTTTGCATTGAAATGAATAATAATTAATAAAGTTTGTAAAAATTTACACGGTCTGTTCTGAAAGAGAGAAATGAGCTTTTTACGAATAGCAAACACGTTCCGGGTATATCAGACAATCGCCTAATTGTTGCTATTTACTGGCATGAGTTTTTCCCGGTTTCGTTTTCATTAGGGCTCTCGGTGAAAATTGTTTTGTGTTGCGTGCGCGGAGGAGCGGCAAAAAATTGCCTTGTAAGAGGTAATCGACGCCTAACGTCGTATCGTTGGCGCTAACAATGAAAAAGCGGCTCTCGCCAGACCCAGCTGATAGATTCCGTAATTGATCGAGGGTGGTTACATAAGACTGATTAGCACTCTAAAAATATCACTTAGGAAGAAAATGATTCCCCGGGCCCGCGCTTGATAAATGACTGACATCTTTCTTAGCGCGAACAGTCATGGTCTGGGCGGAAGGAAAATGGCACCGGCACGAAAACGCGATTTTAACGGTGATTTTTTCCTTCCGCGGCCTTCTGCGACGTGTCAAACTAATGATGCTCACTCAACGCTGCCATGTGCAGACGACGAAGACTGCCGGGTATATATTTATTAAATTTTTAAATGAATTTTATCGTCACCTTGCTCCTCTTGTTATTGTAATTCGTGGTCTGGTGGCGTTCTGGAAGAAGGAACAGCAAGCTATAACGCATAACTGAAACACGTACCAGGGCTAATTTTACGTTCTCAAGGGTTGGTGTAAAAACGCTTGCTGCTTACAGTCAAAAGCCTATGTCGTGAGTTGGTCGTCACTAAGTAACTATATCTATAACGCAATAGCTATATCTCCATGTTTTAGGTGCATTCCTGGCAGATGGCTGTGAAGAATGCGTGTGTATGGCAATTATACGATATTATAGTGCAAATACTATTCTTAAGAAAAGATTTGCTATGTTTTGAGTCTAACTCGGTGTATTGTTTGTGTTCTTGGTGGGTCCGGTCCTAAAGGTGATGCTGAAATCGTGCTATGTAGGTAACTTCGGTCGCCTCTCGGTACTATATGATACCTTTTCTGATTTTCTAAGTGCAGTCAAATCAGGTACTGATTGTAAAAGTCAAATACGTTACTTAACAAAGATATTTTCTTTATATGAAGTCTGTAAAAGATTAGGAAACAAAATGGGTTTATATGTATGTACACTTAAACAATTTGAATAGAAAGTGCTTATCCTTAGAATACAGTACTAAACAGAAGTAAATATTAAATTGCACCTTTCTTGATTTTTTCAATCTTTTTACCACTGACAAATTCTAAGCATTATGACGATGAGAACGTTCTGTCATCGCTAAATGTGTAAAATTTTACCTTACCTTGAGGTAATGCATGTTCATTTTGGCGATGATTCAATGCAGTTGAAGATGTGTATTTTTGATTTCTATCTAGTTTTCTTCGGATTTAGTAGAACAGCCCGCCAGGACAGTTAAAATTACTGAAGAATTTTCGGAAGGATCTAGTATATTGGATTAGGTTGCATGAGAAGTTCAAGACGCCACTGAGCAACAGGTGAAACATTGAAGATCACCTGGATTTAATAATTTTTTCTTCTTTTCTGTCCTTTTACACCTTACATTTCCTATTATAGTTGAAGATATATTATGCCATTTTGAAATGTTATGCTTTAAAAATTATGCTATGGTCGTTATTGTCAATGCAGGTGTGTATTTTTTACGAAAGCTGCTTTCAGATCCTCTGAATTTTATGAGCGATTTTTGAAAACGTGGTCTTACATACCTCCATAGAAAAAATATTGCAGGGATCAAATCGCGAGAATACGGAGCGCACCCAATGTCACCCAATAAAGAGACAGACAACATTGCCCGGAAACATTTCTTGAAGAATACGGAGTAAAGTGAAAGACGAGATGTGCGGTGTAGCACCATCTTGCTGGAACCATAAATCTACTCAATCATGATGATGACAATGACGATCATTCAATTTAATTTGGAGCGAAAAAGAAAATTCTCTAGTATGTCACAATAACGATTTGGGGTGATTGTTACCGTTACTCTTCTCCCTTTTTACAAAATAAGTAGATACCCCCACCCCATATGCCAGACAATAACTGTGGAGCCGCGGAGTGGTTGCTGATAGAGTCTCCTGATCAGTAGCGTAAATTTTGGTTATTGACAGCACCCGATAGATGAAAACGAGCTTCGTCCCTACACATTAAAACAGTGACTTGGTCTGCGAGGGCATGTTACATTCCGCTCCAAGCCCCGATGACAGCTGAAAATGACATGCACCTACCTGCCTAAAGCGACTATGCGCACACCTCTTCCCCTGCCATGAGCCTAGCAATGACCCTTTGAAAACAGCACAACCTTTTTGCCGCACCATGTGTACCTATTTAAAATTTATCTTCTCTTTGCCGTGTAAACCTTATTTTTTAATTGTCAAGTTGAAGTTAAGAAAACGAAGGCGGTTGACATGCGGCGGCCGCCCTTAACATTCGGCCGCCTTCGTACATGCACGTTTCACACGACCGGCAGAACCGGGCCTGGGTCTTGGTTTATTGCATACCTAATAAAAAAGTAAGTACTTGATATTTCTTGGAAAATATGGTATGGTTTTATTTCTAATTGCACTCAATTATTGTTATAAATATAAAAGCTGCAAATAATTTTGTTTTTAATATAATAGTTTATTCCCGTTCGTTGTGCTATTTGTCATCTTTGAGATTTGTTTTACTTTTAAATGCAAACTTAATGACAATTATTGTTGACAGGCGTTCTATATATATTAGGATAGAAATGAATCCAATTTTAAAAAGATGGCCGATGGTTTTCACACTTATTAAATAATATATGTTGATAACAGGAATAAGCATAATAAGCACAAAATCATCTTTTTATGTTACAGCTTTTTAATAATAACCAGCATGAGAATCACGGAAGTAGGAGAACTGGAAGAAAGACTAAAGAACTGTTGTGTTTTTATCAACCGATATAAAGAAAGTAGGATTCAGGAACAGCAGTTTCCTTGGCGAGTATTCAATAAGGGACATCTTCGTTATGTCATTTGTTAGACAGTATACTGTAGTTTAAGTTGCTATGAATATCCACTGTTGCATAATAAACATAAACAAATAACAAATACACATTTATTAAGTTAAAAAGAATTCTTCGAAGTTGTATAGCGTAGTTTCGAGTAACAATTTTTTTTAATAAATCGCATAAAAATATGGATATTTAATAAAAATTTGATCTCTTTTGCCAACTTCTAGAAAAATTTACAAGAGTTGTAATAAAAGCTCTTCTAATATAAAGTTGTTTTGTGCTTATCGGTAATTAAATCTTCTTTACGTCTGGTGTTATAAAGCTATTAAAAAACGTAATACGATTTACACGGTTTACTGTAAGTGGTTTCAACACCTTGTGTCCAATGTAATGGGCATCAGTTGTTAGCCCCAACATGTTTACAATATTTACACAGGGTAGGACTGTAAAATAATTTAATACCAAATTACCCCTAACATTAAATTTTGATTTAACAGAGCTAAAGAAAAGACAGTTTGCTCTCTCTTGATTAAAAACTAATTTTTATATACATAATAAATTGTTGAAAATTATTACACTTAATTAAAAAAATAGAAATATCAGCATATGACACTATAGTACTGTTAAGATTACAGAGGTATTAAACATATCATTTATGAAAAGTAAGAATAATGAAGGGCCCAAAATTGAGCTTTGTGGAACGCCTAAATTTATTTTTTTTTCTGAAAATACCAACGATAAAGTAACCTGTTGTTCTCTGTTCCCTAGATAGCTGTATTTACAGCGCATTTATTAAATATACATATCAACTTTAACACGTTGGCAATCCTAACAAACAGGCTGTCATATAGTTCATTTATTCCCCATCGTGTTATTTTATTTAATGACTGTATATGCAGAGCGTGATGTTTCGATAACGATTGCATTATTTAATCATATCCATAGGAAATGTCCAACATAGAGTTGTAGATAACGATATAAATATATGTAACTGCGATAACTTGACATGTTTTTATTATTCTTTGAGCTGATATAGTTATTTTCATCACTGACAAGGTATTTTTGAAAACATCACAGGATTCAAGCTGAGACGCGTTAAATATAAATCAGTTTCAAAATAAGGTGTGTACTAGGTAACGTCTACTGTTATATTAGTAACGAGGTACACCTTACTTGTTTAAATTCGGTTCGGTTCCTGGCAAACTGCGATTGCCTTCTATCGGTGCATTATGTACCGTCCCTTAAACCGATAAAAGTCAAATCAAAAAGTCTCGCTGCCAGGCTCCACCTCTCGTATTCTCCAATTATCGATACATTCCCCTCTAATAAATCCAAATCGGTA
Organism: Rhyzopertha dominica; assembly: GCA_025024175.1. NCBI lineage: Eukaryota > Metazoa > Arthropoda > Insecta > Coleoptera > Bostrichidae > Rhyzopertha > Rhyzopertha dominica. Next base: position 32,741,159 of record QCXZ01000003.1, read on the forward strand.
AATAACGAACACAATCCGCGGACGTTCGTCTAATGAGGTCCTTACATCCGCCAAGGGACTCGATTTCGGAATAAGAAGCAGCCTCCTTGATGCGCCAGTGCCACATTTACGAAACTGCAGTTTTTATTAAACACGATTCGCCAAAAAGCAAGTGCAGTAATTAAGTTTGTGTATGACGTTGTTATTTTTCTAACAATGTGACATTATTAATAATATTAATAATATTGTGAATTCGACGCATTGTAGAAAAACTTATGGCTTTTTTTAATTTAAAAAGCATATAGTTACATCCTTTATATCATAACGCAACAATATCTGATTGTTTGAAATGTCTCTCACAAATATTGAAAGTTTTACCTAATACTATAGGTTCGGATATGCATTACAAACTGCTATTATTAATTGTCTTTTAACGAATCTTTTAATTTTGTAGGACTTGAAAAACGGTAGGTATAAAGCGTTTTTATTTTTACTGCAATCTGGAATATTTACGCATTTCTCAAATATGCTTGTAAACATCTGCGCATGACAATTATTTATGCATATGTGTATGCATTTCTATATTCTCCTCTACCTACTCAAGTAGGTATATATATCTATTCTACTTTCGTGGTTTCCTGTGTATACAGAGTTCTATTTGTACGTTGTACCGCTAAACCCTCTTGCTGTGATACGTATTGGCACAACTAAATACATTTAGTGACTGTACAGATAATGCAATAGTAATGCACAAAATGTACTCCAAAATGAAAGGCAAGACGTGTCCACTTCAAAAGAATTTTAATTTTGAATTATAATTTTGTAGGTTATGTATGATTGGTGATAAGGTACTATATCACAACGGACTTAGGTAATGTGGTTTTAACGGTCTGTTGTAGGTTTGCAAGTTTCAAGGTATTGGTTTAAATCGAGACTATTCAATACTTTCAAATTGTAGATTGTAGAAGTAAAAACCTTTTTATTCAGTTATGTATCAGTAGTACGCAATAACAGCGCGATACTAGAAAAAGAACCTGTGGTATGCCTGCAGCAAAGCTAGTTGGAATTAGATAATTAGTGCGATCAATAATGGAGCTTACTATTCAACCTCCGTAATAGCATCAGTAATCGCTTTTTCACAAGTATGCATATAAAACGGCACTGCTTCGACAATTACGCTTTACTTTTGCCAGGATCATTTGAATTTAAATCTCTTGATTACTTGATCTCACTTGCTGTGGCTACATAAATTTCCGTATAGTTTCCAGCACTAAAATGTGCATAAATATACAAGTACTTATATATGCTAAACAGCAAATTCTATAAACGTAGTCTATGAATTTAATTTTTTAATTTTTTGTAATGTAGAGTTCATCTGGTCTAAATTACTTGGGCGTTTGTGTATAGATTTCAAGTACATTAGTGGGAACTATTCATTTCTTTAAATTTCTGTTAGTAGCATGTTCTGCGATGTTATCTCTACCATTACTTTAACAAAAAATCACTGGTGGATGTATTTTTGTTACGTAGTAGAGAAGGTGGTTTATTTTGAACTAAAATGAATATGACAAAGATTTTCCAGTGGGCTCAAACCCTCATTCGGCAATAGGCAGCTTAGGTCTCTGTACTTACAGACTGTACCAACCTACCTACGTCATAGTACGTAAAACCACCACTAGATGACTTATTACCGATTTTCACAAATTTCACAACAAAGTGCAGATACCTACTAAGCGTACATAACGTCTCATTTTTGACAATTACTAAACCTTACTTCACATCTGTTTTAGGATAAGGCTGCGCCTTTTCCATTTATTTAAAATGTGTTGGGTCTTCATTCCACTTTAAAACTATTATAATTATGTATTATAATTTTTATTAATCATGAAAATACCATTGTCGAAACTGATACATATGGTAAATGGCACAACCACGTAACCTCAAGAGGTTGACTACGCGGAAACTTTTCCTTTTTTTTAAGTACTTACGTAATTACTTCAACTAAAATGTTTAAAGCACGTAATATCCCTTTAAGGATATATTCTTCTTCAAAATTCTTTCACTTGCATGTTCTGTAATTTTATTTCTACATCATATTAAAAAAAAGCAACTGTGTCTGCGTTCTCCATTCGCATTCGCTTTATAAGAATACCATACTAAGGATCCATATTAATAAATTTCTTTAATTCATACTGTCCTCACTGTGGATTGCGGATGTCTTGCTTCCCTGGTTTCCTCTTACACCTTAAATATGGCAGCGCCGCCCGGTTCCTCGAGCGTCTCATAAGAATGCGGAATAAAACTGGGCCTACTGCGATGTTTGTTCCCCTCACAACACACGGGGTAGAAACAGGGGAATATGTGAGTATTGATCTAGAACTGCTAGCAGTAAACTTCCATTCTTTCCCCCGAGTCAAACGGAGTAGATGCTCTCCAAGGCTCTGTATAGATTATGTAGGTGGATATGAGGTGCGCCATTCCGTCGTAAAAAGGGATTGAAAATTCCAACGCTCCCAGAAGATTTGACAGGCGCGCCTTGCGGATTTAGTTTCTGTATAAATTGGAAGCGTTTTCTCATTCCTTGACGATGTGATCTGAATGAAGAATTTTGGAATATTACGAAAACATAAAATCTTATAGAAACACATTTCTATCCAGATTGCTCCCGTAAGCTCATGTTGTAATACTTTTCTTCATATAATTTTCATTTATATTGAAAAGTTCAAATCAAAAAACTAACTTGACATCTGATAAGATAAGGTACGTTGTGTATATATGAATGTTTTACTTTTTATTCTTTTAACTTTTTAACAATATAAGGTACAACAAAGCGATAGTTTATTTCGTTACTTTGAATTATTGGAACGTATTTTAAATGGAACAATGGAACAAAAACATTTGTAAATATAAAATGTATATTCGCTTACCACACAAAAGCTTTTTTATCATTTAAGTTTTATATTTTAATAATTGCTAGTATTTGCTAAAGTATGGTTGCAAGGCTGTCAAAAAAAACTGTATAGTGTTTACTATTTACAGGCATGCAAAGATTTGTATGACGCGAAAACTAGATTATTAGATTTTTGCAGTTGTCCGTATTTTTTTTATTTTAAAGTAAGGGATTCAATTTTATGATTTCACTACATATACTTTTGGTCCTTTCATATTTAAATACATATTCACCGCAATGCATCTGATTTGAGAGAAATTAATACTTTTACTATTACCATTACCCTGGTATTTGTTTTGGGCCAGCGTCACTTTTAGTTAAAAATACCTGACTTTTTTGTCATCATCATAATGCCTGTATATATAGTTAAGGCGATATGTTTTTAGACTTTACGAGCTTTCAATTTGTTGATCTAAGAAATCTTTATCGGCATAGGGTTGTATTTAAAAATAAATATGGATTCGCGGTCAAATTTACTTTTTATATTATTCGTATTAGTAACTGTATTGCCGCTTCATTAATAACTGTCACAAACTTAAAATTCCCGTTATTTTGTATGTAAATTTTATAAATAGAAGCCTTAAATGACAAATGTCAGAATTATTTCTGTTAATTATATCTCTGTAAGACGAAGACATTTGCCACATACTGGTTAAAAAATAGTATTTTTTTTGTATGTAAGTATATTATGTAATCATTGTAACAACGATTACGTAATGACAGTTAAATGAAATTTTAGATTGTCATAAATTATGCTTTACTTACACTGCAGACATGATCGAAAGTCAAAGCCACAGTCAAAAAAATATCAGCAACTTTCTAAACAAGCATTTTTTATACAAATATCAAGTCACACAAACTGTGGTGATTTATGTGAGCTATTTACATAGCCATTAACGCATCTTTAAGTATTGTTTCGAGACCGCCGAATTCTCTATACTGCCCCCGAAATAAAAGCCTGAGGTTTCACTCTCGTTTGTAGATCGTAAACTAGTCTATAGCATCTTTAATGGCCGTCGCATTAATTAAGAAGGCGGTAACTTCCGCGGTTTTAACAAAAGTTTAAGGGGTGTACCTGTTTTCAACGAATAATTTATTCTCTCTATTTTCCAATAGTCGAGGTATGAATGGCTGAATAAATTAAACGGTCCCAATAAAGCAGCGGTTTGCATTTTGAAACCTTTGAGGCATGCACTTTGTAGCTATTTGTACCATCTAAAGCGAACTGGCTTGCTTCGGGAAGGATATTTATTTTATATTTCATTATTTTTTTGCCTGGTACTGCCATGCACTATGTACAGGCTGCAATTTGCAGCGTAAGAAGCAATTCATCAAAATTTCATTGTAAACCACTTTAAATGAATATCACATTGACATTATATCATGAGACTTGGGAACATTGCTTTCTCGCCACAAATATTTACACAGCGATCAACAGATAACAATTCCTTAGCATTAGCGTCTCTATACTCTATTATATAGCATTGTTGCATAAATGAGTAAGAGTTATTGTTTGTAATACTGGCATATATTAACCGTTCGTATTACCCTTTCATGAGCTTGGACCAAAGGCAACAATTCTTTTGAAAACAAATAAGTGTTGTTACGTTTTTTGTTTTTATTTTGCATCCCAGATTGAATTCCGTGATCACTTGCGCCTGACCTTTGAATTCCCAGTTAGACAGGTGCATCGAAAGATTTACGCCTAAGGTGTGGTCTACTATAAAAGTACTTATGTGTAGAATGTCGTAATCTCGATATCCTGCTGACTGTAGTGGTGCGTGGTCGTCCAGCACCTCAAGAATTATTTATCGAAGAATTCGACGATCGTTTTGATCAAGTACAAAATTGTGCTAGATGTGTAAATTGCCTCCTCACCCTTGCAATATAGTTGTAAAACCTTTGTATGCTTTTTTGGAATAGAATTGGGGTTAGAGTGTTATAATTTAGCAAGTAAAAGAGCAGAGTTGCATATCGGATTTATTGCACATTTGCCACATGTTTTTTTCTGATGTTGAGACATCGAAATTTCGGCCAAAATTGGGGACGAGAGACTATTTGGATCCAAAAACCATAACAACGATAAAGTTTTATTCTGGGCGAGATAAGTAGATGACATTTCTTCTATTTTGACGGGCACAAGTTATCTAAGCACAATAAACAATAAAATTCAATTCAAAATAGAGAAAGAAATTAATAAGTCAGTTAACATCCTAGAATCTAGCCCTAGATTTCAAATTTACAGAAAGCCTATTCAATCAGACGCAATATTCCTAGCGTCTTCAAACCAACCGTCAAAAATTAAACAATCTGTATTTCGTAGTTTAATACATAGGTTAACAAAGACAAACACATAGCGAGTACGACATAAATATTGTAGATAGATTACTTAAAAAAACATATATAGTGCCAACAATAAAAAAGGATTATGTTAGTGTTTACGTTAAAAATCTACTAAGTAAATTCGGGATTAATGCAATACAAGTAAATAAAGCTAAGTTAGCAAGCCTATTGGTTAACAAATCCAAAATCAATAAATTGAAAAACGTGGCGTTTACGAATTGAAATGTGAACGGTGCGGCATTTTGCGTTGCGAAAGGAAAAGTAAAAAATTAAATCTTTTGGAACATTTAGAAAAAAATGCAACATTAGGAATACATGTGGCAAAAGCGCAAAAAAAATCCGACATGGGATTCTGCTCTTTTACTTCCTAAATTATAACACTCGAATCTAAATTCCAGACAAAAAAAGCAAACGTTGTAAATAAATAAATAGTGTGAAACAAAGTACAAACAAAAACCAGCCTGTTTACAAGCTTTAAAATGAATGTCTATGCTATGCTGTCTGCACCGCAACCAACTGCAAATAGATCTATTTCGCTATCATTAGAGCTCATCGAGGCAGTGTAGGTCTAGTGCAGGCAGCATGGCATAGAACTGGTCACTTCATTCAGGCAGTAGTTCCCATAATTGCAGCTAGGTGACTTTGTCGTCGTATCAGTGTAATACTGAGAGATGGCATTGCCATCGACAGATGGCATTGCCCTCTAAATTTCTACTTTGTTTACAAGCTATTCAATATAGTAATTTCAATATATTTCACAAACAGTACACCTTTGAAAGTGTATTCCGTTTATACAAAGTAGTTTTTTGAATAAAATTACTACCTACTTACTACTACCTTGAAATTTATAAAAAGTGCCCAGCAAATGTTATGAGAAAATGAAACCCCATCACGTTCTGGGGACAATTTTAAGTCAATTTAATTCAAAATATCTATATCAGGAACCTCAGACCCGTGAAGATCCAGTCTTGAATATAACTCTTAATCAATATTCTAAGAGTGATAGAAATATATAAATAAAATTTTGGGGGTATACTAACTTTTTTGTAATAAACAAGATAGATGATAGTGATGGTGTTGCAATACTTTTTTGAGAATAGCTTTTATTAGAATGCAGTCTATGCTATGCTGTCTGCACCGCAACCAACTGCAGATAGATCTAATTCGCTATACTGGCATGCTAAGGTTAGGATGCCTTAAAGTGTTAAAGGAATCGTCTGCGTACCAATTCATAATTGCTATTCATGTTAGAGATAGGTAATTATAGTCTGAGCCAGTTTTCTATAATTATGTATCTAAAATGCAATTAGCGTTCGCGTATCTATGTTACAAGTATATAATATAGCACGTATTCAATGCTGTAAATCGGTTTCACTCGAAAATGGTGCATTACCTATACCGAAATCAGTATCTTTTTTGTACAAAATACATATCATAGTTTTCAAAGCTGTAGTGAAAGGTTGAATGACTTCACTTTCAGAAAACCAGGCTTTCTAAATAAAATCTTGAAACCTATCAGAGAGATCTTAATTAAAAACAATATTCGAGAATACACCTTTAAGAATAGGTAGCTCTTATAGCATTAATTTCGAATATAGATATGTTGGATTACCTAAATCCATTTGCCTCACCTCTGCAATTACACACTTTTGTACATGTGCGGGGCATTCAATAAATAAATGTTTTCAAAATAATCGAATCAGCACAGGCTGATAACTTCAGGTACTAGTTTTAGTTACAAAAAACAAACCCTATTGCATAATGAAATCGTGACCGAGACTACCCTTCCTAAATCAACAGACAGTTGTAGCAGATGTGAATTAAAATCTTGAATGGCTGGTCTGCAATCAGACATTTGCATACGGACTGTTCAGAAATGCCAGGTAGAAGCTTCGTTATTTTCAACGGCCGATAACGCCTGTCACGTGGGTTAGTGCAGTCAGCTTTCCTCTTTTTCCGCATTTTCACCCACCTCTTAATCAACGCGCTAATTTGCATAAGGCTGCCAATGATTAATTAAACGAGTGTTTTTAACGTTTTTCTTATTAAATCGTCCCGAATGACTGCTCCGATAAATCTAATTCAGGGACGGCTCGCTTGACTTCCGTCAATAAAAAGATAGCAAGAAAATGAGTAGATGAAATAACGCACCACTGCCATATTTAACTAAAAATATCATGAAATATAACCAATTGCTTGGCGACAGAACATTTCTAAGTTTATATGATTGCATATGTATTATTTGTTTTTGTGCGAAGGCTGTGGTCACAAATTTCATTTTAAAGGCGGAAAAAACTGGATTTGTTTTATAAATAGTGCCATTTATTTCTTTAGCTGGTACTGAAAATGTGAGCGTTTTCAGATGACCAGTATTGGTAATTTTGTTCTTTTAAAATATGATAGACACTATCATTGGCTACTATCCCACAAAGTCCTTTTTGTTAGCTTTTCAACGAAATAATACTCGACATATTGTTAAGGATAATAGAGTTATAGTCACTGCTTTGTTATATTCCGATTTTTGAGTAGCTGGCAACTAAACGCACTGTTTCAGCTGTAGCAATTAGTAAGTATTAAAGGCAACAAAACAAAAAACTCAATTGTTACATTATTAAAAGCTAAAAGGTTATATCGTATTTCACAAAACTTCCATTCAATCGTCGGAATATAACACGAAGATCAAAGCCAGTCTTCTTTATAAACATTGAAAATGGTTTACGACATTTTTGGCCTGTGCAAACAGTCTCAACTCCTTTGAAATACCATTGAAGCTGGGACTTCACAATGTACTGTGGTGAAAATATTAAAATACAAGATTTTCTTTTTTGTCTTCTATTGATTATTTAAATACCTGTGAGCGGCTTTATTTAAAGATCACGAATTGCGGTATATCAATAGAAATAATAAACATATTGTTATGGTGTGGGAAAACTAGCGCCTTACGATTAGGCACCATACTGATGTACCCACAGTTGCCTAAGATTTCTTCTTTTTCTATGTTTACAAAGCTTCCTTACTAGATAGGAAGATGGCTCTAGAAGATTCGAGTATAATTCGAGCGCGACGAAAAACGGAGTAAGTGTGATTTGAAAAAAAACGGCGAAGCAAGCTAAGAAAACGACCCAGGTGTTGTAACTCTTGTTAAAGTGACTGGAGTCAAGTGTAGTGTTTTGACAGTGGTTAATTGAAACAGTAGTGTTGGAACAGTGTACTAGTGGTGTTTCAATTTAGTGTATTTCGGTACTAGTGCGTAAATAAATAAAGTTAAGTTAGAAATCTATATTTTTCGAAACCGTTCCAGCTACAATCAGACGAATCATTTAATTAAAAAATTAAATTTAGGATACCTAGAAATATTAAGTTGTTTCAAGATGACGAAGCACCACCTTATAATTAGTTGGAAGAAATTACCGAGATCAAATCGTTTCAAAGAATACGGATATGAAGAAATGGAGCTATTTCACGACCAGATCTAGGTACCCGTTTTAGACTTCTTTATTGCAGTAAAAATAAGTTACCAAAAGGTCTATGAAACAGTTCATGATCTAAAGGGTGAATGTTTTAAAAATTTTTGCTTCAGTTGACAAGCATTCTATTAGGACAGTCGATACAATAATGTGAACGTCTATAATTTATGCATAGGTAATAACTTTGTGTGCTGTTGTTTTTTTTGTACGCAAACTTTACATTTAAATAAAGTGTGTTTTCATAAACTATATAACAATTAATCATTGGCTAAATGATTGTCGGTTACTTTTTAAAATAATTATGCCGAGTATTAACACAACTGGAGAGTTAAAATATGACTGACTTTGTGAGACTGTAGCCAATTGAAGTGTACGGTAAGAAAAAAGTTTGTCATAGAGAAGAAAAGAATTAAAGACAACAGCGAAAACCAATTTTTTTACAAACATGTAGTAAGCGATTATTAAATTAAAAAAAGGTAACATTAAATCTTAGCGTAGTTAGCATTTGGACAATTACACAATACAATAAAGGCTGTTAAAGTAGATATTGAATTTTCATTAGGTTGATAATGTAACTAGTTACGATTATGGTATTTATACATTTAGGAAATAACATCAGCATGGGAAGGTTCCATGAATAGGGATACGCCAATGCACTAATTATAAGACTCAATTAGTGAATTAATTACGAAGTGGAATGTACTTAATACCATCTTTTGCAAGTGTTTCTGACATTCCCGAGTGTTTAATTCGGAAAAGAAGGATGTTCGAGATAAAATCACTGAAGCAAAACAAATGTTATACAAACACGGGTACGTACCGGGGAAGGGTAGATCTGCGGAGCCCTTTGTACACCAACCATCGCATTTGACACGTACCTAACATATTAGCATACTCGAATATTATTGTCACTGTATACATACGTGTATAAATTTTTGAAGCTCTTAACGTTCTCCGGCACAATAACCGGGCAATTTATTGGGAGCGATACAAAGATCCACTTCCCTTTCAATAGATAGTGATTAATTATTATTTGATATTTTCACATGCAAGAGCTATGAATGATAGAGTGGCTTCTAATGGTTGTTTTGATTCTCCGCAAGTTTCGTAAGGGTTTATACAACAAAGTTTCCTCATGCACAGCATCTTATTTTTGACGTCTTCATAACGTACTTATTTTTTTTAATCACTCACAAGAACTGAATTGAAAAAGTTAATAGTCTATTGGTTAAAACTGGGGTATCGTTGATTGACGCACAAGAAACTTTCTGTAAATAATTTTAATTTTAATTGCAATACAACGTATCCAGTAAAATGACAATTTTGGTAAATTTAACAGGTGAACAGGTGAAATCAGGGGAATTTGATACCAAATACGCAAAGCGACCAAGGAAAAAAGGATCGCAGAAGCTGTGTTCAATGGCTGCCATCCACATTTTTAGATATTCAGTTTTTAAACAACCCCCCTATATATTATAGATTATAATCTCTTTTCAAAATAAAATAGATGCCCTCATGGAGTCTCCTTTGTTGGTTGTAGCGAAGTGATGTAGGCTGTAGATGGTTGAATAGAGAGTGAAACTAGAAAAGGACTTGACGCACTTTAGTCTGTATTCGAAGTGCATAAACATTTCAGATAAAAAATAGATAGTAAATTTTTATTACATGTTCGATTTTGAGTTAGAGACAATAATTTATAAAGTACCTACCCTCGTATAGGTATGTTATTTAATTGTCCTCGTATATATTAACATATGATTGCAGAATTTAAAGCAATATCCAAATGATGCTCGTTATCATTCTGTGTATATACAATAAGGTGTTAGTAACGAAGAGTTTCTTCTAATATTTACTAATACCTTTATACCTGTTCAGATTGAATTGAAACCTCGCATACCGACGTTTTTATTAAGGGAACTCAATGTTTATATATCTTGGGGGCGCTAGGTACCTACGTCAATTTTTCAACATTAAAAGCAAATTACAAATTGGCATTTTCACATTAATTTTATTAAAAAGATTCAATATATAGGCCGCTGTTTGGTTAAAAATGTAAAACTATTTACTAGCAGTACTTTGTTGTATAGACGTTACAAATAAGTTAACTTGATTACTTATGCAATGAAAAAGAGTATTTTTACGATAAGACATTCAAAACTCGGTTGTCTTTACCCTTGGAATACAAAATGGACATCATTAAAGGAAGGAATTCGGAGATGTTCAAATTATTAAATGTACAATAATATAACATTTATAAAACCTAGTAATGTTTTAACTTCTATTAAGCTTAACTTCTTAATTTGATACATTACCATGTGTTACAACAGTACTATTATTGATAAAATGTTTCTTTTAATACCGTCGAATAGGTCAGTTGAAGTTATAGGTATTAAATATATGTTGGATCTCTCTAGTAGTTTTGATATATTTGTCATATTTTTTGTGCGTTACAGATTATCTTGCAAAAAGTATATTCGCTTGTAAAAAAAAATTTATGGAAATCTTTTTTGGGTGCTACTACATTTTCAGTTCGATCAATGACTGTAGCTCACATAGAAAGAAGATCTTAGTTAGCTTGAGCCTTTCTGCTGAAATGACATCGCTTGGATGAAATACCAAAGGCAGTTTCGGGAAGGTATTAGTTTATATTAGGCAAATGATACAGCAAATGATCAGCCTTTTTATTCTCTATTTTGTGAAAATAGTAAAATTGAATAAAGTTGTGTTACGCCCGCACAAGTAAGATTAAATGTGTAGTAAATCAAGTGTTCAAGAATTCAAAATACAATAAAATAATTGTAAGCATTATAAATACTGAGAAATTAAGCTAGGTATAGTGCACGGGAAGTGCATAAATGAAAACATTTTGAAGGTATACCTATAAGTGAAAAACTTTTTTTGTAAATGGAGTAGTAAAAACCGTGGACGAAGGATCGTTATAGGGGAGCAATTTATAGACTTTTGGGTTTCATAAAATTTAAAGTACTTCTTTTTCAAGTATACTAAGCGGCACTTAGGATGGTGCTAAATTTAGGTATCAAAATGCTTTATAATTACTTAGCAGCATATCTCTCCTCAAATGCACGTACGTAAAATGCCGTGATATACGTCAGAAACGCTACCTACTGTTCTACTGAAAGCTTAAGAAGCGTGTTCTTCGTCGTCCTCATGAACCCTTCATGGCCTGCATTTGGCTCCTCGAGAAATCCTTAAATGTGCCTAACATCAGTTGATTAATTTAATTTTTGCAGTTTTGTTTAATAAATCGCTGTATCTGCTCGGCTATCAAAAAATCATCTTAGTCATTAGGGAAAGAATCTTTATCTCATCGATATTCTTTCAGAATTTATTCCGCACAACCTGACAAAGATACTCTTATTCTGCTTTAAAATTCAAATGAGTGATTTTGTGTTTGACGTTCAAATATGGATTTTCGATCAGGCCCTCCCTCATCTCTTATACTTCCTACTTCAATAATAAAATATAACGTTACATGTGCGCAATATAAAGTTCTGATGTTTGTTTATAGCCTTTGCGAGGTAAGTTGGACACATCCGGCGTAAACTTGTAATTTATTGGATTTGTTCGCGAATTTCATCTTTCCTTCTGCAAGCGAACACACAATTCTATCTAACTCGGAACCGGATGGAAAGGGGTAGAAGTTCGAAAAATGTATTTGCATAAGAGTGAAGTGAAGCAGTGTGAGAACTTGGGAAATGCAGATGCTCCTTGCGCAAAATATTAATAATATTTAAATGTATACGCTTGAAATACTACGAAGGAATATCTTGCTATTGGCAACGACACGTATGAGCATAATGTGGGGCTAAGAATTTGGATTACCGTATGGTATTTTCTCGCTCACAAAGGAAAGGTGTCGCCGAAAGAATGCCGCTTACCTACCCGAACTAACCCCTGCCGATTCGAGATGGTCTGCTGGTTTGTTGAATATAAATTGCTTTCTTTGTTAAAATGATAAATACAGGTCTTAAAAGGGTGTTGTTGACTTTGTTGCATGAAGTGCTTATGAAATACATTAAAATTGAAAATAAGATTGATGAACATCGCTGTTTTGACTTACGTAAGTGCAATTCTTATCAAATTCGGGCTTCTAAATACGCATCAGCGCGTTGATGAGAACTTCCATTCGAGGTTAAATGTCTCGGGCTAAAGCCAGCAATTTTTATTCCGCGCGCCATTAATGACCCCATCCTATTAATGGGGCGTAACTTATACGTTTTAAGTGAATACGTTTTGGGTAAATAATCATTATGGGCTATAAGGTTCCTAACTTCTATTGTTGTACGTTCTTGAGTGTCTATTTACCTTTACGTACTCGTTCCTTTGCTATAAAACACTAGCGGCGCTATGGTTATTGATTGGGATGCTAAGCTAAGTGTAGACAGTATGCAAGATTGCAACACATAAATATGCCCTATTTATATCCAATTAAGCAGTAAGGTCAACCTACCTTATTTTATATAGTTTTTTTGTCTCTTCTGTGCATCAAGACAATTTCGTTAACTTAGAATTTAGTATGTGCCACCACATGCATGTAATCAGGAACAAGTAGAGGTATTTTTTGGCTGTTAACATTTTTAGCGGTCTATACTTACATCTAAATTCAAAGTTTTGCTATACCAACCAGAATAAAACAACTTTGTAACACAATATTATTAAAAATATTTTCTTCTTTTCTGAAACTATGTTTTGATTTTGTTAGACTGCTGATGCTTTCGTCTTTTTCTGTCTTTCAATTTTTACACATATTTATTGATTATAAAAAGAAAAACAGAAGACCGCTTTTGCTTATTTAGATTAAAACATTAGCAAATATGATCGGTTTGACCATTGATGTCTTGTGCTATATGTGAAAAAAGTGGAACTGTTGCTACTGATTTTATCATTTTCCTTGCAAAGTGACAGTTTCGAGCTTAATATTGATTAATAACATTTCCTAAAACCTTTCTTTACATTAGCTGCTTTTGTAATGTTTGGTCTACCGCCTTTATAACGTGTAATTTACCTTTAGTTAAAAAAATAAGTTTTCTATTTTGTTTAATGCTTTTCCTGCAACGATTTATTGCGTTTTCGTAAATACTACTTTCCTACACATTTGTTAAAAAAGATAACAGTAACTGAAAGCGTAGTAGTCCTAATGCAGAATTAATTGAATGAATGAAATACACTAACCCCAATTTTACCTCGTATTAATGAGGGACCATCTGTAATTATCGGTGGCATAATAAGGCTTCAACTAACCCACCATAAATCAAGTAGCACCTATAACATCAACCCATGGCGTTGAATTAAACACGATGTTTATGTTACCTACTTCTGTTTGCGAACTTTTTTTAAGTAGAGACCATAAAAAGATTATTGAAGTCATGCGGAATTTACAACATAAGAGGACAAATGATTATCGTCTTCATTTTCAAAATAAAAGTCACAACTGCCGTCGCTAATGAAGATTGTGGCACTGTATCTTTAATTTATTGTTAGTATTGTTTACTTCGTTACAAACAAAATAAACTATTTCGACAGTTAATGTAGTATTTGTATTGATTCTTTTTTGGAAACGCCTCTTCATGACTGATTCTCTCTGACCTAAAACACATTAATATGGTTGATGACGTGGAACATCATGTCTCTCCTTTGGCAGTTTTATTTGTACTGGATTGCTATTGTAGTTTTAAGCATTTGGCGATGTTTAAGCGTTCTTTCTAACTTTTCCATAGTATATTTCAATGCTATATCTTGTATGTCTATTATTCCAGAATATCACTGTTTTTCTGTTGAAATATCCATCTTTTTTTGGATTAAACCGCGTTTAATTTTGGAAATTGGTTACTTTAGGATTTGATTGGTCTATGACGTGGTTCTCTCGTTAAATGTGTGTCACATTTCATATTCCATTCCTGATTATATCCTTTACAACAGCTGGCGAATTTTCAAAATCCACGCAATTTTACTCAAAAAGACCAATATTTCAGTCTCACTTCGGACGCGATAGCTCCTACATTATTTTATTTACTTGTTTTGCTAACTTGCATTGTCGCTACAATAACTGATTTTAGTGGGAAAAATGGAGGTAATCGTGGTTTCAATCAAATTTTGAAAAGCGTGGAATCCATATTATAGCGATTACTTCCTTAAGGGTTTTATAAATATCTTGCTGATAATATAGCAGTTCGCTTGTTGTTGTTCTGTGGGCACAATTAAATATGAAAGCATTCAAACAACATTTGCGCGAACCGTCTAATAATCCTTTTCGCATGACATCGTAGGTGTCATACTATATTTCGTTCAAATACACGAAATAAGCGACGTATACTTTAATTTTTTAAGCCATGACACCGCTATAACTATACGCTGTTTAACACTGCTGTAGTAAAAGCTTTTGATTATATGATATTCTAATAGACTCAGTGGTAGAAGCCAACAAACACCACCGAAATGATTTTTCTTAGTAATTAACTTTATATTTTAATTTAAACAACTTTCCTTTTAGACCCACTGTTATAGGAACCATATTACCTTTATTATCTTAATTATCTTATTTCTGGATCTATAGCCTGCAAGACTTCTGTAATTTTTTTTCTGCACTGTTGTACCTTACAACATGGAACATCATTTTCGGATCTAACTTTGCTACAAATTTCAGATCACTTCTCTGTTCTCTGACATTTCATGAAAGGTATCGATAACGTTTTACACCATATACGTCTTTTATGTTGGAAGACATATCGACGTTATCTACGAAATAGGTATATTCATGAAAATTTGAAATGACACACGAGACAAAAATTGATCTAAATGACAGTATTATTAGCAAAACCATGATATTTGATATTTCAGTTTAGTTTCTTTACAATTAAGATACCATTCTGCAGTGTCTTGTCTAGCTACTTTTCCTGTCTTTGTGGTAAACTGTTTACCTAAGGAGCTTGGCTATGAGAAATCTAACTTGTAAAGAATGGAGCTGTACTGTAAACACAACCTAAAATTATGTATGTGTTTACTTCTTAAGCTTCAGCAATCTATTTCTTAATATTGCGCTAATAGTACTTTAATAGGAATGTATACAGCTGGTTGGAAACGTTTTGTAGAAAATATGGCAGACCACTTTGATATGTTTTTTAATGGGTTGTAGTAGAGCTCCTGTTTAACTTTAAATCTTATTACTTATGCAACACAAAGAAGCAACATTTTGGCATATCGAGATATAGAACAATTTCAAAACATATGTAGAAAACTCTTCAAAATAAAATTAATAACTTGTAAAATGCCGCTAAACTCCTATTTAATAAAAATAATATTGTAAAAAGTTTGTTTTAGGAGTTTTAGTACAAATATCTATTTTATAATAACGACAAATTTGTATATAAACTAGATGCAATAGTTACTATAGTTACTTCTATAGAAGTTGAGGCGACCACAGGAAACACTCATACCTTGCTGCATTTGGCTCATTCCGCAATTTATGTTTAATGTCTCTTCATTTATAAGAGCAACCTGTCCCTGAAAATTGTCACAAGCACAAATTATATGCACAAGGCGGCCGTTAAGTCAGTAATCATGCGAATATTAAACGCTAAGTAGAAATTGCCTGATAAAACGCCATAAATTAGTCGTGCCAAGTTAACGGCGTCGTCGACGCGTCTGATACAAAAAATATTCACTTCGCAACACCTCGCTATCAGGCGACAAAGGCGTCCTCCTTCGTTCCCCGTTTCCCCATTAACTGGGACCTGTTACAGCCCTATCTTTTATGTATCTTCAATCATATAGCCAAATGGAACTTGTTAGGCGCGCCTCTTTTTGTTCCTCACAAAGGAACTGCGATGTCAAATATGAGAATTTACAAACAAAGCATTTTTATGCGTTTACAAAGGAAATTGATATTTCTTTGTCTTTGATGTGCTAAGGAGTGACTTTAGTCTGAGCTGTCGCTTTGCCGTTGCTCGCGCAAGAATTGTTTATAAAAATATTTAGCTTGCACTTACGCCATTTCGCTACTACGAGTATTGTATAACGAGACATCTCAAGATTGACATCGTAGAGTTAAAATTGTCAGTTACTGAACATGACATATAAGATGAATGCATTTCGTAGTTTTTTATTTGTTGTAATCTTACTAGTATGGACAATCCTAGAACAGGCCAGAATTTTTAGAAAGGTTCTTGAGGTTTTTATTATATTTCTTCAATATACAGGCTGTTTCACGAAGGTAATGTGTGTGACGAGATTGAAAAAGCAACCCAAGATACATTTGTAGAGGTCACATGGATAATCGTTTTTAGAGAGCTGTATCGACTTTTGAACACATATTAACATTTCTGGAGTGACGGATCTACATGCATCACGTATCTTATTTTCTAAATGTTCTAAAATACCCATCAATTGGCGTTTGATAAACTTGCTCTTTAAACCGAGGATGAAGGACAAGGCTTCTCGGTTGGCAAGGATTAACTGAACCTCTTCGTCTCCATCTGTTACGTAAACCAATTCAAGATAATTTTGCACTATTCGCACCATATCTTGTCCCGCTTGCAAATATATTTCCAAGAAGCACTAGTAAAGTGTTATTAAAAAGTTAAATAACTACTTTGGTGGCTTAAACTATTGCGAAAAGAATACACGATGATTTGATTCCCCAATATTCCGTATCAGACATTTGTAGATGGTCTGAAATTGTCTCTCTCGAATCCATATTATGTTTATTAACTCTATCGTTACTAGAAAATGTTGCTTCATTTGAGGAACTTATGTTAAGTATCGTAAAATCCGCGATTCAAGTTTTGCTTTCCTTGAAAAAAGGTACAAAAAGCTATCTTTTAGGAGAATCAGTTTGTTTTAAAGCTTGAATTAATTGCATGTGATATGGGCGGATTTTATTGCCTTAAACTATTCGGCGTACTGAAGAGAGACTAATACCGGTTGCTCTTTGATATGAGGAGGTGCATAGATATTTCCAAAACTGTAATTTCATTGCCAGGGTTCGTTAGTGTTCTTTCTCTTTCAGCGGTCGCCAGTTTATTCTTAAAAATTGTGCTAGCAAGGGCTACCCTTTTTTGGAAAGTGTTGCCCGAATAAACGCAATTACCATAAATCCAAATCATATCTGTTTTTTTTCGGTTAATAATATCGTAAATAAAATAACAACATTGGCTTTGAAAATGTATTATGGGTTCCATGTGCAGACTTCGGGCTCAATTTCACTCGCTAAACACCTTGTATTTTTATATTACAACCCAATAAGTTATTAGTAGCAGTTCTTGTTAAATATCACGCAATAAATAACGTATTGGAAATGTAGCCATTGTTTAATTTCTATTCCTTCGATAGAATTGTAGACGTTTGTTTTTCTCGAATTTTCAAGAATTTCACCAGCAACGCCTGATCAATGGAAGTTTCGTAGTAGAAAGCAAGCGTATAATATCCAAATGTTATGTGCATGCCTCTTACAATCCCTATATCAATATCTATTTAAGCATAGAACTATATTTAATGAACATTATTTTTATGTGTTCAGCCAGGTGGCTTTGTCATCTTGTCAGTGTAATGCTGACAGATAGCATTGCCATCTAAATTCTTACTTAAATACTAATTGTTTTTGTGTATTGTCTAAAAGGCTCTTCTTCAATCTGCTGATTATCGTCAATTTCCTCAAACAGGTGTTCATAATGGGAAAATGATTAAGTAAATTTTATGGAACCACAACATCTACATTTTTATTTATATTATTTATAAGTAGTATACAGCCAGAAATATTAACCAATAAAGAAGTAACTGAGCTTAATATAACTGTAAAATAGTAAAATTTTTGGAATGCCCTGAACCCCTTGAACCTTTTCTTTTCAGTTGAACTATATACTACATCACACGTAAAACTCTCGCCGTGTCGTGTGCGGAGAAACAAACAAGGCAGAACCCCTCTTGGGGTTATAATCAATACACGCAGGGGCTAGAAGAATAAGACAAGGAAGGCAGTGTAACAGATGACGAGGTGAGGATGAAGAGTGTAACTTTTTCACATTGTTCTTCTATTGTGTTGCAGCCGCAGTGATACCATCCAAGTTAACCTGAAACAAATAAAAAGAAATGTTGCAATGCGGAAGTAGTAAATACTTTTACAGTTACCACATAATTCATCATCATTATAGCTTCCTGTTATTATATTAACTGGAAACGTTCAGAATAATGTGTGTTTTACTATATAAAAATTGTTTCTCTCAATAACTATAGATTTATCTTCTACTAAAATTATTTTAATAGTTGTTTTTTTGAGTAAGGCTAGAATTTGCAATTAATAAATTGTACTTAATTGCTTTTGCACATCCATTCATTACAAAAAAAAACAGCTTCCAATAGGTTTAAGTATAACGAATTTCGTCTACTCGCATGTTAATGGACTACTCCTAAAAATTATCAATTTGTCAAAATTGCGTATAGTTTATGATCTGACAGGTAACTTGTACATCGTTTCTTTATTCATGGTCCGCCGATCACATGGTAAGGTACCAAAATTTGTGCTGCGTCAGCGCCTACGAAGCTCTGAAATTAAAGCGGGTAGGAGGTGAAGTTTTTAACGCTTTATAATGGATTATATATAGTCATATATAACTATGCAATAATAAAAATGCATGATTTGTACAATACGATTACAACAAACTAAAGCTGAGCAAGAAAACATTTGCCACACTGAGGAAAAGCTTGTGGGCCTATCCCATTTACAAATTTTGCTTTTGCCAGAGACTTAATTATAAAAGTAAAACTATGTATATATAAAGTAAATAAAAAAATTAAGTTTTAATATAAAAATGCGAGTACTTATACTAATAACTCGTCCATACATTCCCACACTTTCACATTTCAACACCATCGACAACTCAAAAAATATAAATGGTAAAAATATATAAATGAAACAAAATGAAGCAGAAGTCAAACGTTATATAACCCCCTGGAATTACTGATTTTATCATTGCTAATTGCTTGTTTGTGCCTGTTTTGTTCCAATTGTAATAATACCTAAGCAGGTTTTTAATGGTCATAACTTTTGATTCATTTAATAATTCTTGGGTGAAATAATAGAAAGGCCTATTGTACCTATACAATTTTGTTATTAAAAAAACCTTCTATACCACCAATATTTATATATTTGCAGCACTACCTCAATTCGATAAACCATGTTACATAACGGATTCAACAAATGCATGATATTTTGATTTAATATTAACTTAATCGACATAGAACAGGTTTTAGCTACAACTTGCATTTTCTTTGTTTAAATATTCCGTTTCAGAACTTGATCTACGTATACCTACCCTAGTATATTTAATGTTGTCTACTCTATTTATGTGAAAATTAACTATTGTACAAAGATTAGAATAATGAGGTTGTGTATCATTGCTTGCATTGGCAAATTGAATTTAGTTAAGTATCAAACTACGGTTTAATGTAGGTATTGCAGTTTTTCTCAACTAACGCTTTTAGTGCTGTCCAATTCTTACTGTTATACAGTCATCGTGTATCATCTGCATAAGTTATTACCGTCCCACACTAATAACTACTACTAACTACTAATAGAAAGGTATATTTATTTTTGCGTTATTATATACAAAGGAAACCCCTTTCTATTGGTACAAGGGTATAGTTATAAGCAATAGAATTTAAATTGTATTTAAAAAAAAATCCATCGCTTTCGGCTCTTGCAATCCTTCATCTTTTGTCTTCTATAGCATATCACGTAAATGTTTACCCTTAAAATGAAAATACCCTGTATATTTTTATTTTATTGTATTACGCAGTTTTGTTTTGATGCCAAATAGTCATTTCTGAAATATGTATTATATTTTACTAGCGACCCACTCCGGCTTCGTACGAGCAGTACAGCATATTATACCTACAACCGAACAAACATTTAGAGATAACATTCTAGAATTGATCAAACTGTCAAGAAAATAAATAATTTACATTAATTTAACTCAGAGTTTGTTAAGGGTTTCGAAATAAATTTTTAGAATACAAAAATAAATGCATCGGTTGTAGAGGTCTGGTGTAATGATAAGGCTGATACCCTGCAGATCGATTGCAGTTACGTAAAAACCAAGATATGCCTACAATAAATGAACAGCGGTTGAAGATACGAAAGCGATAATAAGAACCGCATGTAGAAGCATTATCTGTGATATGCCATACACGCGGAGATCTTTTAGGAACCAGATAATTATATGCTTGGTGATTTTTTAACATAGATATATTCCGTTAAACTTGTCTGAAATTACCAATGTTTTATTTTATTTATGTAATTTTCTTAATAGCATGTTGTAAAAAATAATGTATGCAAGAAAGTAAACACTTGTTAAACCTTTCAATTTTTTTTTGAAAATTGTTAATAACTAACCAACAACCTGATATTAGCGGAAATAAAGTCATCATTTAATATAATAAAAATAATAATAATAATAATAATAATAATAATAATAATAATCAATAATATAATAATTTAATTAATAATGTATAAATAGGGGATCGTACAAATTAATAAAGTTTATGATATTTAGAAAATTATTAACTATGCATTGTATTATGTACTGATGAATAGTTAATCTCGGGTAAGAATATTCTACAATATAATTAACAATAATTTTAAACTAGTAGGGCAACTTTTTTTCACGTTACATCCTCTGCGTTTGCGAAGATCGCTATTGCAATATATTTCTCGCAACTCTATTATACATTAATTATTTATTTTCATGCACCTTATCCGGTTATGCTATATCGTTTCCCAGCACCATTCCCAGTAACATAAGAACAAGTTAGATCCTAGATAAGATGGGAATTAGATACGGTGCGCTAACTCAAATAAAGCCATAAAAATACAAGGATAATTAATCAACAAAACAAGCTACAGCACGCATTCTACTAAGTAATTAATCAGCGCCGGGCAGATCGTAAACTAGACCAGAATGTCATAGAAACCAGGAAGTAAGGACCATCTCCCAGGAATTATGGTCAAGGAGATTGCAGGTGGCGCTGTTAATGTTCACGATATGACTTTTACTTTTTGGTGGATTAACAGGTGCCGCCGTATCCTGAATCGTGGATTTATGTAACTACGGCACTCCGTGGACATTATAAAGTTGTTTTCTCACGCAGCTGTTAAACCCCAAGCTAAAATTGTTATAATGGCATTTAATTCGAAAAAATTGTTGTAGGGATTGCAGGTGCATTTTTTAACAGGCGATGCTATCGGGCGGCAAAATATTGGATTGCGAGTGGAGAAGGTACCGAGCTCGTAAATTAGGTGTTTACAAATTATATACTCCCGTAAGACATTTTGTAAACATTAATTTTGTTAAGGTCTTAAATTGCGGAATGACCCTGGGGCATACGAAATTATATTTGGTACCAGTTGCCTGCCTCCCTGAATTTTCGTGGAGCACTAACTTCTTCATATAATTACACTTCTTGTGCTGTATTTAAAGAAAAAAAAAGGTTTATACAGTATAATACTACTATGGTATATTCCTCTTAGTGATTTAGTTACTCTTACTTTTGAAAAATATACCATTTTCTGCAAGAATTAAATAGTATGTTTCGATTCTCTACTAGAAAAATCAAGGAATTGAGAAGTCCAATTTTAAATTTAACAATCTTAACTTTGAAAAGGCGCGTTTTATTTTTCCAAGCCTTTTTGGCTTATACTCCATTTAAGAAGTTGCCCAGAAATTGTTAAAATGCTAATCGATGGAAGACATAATCTCGGGAATACGAAGGATGAGGTACAATTCCATACTTAAGACCCTTTCCAGATATTGATTGTTATTGTTTAACGTTTTTTTTACAATTAACGTTCTTTGGATGCTGAATAACCCATTCGTATGTATTTTAGTCTTTTGATTGGAATATAAACGATAAGAAATCGTTACGACCTCGCAAGTACACCTACTATTATTGTCCAAGAATTAAATTGCACCTTTCTTTCTTTCAAACTTTCAAATATGTTGATATTGTAAGATTGAGTTACCGTCGCTGTTTATCTACTTATATAACGGGCGTTCATAAAAAACGGATCAAGTAAGCTGATGATGGTTTTTGTCACCGTGAACGTGAGTCGTAGTGCTGGTCCAATTAACTAAACTGTCACGACTGTCACTTGTGTCGACTATCAAACGAGCCTCATTTGTTCACACGACGCTTGCCGTTATTTCGCGATTTGTACACATTTTGGCAGAATGAACGGTGCCCGTATTAGTCCATGCAACAGTACAGAGATGTTATTTTTACCAGTGCAATAAACGACAAATGTGTCAAACGGCTCAAACGTCAAGTGTATATCAAAGTATACGAAGTAATCTACACTACAAGCGCTACATTCGCAGTAGAAAGAGAAAACCGTAGGTTGTTTGACCCGTTTTTATGAACGTCTGTTATTTGTAGTGTATAATTCATTTTTACAATTATTTTACCACCGAGACTGGTCAAATAGTGACAGAAACATATCCGTATTTTGCAATAAAGCTAGTGGAATTAGAGTTTGTTTTCTTTCCTGCTTGTTGAATATCGACACTTTCCTCTTTGAGAAAGTAAGACCAGCGTTTGTAAAGCATCTCAAGCGCATACCATTTTTTTAGTTTTAATATACCTGGTCTTCAGATCCTTAAATAAATTTACACAGCGGGAGCATGTATGTAGGTATTCAGGTACCGTAAATTGTGGTTACTTTAAAAAAACATAAATTTTGCTATATTGACTTATAAAATAGCTAAGAATTTAGGATGGCAATGCCATCTGTCAGCATTACACTGACATGATGACAAAGCCACCTAGCTGCCTTAACGGGTACTACTCCCTAAAGGAAGTGACCTGTAGCCTGACAAATTGGCAGCAATTTGACAGCAGGCCCCCACGGCACTTTTTGCTAGCGGACAAGAACCGACATACATTAAAATGCATGTCTATGCTGTGCTGTCTACACCTCAACCAACTGTAGATAGATGTATTTCGCTGTCATTACAGCTCATCAGTGCCAATTTGTTAGACTACAGGTCACTTCCTTTAGGGAGTAGTACCCGTTAAGGCAGCTAGGTAGCTTTGTCATCATGTCAGTGTAATGCTGACAGATGGCATTGCCATCCTAAATTCTTACTTACATCATACCATTGCTTTGGTGTATACGCAAAACCAGTTCTATGCAGTGCTGTCTACACTAGACCTAAACTGCACTGATGAGCTGTAATGACTGCGAAATAGATCTGTCTGCAGTTGGTTGAGGTGTAGACAGCACAGCATAGACATGCATTTTAATTATAAAATAACTATTAACTTTAGCGATATCTGGTTTTCATCGCTCATTTCGGCACATATTTAACAATGGTATGCAACTCTGGTTTTAAAATGGCTTAGTATGAGGTCGGAAAGCCTGACATGCAACTTGTAACATGCAAAACTGACGTTCGAAGAGGTATGCAAACTCTTGATCCTGTAACGGTATATACACGAAGAAAAAATATTACTTGGCTAAAAAATAATTATCCCTCTAAGGAGTGAGCATTGGGGCTTTTTAGAGACGCAGACAATGACAATATAAGTTTACGAAAATGCAAAATTGTGAAAAATAGATTGGCCGTTTCAAGAAAAATGGTGGAGGAATTCTTTGTGGCAAATCGACCTTTAATAATAATAATAATAATAAAACCACTCAGGGTGTTGAGCCACCGAATATATTCAACTATACGATTAGATAAACCTGTGGTCAATACAGGAATACAGTTATGGTAGAACAAAGAATGGATGGTTTGCTGCGGTCACATTTAACGACCGAAGTTCTTTGAGATAATTCTTCCAGCCACTTTATTAACGATATCTGTCACATATTAGATGAGTTGAAAACAATGGTGCGGCGTAAATAGTAAAGTCTATCAAAGTTGAATTTCCAAAGTTACTATATAAGTTATACACCAAAGTATATCCAGAACGGAATTGAGTGTCAGCAAATTATATGCAGCCTAATTTTAAGGCGTGTGAAATTTATCCATTAGACCAGCAGGTTCCAAACTTCCATTACTACATTACATTCTAAACAAATTATTTAAAGATAATTTATAGTTAATTAAACATCACAACATTAAAATCAGTTAAATATTAATTTAAATTCGTTTAAATAGCGGGGATCTTCGTTGATGCTGTAGTTACAGTCTAAATCGCAGATGTTTGGAATACCCCGGGGTTATAGATCTGAGAAGCAGACTTGGTGACACCATGACACCGAAAGTGTGTGGCGGAGGGAACATGCGAGGGAAATTTCGCGGTGTTTGTCCATTTAAGTATTTAGGGAGGGCGCGAGTGGGAGACAGAACGTGGGCGATCGATGAGGAAGCGTACAGGGGTAATACACATCTCTCACCAAGATGGTGGAAACAAACAGAACAATACCTACGGGAACTCATGCGTATCAAAAATAATCTCTTCGAACAAAATGAAAAATGCGAAAAGAACATAGCAGGTTCTTCTTCATTCTTTTATTAAACTCGCTTAGGCGCCCGTCTGCTGAAGTACACGGGGCATTATAATCGGTAGAACATCTCTAATACAAAAATAATGACTGGCGAAACATTTCGATGCGTCTTCATTAAAATACAATAAAAATGGGTTTTCGCCTCAAGAATAATGTACGCCAAAATAAATTGGACCTTCTGTTTTCGTGACATTATAGGAAATATTTATATTGGAACTGTTTAAAGTCGCTCGTTCAATATCCTATGAACATCCCGCACATTTTTCTTGTTTTAAGTAATCTTTCGAACATGCGTTTACCTACAGAAATATCGAGATTTTTAATTTCAATCAATTAGTGTTTAATGTAACGTGTATTGCAGTACATATACGACTAGCAAAATACATTCACATAKCGTGCGTTTATTTCCAGTCTATATACTCGTATATTGTGAATTAAACTGACAATAAAGTAGCACCAATCCCAGAGAAAAGTAAAATTCTATAATTAACAAAGTAAATAGTCTGAAAGCAGCCCAACTCGTTTTTGAAACTAGTTTAATGTATCGGTAATCTCGACTATCTGATCAAGAATTAATGGAAATTTTGAGAAACCCACAAGTGAAAAGTTTTATAGTAACTGTAACACGCTAAGTAATTAGCTCGGSTATCCAAGGTCTTTTTAAAAATACGAATATGGTGTTTATAACAAGTGAACCGCTTAATTTTAGATAACAATTTTAATGATTTTGAGAGTTTGTATTGCTCAAGAAATTGTTCTGAAATTATTCTGAATTTTCCTTTTTTTAACCATCACGCTTCAGTTAATGTCGTAAGCAGGTACCTTGATAGTATTTAGCATGCTATCGAACTAAATTCAAACGTCTTTAACCACAACTCACCTTGGTCGCATGATAATTCTTTTTCAAAAACTATATTTTACTTTTTTTCTTTCATAACATCGACGCAACACAAATGCCTTTTCAGCTAAAATTGTTTCAGATAATACTAAATAGACAGACGGAAGTGAATGTCACGTATCACCTACCTCTAAATATATTGTTTTGAATAGAAAAAAAACGACCAGTTTTCACTCAGTTTACTTAAAATAAACTGCATTTGTCTATGATTGACATTGAGAAACTCGAGAAAATATTATAATTATTCCTAGAAATAGTATTATCCGCATCGGTACATGACGTCAGTACCCGTTTTGAGGGCGTCGCTTCAATTCAGATACCTACTTCATGTTTTTAGCTTACTTTCCGACTGGTGTAATTTTTCTTTCGGCACATATTTGCTGCTCTTCCAAAGTAGCAACTTTCTGATTTCGCTATTGTTATATTTTGCATTTATCCTGTATACTAGCAATTAAATTAGAATTTTTGTATAATCAAAAATCAATTATAAGCTACGTAACCGTAAAAACTTACAGTACACTGTCACCCAACTAACTTTTGCTGCTCTTCTTTCCACCATCAAATTTTGAGAATAATTGAAACCGAAAGAGTATTCCACATTCAAGGTGCATATGTGCTAGTGAATTTAGATGTTTATCTAATATTTTCATTTATATTTAATTTTTGCAAAAATCTAAACGTAGTTCCGAGGATTAATTATGCATTAATGTATTCTCAAAATTTCAGCAAATTTTCCCTGTATATAAACGAGTAACATGGTTTTGCAAGAGAGGGGCGAATTACTACTAAACACTTTTATTTGCAAGGCGAATTTGTTAAAATTTGGGGAATACATTAAGATTTAATCAGTGTACAGAGCTGGGTGTCGTTTCTTTTTGCGAAAAATAAACGTAAATGAAAATATTACATAAAACGTATAAATACACTAATATATATGCACCTTAACTGTAGAATGCTCTTAACTTTAAACCAATAAATATAATAATGGATATTAGCTATTAATTTAAAGCGTTAAAAAGCGAAAAAACAGGAAACGATTTTAGCAATGTAGCACATACACTGCAAAGGACGTAATTATAAATTCATTACTGTTGACTTTCTCCGTGTGATATGTCTAACAACTATCCACTGTGGCTATCTAATAGGTAATAGTTTCAAGCATGCCAAAAATCGTAGGATTATTGAGAAACAAGATTTGTGAAACTTCATTGATTTGATGTGTTTTTTTTGTAGTGACAATGCGATTAGTGCTTGATTAATTTGTCACTGTTTACTGAAATTGAATTTTCAAAAGTTACTACTAGCTGAGTTCTTGAGATGACGCTGCAGCATGGTTTTTAATAAGTAGGTATCTTAGCACTCTTTCCTTTTTCTAGCTAAGTGTATTAGCAATGTTATGTTATCTACCTACATTGTAAATATCTCATTTTCTATAATTAACAATCTGCAGAAGTAAAAACATATTGCCGCTTTTGGGAGTTTACAAACACCGAATTAATTGCGATCCGGAACAATTAACGGTGGCGCGCTTGCGACCGTCAAGTAAGTTCGGTGTCGCCGATGAATTCGGTCAAACGTGCCGCCCGAGTTTCTTCCAGACAATCGCGACCGATAAATTTAATAAATTACCCGACTAATGAGCGAGATCGCCTGGCGCAATTGAGTCGACCGCGCGCTTTTTGCGGTAGGAGAACAAGATTGTTCAATTAACCGCGGTCGCCCGTCCGTAAAGTAAACTCTTTCTCGGCCCGCGACTTATCTTTCGCCCTTTTCTTGTTACTGCCACCTGTTGAAGTGGTAATTAATTTAATTTACAGGATCAAGACGGCGCTGAGATGGCGGGTACGGCAAGTAAAGCACCCGGTGTTGCCGGATTGGTTTTGTTCTAATTAAATTGCAAATCGTACCGATTTAGGCGAGTGCAAACCGTTATTGCAGTTTAATAGATCGATTTCATTTTACCTTAAGTCAGGTGATTACTCGACTACCGTCCATTCTCAAAATTATTGGAGCCTATCTATTTTAACGCTGTGGAAATACCAATTTATATATTTAGGTACCTATAGTGAACATATTCTAAAGCGTGTAGGGACGCTCAACAACCGAGATTGACAGTATCTGTACTGACTTAACTAAAACATTTGATAAAGTTTGCCGCATTATTTTACTAAACCAAATAAACGAGAAACCATGGGGGTCATTTGCAGGCTTTTTACTTTATTTCAATCGTATGTTTCTGACACTCATTATGTTTGTTGAAATCGATGAAATTAGCTGTTATAATAATATGTCCAATCTTCCGCAAGGCTCCATTTTTAACCCATTACTTTTCAACGTATATGTAAATGATACATTTAATGTTTTTTTTTTTTAATTTGTCCACTACTTCAGCAAGATTTGGATAAGCTTTTTAAATATCACAGTGAAAACAGTAATTGTAAATACTTTGCTATGCCTTTTCATTATAAATTCAACAAACTTAAATTAACAAAGTGGTGTAATGTTTGATAAAAAAATGATTTTCTGTAGATGCGTATCTTATGTTGTTGGGAGGAAGAATAAGATAGCTGTATGTAGGATTTGCTCATCCTCCATTCAAAGCGTTTTACGTAAAATCATATCACCGTCGTTGAGAGCGTTCAAAATTAATTTCTACGAGAATATGATATTTTGCTACCAACAAACTTCACTTCTATACAAGGTGTTCAGTTTCAATTATCATGCCGAACAAAAACCTGATACCATGMCTATATATGAGGATAGAAACCAACATATGAAAGATGGTGTGAATTGTGTACATTAACACTCTCGTCTCGAGTAAAAATACATAGTTTCATCACCAAATAAAAAGTCGAAAAATATGAATTTTGCAATGGAGGAAATTCTATGCGAGCAGCAAAATCGCGTTCCATAGTGGTATGAGTTTTTTTAATAGAACGGTTACAGACTTTCCTTATTATGTATGATATCTACTCGGTATATAGCGTTGTAGCGATTCTACGACACTAATCTTAGGATGTTCTTCAATATCCAGTGCAATATCCCCTTCATGGTTTTCTGTTGCTACCTTGTGAGGAGTAGAGTCCAATTCACTCCCTTTAGATCAGATACAAAAACGGTCACAACCAAATTCTCGCCCAGGCGCAACCGAATTAACTCCTATCGCCCTAATCCTCACTATTAGAACTTTCTGAAATTCGTTATTCGACTAAATTACATTTTCTTGAAATTTTTGGTCGGCCTGCTTAAATGGTAGAAAATTTCCATGTACTTATGTATTCCTAGAAATATTTACCCACTCAAGGGAACATCAGAGTTTACCTTATTTGCAAATTTGAGTAAGAAATTCAGTTCAACATAATGCATAGTAAGGGACAAGTTTAGTTCATGATTCCAAAATTATAAAATTGTGTTTAGCGAAAGGGGAAAAGGTCAGCTTACCGTTGATGGATAAAAGTTCAGTTTCCAAAAACCAGTTGCAAAGCTTTCATAAAAACACGGGTGAAGGTGAAAGTGATGGTGGTTATTTAAAAGAAGAGTGTCTGAAGCGAAATGTGACTATTTTATCTCAGACAGTCGTCGTACCGGAAAATTCAACATATAGTACTGCTGAGTACAATAAAAAACTGATGAAACTGAAATTGGTCAAAAATCTGACCTACATTATTGGATTGCCATTTATGAATCCCGAAGACGTGGGTGTCTCTTTTGCATTTGACCTCACAGTGATAAAGCCAACATGTGATTTTGTGACTACCTTGGGAATACATTATATCGAAAAAGATTCCACTTTTCCATCCCATATATGTGCGAAACAATCTATAATTCCACTTAAAACACAATGCTCCATTTTATTCTCCTCATTTCAACATCCATCAATTTCTACGAGTTTTGCGTGATTTTCAATAAGATACTTACATATGTATAAAAAACTCAAAAAATGTAGTGCAATGAAAAGAATTTATTAGTTTGAACTTCGAAATATAATTTTTTTTATAAGTAAACTATTTCATGTACATATATCTATGTTATGACTGTGATAATGTGACAAGCCTAAAATATTGATTATGTATGTGTTTCCCGAGGTATTTCCATTTCTTTTAATACTTACAGCCAATTTTCGTGTTTCCAGTTAAATATACCTATTCCCTAAGTTGATATAGCGTTGTGGTCTTAAATACAATTGTTGGCAAATCGAATTTGGTTTTCTTTTATTTCTATTTTGTTTATTGTCAAAAGACTACCTCGATTTTAGAAGGTATAAAAAATTATTTATTATGATGATGTGGTTAGCTGATGGTTGGGTCAATTGAAGTGCTAGATTTTTTAAACACGATTTAAATTAAATCGGTTACTGAAGTTTAGCTATAAATAACATATGAAGGCAGCATCCTTAGATTGCGGTCGTTGCAAATTTGCATATTTTTGAGAATCTTGATAACGTCTTGGAACATCTGTTTATATGCTGATCATAGAACGTTCACAATTACACCAACAAATGTTATTTTGTTCCTATATACCGCATCAACTATTTCAGAAAACTAATCCGTAGGTATAACTCATTTAGACGTATGAAAATTAAAAAGATAACATAAATGGTTAAGTCCTGATTTCTTCAAAGCTACAGAGCAACGAAATAAATGTTTATGATGTGTATGTATATCTCATAAGAAAACAGATTTTATAAATAAAACATTGTTACGATTGGTTTTAAAGTTTTACTGAGCATAAATTATAAATGCTGTTCCCAAAGGCAATTACGGGTAAGAAAATTCGCCAGATACGGTATTTAATGTTTTACCTTACCAATTATCGACCGCTAATGTCAACTAAATGCAATTAAGGTAACTTATGTGTGACAACTCCGCCTCGACTTCTCGCTTTAATGAGGCAGTAATAAAGCAATCCGCTACAGACGCCAGTTCGGCACCTGAAAATGAAATTACAAACATCACGGCTGCCTATATTGCATTAGGAGTTACCTGGCGAAGTACTGAAATAACGACTCGGTGGCTCTTTCCCGGTTGAAGCTGAAATTGCGTTATCTACGTTTCGGGAAAAAATACAGAGTGCAAAAAGTTCGAATGGCAGCGGCGGAACTGGCTGCTAAAAGGAAAAATCGATCTGTAGAAAATAAACGTCGTTGGCAGGAAGCAGTGAAGATATTTCTGGAGATGTTCTAGTGTAAAATTAACGGAAAATGGAAATTGCTGTCTGGATCGGTTGATACAAACTGTGTTGATTATAAAAACGTAAAAAAATGACACATAACTTAAATTGTATTCCACAACTGCATGCATAGTTTCGCTGGTTTGCTACATTTTGAAAAAGATTAAATAGATGATTGTTGCTTCAAACTTTTTATACTAACGCATCATCCCGGAAGTGCCGTTAAAACACATTGGACTACTTTTATTGCTTTATGTTTACTTATATTTTGTATCAAATAATTATGTAATAAGCTTAGCTGCGAACATACCCCGTTTTACATGCTTGTGAAATTTAGTAGAATTATATTTTTCTTTAGTATTCGATATTTTATGAAAGTCTATTTTACAATACTGTTTCGCTTTTTTGTAATTAGATCTTTCCACCCCATGCCCAGTAGCCTGCTTTTCTTTTTTCCTGTAATAACATCTGTATCTAATGTCTAAGTTTTCAGGTTTTCGGTTGTCTTTATCATACTCCACTCTTCCTATTAAGTAGAGACATTTTGTTAAGTAGTTCAATGTAAAAGGATTTATGTTGGTCATGGATGGCTTCCTTTAACGTTCAGGGAGTAGAAAATACGTATTACATCTTCACATCATTAGACTTATTTAAGGCTAAAATTAACATTTTGAATAAAACATTTATCAAAAACATATATCCAAGAAAAACGTCACTCTGATGAAGCAGTCTTCCAATATACATTTTAATAATTTCCTTGCAAAATTAAACTGGACGATCAAAACCACTTTCCAACAACTCATCAGGACAATCTTTTCTTAAATAAGGTTAAGTGGTGTAAGGTAGGGTAAACAATGGCAAGGAATGCTTACAAGCCCTGACCTAACAAATTTCTTGTTATGACCGTTGACCATTTTTTAAATTTATTACAAATACTGGGTAATTACATGAATTCAATCCTAAAACGATTACTTTTGTGGGATAGTGGTTCATAATAGCCTGGGGTGATTATCGCTACCCACAGCACTCTTGCATTTTACAGCTATAAATCGTAATAACTATTTATGGGTGGCCCGTTTATACCATATTAGGAATATTTTAAAGCGTGCAAGATGCTTTAAAGTAATGATAAGACAACTACTTTCTATATTTACCTATACTGTACAACCAAAGAAACTTCGCTCTAAAATATAATAGACAACTATTTATTTGTTAATTTGTTGAAAAAACTAACAAAGAATTTTAAATAGTCGCACTATTTGGTTTAATTTTTGTTACAACGTTCGAAAACGTATAGTCATAACATAAAGAAATATTCTATACATAAGTGAATATATAAAGTACAGAGTATTTATTGACTACCAAATGAGTCAGAGGAACCTATGTTTCTCACATTAATGAGGGATAATTTTAAATAATGTAAAATGCAAACAAAACGTGTAATAAAATGATTAAAGTTGTAAGTAAACCTGACACAAAAATTCCACAGGCAGTTATGTCAAAAGTACTTATTTTAAAGGTTGCTTAAATCCTTCTGGGGGGACTGTTGTTGCATATAGCACACAAATTAAACGCCCTTAACAATAGGGATTTGAATGACTCAATTATTATTTACATAGCGCTAAATGTAAAAATGTCAATTCTTGTGTGTAGAATGCCGGCGTTACTCAGTAATGGTGGTAATTGTGTTTATAAACAAAATAGCTAAACGAAGTGGGAAGGTTTTTGACATTTTCGAAAATCCTTCCAAATCTATAAGTTTTAAAAAGTTGTGACCAAATTAAAATAATATAGGTATACTCAACCTTTGTTTTCTTGATAAAGCCAGAGTATTTTTAAAAAGAGAAAATAAATACTCATGGCAAGATGATTCAGTATATATTCTTGTAGATTGTCAAATAGAAGACAAATGGATCCTTTTAGATGCTGAAAGACTAACTGAACTGAACTGGCTAAAAATAAAAAGCACTAAATCATGGCAGCACTGATGCAGGAGAAAATGCAATTAAAATGAAACTTTTACAAATTGTAAATAGCTTTTGCTTTGAATGTATGTAATCAATTATGCAACTGTCATAGTCCATTGGTTGTACAACATATACCTTACCATTGTGAATACAATCCATTTAAACGTGTGCAAGTAAAAAAAATACTACGATTTAGGAAAATTGTGTTCCCATATTGTAACAACGACCTGAATAAATGTTTTATTTGACCTCTGCGTCAATTAAATAAATTCATAGCTTCTGTAGCGTGCGATAGTGATTCATACCACATATCCGATAGTGAATAAAATAATTATATTATACTTTTCTAAATAGTTTTATATTGCGTGTTTATATGAAATGCTGGTTTAGTTTAAGAATCCTTGGTTTCTAGGCAGAAATCTCTCCTTTTGGTTCGTCAGGTTGAAATTGTCTTTATCCGACAATATAGAAGATATCTGCTTTACCAGTACTTACTGTGATGAAGGTTTGTTACGAATTAGCATTTTTTGTTTATTACATTATTATAACTCTTTTTATACAGGATCGGTCGCAATTTTGGTTGCAGGTTCAGCGCCACTGATGAGGGTCGTGCTAATGCTTTTGTAATATGCTCGATAAGTATACTTCTTTTAATGTCACATTATAGTTTCTAAGTATTTCTTAGCAATTTCTTGGCAATTTTGTGTAAGTTGTTACACTATGTTCAATATTACAAATTGGCGACTTTAAAATCACGACTGACGTGCGGTAGAGCTTTTTTAAAGAAAATAACGACTCGCTTTATTTAGTTTATTGTGAATGATCGTATTTGTATAAGTAAATACTTGTTTATATACACTTAGCAGTTTTGCTAAAATCTAGTATTGTTATTCTAACAGGGTTCTATATTTTAAGCAAATGTACAATGTTTTCACATGTAGTAAAGCATGCAATTCATTCTTGTGCTAAAAAAATAAATTAACCAAATCTGCTGTAATATATATCGCTTATTAATTCAATAGTAATTTCAACAATTTCTTCTATTTATTCGCCATAATTGCTTTTTGCGCTGATATTTATTATTTGCTGTTTCACGCCTTCACCTAGTAGTTAATTTATGGATATAGCATTATCACCAATCTAATCCAATCTAACGTGACGTAGATAACACAGTTAGACTGTTCCTATCTACTGGAAAGCAAAAATAAATTCTTAGACCATACAATCTCAGACTGCTTTGTTCAGTTCAAGCGCGTCCATCCCAAAGTCATTAACTTCAGAATTAAGCTTTAACAAGTGTTTTAGAAACATTCTCCCTGGATTTCGTTATCGCTCTAACTAGTTCCGCAGATCGTACGAAACTAGAACGTCAAGACGAGCAAACAACCCCACGGCCCCCTGCAAGGTAGTGAGCCTGGGCTGTAGTACATCTCATTTTATTATAATATATTTTCTCTGGTGATTTGTGTGCGCGTCTGGACCCCTCTTCTTAAGCTCCCTCGCTCGCTTGAGCTGATTCGGGAATAATTCCTCATACATTCTCCCCATCCCGACTGTTTTCTTTCTTTTCGCCTCTTTTTCCAAGGAGAGAGCCGAGACTTATTGCCTTCGGTACGAAACATCTTCGCATCCGGAGCTCGCTTCGCCAGGCACACACGCTGTGCTGCTCCCCCATTGCACCAGTGGCGTAGGATTTGAAACTCTGGATATTGGGGGATGTTTTTATTAACAAAATAAACTACATTGGTCGAACAGTTCAAAATTATTATTGTTGACTATCAGTTTTTAAGAATAAGGAA
Organism: Rhyzopertha dominica; assembly: GCA_025024175.1. Taxonomy (NCBI): domain Eukaryota; kingdom Metazoa; phylum Arthropoda; class Insecta; order Coleoptera; family Bostrichidae; genus Rhyzopertha; species Rhyzopertha dominica. Next base: position 32,776,253 of record QCXZ01000003.1, read on the forward strand.
GTGATATCGAACGAATTGAAACTCAAATTATAAAACAGATCTATTTAACTAACTTGTGTATCGGGTATTTTGATAGATATATGCATTTCATCTTCAGACCTTAATTATTTTACTTAAAAGTGCAACATACCATTACAACCCTTATTCAAGTAACTTGTCTATAAATATAGTTCCTGTAACGAGTACACTCAACTCGTAAACAGGAGTCATAAATTAAAATCTTTGGACGGAAAATAATTATATTGCTATATTATGATCGTTTGTTAACGGTTTAGATGGTTATTCATATAAACCATATATTCTCATATTGGTTTATCGTGCTCTTTAAGTAATTGGATATTATCTTAAGCGTAAAAACTAAAACCTCGCACTGACCTAAAAATCAAATTGCTGTACAAAATTGTTAATCAACGACTAAAATGGGTGAAAGCCTGAGGAAAGGCATGTTCTGTATTTACAACGTAAGTGATTTGAATCTAACAGTAAGTAGAAAATAACGAAAAGGGAAAAAATCTTACAAAAACCGTCTAGATTGAGGAAAAATTGTTAGTGGCTTGTATTAGAGAAAGAAAAGGTTCAGGAGGATCAACATGTGGGCGTGTTGACAATCTTGCCATTGAACTGTGTTAGGTCAATAAGAACCGGCAGAATAGCCCATACAATGGTTGCTTCATAAAAAATTGGAATATATGTGGGGAGCTGTGTAAACTTTGCATAGGAACAAGAAATTCGAATGTGTAAAATAAGTTTAAAAGATTTTAGGAAATTGCTGATTTATATATATCAACACAAAAGCATACATCGTATTGAGTTACGCAAACGCAGTACAAAAATAACGCTTTTCAATATAAAAATTATTAACAATTATAATTTTCACAATTTCTTTTGTAACTGGTCAATCTGATCACCAACGATGTGAGGATTTTTGGAGCTGGCTATTTAACATGCATCTTTGTACAAAGATACTAGTGCCTTCCCGTCTAGAGACAAAAGATTTTAGTTTAATCGGAAGTAACTCATAAGTATTTATAAAGGCTGTTTAAATTGGATGTTATATGCCATAAGTCGCTAAAATTTATAAAATGAATAAACTTTACAGGCATTGCTTTGTCATTCAGTGGGAAACTTTCATGAATTTTAAATTGTGATAATTAGTTGTTACAATATCACCTACGGTCTATAAATACCAAATAAAATAACTGTACTAAAAATAATTAATAATTCAAATATTTGCGAAATCTATTTATTATTATCTGAAAAAGGTTAATCATGCCATTGATTGTGACGTCCCATACCTTCGCTGTCTTTGCTGTTGTTTCGGTTTGTATTTTAGTTCAGCACTTGTGCATTGTCCTGTGTAGCAGTGTCTTTTATGTTCTCTGTTTAGTCTCACATTTGCCAGATAAGTAACTACGTTGTACGTAGTGTGTATATTATTGATGCATAGACGTAGTGTTCACAATGGAGCTGGGGTTTATGAAAGAACGATCCAACAATAATTTATTAAAGATCGTCTTACACAAGAAATATAACAATCATCGAATATATTATATTGCTGCATACTGCTGTCACGAAACAATATCTGCAATTTTTTTGCTTAAAAAACGGAAACTATACACATATGATTGACATTGAGAAATGTGGAARATATTATATTCTTCATTAACCTATTTTGTTAGTAAAGGGTGTCTCAAAAGTAAGTGACATTTTAAATCTTTAATACAACAGGTTTCTAATTTCATAACTTATAATACTCGTACTTTTATTGGTTTAGAAAGCAGACACATGGAGGTAATGTGTGGTAACATCTGGCAAATGTTCAAACCTAGCTTTGGATCACATATTTACCGTTTTAATGAAATTTTCCATAACATATTGGCATAATTGCGGAGAAATATTGTAAATGTTGTGGCGAATTTCGTCTTTAAGATCCTCACTTGTTTCAGGTTTATTGAGATACACTCTATCCTTAAGATAACCCCACAGAAAGAAGTCTAACGGTGTCAAGTCACATGATCTTGGTGGATAATTGACATCACCTCGCTTAGAGATAACACGACCATTAAATAACTGCATGGTTTCATTGGCAGTATATGTTGCACCATCTTATTGAAACTACATTTTATTTACAGTTATATCAATAATTTTAGGCAACAAAAAGTTTGAAATCATCTCACCATATCGAATTCCATTTACAACAACAGCATTTATATTTTCATCTTCAAAGATGCATCGGATCAGGATGCAAGAAAGTTCTGTAATCATTTATGGATTTTCGGATCCCCAAATTCGACAGTTTTGTTTATTCACATAGGATGAAAATGTGATTCACTACTAAAAGTGATATTTTTGGAAAATTCACCATCAACATTCTGTGTTTTCAGAATCCAGTTTGCGAAAGCTCGACGACTTGCATGATCTTCTGGCTTCAATTTTTGCGTTAATTGAACTTTGTACGCAAACAATTTCAATTCTTTTGTGGAAATTCGCTGTAGAGAGCTACTGGATATGCCGATCCGATGAACTGATGTTAAAACATTTTCTTCAACGCCAACACTGACTATGTTTTCATATGAGCGAGCTGTCTTTTCTTATCTATAATTGCACCGGTTAACTTTTTGATTAAATTTGAGTAAAATACGGCATCTTCGAACTGCTTTCGCAAAATTTTTGAATTGAATTTTTACAGCTTCTACCCGTTGTTCGATCGTGTACTTTTCCATAACTTAACCTCAGTGTTTACTTATGAATCATATGAATATCTCTACCCTAGTTGTACCACGAAAATAAGGCGGCAAATTTAAAATGACAGTTACTTTGGGGACATTCGTTATTTGAATAAAAGGACTACGCTGTTTTGCGCGTCTGTTGGTGTTTCACTGTTGTTTGATACCCATTTAGTCTTAAATAATAATTTATCCGTGGTTCTGCGTTCGAGAACAACTTGTTTCTGAACTTTATGCTAGAATAAGTAGGTAATATTACTGTGTGAATTACGATTAACAACCGTTATCGTGGTAGTTATCTAACTGCAAATCCAGTAAAACAACCCCGTTAGTGTCATTTTCGCCAGCTGCAACAAAACCAGAAATTGTATGTTGTTTCAGAGAAAGAGGATGAATGCGGCTGATTCTCAAACATGTTGTTTCTTTGATCAACCTGCCGACAAACTAAATTTTTCCACTTGAACCCCAGTTATCAACCTGTATAAAATTAAATAAAATTATCCATCTACTGTTAAATGTCAATTTTTGTATCTGCGTTATTATTAAAATAAAAGGTGTTTTTGTGCGTTTATTAATTTCTTGCTATGTTTAGAATCGCTGTTAATAAGATAAATACTAATATCGAAGCGAATGCGTATGCATGCGATTAATTGTTTTGGCGAGAAATATCAGAGTCGCGAGGAGATGCAAAAGTAGGCAATGAGTATGGATGTGTCATTTTTGACAGATATATATTCTTGATTTTGGCTCAGTGAGAGCGAGGTCTTTGGCCATGATGTGCCTCAGGCAGTGAGAGTAAGGTCTTTGGCCATGTTGTGCCTCAGGCAGAGAGAGTAAGGTCTTTGGCCATGATGTGCCTCAGGCAGTTTGAAACCCCTAGAGCAGAGTGCCCGATTAACAGCTGTGGTTCCTTCGAGTGGAGGACTTGCATTCCGGGGGGTAATGCAGGGTATCTCGAATGACATAGTTCTGGTGGAGAGGGTAGCCTTATTAGGTGCCCCCGATCCGGGCTATTGGAATGCGACCCTATAGGCCTTAGGGTGAGCGTTCGGGGAAGCCTCTACTATTTCAGGTTGACACTAGCTAGTTGTTGAAGAGAGAAAACTAACAAGGTATTCATAACCACCATTGATAAAGATGTAATCTCAGGGATGAAGCCATGGACAGGATAAGGAAGGATGAGGCCCTGGGGTGAAAACCCCTCTGTGAGTCTTAACTGTATCTTTTCGAGTTTAACGGATGAGTAACTTATGTTTTGTTTTTGCATCTCCCGCGCGTATGTGAAACCGCCTTGTCTGTCCACCGGAGTGACCGTATTGTTATGACCCACGGATGAAGGCGGCGATAATGTAAGTTTTTCTTGATTATTCCCGCATTAGTTTTTCTATGTTTTTCACTACAAATTGAATGATCTATTCCATACTTTAGATACTATTTTCTAAAGCATTTTATTATATATCTAGCGGATTGTTCAAAACGGCGTGAAGGGGTCTAATAAATGTTTAAATTGAGATGGTGTTTTGGAAGATGGAAATCCCTCCCGCTTTCGCGTTATGCTGAACAGGCGATAATTTGTCTGTACATGATAGCCCTTTCCCAAGTAAACTAAATAATAATTAGGAATACCTAAATACCATTTATTAATCAGTATTTAGTAGTATGCCTTTAAAGCACTACATCATAATAACTCAAGTTTGCAAGAAATTGTCGATAATTTTTGGAGGATATTTTATGAGCTAAAATTAGGACCGGCTAAAGCTGCTAGTAATGGTTTCATGCTCTTAAATCAAGAAAAATTTTACGAACGCCTCTGTTTATGCGCCGCCAACGCCACTTTGATCTGGAATCGCGGTCGTCGTAGCGTGCTCTCGCCACGTTACCGCACAGTCAGGACGAAAAACAGGAGCCGTTCGTCACAAAAAGGGACCCGGTGCACGCAACAAAGGACTACACGACGATCAGATAATTTTCCTACATTGCGGTACATTCCTAATTACAACGACTGATGTACTGAAAGATGCTTCCTGACGGCCATTAAATCCTTTTGGCGCTGATCTTTAGAACTCTTAAGGGCTCCAAGAACTTTTTTGTTGCGATCCGTTGTGAATCTGACACTCAATATAATAGTAGAAATAAGGAACTGATGAAACTAGCTCCTGAAATCAATTATTTGCAGTTATTGTAGAACTTTGCTGGTCTTACATAATCCGCAGTGGTTTATTATAGGTAATATCCAGGGTAAATAAAAATGCAGAAAATAAGCATTTCTGATGGTCACTATTACTATCTACAATACAATAATCAATGGCACTAAAATCGAGACAGTGGGAAAAAAAGCTGAATAACACGGTTATTTCAAGGATATCTAATGTTAGTTTTAGTGTTTTATTAGTAACTAAGGCGAGTTCTTATTCTGGGCTTCAAATACCATTACGACTTCCACTATCTGTAATGTCCGTCATTGTAGCGACAATGCATCATAGTGCCACAGACTATGTTAAACTCATGGTTCTTTATCAGGAAGAGTACTCAGTAAGGCCCACTGCTGCGTCTTTGGGATTCAACCGTTCAGTGGCGCCGCGGGTTATTTAAAAGTTTAGGGAGTTCGAAAATATTGTGAGAATGCGTGGGTCAGGGCGAGAAAGGTCTTCATCGAGGAGAAACGGGCAGATAAATGGGCGGGATTGTGGTAAATAAACGTCAGTGGAAGAACAGTTAGAAGGTTGAAGAAAGCTGATCCATGCTATGGAAGACCAGTAACTGCCCCTGAACTGTCCAGGACACTGAAATACTCTCTTAAGGTTTGCCCTTGAAATACATTATTATGGTCCTGAACAATGGAATGCAGTGTTGCTCAGTGACGAGTGGCGAATTTGAGAGGGAGCTTCACTACCAAGAACATTTATCTCCAAGAATACAATTTGTCAGTGGCTTCATAATGATATGGGTACAAATCTGTACAGAGATGGTCGGTGTTCGAAGAAACTCTATGAAGGCACATAGATACATTACTGACATCATGTTGTTCCTTTTGCACCATTTCTTGTAGAGACTTTTCAACTAATGCTATGAAGTGCCCAAAAAGAAGTCCGGTTCTCACTCCGGCTGAGCACATATAGGATGAGCTGAAAATAAAGGATACATGAGCAGGTGCTAGAGGAAGCTCTTTTAGGCACCTGGGGAAAATGCCCCAAGAATTTATCCAGAAACTTATTTAGAGCAGTGAGAGTAACCCGGAGAGAAATACCCGCTATTGAGGTAACTCTTTTGTTAATTTCTCTAATGTATTCAATAAGTTTAATCACGTGCTTATTAGAGCCGATACTGTTTTTGTTTACCTTTAGCTGTAATTTTAATTCTAGTATATGGCGCAATGATTTATTAAAAAGTGTCGTTATTATGTATTGGAATTATACACTATACAACATTTAACCTACAAATTTATTTACAATTTTTTCACATTCTCGATTTTTGTACCTGTGAGTGAAGATTAAGGGTTTTAAAAATGATTATTGAACCACGCATCGCGAGCTAAGTGAAGATGAGTCTGATATCATAAACGGGTGTGATGTAAAAGCTCTTTGTTGATGCTTTTGGTTATCTAAGTATACCTTAATTCCTTCAGTCGGTATAGGGATTTCGCGGTAAAAAAGCCTACAAATCTCGAGAAAGATGCTAGTTCCCGAGAAGCTATGTGTGGAAGAATGTATTTATACTTCAAACCTAAAAATAAAAGTTGTTGGAATCCTGAAGAGATCGGACAACCTCTTTTTGCAGATTGCAAGCGTTAAAGTCGATATGCACATCTTCCAAATGGTGAAATAAAATCAGCTGAAATGCATACAGAATAGGAAAACCATGTTATGAGGTCTAGGGCTTAACCACATACATGCAAATAATGCATTAAAAAGTATTATTCCTGTTTTAAGTTATAATTTCTTACTGTGGCGACATATAAATCGCTTATGAAAACCTAACCTATGTGAAGCACTTAATTTTTATGGCACAGTTTTTAAAATTAAACAATACATTAGTGAATATATGCTAATGCTAGCTGCGTTCTGGCATCCATACTTTAAAATGTTGGTTTTACGAGACTGCCACTTTTTCGCGATACTCTACTGCCCACTTTCGGGACAGTTTCCGTACATATTAGCCAAGGTCCTTGATTTATCATACTAATAACACGCATATCAATCTAATGTTAGCCATTTAACATCATTGTACGAGTATACTGCGTTATTTGCATATTGCATTTTCCTTTATTTTTGACTTGGACGCGTCTTTGTTTCGTCTTGGGGTACATTCATTGCAGTACTACGGATGGCGCGTGCCATCTAGCGGTGCCAACAGGTAATATGTCCAGTAGGGTTTAGCGGTAGAAACAGAACCTTAAATACACAGGGCCTCTAGTACGAAAGAAGATGACTATCTCAGTTTGGAGAATGCATGCATTTTATACATATATAATCCTCAAGCATAGGTGTTAACATTTGAGAAACGCACTAAATAATAACCATACCGATCAAATGCAAAATTCTAGATTGCGCCAAGGAAACGACTTATCATCTACTGTTTTTCAACCGTCACAAAACGAAAAGACCCGTGAACAATAGATAAAGACAGTTTGTATTGCATATCATAACAACCCTAACCTAGTTGTTATATTAATTTCATTTGTTTACGTAAATATAGGTTTAGTCTTGAACTCATTTATTTTTCGTTTGAATCAATACTAAACATAATATATCTAGAGCTTCAAATCAGTATTGGAAAACTAATTATTTGTTAGTTTTACCCAAATTCAAAAAATGCCGTTGTTTCAGTAATTTAGCCGTTTGGATGGCACGCGGAGCGGTTATAGAGTCAAAACAGGGAAGTAATTAAGTTCGGCCATTGTAGGCGTAGCGGGCGGCCAGGAAGTACGTTGCTCTATTGACCGAGTTAATTACTCATCGGGAGGAGCGAGTAAATTAGGGGAGCCCAATGTCAAGGTGAAAAAGTAAGTGCGTGGTGGGGAATTAAAATTCCTGGCTAATGGATATGCAACGACGAAGAAGTTATTTCTACGGCGATTCGGGAATTTACATAAATAAGTCGTTCCGGCGGGTCAAGAATCTCGTTTTTCGGTTCGTTAAGGTGGATTGTCTGAGATAACGTCCGTTTTCGAGGAAAAATATTGATTAGAACGCGCCACAAAAATTTTGTTACTACCTGATGACAGCCCACGAAGTAATACAAATACACCTGGAAAACTGTTTATGCATCTCGCCGTCTGGATGGTTGAGAAAACAACAGAACTGTAAAATATGAAATGGCTTTAATGATTAGCAGCTATTACACAAGGCATACTGTGGGTTTGCTTCTAGGAGATAATGTAAATTGAAGATTGACGTACCTATTTATATTTGCTACTCTTATGCTTCAGACACCAGACTAGAATAGAAAATTACTCGTAAGCACAATTCACGCTGCAAACATATCTCGATAAACATTGTCTGTTGTTACATCGGAGAATTACTATATTTTCATGTTAGTAAAGGCAGTGCGAAATTAAAATAGATAGAGAAGTGACACGAGACAAAATCGATCGTTACTATGACTTTCTAGGCGAACGGATTTTTTTGTCACCAAGATATTAGTGTCAACGATAATATTTTAGTAGCTTTTGAAAATTCCTCTGGGGAGCGTATGTATAGGAGGAGTGACATGCGACGGGTTCGACAGATATGTTGCTGGCAGGCTGTTAAATATAGATTACATTTGGTGTGGCTCGCAACCAAACAGTCGGTTGTGTGGCGTTATGCCCTTATGCATAATTTGCACAACTGCTATTTCAAACGCAGGTTTATAAGTTGACGCTTTCCGATCATTTATTGCTATGGGGTACAATGTTTCCATGGTTTCTATCATTCCTGACCAAGATATAAATGAAAATGAATAAAACTTTCAAATACGCAACTAACTTTGATACTTTCAATATGCCTATGTCGTTTACGTAAGATACAATATTAATATCTTCAAAATTGTAACTGAATCATCTATACGGAGTATTAATATGAGATAAAATATTTAACAATTCAATGTCTTCTCCACTTCATGAAACAATATTAATTGGCAAAGCGCTTTCGATTTAAACGGACATCTTCAGTGTACAAGGGTGTTAAAAAGTTAAAAGTATGGGAAAATATATCAATGTTTGATAGAAGTCAAAAAATGAAAACAACTATCTAGACTTCAAAGTTATTTTATAAATCTCTAAAACATCTAACAAGTTTAATTTTGGTGATTTGTAAAATTTAGCATTATCCAAAATTGATAGCATACTATCAGTTTGAATAATGTTGAAATTTTATAGTTTAGTAACAAATCACCGAAATTAAACTAAATTTTACCCATTTTAAATACATTGTGCAATTCTCAATGTTAATAAGTCAGTGACTTCCTGCAACTGCGCAACCTACACCCATAAAATAACTTTAAAGTCTATAATTGTTTTCAGTTTTTGGCTTCTATCAAAAATTAAGTTATTTTTCCATATTTTGTAATTTTACACCGACATATAGTAGATAATCACATTTTATAAATTCGTTTAGAACTTTGTGGCATTCATTCTATTACTTGCGTTGCGAATTTGTATTGATTATTAATATAGAACAATTGGTTATATATAAATATAAAAAAGTTACAAAAAAGTCTTTACAGCTACTCATGGTAATTGTTTTGTAAAAAAATTATTAAAAATTTAGATGTCAAGAAAACCATTGGTTTTACAGTTTTAGTTGCTATACATTCATAGTTAATCTAGAAAGTTATTGTCAGTACTAGAAGCTTGCATTTTTAAAACAGTTATCTGTATCTATTATTTTGCATTTCGTATAAGCACTCGAATTGGTTTATCAAGATTTACTTTAAATAACCTTAATTTTGGGGAAAAAAGTATAATAACAACTTTCCAAGAAAGTGCTTTTTGGATTAGGATTTTATCCTGTTGTAAGCTTTCTAAATTAAAATTTCTTATTTCAGTAACTGAACCCGATCCCGATTTGTATACCCTAATAGCCTTCTTCGCTTGGTGCTTCTGCCTAGATTATGGACTGTCAACAATGCCTTTTACAGTAATCTCTCGCCGAAGATCGACATTTCTGGAGTTCATGAAGAATAAGTAGGGGCTGTACCGATTATTAATGATTCTTTTAATAGCACTCTTATTTTTACTCGAATTATGCGGACGTGGCCATTAATTAACGTTCTTATACCGGCTTGCTTATTTTATCGCAACAATTAGTTTTCAGTTAAGTGAATTAATAGACCATTAATCGTAAACCAATTCAAATTCATTTTTTTAGGAAAATGTGATAGTACAAACATGAATTTGTAGTTCTTCATACTAAAACGAGTTGTGAACTATATACCACCATACTTATTGCAGTTTTTTATATACTGAGTAGTTTTTTAAGCACAAGGCTTATATTGTGCCTATAATCTTTTTCCAAATACAAAATGGAGTTTAACATAGATTAGATGCAAGCATTGTAACATACTTTTAAGTTCCTTAGTGTACAGATGACAAATGCAGTTCTGTAAAGAATCAATGATGTCGCCTAAGAATTTAGCAGCTTATATTTAAATTCATTTCATGCACCAGAAACTGATATCTTTTTTTATCTTATGCACAATTGCTCCTGATTGAGGAAATGGAATAAAGCCTCTTCACAGCCGTTACCAAAGATAAAGCCAAAGTGAATGTTCAGTGAATTGTGATGCTTCAAAAAGCACATTAAACGAATATAAACTAATGTTTCTATTAATCTAGAGAACGATGGTAATATAAAGATAGGTCTGAAGTCGTTTGAATCGGTTTTATATTGTTTGCCTTTGTAAGCAGGTGTAACTATGACATGCTCTAGATGTTTAGCAAAGTACCGAACTATGGAACAAGTGTTGGTTAAATGCCCAACTGTTTGATAGGCCAGTTGGTATAGACAGAATGTGCTACAACTGAAGGTACTTGTGGTTTTAATTGTTACTATCAACCACCACTTGGGTAGCAGGAAGTACAAAACAAAGATTGCTTTATACTTTGGCGATTTTGGTTATTAGTCAGATGATCGAATTTGTCATTTGTTTCAGTGATCGTCTTACTTTTACATCATTACCCGTCTGGGAACTATAACATTCCACAAGGCTTTTCCTTTATTCTCGACTTTTAGTATTTTATTTCCAAGGTATTTAGTTTTTGTAGCCATTAACAGAGTGTAATAACATCTTATCTTATTATTTTTGTAGGCTTCAAGTCATTAAGATTATGGGCGGATTCCGGTTTCATTTTTATGTGAACTGAGAGACGAGAAAGGGAAAGGATGTGTAAAAGTGATAATATAGATTCTAAAAAAAATTCATACATTGAATTTGCGGACTCTGCTAACATAATTGCATACCAATCCAAATGAGCTAAATAGTTCTTAAAAGTACATCTTCTGCCTTTGTGGGGTTTTAAAAGTGTTTATATAGTGCCGTAGTGTATACTGCACAGTCTTGTAGATGTTTTTTTTTTTTACTTCTGGAAGCAAAATGGTAAAATCAGCCAGCTGGTCCAGTCCCAAAGTTTGCGCAGGAAGTTGTACTTTAGATTGATAAAGACGATGACAAGATGATGACTTAGAAAGTGTAAGTTGAAGTTACCGGCTACAACGATGTAGGTGCTGCTTTTGGTCAGTTCAGTTAGGAGAGAGTATAAATTGTCAAAGAAGGCTTGACAGCTATTTGACGGAGCACGGTAAAAGCACACAAGGATCAAAAAGGTAATCTAGGGCGGATGGAACTTTTAGTTGCCTTTACAAATAGTATAGAGCGGCAGTTTGCTGGAACCAAATAATAATTTTTTAGTGGGGAAAAAATACATTTATGGGTTACAGACAAACATACTTTATAAGAAGCAGCTTGTTGAAATAACTTAGGAAAGATCCAATAAATGTTTAGTCGTTATTCTTTTTTACCGAAATGTCAGAGAAAGAATGTAAATTTTGATCCCATTGATCAAATTCGGAAACCGCAGAAGGGGTTTGGAATGAAACTAAAGATTTACATTAAAATCATTGATATTTATTTATATATTATTATATTATATATACATTATGTACACATGATGATGGAGGATGTCAAATTTCAAATACGGATCCCAACGTTTCTTGACTATTTAAGAAAAGCTTAGCCATCAGTTCAACAGATTTGTTACTTCGACCTTTCCTCAAAAACCCCTGAGAAATATCTTCAACCCTTTTTGTGTATTCGCTTCCACTCGTTATTTTATAAGGTGTTGTCTATCGACGACTTGATTGCTTCTTTCATTACGCATATATAAAACAGAACCTTGTATTCCAATGCTAAAAATTGAATACCTATGTAGTAACATAAGTTGTTGGATATCACATAAAATCAGATAGCTTCCTGCTGTCGTTTTCAACTAGGTGCCTATCTTTTTTAACGTTGTCAAGTACAGTCATATGAATCATTTGTAATTAAATACTTTGCTGGTGATATATGATAATTATTTTGAGTACGCCTGTTAACTCTATGTCTAAATGAATGGTTTCCAATGTGCCTATGAGTTTCATCGACTCTGTCCTATCCTGTCCTATCTGATTCACCAATAAAAAAACACTGAATTAATCTACAATAGCCTCAGTTACAGTTATAGCTTGAAGTAACTCTTAACTGTTTCTTTTTAAATCTGCTTTTGTTCCGATTTATAAACACTAGTCGCCAGTTACTTTTTGAGCAAATTCTATAACTAGTAAGATAATGTAAGCAAATACGAGGTTGTACAAATATTGTTTATTTGTCAAACAAGCAATGATGTCCATTACCTCTTCCCTTATTCAGTAGTTATTGTAGTTCCGTCATTCTATAGTAAAAAGTGTCATTTATCATAATTTAGATTCAAAACTCGAGCAGAAAAACTATCCAACAGCATTATCAAATTATCTGAACGTATAGAATTATCCAGAGTTATTAGCCGATAGCATCGCATAATGCGGATGAAATAGATTTCATTTCTATGAACGAAGTATGATTGCCCAATGGCGATCTGGTGGGTTTCCATGTTGAAGTCGTTAACGTGTGATAAACCGCTAGATTAACGTCCTTTTACATCAACGGTGCACGCAAAGAGAGAATTTTGTGCAAAATGCTCCAGATAACGTGGATCATAATTCAAATATTTTTCAGGCGTTATTACTCGCCGACAGCGTAGCAGTTTTTCTTTATTGCTTCCAATAAAAATGCGTTCGCGAGTCTGCCACAGCCCAATTTAAAGCCGGTGTACTTAGCAAGCGCTTTCGTAATAACCTTGTTTTCACTTTAGTCTGCTCTGGAATTAAACCAGATGCTTTGTGAAACAGATCACTTTTTGGATACAAAAAGCAACGACATAATTGCTTTCAATAAGGCTTTGTATTTGTAATAACTTTGCAGGTCTGCAAATAATTGTGCCTACTTTAATAATGTTTTCGTTTGTACATAAACAGCAATTTTGCTGAGATATTCTTTTTTATTTGTAAGCGAAGCTCTATTCGTTGTATTAAGTAATTAAATCGTTTATTTATGTTAATACCCCTTAGCAGAATAACTCTCTCATGCAGTTTTCGTAACTGTAATGTAACTGATCTATACGTTTTTTCCACATTGTAGTTTATAGTTCTCTTTTTATATTTGTATGTAGTATTTACTTATTGTATGTGTGAGCTGTTTCCTCTTAGCTAAATAGTATTCTTACAGCTATTTACAATTACCGATTGTATAGGTATATAAGAATGTAAATATTCCGGATATTTATTTAATATGCACCTAGCGCTACAAACTTTCAAGCTAAGAAGCGGTTATCTACAATGACTACTCGTTTATTTGGTAGCAAAAACCTATACTAAATTCCTATATAGCATACACATTGAGTTGTTTAATAGCGTGAATTGAATAAGCAAATATTTAGTTGTAGAAGTATGCAGAATGAAGATAAGAACTCTATTTTTATTATTTAGCTATATTTGAAATAAACCGACGTAAATATCTACAAGGGTAGAAAGCTTGACTTTTAATTGTTTCAAAACTTACAGAACTGTTTGACGTTTTATTGTGTGCGCTTGTTTTCAGCATTAGTGAGATAAGATTATCAACCAAATGGAGAAGAAGATTGCACGCATTTGCAGTTAGATACTGTTTTAACGAAAACAGATGGCTAAACTTATACATACTTGAGCGTTCATTTGGAGGTTCTAACAAATAACGAAAAGCGTGGTTCCTGGATATAGGGCCAGCCGGTGACGTTACTTTTGATGAAGACCAAAAGTAATCTGCCGCCACGAGCACGTCTTTCGCCATGTTACATACTTACACCCAGACATAAGCATAATTTATCGCTAAAGACAATTGGTTCCAATGTGCTCCCTCTTTGCATCACTCCAGTCATTTACGCAGATGTCCAATGGTCAGGGGCAGCGCCAGATAAAAACAGTGTAAAAACAAGACAAAACACTTTATTCGGCAGTAAACAGTTCCCATCCCAATAAGTCTTACATGCTACGTGAACCACTCATCTATAAGCACCCTTGTAGGAGTATAGCCAAAAGTCTAAGACGACGATCTTCGTGTTCCGTTTTCCTAGAACCACGCCCGGCAAGAAGACATTACCAATGTTTGAACTTGTGTTAGTTCTAGTTACAATATATCTAACTGCTAAATCGACTTCCACAAACGAAAATTTACACAGCTTGTTCCAGGCATACTGGCAAATTCACAAACTTTTAGAAACGTCACTGTAACCAGTCATACAACAAATTGTTGTTAAATGAAAAAATCAGCGCATCGATAAATGTTAAACACAGATCGATTGAATCAACTAAAACGAGTATTACTGAGCGTTACATTAGCTAACCTATAAATAGCTAAGCGAGATACTCAGTGTTGTTACGGGTTAAAGATTCATCACCTCGTTGAACCCTAACATAACAACAAGTCATACAAAGGGCCTAGGAAAGCTTACTGAAAACGGTGAAGGCTTATTTGATACGCTATTTTCCTAGGTAAAATTTTCATTTTACCAAATTCTCTCTTCTGGTTGAGTAGAAAATATCCTGCTACAAAACATCTATCACTTTGTGTTGATGTATATTCTTACACGAATTTATTAAAAAAAGATGACATCGAGAGGTTCGGTAACGCTACACAGATATATTTTATGTAGTTAATTTCTTTAACCTGCAAGATTAAGTTAAACAAAATTTGATAAAAGCAAATTTATATAAACAATATAAACACTGGAAGTATCAGGACCTATAGCGATATAAAAAAAGAAAAACTCTGTTTCTAATCAAACACTGACAAAGATATTATATCTGTCATTTCAATTTCACCCGAAATCTGACATTTTTTGGAGGCTTTTTAAATGACTCTGCTTTATTGTAGTATTAAACAAGTTCATTAGTTTTAGTTTATTTTAATATATACTTTTTTCATTAATTCGCTTTGTCTATTTGGTACAAGTTTAGCAACGAGCTTTAAATGTAGGTAGGTCAGGATTGGATGACAATGCAATATCTACTCAATAATTTTCAATAATTATTATAAATGAAAAAAATCAAAATGTATTGTCAACAGCTATACCATATTAGAAAATACCGGTTGTTTCGTTCGATCATCCAAACTAAGCAACCTCGGGCTCGGTTTGTACTTGGATGGGTAACAATGCAAAGTTTTATTATTGATAGGTAGGTATAGCAATTTTCGATTTCAGATATGATCAGGTGAAGAAACACTGAAATAAACATAAAATTCGTCACATTGCCATAATCTCATCAAATAGATTGAAAAATTTCACACATGCAAGACTAAAAAACCAGAAAAGAATTTAAATAAAAAATAATTTTATTTTACAAGTAGTTTCAATAATTCATTAGAAAGGCACATAAACGATCGTACTATACAAACACCCATGCCCTGGGCGGGACTCGAACTCGCAGCCTCGGAGCCCAGAGGCAGTTACGCTACCCACCGGACCACGGAAGCCAGTTGGACGTTTAGTTGTTTGATACAGATAACATATAAACAATGTCCTGTTACAGAAGGTGATAGAATTTACCCTCGTAAACGACAACAGATTGATATTAATTTTGCCACGTATAGTTCGCGCACAAAGCTTTGTTACGTCTTTAATGCAGATTTTTTCATGTAGATAGTTTCTTCACTGAAGTCTCATTTCATTGAAGATTTTTAATTTATTCTATAAACATTTGTTTGAAAAAATTAGATTTCAACACAGCTTTTTTACAAACGAGAAGTAACGGGTGAGAAAAAAAAGTATTGATAATTTTGTAAATTGCTGTTTTTGGTATTGATATAATGTTTGTTTGTTATTTCTGCTGATTTCATTGAATTCCTCGTGCAATTTTGATCTAGAAAGTGTTGTAATAATTCAATTCTGTTTTGGTCATATCTCGTGGAAGGGAATGTGTCACCGTCGTCGAGTTGCACAAGGCAGGAATGAAAAGGGCAGACATTGTTCGAACGACTGGGTTCAAACCGGCCAGCTTCTATAGAGCTGTGGAACGTTTCGAAGAGACCAGCGGGACCGCAGACCGTCCTCGAAGCGGCCGTCCAACTACTGCAACCTTTCCGGAGAACATCCAGAATGTTCGGTGCCGAATACAACACAATCCGGAGGTGTGCCTGCACAAAATGACGAAGAACCTTGTTATTAACCGAGAGAGTGTCAGAAACATTGTCAGGTCAGGTCAGCTGAGACTGCGCAACCACAAGGTCGCTCGCGTCCACTTCCTGAATGAGACGATGAAGGCGAAACGGTTCGAGAAATCTCGCCTGATGCTACACCTGCTCGCTAGTGCTCGCCAGTCGAAAGTGCTCTTCACTGACGAGAGATTTTCACGGTCCAGCCGCTCCACAACTGCCAGAATCTTCTGCAGCTGCTCAAGAAAGGCCAGCAGAAGACCGCTGCGGCTAGAACCATCGGCCGAAGTCATTTTCCGGCTTCGGTTATGGTTTAGGCCGGAATCTGCGCCAACGGTGGTCCATCCTGGGTAACAAAACCTCGGCTAACCGCTACGCTACCATGGAAGCCCTCAAAACGCCTCTGATGGTCTGATGCGCGCCTCGGACGAAATTACGGTGGACCAGTGTGCGAGCATCGTCGGAAACATTCGCAAGCGACTGCGTAAATGTATTGAAGCCAAAGGCGGCAATTTCGAACATTTATTGCAAATTTCTATCCTTGGTGTTAAAGTTATTGATATAACAAACGTTATTGCCCATGAAGTTGATTGAATTTATTTTTGTATGCGGTATTTCTATACTGTTGTAATATCTGAAAAAATTATCAGAACTTTTTTGTCATCCTGTATACTGTGTAGTACTAAAGAGGAAAAATATTTATCGAGTTGATAGATCTTGTTTATTTAGGTTGGGATCATGAAGCAAGAGAAAAGATATATTCGTGATAACGATAGAACCTGCACGTATAAAAAAAACAGCACCACTTAAAAGCTACAGAAATTTTAGAGCTAAATGAATGTTTATCGGAAAGATAAAAGATTCACCTAAACTCTTAAGGTATTTTTCAAACAAATGCACTTGATATTTTCGGCTAAAGTAATTGTTAATTGCGATGTCTACCTTCAAGATTATTTTTAACCAACATTTTTACGGATTTTGGTTATTGCACCACATAGTTTGTACGTACCAAATAACTTACACAAAAAAGTCGATCGCTAGCTTTCGAATAAGACCATTTCAAAACATATATGTGCAGTTATTATTACTGGGTGCTCTTTGTAAAAAAATGTCGTTCTCTCTTCTTCTTTTTTCTATCTCTTTTCAGGACCCAGTATTAATTGTCAGTGTTGCCTATGCAGACACATCTTGCCATTGATGTTATTTCATAGCTTAATCAGAATTGCGTCTCATACTGTATAAGAAATAAATAAAAAAAGATACTGTCTGTATCCTAGAAAATGTGGAATTAATTTGGAGACACCAAAAAGGATTCGCTTCGACTACATCCGTTTCAAAGTTTAATCAGTATAGGTGCGCTTTTAGGGGGATTGTTCGCTAGCTGCACAATACACGCGGGCAAGAGTGCGGAACGTCGCTCCCGAATCGCCAGGCGTACCTTGTGCGCCCTGAAAGGCTTACATATTGAAAACACGTCGCCCCACGGAATACTGAACAGCGCCGTAAATGTCTGAACCAAATCCTGAGAGATTGAAGACGCTACAGAATGGAACACGTATACGGCAAAACAAATTTAATCACGGAGACGTTTCCATCAATCCATCTTGCTTTTTCTTTTTTATCTGGTTCACTCCCTTGATGGCTTTCTTTCCTATTTTCTGTCGTGTGAACACGTCCTGCCTCCCCCCGCACATCTATCTCGCCCTCAGACGTGGCGCTTTTGGGGCGAGGGGGTGGCGCTGGCTGTGTGGATATTGCACAATGCCGGGGCGTCACATGTGCTCCTGCTGCTGCGATTGTAGTCGACAGGAATGGAGACGTTGGAGAAATTGGAAAAATTCACGCACTTACGGAATTCCCCGGTGATGCTCTCCAGAGAAATAGCGAGAGATTGAAAATATGCGGGCACATTCGGCACGATATGTTAGCGGGGAAGTAGATACGTATTTAGATTGCTCCATTTGCATAATCCTGACGTGCTGAAATGTTTCGCTTAATTGAACCTTAACGGTAATCGATTTAATGGCCGGAGCTGCTGATTTGTGTAATTACTGTAATATTAGTTGCAAAATTGCAAATGTCTGCGAGCAGAAGACATCCCTCCTTCCATAAATATATCTGTATCTATATTCAAATAGACATAAAAAAATGAGTGCAATATTTATTTCTTAATAACGCAATATAAGTTATTAAAACGCTGGACTTATTGACACAATTCAATATTTGACAAAAGATATTGTATAAGAAAAAAGGGGTCAAATCTTACAATGCTCTATGCCGCCTTAAAAATGTGTGACTATACTGAGCATTAAAGCAAACAAAATATATTTATAAAATTTATAGCATGCCAGTAATAAGTTTTATAGCATTAAGTGATTCTGTAAATAAGCCCTAGTCAATCCATTCTGACCCTATTACTAACGCTGAGGGCATTAGTTCTCTTTCATATAAGGTTACTCTGTGAAATGTAGGTAATCTTGCTATTTCATTATTTAGGAATACTTAGCTTAACCGATTCACGGTAAGTAATTGCCGAATTCGTATTACTTTTTAAGCAACAGATAAGCATTTAAATGAATTAATATTACTAGTATCGATCACAATATAGAAAGATGAATTTTAAACCATTTAACGAATGTGATGATTTATAATTAAACAAAAAAGTTAAGTTAAATGGTTTTAAAGGTTCACTCATTGTTGAACATGACTAATGTTATTCAGATTTTATCAGATAGCTCTGACGATCGTTTCGACCATAAACGGTTATTTTTAAAGAGCACCAAAACTAAATTTATTTCTACAGAGGCTGGGTTTAAAGGTATAGGTTTTATAATTTCGGAAATTCATTTTTGCGTATTTGCCCAATGTTTTTTCCAGATATGCTTTTTTGATTTGCTAAAAGGTTTGCCCTTTTACCTTTTTTCGCAATCTGAGACTTATATATTGTTTTGATCTAAGCAATTATTACTTTTGCATGGCCAGCAAAACCTGTTGAATCTTTATTTGACTTTATACGTAAAACGTGTTCTTTAATCATACCTAATTGTCTTATGCAGATGATGTCACACTGCATGCATTTTAGTTGGTAAATATCGCTTTTGTTTAACGTATTGGTTTTTGGCTTGTTGTTAACTTGAAGACCCTTCAAATTACACTTATTTACCTCCACTGCATTTACTCCGAATCTACTGAGCCTATACATTTTAAACGCAAGTTTTAAAACCTTCGATATAATTTACCGCGGGGAAATAATATTATTTTTTAAGTATTCGGTCCACAATGTTACTTATATTTACCAGTCTGTTTATTAAGCTATAGCACACGGATTGTTTAATTTGCAATGACTGATTTGAGCTTGCTGGGATTATAACATCTAAAGAGCCGTTTGCCACTATACTCATTTAAGTATTGAAATAAGTTCTTAAAATTATTATACGGAAACTGGATGCGCGCGCCGTTTCAGTACAAGAAATTAGCCCACGTTCTATTTTCTTGTACTGAATTTCCATACTTCGTATTAAAACTGCGCAGATCGGTGCGCACTTACCTGTTTGACCGGTTATAAACAAAACGTTCATAGAACCTACTTTTCGAACCTACGCAATACGCAGGGTTGTACTGATATCGGTGAAATAAACTTATGAATAGAGGCTATCTGTTATTTTGGGCTGACTTCCTAATTTATACATCAACATGAAATGCAGTTTTAGGCCTCTTAAAATATATATATTGGTGTGAGTAAACTTTTGACAACCCCGGGAACGTAATGTGTTGTCATGCTTTTGTAAATGAAACGGAAGGAATGCTTTCACGGAATTGTGTACCTTGTTTCCCTATTTTGTTATGGACAAGTTCAAACAGTTTTTCAAATGAAGCATTGCTCATTTGTAGAAAATTTTTATATGCTGCTGGATCTTCTATTAGCAGCTCTTCTTTCAGCACATTTAAGAAGCCATGAACATTAATTCTTGCAATATCATTGTTAGTATCAACGCTGATGCATTTAATACTTTTTTTCACTCAACAGACATTTTTTTGCTACAACTACAAATTGTGGTAATTCAGGGTGACCACAAACACAAACAGCAGTAAAAGTAATTGTTTATGAGTGGGTTACATCTAAGGTCTACTTTTCTCTAGCAGTAGAATAGACCTTACATTGCATTTGTCTAGTGCATTTAAGAATTTTGAGAATACATCCAACTGCCTGTCAGTTGCCGTCCAAATTAAAATAAATGACATCAACATATTTGTTACATGAAAATTTCGAACAAGATTGGAGACAAACGCGAACTCATTTGCAGCCCATCGTCTTGCTTGCGGAATATGTTGTTAAACGTAAAATAACTTCGATGTATGGATATTTTCATAATATTTAATAAATACTACAATTTTTCCTGTGCCTGATAAGCAGCAGTTATCCACTTTATTTATATTAAAAAAAAACTTGTTTAGAATCTCACTGAAATAGAACAAAAACCATTTTCTTAAATAGACAATGTAATTCAAAGGAGCAAATATGTGATAAAGAGATCAAACCATTTATCTTTGGTTAAAAATTTGACAGTTTGTAAAGCAGAACGTATTTGATATTTGAGGTCAGGTACTTAAAAAATACTATATATCAATCGGCACAGACCAAATTAGTTACAATTATATCATAAAACCCTACTGGAAGGTAAATACTTATGCACAATGTTGTAAACCCATTTATAAATATTGTACTGAGCAACAACCTACAGCAGTAAAAAAGTTTAGTTGTTCGCAATTGCCCAACATATCAGGTGTTCTAAAATTATGATTTGTTACAAAATACTATAAATACGGATTGACAATTGTATTAAACTTTAACTCGATTGTGTATTGTATGGGCAGTAGGCATAAAAGGAATGTTTAAACAAGTTATAAAAAGATATGAGCGGCGAATTTTAATATAATCTCCGGGTAGCAGTGTTACTAAATATTTGCGACCATATTATATATCTGTGCATAATTTCGATGACGGCTATACCAGCTACTTTTAAAACTAGCAAATAAACACAATACACACGTTGCTAAATATGGAATTTTGTTTCATTTTTATAGCGTGAGTAGCACAAAACTTTGCCATTGTGTTAAAGGTTTCAGATCACTGGATTGTCTTATTATATATTATATATATTATATTATAGTCCCAGTTCCACTAAGCAACACAAATTTCATAGTTTATACTTGCACAAAGTGATAATCATTTTTTTTATATAGTTGCAGAATATCTAGTTTCTGCACATGTGAAATGTATCTGATTGAGAGAAATTATCTATAAAATATATTGATCGGGATTTTTAACGCCGCGATTGCAAGTATTGAATGATTTTCAATGATTTAATTTATTGGTTATGTTACGATATAATTTTCATTTTTGCTGCTAACAAGTACATTTTTATTAATAGCACATGTGCATACTCAGGTGGAGTATAATTTCGCCTTTCGGAATGACGTGCTTGTACCCTTGTATGCTGAGTGAGTTATCGTAAAGCCCATTTGTTTCCGGCAACTCTAATGCTTCTTTAATTCGTCAACACATCTATATGTATCCTTTCTACATATTTATTTCGCGCTGTTTCATCCGGTTCAACAAAAATCAAGTGTGACATACCTGAAATACTGTGCCTATATCACTGCCGCAATTGTCGGTCTTTCCTTAAATTTACTTGTTCTCACTAAACTGCTTTTGGGGTACCTACCTATTCCATTAACTAACACAGACTGGTGTTTCATCGGTGCTGTGGGGCCCCGCTCATTATATTCATCAAATCCATTTTGTCACACCTCTACCCTTCTGTTTATACAATTCCCACTGCTGAAGATTCCTTACCTTCCGACCCATCAGGCGTCGCGTTTTGCATACGATTAATTCGGGGTAGAGTATGGGAAACTGATGTACAAGTCTGTGCAGGCTATGAACATGCAGTAGTCTCGGGCACACAAATCTTGTAAAACTGTTTTAGTTCTGTGTTGCAAGTGACGTGTGCCTACATAAAAAGGAGGAAGTTTCTTGTACAAGTGTAGTTGACTATATTTCGATGGCTCATATTCGTAAACCTGAAAAGTCAAGTTAATGCCTTTTGAATGTTATTACTTGGAAGCAAATTAGATTAAGTTATATACAAATACAACAAATTTTAATGCTACTCTTTTCTCTTGCTTTAATTTGTGTTTGTTTTCAATTTAACGATTTCAGTTTTCTTGATAGCTGAATTGCGATTTCTGCTTCATGTATGATTTAATTTGAAATTTTAAAAGTTTTTAAATATAGTTTTAAAAAGTAAAAATATTAGGTACAATTATTATTGCTTGTACTATTTTGTTTTTTAGTTCTAATGAAGCAAATGTGACAAGGTCATTCCTTTGCCTGTTTGTAAACGACCTAATTTTAAACAAATTTAATTTTAAAGCCAGGTTTTAACGTCTAAATTATATCACATTGTTGAAAAGGCTAATTTCTTTTATTCTATTTATTGTATTATCCTCCACATTTTTCAAATAACAGATGTTTTATTCATTTATATTCTGCATTTAATAAGCTTGTATATTTTTGCGGTGGCCATAACAACTTGGAATGTGAAAAGGTCTGCTTTTGAATACTTCCCTATTATTGGAACTATACTTTTTTAATTTTAATCTAAATATAATCTATTAAGTATTTTCAGAAGTGTACTGCTGAGTTTATTAAAACAATTTCGTTTTTGCAAGCTGCAAACTAAAAAAAATATTAAAAGGTTAATTCATTTAGTTTGTGAGCCCCATAACTAAGTATACGCAAGCTGGCCGGGGGACCTACATTAATTCAATTCAAACGCAGAGGTAGCAAATTCGTTTCGCGGCAATCGAATGCTGTGATGCACAATGAAAACTATTGTTTCCCTTTCAGTTTATTACTGCTTCCCCGACGAAACCTATTTGCATGTTGTCCTGGGACCGCTCCGGTGTCATTCATATAGCCCGGGCCGTTAGGTAGGAATAGGTACGTAAGTACAAGTCCGCTGGTGAAGCAGTTATGGAATGAAATTATAACCATTGAGGATGAATAATTTGCATTTATTTGTGTTAGATTCAGACTAGGGTCACAAAGGTTGGAGAATGCTTGTTTTAGCATTTATGAAATTAACATTTAAATGTTTGCAACAAAAGTTATATCAATATTGGTGCTTTCGTTTGAACTTAATCTCTCAAATCCATAGACTTATATTATGTAAAATTAATTATGGTCTGAAATGATTAATATATGAAGAACATGACAAGAAGATACTATTTCTTATAGCCTGGTTAATACAGTCTCCCACTTTTTGGTATTGTTTTTAAAATAATGTTTACGTTTTATTTTAATTATTCAATCAGTTATTCCATGCTTCAGTTATCTTAGTTGAAAATGTTTAACTCCATTTATTTATATTGAATTTATGTTCATAATTCTTTATTATTTTTTAATTCTCTATAATTCACGTCTTTTATATTTTGAATTAGCCATTGGATTAATTAAATAGTACAGCTGCAACGATGCAATTTTATGTACATAATCTAAGTATGTACACATATACATATACGTTTGAAGTAAACTATGAACAAAATTTATCACGCAACTATTTTTTAATGTCTGACCATACTGTTGAGTTTGTCTTATTCAGAAATATAATCTCTATACGTAATGCGTACCGCTATCCTTATACTACTATACCAAATAAAAGTAGTATAGTCATCGACTTTTAAGCCCTCTGAATATTACCTAGATATCTATATGTAATATGTCCCTAAAAATTGTACTAATTTCGTGTATGTTGGAATTAATATAGGGGTGAATTAGTTGTTCAATAAAATAAAATTTCTATAATAGAAGACCTAAACTTTTTTTTTGAAATTATTGTAGAAGTCGAGTCTAAATACAGGATGTTAGTTTAAGTGGATATCGGTTATATCTCAGAATTGGTTGGTGGACTCTTACGAACAAGAAAATTAATAACCAATGTGATATTGATGAATTTTGAGAAAAAAATTCAAGTTCATAAATCCACTGCGAGAGGGAGAATGCACAACCAAAAATAACAAAATAGCATTTTGTTTAAGATAGCTTGTATAGTTTGACATAAATTTTGTTTAAGATGTTTTAGTGCTGTTTTTTTAGAGAAGTATCGTGATGTGATCATTATAACACTTTATTAAGCTAGGCGATTTTTATCAGCTTTAGCTATTTGAGAAAGTTATTATTTATTTCTTATTTATTTTATTTATTTTTTCAGTTTGATTGAAGAAATTTTAAATAATCGTTATGAACTTATTCGAAAAACGCATTAAATTATCAACCGGATTTGGTGAAACCTCTAGGTATATTATATCTCGTTTTAGTCTCGAATTAGAGCACAGAAATCTTTGCAGTTCAAACTAATTCAATATCGTACAATGCTTCCTTCTGCAATACAAATCTAAATATTCACATTTTACTTATGTTGGTTATCTATTTCTTGGATCCAGTACGGATAATTTTGAGTCCCCTAAAGGGTGTTATGCCTCCGGAACTAGTAAAGGTTGTTTCATAGGTCACTAAAACTAATATGAATGATTGTACACAATCTAGTAACCATTATGACAGTATTGTCGCGATTCGCGAGAACTTGTTGAAGTTCCCCACATAATATGTAGGGTAGGTAGATAGCCCGGGTGTCTTGATATCTTCCTAATGCTTAAGTGAGGCTCAGATGTGACATATGCCAGGATATAGTATTATCTTTGTAAGCAAATGCGTATGTGAATAAATACTTTGTTAAATAATGAGTTCTATTAGGATATTGTAGAGCATATTCGCTTGCCCCGACTGAGGCATTTTCAAATCATTAAAAATACATTTTCATCTTGACCACTAGACTAAGATAATTTTAGTATTATAGTACTCTACAGAAATTAAGAACTTCAGTACAAACTTAATAAGTCTGACAACACGGCTTGCTCTGCTGTCTTCCGTGATCTGCTCAATTTACAAAATTTAATTAGTTTGAGCTGTTATATATAAATATATGATTTTCACTATTCGCTTGATAATTTAATGTGTTTTCGTATATAGTGCTATAGAATTCCATTTATTTATATGTGAAAAAACTAAAGCGTGTGAAATAAATGTCTTTCAGTTTGTATACCTACTAAGAGCCATAGATTAATTCGTACGGGAGAATTGAGTTGAAGTTTACCTTCACAGAGGGCTTAACCTAATGAAAATTGAATCGCGAAATTATTTTGTCTACTTTTACATCACTTTTGGTTAAAAATGCTTTCAACTAGTTTTTTCACATAAAAAAGGTTTATCTTATTGATATCGCAAAAAGAAGCAGAGTTTATGAGAAAAACGCATTAAAGTTAAACGTGCCTACCCATTTACTATTGAAGTACTAAAACAAATTAAATATAAACTCTCGTGAATGGTTGGTCCTAGGGGTATCAATACGAAAAACCTTTTCTATGAAAAAAGTAGCCTAAAACATTTTTTTTTTATCTAAAAGCGATATACAGGGAGCCACAAAAAGTTTTAGACTTAATACATAAGTTAAAATAGAAAACTGGTCCATTTTTCTAAGTGTATATTGATGATTATCGTTTTTCTTGTTATATTACTGCTCCAAGTTTATCAGCTTTATTAAATAATTGGTAAAGCGCTTTCGGTTAAAATATAGCCATCGTCAGTACTGAAGCACTTTACCGATTATTTCATAAAGTGAATAAATTTGGAGCAGCTTAATATGCAAAAAAGACTTAGTAAGTTAGTATTACAAAGTCATTAAACTATATTTTCTTAAATCTAATTATGTGTTTTAGATCCACCAGTCGTTATTGGTAACGGCAAATTCGAAATGCCGCCTCTTTACAGAAATACTCACACTTGTACACACTTAATMAATTCATTAATCGTGTAATATTTCATTGCTTCGCAAAAACTGTAAACATACGTCGTCTCCGTAATTAAAATTGTTCGAGCAGGGAACGCACGACGTTATTAAGCCATCCCCGTACAATTCCAAATGACCATTAGCCATATGTGCTTTATAAGGACAAAATTATTAATTACGAAAGTAAAAATGCCAGTACAGGCCGCAGTTAAAACACAGCTGTGAACGTCTTTTTTATAGTGCCATCCGACATGTGGGTAATGTCCGCGCTGGAGGGTTTTAAAGATAATGTTTCCAATTGTCCTCCTTTATGAAGCTTCAGTTGGCCTTAGTAATGCAGATGGGAAGGTACAACCTACGATTGGACAACTACATCAGATCTATGCGTATGCAAATAGGCTCGCGATGGGATTAAATAACACAAGAAGAAGAAACCGGAAGCAGTGAGTGAGGTGAATGATCGGGAAGGGTTGGGCGCAAAAAAGGAATTTTCCCATGGACCCCGGAGATATAAAACAAAACTTTTTTGTCTTGCACCACGACGTACTGAACACAGAAAGCTGACATATAGAAGTAGTCGCAGGTAAAACGAGAAATATAAAACACCTTTGTTTAGGACAGCTAGATGATAATGTCGCCAAGCGCTCAAAATATAATCAGGTTTACCTTTGTAACGCTATGCACTAAATAAAAAGGATCCTCTGACAAAAAAACTAAGAAAGGTGTATATTTTGCATAACATATGCTTTAAACACTTGCAGATGGAATAACTGACTATCGAATGTAAAAAACTCGTTTATTGTTCATTTTTTATCTTTAAAAAATCTATATACATCCCTCAAATGTTCACCAAAGCACAGATGGAAGGAATGAAATAATTTTTGCTGTACGGTTAAATTTTACAGTTAACCGTTTTTGCTTTCTCAAAAAATAGCTATAGTTTACAGTTTCGATGGTTAGAATCTATAGTGACGAACCACATACTTGCAGATAAAAATGTTCACCTTATTAACAACGATGAAGTAGTGTACCTAGGCATCCACAGAATATTTTATGTTAGCCAGGTATCCATTATCTAACATAATATGATGTTTGCTACTAAAGTGGCATATATTCAGTTAATACATTTCGGTTGACATGATTTTTGCGCTATTTTATATCAATTATACGAGAATAAGATACAAATGGAGATGATATCGTTTCACATCATTGAGATAATAATATCCAAATGCTAAATTGTGTTCAGCGAATTACACCTTATTAAAACATGAACGTTTTCCAGAACGGAATTATAAAATACTTTCCATTTTCACATAAGCTAATATCTGCTGGTTGGTTGGGCATGGGGTGCAGACGTCATCTTTTGTTACAGTTTTCAAGTGTCCACCGTACCTTTACCATAAAATTACCTTTCATACTGATGTGTACTCTTTGAATACCCGGTTTCGTGGATGTTTGTGTTCTCCTAACCACCATTCTGCTTCATTTACTAGGTCGTTTTCTTATGACATTTATAAACTATTTAACAACGTTCCGGGCTACATCAAGGAGCGCGATGATTTTATTTATTAATTTCTTTAATTTCAAGTATTCTGTGTCAGTGTGTGGCTATATGTTTATTTTTTTTCAGTTAATTTCTTTCCTCCCTCCTCCCTAATGCTTAAATTATTAATACATTATGTTCTAGAATTATCACCCAATACTGTGTCTGAATTTACGGAGAATGACTTTGTATTATTTTTTTATTCCGCTTGCGTAATTGCGAGGCCAAGATTTATAATCAGTTTACTAGCTTCTTGGTCCTTTTTTGTAGTTTCGAAACTGCAAAATAAATTATTATAGTTATTATTATAAAATATAAAAATTACTAACATATCTAAATATATGTGTTGATTGACGTTTTTACCAATGTATGGACCTATGATTGCGCGTTTATGGATTTATGGATTTTGCACTATGCAGTGAGAAAGCAACACTTACACAGCCCTGTATGTAGTAACACAAAATTCCGCCCGCAGCAGCGCCGAATCAAAAATATACATGAATTAAAATGATACTTGCTATTTTTAAATGTATGAATTAAAACGATACCTGATATTTTTAAATGTATCTTAGAAATTCAACAATCGTAAGAATTGGGAAAACAGGTTTAATCGCGAGGAACTCGTATATGAAACAAACATTATAATTCAACTATCTAGAAAATAACAATCTTTTAAATTAAATAACAAGTTATTTGGAAGCAGTGAGTGCGTGAAAAGGAAACAATCTGCTAAATTCAACAATCGCAAAATTTCGGAAACATTTAAAAGATAGATTTAATAGCAAAAAGCTCGTATATCAAACTATTGTTTTAATTAAACAATCTGAAAAATTCAACATCGTTTAAATGAAATAACAAGTTGCTCAAATGCAAGGTATACGTAAAAATGAAACAATCTCCTAAATTCAACAAAAGTATAAATTAATCCATCGCTTAAATTATTCGTTTGAATATGGTAAACATGCCAACAAACAAAAATATAACTAACACAAAAATTCAACAAACCTAAAAATGTTGAGAATAAAACTGATACTCGTTAAATTTAAAGGTTATTTTAAATATAGAATGTATTTTATACAGTTTATGTTACGATATATCAATGAAACAAGCACAGAAATGTGCAAGCATCTAAAATATACCGCGCAAAATGTGCAACAATAATTTTAATTCTGATATTTCTTTAGCAACATTACTTATATTTCGTATTTAACAGGATAGTTTATTTCTGTGATACTTTATAATATTTCCAAATAAAGAGTAAAACGGCATTCCATAGTTTCCCGATATTTGATCTTCAATCCACGAATATTAAATTTCGGTTTGTATGAGTGAATTATACTATCGGTTTTTGGGTCTCCATACGATAAACTGTCAAAACATGATAAAAAATTACAATTAAACTTACTAAATTTAAAATTAAGAGAAAAATGAACTTTGCCACTGAGTCCTTTTCCACTTTATAATCTACCGTTACATTAGAATGAAGCTATTTCATTGCCTCTGGTTTAATGAAAATCCGCGTTATTTATGTTAGAAAGTGACATGCCTATTTAATATTTGCACAGATTACTACTGGTAATTTGTGATATTTGTACAACTGGCAAGAAACCGAAATTTTGATACTAACTTGTTCTGTATGCCATAATTCTTTTGTAAATCAAACTTAGGCAGTGTTAGTAGCTAAACATAAAGCCTTGTATGTAACTCAAATGCAAATGAATTTTATTATATTAGAAGTTAGTGGCGCAGCGAGCGAGGCTAATAAACCACACAAGGGGCACACGCTATATAGTTTTAAAAAAAGCGTCAAGTACCATCAGAATTGACTATCTATTCTGCATTATATGCTGTTATTAAACTCTCTCCTCATTTGAAAAAAAAATAGTTATGAGCAAGCGCTCAAAATCCCATTTTTCTTGAACTAACAAAACATGTTTTATATTAGGGTATTTTTGTAAAACCTAGCTCTGACTTCCCACACAGCATAACAGCATAAAAGAGCAATGAGAGATGGATGCTATGATTTTCCTCGTTTATGAAATGTGCATTCTGTGGTTTCAGCCAGAGTAGTTCATTATATTCGGGCCCGTTTTAGTATCTCGGTTTCATATCAGATCGCGCGCTTTCAATTTTCGCCGGCAAGCTTCTAATTTAGTGGTTGTAACGTTTAGCGAGGCAAAAATTGAATACCTACCTGGCGAAGAATGCCGCACATCTATAGGTATATACCCACCTCCCCGAATACCCAGTAATATCCATTCTGCGGTGGAAATATTTACATTATTAAAATTTCAATTTGTATCGTACAGGTTGACTGTAAATTGTAATTTTGAAGCACGCCAGCTCTGAGCTTTATATTCTCGAATGCGGTCGGCAGGCGATGAAAAAAGCTGTTAGCGCACGTAGCATAAAATTTATATTAAGTTTCACATGCGAGACTTCCTCATATAATGCGAAATTATGCATACGCGACGTATTTTCCGCTGGAGCGTAATCCAAATAGATTTTTGATGTTATTTTGAAGTCTGAAGGCGTCTGGCGCCATTGTGTTGGCTTTTCGGCGGCATGGAGCGTCGTGATGGAGCGCACACACTAACACATACGCATACAAATGGTGGATTTGCTATGTTCAAAATCGATCTCGGATTAGGACAGTTGTGTGGGGGGCAGATTCCGCGTTTTTCATGTAGGTGGCGTAAAAGGACGAGCCCGCAGGCTAAGTAAAAAGGAATCTGTAATAGTCTCTATAATAGTGTAAGATTACTTTATGATTAAATTGACAATAATAACAGAAACCTCGTGTTAGCCCTTATTAGATAACGAATGCAGTTATTGTAATATGAAAGATCCATAAAGTTCAAAGCATTCAATAGTAGTTTTCTAGTTAGATTTGAAAGCTATGTGAATTATGGCGAACAGCTAGCTTTAAATAAAAAAACCTTCTCCATGCCATCAGAAGCGTGTGAAAGTTATACTTACCAAACGAATTTATGTGTATTGTTTAATGTAATGTTTCACAAGTCTATATTAGTTATCAATTCTGCCTAAGGGAAAATAATTGTACTAGATATTTTCCTATTTTAAAAATTGGAGGAAGTTAATAGCTCAGTATATTATTTTCAAGAATATATCTAAACATTAAAATATTCTTTAAAATTAAAAAAATACTAATATTGCTTGCAGCTGCGCTTCTTCGAAAGTACAGAACACCATGTTAGCAATTATCCAGGCATATATATAGCCAACCTTTGTACGAATAATTACTTTCTGAAATACATTTCATACTACTCATTCTTACAGCGTGTCATAATCTACTTGTATGCAAGCAACTTCCTGTTCCGTGCGTCCGCATGCAGGTCTCCCAATTAGCAAGACAAATTCGCTTTGGAACTCTTCATTTTTATGGGCTTGCACCTGTGCTGAATCGCGCAATTGCCAAGGCCATCTTCTATATTATATCATCAGATGCAAATTCAGCTAATTATACTAATTTTTGCATCTTGTTAGAGTATAAGCGGTTTCCTGTTTTGAAATTCTATACGAAATATTATAATTTCGTAATTAAGGGGGAATATACTATCAACCGGTAATTACAGGCAAGAGCTAAATAGAAAGAAGTGGGAATAGTAATTACTCAATTTACTGATGAACTGTTTAAGACCGACCTACTCAACCCTTTAATCGAATTAGCTTCTGTGGAATTTTAATGAAGAATTTGCGAAGGGGGTGCAAATGCTAACGTGGACGTGGTGCCTTTATAAAGCTAATCTGGTAGAAAAATTAATCAACCAGACTTTTGTAATTTACTTTTTTCAGTGTACAGATTCCAAGATTTGTGTTAATGCTCATATAACTGAAACATAGTTATGGATTGGTAGCTATCGAATATCGATCTATTCGACGAATATCGATATATTCAATAAATATCAATACGCATTGATGACTATTCACATGTATATCAATTTTCTCTAACCGATGATATAGGATTTATTTTATTTGACTAAAGCAGGACGTCTCTTTATGGAGTTATTAAAAATAACTAACTTAAGCAGGTTGATATTTGTTCGAAAATGCCTATAAACTTTCTATAGAAAAATGTAGAACTTGTACTTTGTGGGTAATTAAAAATGGTAGTAGTCAAGTGCTTAATGTATAATCGTGATCAATAATGCACCTTACGATTCAGCTCACCTTGACTGACTTCCAAGTATTTCTTCAACTACATACCAAAGATGACTGAAAACAATATACCATTTGACGAAGTTTTATTAATAAACAAGTTTAGGACTCGCTAAAACAGTTTACACCAAATATAGATTTAACAAAAAGTATAAAATTAATGGATTAGTATGAGAAAAATGAGCAGAAGACCATTGAGTATAAACGTTTAACGACTTGTAACTGCCGATATAATTCAAATTTACCGGAGTCAAATTTTTGTAAAATTTACTGCATTAAGAAGATTCAGGAAAATCTTGGCATGAAAGAGAGAGTGGTAAACCTGTAAAACGAATATGTTCAAAACGGCACCTACAAAAGACAAATAAGTCAACTTTATCAAATACTTATGCGGAAAAGCTGCCATTCAGTTATTTAAAATATTCGATCTCACAACGAAGATACCATTCTTTCATCGAAATTTTACTTTTAAAATTATTTTCAAATATGGCGGACAACCGGTTATGCAACTTGAAACACACTCTATATTATTCCATTTTTAGATCCTTAATTTTATTCTAATGACGTTTGCAATGTTTAAGAAAATTGCGAATACCTTATAAGTTAATGAAAAGGACAGTATGGTTTTCGCATTTTAATAGTAGAAGCAAATTGCTATTTTGGCACTAAGTTTTGATGTTTTTTTTTCAGCGATTATTGTGTTATTTAATTAATGTTTTTAAATAAAATAGTTGCAATATTTTTACATGGTTAGAAGCAGAATTAAAAACCCTCTCTATGATACCAGGTTACTGCCTTGGTGCTTATAATGTTCTTGCATAAAACTGGAATTTCTATTTTCTCAATAGATATGAAGTTACCATAGCATTTGACAGTTGGAAATTGTTTCCTGTTAAAAATTATCATTGTTTCGACAAGCCAGGTTGCATGTTGTTGTGAGTTTCTTGCGGGTTTTTGGAAATGTCTTGCGAATTACGAGCTAAACGATGTGGTCTTTATTTTTGAAGAATATGATCCCGATTAGAGGAGACTCCCGGAAAATCTGCTTCCGAAACTTGTGAGAGAGGTTTATGCAATCAAGAGCTGTATTACCGTAAATAAATTTGAACCCATACTATGCTTACTGAAGAAGAAGGTGTTATTTTTGAGGACGTAACATTTCATCCGCATTACTTTCGTTCTGTAAGTTGACAACATCGCTTAGATCCTTTCTTGATGCTGACGACTTGATGATGTGATGACCAGATTACCGCACAAATCTATCTGCAATAGATAGATAATCTCTTAAGGGGATTCCACTAGCAATACCTTAGCAATATGGAGCTCATAATTACAACGTTATCAACGAATTTTTAAACGAAAACTTTCCAAACGAGTGGATAAGTTATTGGAGACCTGTTAGTTGTCCAGCTAAATCACAGGATCTGATAAAACTGGATTTTTTGTGAGAACACAATGTTTACCCCACTCCCGGAACTACTCAGGATGCTGTAAAAAAAGAATGGGGTTGTAGCCCTCGATCACAAATCGTTATTGCAACACATTTGTAGGTTTTTCTAGACCCAATGAAGCGAGATACTAGTAACAAAAAAATATTTCTAATGTTATATTGTCTTATTTTCGCCTTCTAAAGTTTTCCGCCAAATTCAAATATTGCTAGCAACGTCAGTTGACCCGGCTGGAGTGGGGAGTGTGGTGGGATGGCATTTCGCCACCGTAAAGCTATCGTGATTTCGCGTTTGACTCATAGAAGAGACATCTGTTCGGTGTTGCCAACTTAGCGGATAAAATTCTCGCCCAACCGAAAAATATAAGTTTTAGCGGTTAGCAGATATTTTGACGGAATAAGAAAGTTTTTAATTAATATTAATGTTTCACTTTGGCGTATAAATATTGGAAACTTAAATATGAAGTATCTACAATCGATTTATTTATGCTAGGTGACTCAATGATTACTGTATTCCTTGCCAGGAAAATATTAGGTATATTTCCTGCTTTTTTTACCTAACAATCCAAAATTTACCAACGTCTCAATAGTGCTTGTGTGTTTCACGTTGCAGCTCAGACTGTCAGATGAGGCAGATATTATTATCTTAAACCAAGTAAAAAGCAAAGAAACATATTTCTGAAAGGAACACGAGCTCGACAACGATATTTTTAACGTTATAGCATAATTGTAGGAAACTAATAATTATTTATGTAAAATAAATAATAAATCCCCTTGTATATCAACAGATTACCCTGTCTTAAAAATTTTTGCGGATTCGATGCGGCAATCTAGCGGAATTTCTATCAGCCTCAGCCCCAGTGGCAACACTGTACAGATACACAGATGATCTGTTTGTTTACATTTGCGTTTGGCTTGATTTTGCGAGGATTTTCTTTAACACAAGCGACTTGCTGCTAGTGCTGCATCTACTGAATATTTTCGTCTCAATTTTTCTTCGGGTACAATTAAAAATTTCTTCTCTGGACCAACAATACTAGTATTTACGCATGTTGGCACAAAACATTTCTTTTCAGCAGCCATTTCGTCCGCGTTTTGAAGGATATAATCGTGATCGATAAACAAAAGCGAAAAAACACACGAGGGTTACTGTTACTGAGAGGTTTATGATTGATGCTCTTCGTCCGTTCGTCGGCAGTTGACAGCGAAAAACACGCATAGGCAACTGGAACGCTGAAAATTATTGTGCCCTGGCAACAACACACAGCTGCTGCCAATCACAAGCGGCAGGGTCAACCTACGTCACACATTCAAATATTTAAACTTTACCATTTTTTTGACGTTTATATAAGCGATTTGGAAAAAAGATAAGTTAACAGGGGTCTATTGTTTTTTATGTAGATTCATATTCTGCAATAAAAAAAATGTGGTCTACAACCCCATTGATTTAGCATTTCAAGAAGGTCGTTAGATACGGTCATTAATGTGGACGAAACTTTCACGAAAGGGTTTAATTGCGTTTGTAAGAAAATATCGATTAATTTTTGATTATCGAACCTACTTTACCTGTTTCTTGCATAATTTCCTGTTATATCTAACAATCCTAAGCAATTATGCTATCCATAACTTTTAGTTTATACGATTTCTGTAAGTTTGTTACTATTGTCTTCTTCTTTTATCGTTATTGTTTTATTGTTATTTTTCTTTAATTAATATACCTAAGAGATAATTTAATTAAAATTAAGTCTGTGCACAGTAAGTAGTTCTTCTTACTACTTACTGACAACTAAAATAGTATGTGAAGACCTAAGTTTTGTGATACCCGCATATTTTTTGGTTGCAGGGTTAGTACGTTTGCTTGAGGACGAAACCCGGGTCGTAGGCTCAAAACAGACAAATTTATTTATTTACAAAGCGAAGTCCATTGTAGAAGACCATAAGCACGTCGTAGAGACAACTTTCTATCAGAGGAAAGCGATTTTAAATCTGCATCTCACCAAATAATATATTGGTACCGTTCTATTAAAAAAAGATCAATTTATCCATGCCTGAAGACGTAAATCTATATATTATCATAGCAGTAGTTGAAGAAAATACATCAAAGCTTATTACTTAGGAAGGTTCGAGAGTTTGTTTAGATTTGGGGTAAATATAACGATTATTTGCAGATTGCATCTCAAGGTTATTATACCCGTTGTTGGTCAGAATGATACGTAAGTGTTTTTAAACTTCGAAGTTTGCTTGGTTCAGAAATAGATACTGCACGGTTACAAAGAGGATTTAGGACAGAACGTTTTTGTAACGTATGATAAGAAGACGCATGCAAGTACCAATCTGTGTGGGTGGCCTCGCCATAGACAGAGTGGCTCAAACGACGGTAGACGACTGACCAGGACATCAAGTCAGTTCTAGCAACCCAAAAATAATCTGAACCGTCTACTTACTAACCGAAATCCCATCACACAACGGCTATCCCCAATTTGACAATTCCCTCCTCCCTCTGTCATCCAAGCATCACCACTCCCCTCGTAATGCCAGGTACTACGTTACTCAATCGTTTTCGTTCTCTTTCCTCCTTGGGATTTGGTTCCGCTCGGACGCGTTTCTAGTGTTAGGTTTGTATCGTAGTACATATTCCTGTCCTGATGATGCCACTTACAAAAGCAGGCGAAACGTTGACCCTGGTCCAAAAATAGATGCGGTCTAACCCAAAAAGACTAAGATTTTAATCTGGATAAGTTCTGTATAAAATATTTTTTCGTATTTCAGGCAGCATAGTAGGTATAGAAGAAACACACTGGGGTGGAATACCCTGTATAAGTAATAGTGGTGTAAGTAGTACAAGCAAACGACTGGCAAGACAATCAGGACGATTACAGAAGTTTTGTTTTATTGGAAAATATGTTTATATATCGACTTTGTGTTCTTTAGGCAGCTGATAGAATGATGTATAAATTAATGTTATGTGTAAAGTGTATCGCTTATAATACTTCGATGTTAATATGTACTCATATCATAGTGCACTAACCTATATCCATGCCACTATTATGCACGTACCCTCGAACCTAACACTTTAAACTTTTACATGCATCATGTTTCCTTTGCAATCTAACATTGACGCCCTCTCATTAAAGCCTCTGTAATTCATCAAATTATGTCCGATGGTATCTCTCCACTTGAGTGGACGTACCAAGCAAATTGCAGTTCAGTTCATGAATGTGCCATATGTTCTAGATGTTGCCCATCCCCAATTTGTACTTCATTAAAATTAGAGGTTTTAAAGCACTAAACGCTAATTTACTCTTTCTGTAGCTTGGTCTGGCACAACATGTAAGACTATAATTATCATTGTGTTCGTTTTATTGCCGTATTCCTGAATTTATACTTCGCATAAAATCAAAAGGGCTGGTGTGGAGGGCAAGTTTTATGTAAATTGCAAAAACAACTATACGCCTAATTAGGACGATGGTTGATCGCTATCAGCGACTTTGTAAATACTACATGCAAATTATGCATCCACTGAATAGGTGTTTTTAGACCGGGTATCCAAGTTCAATTATCGAGGCAGTGACTTCAGTAAATGAATAGCGTAATTAATTACA
This sequence comes from Rhyzopertha dominica, assembly GCA_025024175.1. NCBI lineage: Eukaryota > Metazoa > Arthropoda > Insecta > Coleoptera > Bostrichidae > Rhyzopertha > Rhyzopertha dominica. Next base: position 32,813,401 of record QCXZ01000003.1, read on the forward strand.
AATCCGGATTACTATTTGTTGTTTATGACTTGCTTCAGATGTCGACCAATCGCTAAACGCTGAATCGGTATAAAAAATTAATTGGCAACCGTTAATAATTTATTGTTGATTAACCACTGCAAATGGAAACATCCGTTCCAATTAAAGATAAATTGGTTACATAAATGTGGGTGTGACAAAAAGATGCAGGAGCGAGAATCTGAAAAGAATTGCATTCTTTACGATGTCTTATGGTCTGAAATGTACACTATGTAAAAGTTCGCACTGAGCTTAAAATATTTGTTATGCATTGTATGAATTAAATCTGAAAATAACTTGAAAAATAATTAATATAGTATTCTTATGCTATGAAATTGTATTAAGTTTAAATTAATTCGAATTTTACTGTTTATGAGTATTCAAGCTTTAAGAATTGGAAAAAACAGTTATTTGAAAAACCAGCGTTTTATCTTGTAAATATAAGGACGAAATAACTCTGGATCGGTATTGATAAACATTATTAAATTATAAAAAGAAAGTGTGATCTGTGTGCAATTTAATGTAGGTCTCCTATATTTTCAATCGCACTCAAGTTTTTTCTCGAATATCAAATTATCATTTAATAATTGCTCTTAAGTTAGAAGTTTTAAGATTAGGTTGAAGTTTTTCAACAAATAATAAGTAGATTTACAGAATTAAAAAAAAAGCGAATAACTTTAATTAGAACCAAACGTTTAGTATCTATTTTCGTCTTTTATGGATACAAAGAAGCAATTGCATAATTAATTTAAATATAAACAGCATAAAAGAGATTTCGAAGATTAGAGTTTAAAGCTTCAAATCTACTATGAACAATAAAAATAAATACCACATACCTATACACATACGAAACCCTATAGAGGTTTATATAATTGCAGCCTACAATTGCATGTTAATTGCATATCAGAAGTTGAGGGCAGCAAATTACCTATAATAAAAAATACCGAACATGTAATGCAATCTTTAGTCCGATATTAGTAAAACATTGAAAATTATATCTCCTCATGCCCACGTCACAGTGGATTGGCTAATTTTTTTGCTTGTTGGTAAATGTCAAATGTCAAAATGTCAGATTTCTAATAACTAATGATTTGAAAATATATTCGCAGACCATTTCGATTGGTTTATTTAGAAAGCGATATTTTACCACTTACAGACTATCATATATGCACAAACGCACGTGATGTAAAAACGACAAAAAATATAAACAAAGTACAGTGCTTACCAAGGCAAAAAACACAGAAATATCACTCATTTTCATGAAAAAAGTTAGAAATACCGATATTTCTATGTATTTTACTTGGTCAGCGTTACTCTTTGTCTGTTTATCTTGTTTTTACATTACATATGTTTATAGCACTGACGATGGCCATGTAAATGGTTAAAAGCGCTTTGCAAATACTTTCAATAAACCAACGGAATTAAACCTTTTAAAATCTACAAATATTCAGTTGCAGAACTCTTGCAGAAATGTAGACGTCTGAGCCATCTACCAGTAGAAACTGTCGGCGGCAGGATGACAAACCGTATCGTCTAAAAAAGGAAGCTATTTACCTGTATCTTCCTGCCTGCTGGAGTGTAATTGTGTCTGACCTAAGGTGGCGTTTTTTGTGCGCAAGGACATGCCACTATGGACCCTCTTTCTTATATTTATGAGTAAATACCTCGACCCTAGACCCTAAAGTTTTGACTCCTTTAGAATATAAAAAGTACCTGTTCCTACATTTGAATTTGAAATGCACAAAACCAGTCATACATTACTATCCCACTTAATAAATGAACAGCTGCTCGTAACTGTTAAAAATTAATTACGTTTTGATCAACTACAACAAATTTCCCAAAAATTCGTTGATAATTCAGTTTTCCGATACATGTATTATACGAGTAATTAATTATGCCGACAGTACTTGAACAGTTTGTTATAACAGATGAATTGGGTTTGCAATTTTGCGGGTATATGTTGAATGGTTTCAAAGGTGCATTCATTATAAAACATTTTGAATCAATTAGGTAACTCTTTGATAATGATCGTTTATGTCGAAACGATCGTCAGGGTTATCTAATATATCCAGTGACGCAAAGCAGATACGTTCAATCAGCTTGTTTTCTATTTAAAATCCCAGTTTTGAAACGATAAGAATAAAGCGCACAGTCTGTATAACAAGACCATTTTAAAATGTGTTTTTTTGCAGCTACCTTTGCATGAAACTGCATTTTAATGTTTTCAAATTTAGAAAATAACTAGTGGTACGTATTCTTAGCTTTGCAATTCAGAGCAAAATTTTATATTCGTTTAAGATGATAATGTATGATATTATTGCTGCAGTGCACAGAATAATCTATTAAGTAAAAGTCATAGACGTACAACTTCAAGTGAAAACGATAACTTTGTGAATGATATTTAATACGATACACGGTACAACAGTTTTAAAAATAAATTTGTGGTTGTACCCTTTCTTTTTACTACAGCAAACTTGATGTAATGAAAATAATCAATTTATATCTTAATATTATGTATTGTTTGGCTGTAAAAACATAAATATAATTTCGTGGATCGCTCTAACCTTGTTATTCTAAGTGAAATAAGCATATAGCTCTGATGAGGATGAAGCTGGTGCTAAACAAATTAAGATTATTCGCAAGATTAAACAATATGAGTTGGAATCATTTGGTAGTCCCTTCTTATTATGTGTTCGTTGTACTCGTATTGAACAAACTATCAGCGACATCTTTTGTCAACTTCATCAATCTGCATGTGAAGGTATTAATGCTCCACATATGTATACAAATAACAATTTATAATGTATGCAGGATCAAGGGTCGGCAGGGGGAATCAATCTGCTTTCAGGAAAGTAATTTTGATAGTTGCGTGCAGTAGTCCCATTTTTTGAGAACTGCTGCACGCAATAATATTATGCTAATTCGGGGTGCGGATATTCAGACTCAGTAATAATTGATGGATTTTATATCGCTAGCGGGGCGAAGGCATGCTTTTCGGAACATGTTGGCTAACAAATGTCAGGTGTTAATGCCTTGTTTAGAAGAGCGGGTGTTCCATTAATATTCAGAATAGAGGATTATAATTATCACTAATGCGATGCAAGTGTGCTGTTTAAAACAAGAAACGAAGACATAATATAGAGAAATTTATTGTACTTATTAGAACATTTTCTCTTGAGCATATTCTAAGTAGCATATTTATTATACGTAGTCATAACAATTAAGAGGGTGTAATATAAAATAGAAGTGGTATATGGGAAAATAAATAAGAGAATCAAATTATGTTTAGTATTTAGGTATCATTTCAAACAGAGACTTACAAGAAATGAATGTATATACAATGAGGAATCGATCTCAAAATTAAAATTAATATAATTATGAAATATACAACATATCATATTTTTTGAGTTCAATTGCGAGACAAACCTAGGACGAACCAGTATGACGGGCCAGAATACCATTATAGTAACATCAATTGATCCAGGAGGGTTATTCCGTCCCAGTTATTCATACAATCTCCAAGTGTTTTTAACTGTGGCATAAACTAGTTCATCCTAATATAACGGCTTGTTTCTTTATTGGCGGCTGGTAGGTTAATAAAGAGTATTGTTATCAGCAGGTTCTGGATTTGGAATTATTCGGTAGGTCCTCAGAAATGTATCAAGTGAATTATGTATGTCTCCCTATCCTTTAACCTTTAACGGGCATGTTTAAAGATATTACAATGTAACTTACCAATTTTATGGAAGTAATATGGAGGTGAGAACACACTATTTAAGTGCTGTTTTGCATGAAGTGCACTATTGGCACATGTTCTTCGGTATTCAATCAAGCAAGCGAAATACACTATATCCTGCAATAGAAGCAATCGGAGACATTTTTTGCAAAGAAGGCAACCTTGGTAAATTTTAAGTCATCAGTGGAGTTGCTCCAATACTGAGACTGCTGCCGTTTGGTAATTATATACAGTTTAATGAAGTGATGGAGTTCTTCCTCCCTTATCTGATGGTAGATTTGTAGAATCCTAGCGACCTACCAAAAATTCTAATTCTGTTTGACGATCTGCGATGACCATGTCTTCGCCCAATAAAAACGAGACAGTCCAACGTCTGTAGTCTTATAGTATTCAATCTTGAAGTTATAGTCAAGGCAATACAGTTATATCTGAATGTTGCAAACGCTTCGCAGTATGTATTATCAAAAGATAGCGAGAAAAAGTTTGTGGTTCACGAGTAGTGTAGTATAGGAAGTAGATCACCATGTAAAACTTTCTTATACTACGTTTTTCTCAATTTGACTTTAGATCTTGTCTACAGGTGTCAATGGTCGAGAAGCATCAGCGACGGTTTTGATACTCCTGTATGGTGTTCTGGTATAGGCGATGGCGTATGACCAAGCAAGCGTGATCGGCCGGTGCTGATTGTAGTAAATGTACTACAATCAGAATGAGAAGGACATCTGAATGAAGGGTTTCCTTGAAGCGATGTACCTATTGTCAGCTCGCATTGAGTAAATGAGTAGTATAGTTGATCTACAAATTGACGATTTTAACAACAGTTTAATAGTAATTCACATATTAAGAAAGATAGACGTATATCAATATACGTTGACGACGACGTATGATGATAGTCAACGTCCATCTGTGGCCACCACGATATAAGATATTTGATTAAATACTTGATGGATTTACCTTTATCTGAATGAGCTTGGAACCTATAAACTTGGACGTGGCAGAGAATTAATTTCAAATGTTTCATATGCTTGTACTCGTTAGCACTAGCAGTAGCTATATAACTGAAATATGTCTAGCATCTACTTCACTTTGAACGGAAAACACAAAATAGTCAATCTGAGAGAAAATTTTGCCACCGCTTAGACCTTTAAACATGTAACGCTAGCAGGTACCCATTTAGTTCTGGAGCGTCGTTATGTACGATAAGTATGCAAAGATCCATTATTTGATGTCTTCCTTGTTAGTGTGGAAGCGACCCATTCCATCCTTGTCGCCACTGTTTGGTTTTATTCTTGGAAAAAGGCAATTTTTTAGTTTTGTTTATGACTGAACTGCTGCGATTATATATTTTTATTAAATAGTAATGTAATTCGATTTGTAACTCAACACAAACAACTGCGGAAGTGCGGATCTACAATTTTTTTGAGCCTGAGCAAATTTTGACATTGGCGTCCTATCGCTTCAGTATTGGAGATTAATTATAAAAAGCCAAGCAAATATACCAGGTGTTCCAATCAAAATGAGCCTCGTTCAATAATTTCTATAGCAGACAAGTAAAATTCTGGAACAGATCGAATTAGTTTCAGAAGGCGACATTTTATGATGTAATGATGTAACATTCGATGGTGTCAGGACAACTCCCCACTCTGGCAGCTCTCCCATTAAAATTTTGAATAAGAAACAGAGGTCGAATAATATCTTATTCTGAAGATCTTTCAAAGCCCTTTTTGAAAATGCTTGGTAAGAAAGCGATCCAGCTTCAACTGAGTAACTTTTAGAACTGAAACCCATCAATATCTATAAGAGCGTTAAATAGCTTGCCTGGTCATTAAATAAGTTCTGTCCATCCATTGTAAAGCCTCTGGAAAATGTCATCAAATAATTGCTTGACAGGAGCAGCATAATGAGGAGCTGCCTTGTACTGCTGAAAAACTAGTTCATTTTCATTCAACTCCAATCTTATCAATGCCAACGATGTGGTTAATGTGTCTAGCACATAGAGGTAAAGCTGATCGTTGAGATTTTTTCCAAGGAAGAAAGGACCTATGATGTGATCACTTAATATTCCATCCAGCATATTAAGTTTTTTGTCTCTGTGTGGGTATAGTTACCGCATCAAGTGAAGATTAGGATTGATCTAGCACCTGCAGCTATATATTAACACAGCCGTTTAAGAGAAATGAAAATTCGTCGGAGAACTGTGGATTATTATTAATACGTTCCATCAAGCCTTCAAAAAAGGCTGTCCTCTTCTCTCTATCTCCTCCTCTTCATTTAATTCTCGCGTCAGGTAAATTTTGAAAGGATGAAACTTATTTTTGGGGAGAATCCTACAAAGTGATAAGCTGACTCTAGAAACTTGCGATATCTTTCTAACAGATAACATGTTTTTCATGAAAGCAACATGACCCAAACCGGCAACAGCGGTATTTTCATCAGCAACCACTCGGACGAGTGTATGTTTCCGATTCCGAAACGATCCCGTTCCAAGACGCGTTTGTGATGAATAGGTTTATGCAAATGCAATTTACCTACTGAAGTTGCGAGTACCGACTCTAGCACAGTCGTTATTTTCGTAAAACAAACTCTCAATTTCCACAAGTACCTGGATGGTAAACGCTATTTTGGATTGCTATCCTTCAACGTTAGGTAGTAATCAATTATAAAATTCAAACTGGTCATGCAGTGCAAATATTTCAATTTATACGGTGCGAAAAGTATGTAAAAACACAAAAAATGTTAAAGCCAATTAGGTTGTTTCTGTTTTTAATACACTAGAGATCGATATGTTTCCTTTTTGTTAAAATAACATCATCTATTTACCAGCTGCATCCACGGAAGAAACATGAAACGATGAATTGTGTCAGTTTGAACTTTTAAAGTGATTTATAGTTCCTCATCAAAATTGAATATTTCTAATATTGTATATAGACTTCATTGAAAATTAATGATGGAGAGACTAACATGTAAGTTAGTCCGTTGCGTTCTTAAATCTTAATTTTCTCCATTACTTTCAGCCCCGCTGAACCACGCACTCTAGCAGTTATAACGCGCTATTTGTCGCTGCCTACCTTAAACTATATTCTGTGAAACCGTATTTTTCTTCGTACGACGCAAACTCCATCCATCAACTGTTTACAATGGCTATGGCAGCGAACGTGCTTTTAGCTTTCTGTCCATCACTTCGATGTGCATGCAGCGTAAGTAAACTCGAAGGAATCATACACAGAATGCGATTGCTGTGACGTGGCATTATGCAAATCGTAGCGGCAGGTGTGGTAAAAACTAATACGCAAACGCCCTGACGATTGACTTAGTAATTTTCAGATTAATCGTTTAACCACTAACCGTCAACATCCTATCGCCATTGGGGTTATCTCTAACGATTTCCTAGATAGCGAGGTGATACAATCGTCGAGGGTACTTTTTTGTTTCTTTTCGAGTCCGACGTAAGTAGTTGCGTGCTAGAATCAATTTCAAGCGGAGTGTATTATTAAATGTCCATCGAGTTGGCATGAGGTCTTTTAGGTAACATAATAAATAATTTGATAGCCGGATGGAGGTATTATATACTACGAAGGATACACTTATTTCCTTCAACGGCAAGTGAGAAGAAAATCACTATCTTGATGATACTGTAGAATACATAGCACTGCTTGAAAGTTTGTATTGCTGGAACATTAGATTAATATTATTAATTAGATTGATTATTGCATAGTTTTGCAAGGCATATATTCATCATTCTAAATATATAGAGCTTACCCGCATATACAAAGAACTTATTTCGCATGAGACATTTGGAAAGGCATAGCTATAGCATTATATCTTTACCAATAGCTAAGTAGGTAATCAATAATATAAGTATCTAAAGTATCACATGTATGTAATACTTTAGTTATGCAATGGGGGTTACTTGCACCCCGGCCACTAAGTCTGGTCGCCGTCAGACTAATAAGAAATTTAACCAACAAATGGATAGATGGTGGTCGGTTGGTTGCATATATGTACGTTATGTTGTTATTCGTATAATACTCGCTGGGTCTAGGCTTTAACTCGAACGCTCCGGTGGTGTAATGGAACATACCAGAGTAGCGTTCTGGAGATTCGGGTTCGAGTAACTTTTTCTAATTCAAATAGCCTGCTCACCCGATAACCCAATACTTTTCAATATGAATATCGTATTTAACTGGCCAATACGCCTGATATATCCTAATATTATGTTATTAAAGCAAGTTTATTAGTTTCCAATTGGAAAAAGTTATAAAAACACTAAAAGATGCCAATGGCGTAAATGGGTTAAAAACGCTATGGTTTGAAACTAAAGAATCACATTGCCATAAATTACACTAACGAATACTCGATTGTTAGTGTGGGATGTAGTTCTTGGAATTGTACAGTTCTTTAATTGTACCTACAAGATGGTATAATAAAACAGCAGGCAACAGAGAAACTGAAAGTATTGCATGAAGTATAAAGCGACCATTCGTGCCACCTTTGGCGGGGTAGTTTTGTCTTCCAAATAAGCGTCCCGCAAATTGGGTAATTGTTTCTTGCTCCAGCGTTCGCTAGAGACTGTGTTAATAAAGAACAGATTTCATTTAAATGTGGAATAACTTTTCCCGTCCTAGTTAAGTGGGTACGTAGAAATTATTTCTCTATCGAAGCTTTTGGAGAAGTTTTTATCTGTTGAAGAATATAAGGAAAACATCAGGAGAGGAAGATATATTATACCTTTAACTGTTGAACAATGTTATATTATAAACATCTGTGCTTGTAATTGTTTTGGGTGTCAGCCTGTTAACCCATGTTGTGATGGCAATTAAATTATGATAATAACAGCAAAAGTTGAAAATTTTCATGCTAGTCGGCGTGATATAGCCAATCAGTGTAATATCAGTCGTAAACCAGTAGGTAGAATTTTGAGGAAGTACAAGTTTCAGTGGTATTCAGCTTCATCAAGAGCTTTTCTGGAACGCTTTCGATAGCCGACTGGTTTGTGGGTAGCGCGAAAAGATCATTCTGATTTCTTCAGAGGTGTTCTGTAGGCAATTTTTCACAATAACGGATATGAAAATCGGCACAAAAATGGTTGCATGTAGACCCAGAAATGAATGGTTGGAAAAGGTTGTGGAGGACATAAACCAATTGCAAAAGAATGGAAGACTGTGGAAAAAAGAAAACGAAGATATCTAAAGCATAAAATAAGGTGGTCAAATAACAAAATAAATTTTATTATCGTCGGCAGGGTAGCTATAAAACAAATTTAAAGGTGTGAAGAATAGAACGATTTTGTTCTAAAACTATCTAATAAACTTTCTTAAAGCAACGTAAAACAAGAAGTGGAAAACCTTGTAACAGTCCTTACGGTAAAATTTATAAACCGTTTCTGAACTTCTTAATTCACGCCAAAAGCTTTTATAGTGAGTTTGAAGGTTGTCATAAAGCTACAAGCAAAACTTCTCAGATTAAAAGCAAACCACGTACGTTAGCTTTACTACACGCTAAGGACCGTTTGTACTTAACAAACGTGTTTGGTTGTTGCCTTGTTTTCTTTTACACTAAAACATAATGTCCTAAAGCGATATCCCCTTGTGACAGACGTAACAATAATAATTCTAATAATCTTTAATATTAAACAGGTATGCATTGTTTATTGCGTACTGATTCTTTGGAACGCCAAATATATCATAAAAATCCATACGGTTTCTTTAAAATCAAATTAAAGCAAGATTAAGTTAAGTAAGTTAAATGAAAGTAACTCAAATACACCTTYGTGGTTAACTTCCTACATATTAACAATCACATGTACGGATAGTGTCACATCTGCCTATATTCCACATATATTTCCTTGCGATCGCGACCCTCTCAATAAAGCCGGCTGGCAGTTTATGCAAAGCTGGCATCGGAAATTGCTTATCCCAATACCTAATGGTATTAAGATTGATTTGCTTTAAGAGATTATTAGACTTTTGCTATAAAACTCTGTTATAATTGTAATAATAAAACAATTTGACTTTTAAGTGTAGACTTCAAAAAACGTATTTACAGGACTTGTTGAAAACTAGTAGCCTTTATAATGCCCAAGCTAGGTGCTAAATAAAGCATTAGTATATTTCAGTGATGCCATAAATCCTATTGAGCTATTGAGCATATTTGACTCCAAGTGGATACCGCATCGTCAAATGCATTTTTAAAACCAATTTGTATCTTTAAGTCACAATAAAATAAGTACATTTACTTGGATGGAGACTGATATTGTGATATTCACTCCGCCAAAAAAAATCTAGAAGGCTTGAAGGAGCGCAATCGGACAAGTGGTGTTTAGTCACAGTTTAGGCAGAATAAATGATTTATAGAAAGGAACTCGGTGAACCACTTTATGATTTTTCTAAATCAAGCCGGTTCTAAGTTTTACTCGAAGTTACTTCCGTGTGATTGCATTTCAATTTTTATGTATATAGATAACTGTCTTTAAAGTTACAACCTTTGATGTAAATTAACGCGTTAATATAAAGTCAAGCGAAACATATTGTGTTAAACGAAGTTTAGGAAATTAACTATTTACTGAACACAAAATTACATCATTCAGTCGGAGTAGACGATTCGGGAGTTGAATATGTATAACGACAAAAAAATAGAAACGTCATACATTTGAATACCGGTCCTTCAGGTGACATCCCGCTGCAAAAAAACTGGCCGCTGCACTGCCGCCATGCCTTCCTGCCCTAATCAGAGAGCACATGGGAACGGGCTATTTGCTCAAGTAAAAGGACCATTTGATGTTGTTTTTTATTAGACCGAGAGGTGAACCCTTTCCTTAATGTATGCATGCCCTTGCATACTATTATTTCACAGCAGCGATGTTCTTATTATGCCCGAGCACAGAAAAAAAAAACGTTTGTGCACCGTGAGAAGATAGTCTACATGATAATTGGTGGTTGGATCTCCACTAGCACCGGATATTTAATAACGTGATGGGTACTCATCATACGCGCCGGCGAGGAAATTGGAAATCTAGTAGATGCATCTTGTGAGAAAGGCAAAAATTTATGTTTAACTAACACGCAACTTCAGTATATGTATAACACGTCTAGAATACTTTTATATAGCATTCATATTTGCCCATTCTGCATATAATACTTTTTTACAGCTTCCCATTGATAATCGCAGTTTTTCTTTAATACTCTGACACAGACAAATTAATGATTTCATTTACAAGTAGGAATTAAGCATTCAAACCGAAATAGAAAATTAAAAAGAAATGGTTTCCTATTATTTTATAGCCTTTGTTAATAATTCGTGCAAGGTATGTGTCAAATGTTTCCTCTTAATATCTCCTTCATTCTATATGTGTTAAGGGTTAAATAAATATCAAAATATACACGTCTGTCGCCTACAACAAAATATTGTTCGTTTCGTTGTTTCAAATAATTTTATGTTTCATCACAAAGCTGGTTATGCCATCTTACTCTTGCATTTACCCAGTAAGCGATCCAGGTATCGAGAGAACAGGTGTTAACAGGTTGATTATTATACAAGAGGTGTTACCCATAGATCGATTAGGTACAAATAGAATCTGACAGGTGAATAGGCAATCCATTGACGAGCCTTTACCTGCTCTGCGAAAGGTGGCTGATCTGCACCGTTTCTTGATCGGTGGAGTGTTAAATCTGTTTTGAGTCTGACCGATATTTACTTCAGAGGATCCCTTGATAGCCAGCTCCAGGTCAAGTTACACAATCTGTTGTATTTGCAGTGCATTAGTGTCGGTTTACTATACAGAAAAGTATATGAATCTTAGAATCTTGTAGACGACATATTATTTTATTATTACGACATAAATAAGAAACATTTTGGTGAAATAGTCATATTAATTATTACCTTATCTTTAATTTTTACCAGGAATCATAACGATCAGCGAGAACCATTAAATAGAATCAACTCATTCCATACTACATAATTTTAACATTTGAGTCGTCTAGTTTCAAAACCGGCTAACTCCACTATTTTTCGAAATTCGTTTTATGTCATAATTTTAAACTACAGTGATAAGGCTGTATATACCCAAGCCAGTTTGGTTCAAAAACGGTTAGTTCCCGTTGTAAATAAATGGTAAATATTTTGTTGAGTTTCAAAACCGGCTACCTCCATGTTGGTGTGTTTCAAAACCGACTAAATCCAAATAGGATAGGTGGCGCTTTTGTCTAGCCTGTGAAGTTTGAGGTTAGATTTTCTAACATTTAATGTTGCGTACGTAGGTTGGTGTTAATAATTATTAGTGTGATCACTGTGCTAAACACAAATGGAAGCTTATCCAAAAGAAACCGATAAACCACGCAAAAAAGTTGCTAATAGAGCCTCGTGGAAACGGGTTAAAGAAAAACTAGAAAGGTTAGTATTGGGCTTAAAATTTTATACAGAGTGCTAGGCATTTCTAGCTTCTGTTTTTTTAATACATAAATACATAGATGTTGAATGACAGAAAGCTTATTTTCTTATAGATACTCATCGCCGGGTGTTCCGAAAAACCGGCATGTAAAAATCATGTGGGAAAAACCTACTGTTGTAATTTGCTTACTGAGCGGGATGTTTGTTGCTTTCATGGCTTATTTTATCTAAGTGCAGATAAACAAAAACAGGACTCGTTCATTCTTAAATATACAGAGCACCGCAAACCAAAAAGACTACGACAAACGAAGTTTGTCCGTGAGAATAGAGCTGTTTCTGTAAAATATTTTGTAAAAACCAGCAAGGAGAAAGTTCCTGTGTGCCAAAAAACTTTTTTGGGTATTCTTCTTGTTACAAAACATAGAGTACAAGGCGTTATTCAGAGGTTTGTTAAAAGTGGTTCAATGCCTGTAGAAATGCGTGGAGGTGATCGGAAAACCAAGATATTTGAAAAAAAGGGTAGAAGTGTTCGTGGTTTTATACAGAAATTCAAGGTTTTAGAAAATCACTACTGCCGTTCTAAAACGTCAGAACGATGCTACTTAAGTTCTGATCTAAATATAAAAAAAATGTGGCGAATGTATTTGGGTGAAACTGTTGATCCAGAATTGAAAGTGAAACAAAGCTTTTTCCGAAAAATATTTAATACCAACTATAACCTTGGATTTGGTTCTCCTAGGACTGATGCATGTTCTACGTGTATTTCGTTGGACGGACAGATATTACCGAAAAAAGGGTTCATACTATAAAAGCCAAAGTATTCTATAATCTTTTACAGGAAAAACGAGAAGACCTAATGACTTTTTCGTTTGATTGTCAGAAAAAACAAGTTTTGCCACGTGTTCCAGATCAAAGTGCTTATTATAGCAGACAGTTATACGAGTATAATCTCACCATAGTCGTCGGAGACTCCAAAGCAAAGCAAACTAAAGAAAATGTATTTATTTTTCACTGGAATGAAACTGAACGAAAAAAAGGGCTCAAATGAGGTATCATCGGCTGCTTATCATTGTTTAAAAAATGTCCATATTTCTGAAAAGGTAACGACAATTCGCCTTGTGGCTGATGGATGTGGTGGCCAGAACAAAAACACCACTATGGTTGGTATGCTTTGTTCGTGGTTTGAAACAAACGCACCTCTCAATATTAGTTCGGTAGAGCTTATCTTTCCCATGGTAGGACACTCTTTTCTACCATCCGATATAGAGTGTTTGCGAGAATTGAAAAGGATATTAGAAAACATGAAGTTATTGCATTGCCTCAAGATTATGTAGACATTTTTTCTCAACATGGAACACCTATTGCCCTTCATAACAAAGTGTATGATTGGAAATCCGCTTGCCAAAATATCATTAAACAGCCTGGAAGTTGGCACTTCCAATTTAATGCAACAAAATATTTTTTTCTTACTAAAAGGACCAGCGATATTTTAGTAAGAGGTGAACCGAACTACAGAGCACATTATGGTAAAGCTCAATCAATATTTCGAAAAAATTGCAAGGCTTCCCACATTAGAACAAAACTTATTCCGCCGGAAAAAGTAGAAGTCAATCCTTTAAAATTAAGGGATGTTTCCTCATTATTAACGAAGCATTTTGGAGTCAAATGGGTTAACAATCTAAACCTTACGTTCTACAAAAAAATCTGGTACCTCCATGTTATTGAAGTTTTTTGTGCATCCCGGTAAACTATTATGGAAATGCTCAACGCTATTTTTTTTAATCTTTTGCCATGCGTTGACAGCCTTAAGCACGCACAGAACGTTTTGCATAAGCGCAGCAGCTTTAAAATTTAGATCGTCCATAACAGTTTGCATATATGCATAAAAAGTCTATTATGTTTCAAAATCGACTAAATACAAAATTTACTTKAAAAGTGGCTATATCCAATTTTAAAAGTATAATAAATCTAAAATTTAAAAAATAAAAAATGCCATATTTTAAAGCTGGCATTCAGATGCTATATAGATGTTATATTGACAGAAAAAAACATATAATTTTAAATAAAATTTAAATTTTATTCGTTTTTTTTGATTCCTGTAAAATTCTGTTCCAGGGATATAGCCGGTTTAGAAACTAGACGACTCATATATGAACGTTTGATAAATGGGTTTGCAAATTAAAAATTACTACGCTGGCAACCAAGTATAGGGACTTTTAACATTTTTTTCTTGCATCTGTGTATTTATTATTAATTTTGACAACATCCCCAATACATCGCTTTAGTTTTAGTTTAGTCTCACACGTTTTACAGCTTGTCTAGATTTATTTAATTTTTGTAATTCAGTTAAATCATTTAATAATTTCTTATTTAACTTTTGCAAGAAGCCCAAAAGCTTCACTTGAGAGTACTAATTGCACCATGTCGTTATTGGTTATTTTGATACGGCAACATACACAATGACAGAAGTTCTAGAAGTTATTCCAGAAACACACAGCTTCAGTTCTATGAATTAAAAAGAGGATGTTTTCTTAACAAATAGATAAAACTGGTGCGTGAATTATGATTTAATTACAAACATCCGTCATTCATGCAAAGTTGCGCGTAGATATGGTTTCCTGTAAACTTATTTCATTGCATAATAATCAATAGGACAACCGAAATTCCAACCTTCTCATTACGACGCAAGCTATGGCATACAGCCAAAGTCAAAAAATGATTCATTAAATTTGCGGACGACTATGCCCCTTTATAATATATAATATGGTCAGCATTTTCTTGTAGTAAAAGAAGTTAAATTTGTAATCATCTTTAATCTTCAAATTCACCAGTCAGTTCCATGTAAAGCTGTTCGATTTTTGTATTAAATATAGTTAGTTTCTAAAACGAGTCCTTATCTACGAAAAACTTGTTTGGCGCAGTGAGTAGGACTATCTGAAGATTCCCACGAAACACAAGAATACCCGGAGCAAGGGGATCCAGCTTACTAGCTTTCGTAGACGATAGGATCAGAAGATGAGCTCACTAAATCCAATTCACGCGGTGATCTACAGAAAGTTAACAAAGTTGTACATCGTACAGAGCAAGCAAACTCTGCACGAACACATTCATTTTAAATTTACCGGAACAACTAAATTAGTAACAAATATTCAAAATGTATTAAAAGGTCTGAGTCAAAAACTACATAGTCATTTTGCAGACCAACGGGACTTAATAATGATGAAACAAACACAAAATAAAACACCCCGGCAATTTTATTATTAGCGTCTACAATTATTAAGAATTACGAAAAAAAACATTAAGCGAAACTTTACAATGACATTAAGTCATATTAGAAAACTAAAAATCAGTGTTTGAAGACAAATTATTTTAAGATAAGTACGAATTCTGGTAGAAAGAGTTAGTTTAAATGCCACCCAATCACAACAAACGGATTTAAATTCAAACCTATCTAGATAATATTTTTACTAGCCTTTTCAACAATGATTATTCTGTTGCAGCACATAATTTTTTGCTATCTGGTCACTCTGCACCATTTTCGTCCTCCTGGTGTGCTTCACATAATATACAACCATATCGAAAGTGTTTATTGGAACCTTATCAATAGTTTCTCACATTACAAAAAAACTCGAAAGTAATACTCATATATAAAAAATCAAAATTAACATAAACATAATTATCATACATACATAAGTATCGAGACGTGTTAAAAGCTCCACGTAACTGTCTAATTCTGGTATTATTTGTAAAATAAAATTAGTTTTTAAAAAATGATTTTTGTCTACAAATAATATTTTGCGCCTGTATAAGTAAGTTATAAGCTGTCAAAAACTTTGCAAAAATAAGTCACTTGTAATAAATTGTTCGTGCAATTATATTTGTGAAGATTTGTCTCCAAATAGGTAACAACTGCATCAAATTATTCTTGATTACATCAGATTACGGCCGTTCGATGCAAAACACAATAATATACAGCTGGAGCTAATTTATGGGTGTAACACCGTAGAGCGCGGGAAGAGGGAATTAGCGTGGATTAGTGAACAATGGGGCTCGCGATGCGCCATTCGGAGCTCCGACCAGATTGACTAAGTAATCTGGAGATAATGAGCAATTCCGTCTCTATGGCGGTAATTGAAGACAACATTTTCGCCATTGTTATGGAACGCTTCATAAAACTTGCAACAGTAAACGTTCAACAAGTGGTTAGAACGCGTTCAATTAATTTTGCCTGTGTGGAAGCAGCAATTTCTGTCTTAGTATAACAGTTCCTGTAGGAAGCGGAAACTTTGCAAAAATTTTCATATACGAATTAGAGACAGCATTATGTGAGTGCCTTTGTAGTGATTCAATTTATAGGCAATTTAAAAAGATTTTGAAGAAGAGGCGATATATCCTTTTAGTTTCACTAACCAAATCTAAGTCAATCGGTATGAAACCTTTTGTAACAAGCAGCTGCTACGCCAGTACAAAAGGTGTCCAACAAGAGCGCAATTTTCTCACTAAATACATTATTTATAATGATGAAATTTTTGAGAACATTATCATCAATGACGCCTCCAATTCCATTCTTAAGCTCATTAGTTATTGGTGATTGGTTGGAATAAGAGTGCCTCTTCACAAAACGTTGCACTCAAAAATCGAATGGCGTAAGATTACCCGATGCCAGTGGAGAGTTTTTATTACCACTTCGTATGGTACAGTTTGTAATTCTCTCTTACAACCTGCTGCCAGTTTCTGCTCAAATACTTCCACATCCAACGGATGGGAAGTATTGTATCGCGAAAAAATTTTTCCAAAATTTTTATTTGCTCAATCGCGCAAAAACAAATTTCTTGTCTGTGTGTCTGTGGTATTCTTTGTGGACACGATAACTTTCAAAAACCTTAATATGAACTTGAATTTTGGTACACGTATAAATCTCAACTATCTAAAGCGACCTATTGTTTGTGGTGTAAGTAGGGTATCGGAAAGGGGGCGAAATTGGGAGGTAACTACCCTTTTTGCAAATTTTTATTTTTTTTATATTTTTTTTTGTTTTAGTGTGTCATTAGTAGTATAACTGCGAGTATAATTAGTTCTTATAAATTTTCGGTACAGCAAACTGTTTAGAAAATATTAGCAAAAAAGCGTCACTTAAAAAAAACGGTTTTTCTTAAATATCTCTGAATATATTTAATATATTCAAAAAATGAAAATGCCATCAGATAGGAAATAATATTTCTCACAAAAAGTGTTTTAGAAAATTTATCCAAAATTTTGACATTTTCGAAATATTTCCAAAAAACCTATTTTGGACCCTGCTCGTACGATTTTTTTAATTTTGGTATTATATAGAAAATCAAATTTCTGATCAGAAAGCGCTCTTGTAATTTTTTTGTTAAGTTAATAATTTTCGAGATATTTGGAAAAAACCGATTTTTAAAATGTATATATTTTTGCTAATGTCACGAGGACTGATGGTCTTAGAAAAAATGTGTAGAGAGAAAAAATGCTCAAAACCTGATTACTAATCGTATAGTAAAAAAATAAAAACGTAAAATTTTGGCAATTGGATGTGGAAGTATTGATTCAATTTGCAGCGGTATTTTTATTTAACAATTAATAAGTCGCTGCAAATTGAATCAATACTTCCACATCAAAGTGTCAAAATGACATTTACGCTTTTATTTCTTATATTATACGAACAATAATGACGTTTTGATTTGAGTATTTTTTTCTCTCTACACGTTTTTTTCTGACAAACGGTTTTGTGATACCATAAATTTTAAAAAACTCGAATTTTATTAACTTAACAAAAAATCCAAGAGTGCTTTTTGATCAGAAATTTGATTTTCTTTATAGGTTATAGCAAAATTTAAAAGAATCGTGTGGACAGGGTCCAATATCCAGTTTTTTGAAAATATTTCGAAAATGTCAAAATTTTTGAAAAATTTCTTAAAACGCTTTGTGAGATACTTTATTTCCTATCAGATGGTATTTTCACATTTTGAATATATTAAGTATTTTTGGAGATAATTAGGAAAAACAAGTGACACATTACGTACTATAAGAAAAAAAAAAGAAAAAATTGCAAAAAAAGGTAATACAGACAAGAATTTCTTTGCTCAAATTTTGTTTTTGGACGTTGTCGAGCATTTTAAATAAGCAATTGAGAGATAGAAATTTTTGAAACTTTTTTTCGCAATACAATACTTCCCGTCCGTGGGATGTGGAAGTAATATGCTGTTCCATTGTGCAACGCGAAATTCGGAAGTTGCACTCTTATTAGGCCACTCATATAACTTAGGCTGTTGGACTTTATTTTAATCAGAATTACAATATTTGTCTATTTATATTTAATAACAGCAAATAATAAAAAATGTTTAAAAATCGGAGCGTGACCCAAAATAGCGGCTGCCTAAAACTTAAAAGTCCGTAGCACGAAATTTTTTAGGCTTTGTGCTATCGAAATACCCATTCATTTTTTGTATAATTTAAGCCAATTTCATTGTTGTATAGCTTGATTAATGTGCGTATTGAAAATGTAAGTGCAGAAACCACGAGTCCACGAAGAAGCAAATCCACCGTAATTAAACGGACTGGAAAGGGAAAGGGAAAATTTCTTGTGAGAAGGACATAAGCAAGTTCGCACGTCGAATTGCCAGAAGTGAGCATGGACAGAAGCAAACACCTGCGGCTCCAGAGAAGCCTAAAACATAAGTGCCGCGAAGCAGTTTAGTAATGGAAGCAAATCGTCTTCGCAGATGAGAAGCTTTTTACCATGGAGCAAGGACTTCAGCGTGACAATAACTAAAATTTATTTACTGAGGGTCCCCATATTTTTGTCGTTGTTCTAGACCACCAAAATCTAGAGTTGATTATGACATGGGACCTGACTTCCTTTTTTACAATTTTAAAACTTTTATCTACACACTTTTCATAGGAAAGCAATCTCCTCTTTGGTACTATCACATACGTCATATATTCTTCAGCTCACATCAGGATCAGAATCAGATTACTGAAAATCAATAGAACTGAATAGTTTGCATTAAGAAAAGCACCTGATAATTAGCATTAAAAACTGCTGATTCTTTTCAGCTACAACTTACAAAAATATGGCAGCAGAGCCGAAAGACTCTAAATTAGATGCTGTAGGACCACCAGGGTAAAAATATACTAATGTTCATGTTTGTGTTTGTATGCTTAATCAGTGCAAGTATATGTGCAAGTTTTCCAATCAGAATACTTCTACCTCAGCCAGCAAGTCGTATTCAGCTAACTCTGCATCAAGCTTCAAGTACTGAACTAATCTTTCTTTGAAAATTGTAAAGTGAGATAGATCTGGAGATAGGGACCAAGTGTATACACTTACAGTGCAGTTCCACATTTGTCTAGTCGAGCTTTTTTATGTAACATCATTTTCTTATAATAACGCAGCTTCTAGTAATAGTAACTCGTGGAAAATACAAATACAGCAACCTAACCTGATGGCCTTACACAGTCAAACATATTGTCAGACAACTTCACGTTGTGAATTCTGAAAATATTTTAACCATATATAATGATATTTCAGTGTTATATCAACATCAGCCAAACTTTTGGGCATAGTCTGAAAGGTCTTGAACAGTATTAGGCTGGTACTACCTGATTATACAATTACAGCCACAGTTATCTTTTTGCTGTAGTGATGTCGACTGAGAAACAAGATTTTATAATTTAATACATTTCGCTCTTATACTGGAGTTACGTAAAATCAAAAAAGTTCAAGCGCTAAACTGATAGTCGATGCAGCATCTGTGTTGTTAAGTTGTTTTAATTATATATTAAAAAAAAGTATTCCTCTTTTCTGAATAGATTTTGTGTACAGTTTAGACTAAAGCTTTTAATTATAAGTATTATGAATGTCTACAAGAAACTTCGACTATTATGTATCAGAACATAAAGAGTGGAGGGGATGGGGTCTACCGGTTGGGCTCTTTCTATATAAAATTACAGATGTACGTTCAGTTTTTTCATTACCGGTTCACATGAAACTGATACCCAAGTTGCATTATGCAAATGGACCTGGCAAAAAAATTAGATGAGAAGGGGATGATACAATACATCCTAACGCTTGAATATGTTAAAACAGCCTGCAATGGGCAATGAAAGCTGCACTGTGGTGGTTTGAAGTAGTGAGTAGTTGCACTCGTACTGCGTCAAATATGTTCTGATATGGCGGAATGATGACATACTTTTTATCACGGAATGTCTCATAAACCGTATTAGTCTAATAATAAACATTTTAATAATAATTTAAAAAATAGATTATACACATGCCTAAAAAAGTAATGTGCAAGTTATTGAGGTCATCCAGTTATGGAAGTTCTAAAAATACTAAAACTGAATAGAGGTTAGCAATCTGCAAGCTAAAAGCTTGGTTAACCAACCAAATGTTGGTTTTCCGCAGCGTTTATTATAAAATGTGTTGTTTGCATAATTTACAAAACTTAATTGAGTAGATATCATAAGTAACTCCTAAGTCTGATATTTGCTCTACCAACAAAAAGATTACTTTTTATTTTGTCGTTGAATATAAAATTTAATGTTCCTTCATTTTGCTTTAAAATACCTAATCTTTTTTCACAATATCTAATCAGATGGCTGATGTCTTTTTCGTACTTTGTCCTAGATTTAATATCACATCAAAATACATCGGGATGTTTGCATTGTGGAATAGCTTAACACTTTGCTTGTAGTTTGTAAACAAAACAAACAACACTAGTGTACTTTTCCCATATTTGTGAAAAAATCCTGATATAACTCAGGTTTGCGTACATTAAACATCTTTTTATAAGGATAGTAAAGATACACCTTTGAAATTTATGTCTTTAGATTTATCTCCGCATTTAAAAAAAGAGTAGAGGGTGAAAGTTTTGAGGTACAGCAGCAACCGCTGAAACTCTTTAAGACCCACCAGTACAATGGCTTTCCGTAGAAGAAGTACTCTTTTAGGACGAGCAGCTCTATCCACAATCTTTGTTTAAATTACTTCCTCTTTGAACTCATGTGAGATAGTTAAAATAGTGTGTCAATGACAGGTACCTGTCAATAACTGTTCCTGAATGCTCTGCATAACATAAGTAAAACTATCAGCAAATATGTCAGCCATTTCTTGGCCAGTAGATGTGCCTGGTAGAATGTTAGAACCTTACCCTCACCTTTACATTCACAGTGTTGCACATCCAGCCTCTACACAGTGTCTAAACATAAACTTACGTCAGGAGTATTTCAGGAGATTGGGATGGTATTAATATAAAAATATGTAACGATGCCTGAATTGAAGGGACCAGTTGAACCCAAATGTTTTTGTATTTATGTAACTTCCGCTTATATCGGAAGTTGGCGTTAACTTTGTTATTTTAAATGACATATAGTAGTGTCTTTGCACTTTTGCATACTTTCATAAATTGGTATAAATTAGTTTTCAATTAAAACTAGCATTTTTGAAGGAATTCGTATCCAAAACTGCTAATGCAACTGACACTTGATACTATGGACTATTGGAAAAACGAATTGCTGTTGACAGTAAGTTTTCAAACGAATATCACCTCAATCTCTTAAAAAAACTTCTAAATCAGGCTCTTTCTTGAGTCCACCAAATAATTAAAGTCAATAAAATCCATCCATATCACAAATATACGGATTGTCCTAAAAGACTAGCTTTTTGTAAATTTTTTTGAGAAAACCAAAACTATAATGCAACAGAAAAATAGATGTAAGTAATGAACTGACACGATAATAAAGCCACCTAGCTGCCTTAACGGGGACTACTTCCTAAAGGAAGTGACCTGTAATCTGACCAGTTGGCATGCACCTGCATACATCAACCTGACAGCAGGCCCCGAGGACACTTTTTGCTGACGGGCAAGAACCGACATACATAAAAATGCATGTGTATACTATGTTGTTTGCACTGCAACCAAATACAAATATCTATTTCGCTGTCATTACAGCTCATCAGCGTAGTTTAGGTATAATGCAGGTAGCATGGCATAGAACTAAACTATACTGATGAGCTGTAATGACAGCCAAATAGATTTATTTATAGTTAATGACGGTACAGACAACTTAGCATAGACATGCATTTTTACAATGCAACAGTTTACAACATTTGTTTTTCAGATGAAGTAACAGTTTCTCATAATGGTGGAGGTACAACAAACATATTACATATGCTCTACAAAACCTTCGTTGCATCCAAGAGGGACATTTTCAAACCATTTACCTTACAAATGTCTGGTGCGAAATATTGGGGATTCAAATCATTGGGCCTTCACGATAGTTTAAACAGAATTAGTTCTTTTTAAGAAAGAAATGACCTCTTCGTTAAAATATGAATTTACAAGTGAGCCAAAAATCTATAGCTCCAACAAAATGAGACTGCAACGCATTTTCATAGAATAGTGCTAAGTAATATTGATCTGGTTTAAGCTAATCAATAGGTACGAAGAGGTTCAATGTCAAAATTTACAAGTTGGTAGGGCTATCTGGGCTTCATGATTTTTTAAGGCAAAACAGTTACCTATCCATGTTAACCCTGAAAACATATTTTGGGTTATATTTTCAATCTCTTCAGGCTCAGTATCATACGTGAAACAACCTGTGTACCAGTGGTGGCTTGTTGATCCGTCAAATAGTGGAGTACCAACGGTATTATAAACTTTTGAGAAATATCAGACGAACACATCCGTTGCGATGACAATAAATTCAGTCTTGCATTAAACGAGACATGCAAAAATATCAACTTAAGGATCACCCACAGATAAATCTTGTGAAATTGAAAAAAATTCCGTATAATTTTATTTTAATTTTAAAATTTTTTTCCGCCGACTTCATAAGCTATTTTGCTTATTTCAATTTTTACCTATTTTTAGAAATTTCCCTCGTTTCGTCACAGCTAAGAGTGACGGCTTGAAATTCGTGTTCGTAGGTAAAATAATAAGGATGGAGCGAACGCAGATATTACTCCAACGTTCCTTAGCCCGCTAGCATTTAACGCTCGTAGAGGCGATATACGTCGTTTACTGGTTTGGTTTGCGGGACTTAGTAGCTCCAAATTCAGCTAGTGACAAATTAGGTGGCTCTGTAATCTGGCTCGCACCCGGGCCATTACCATAGAGGCACAGAGCACCATCACCAATAAATATATTATTAAATAAACGTATAATTAAATTATTACTCTTTATTTCAAAAACCAAAAGAAGCTTTATTATGTCATTCTCACTGCTCCATACCATCGAATACAAGCTCGCCTTAATTACACAGTGTTCCACGACGATAAATGAAGCAGTATCTTCATCATTCTGGGACATTGGGATTCCCAGCTGTGATAAATTTACCATTAATTTAAAATTAAAAATAAACTAAAAATTCGATTAAAAACTTTCCAAAATGAATTCGATGGTAAGTATTTCATCCAGCTACCATAGACATGTTATAAACTTGATTGTTACGCAGATGACCTCAAAACGGCGATTTTATCTGATGGGAGTTATTTACACCACTTACAGTACTAGCATTAGTATTTGAAACTAAAGAGGACGCGTTAAATTAAAACACAAGCGCTTGTATAAACTGGTGGATCTAGATAACCTGTCGGCGGCCGTTGCCAATTCAATTTGCATACTCTCAATTGCAACCAAGATGCGTAACAGCTAGATCATCAAACGGAAATGCAATCTCACGTTCGCAACGTACCTGTCCTCATCTGAATGTTCCTTGAGAACAGAAGCAGCGTCGCGGGCAGCTGTAACACTTTCATTGTGTTACTATACTGGTAAAATGGTTTGTTAAATAGGCAAATGAGGCAGTTTTGTGTTTCCGGGGCAGAGGGCCGCTGAAGAAAAAGGGTTCATAATAGAGCATCGGTGTGAGCGCGCATAAATTAGACGCGTATGCAAATGGGCACCAGTGTCTTGCGCTACAGGATACACATGCGGCAATATGCAGATTGCATAAATGCGCGCCCTGAGCGACGTGGAAGGACCCGCCATGTGTAAGCAAGAACAAAAAGCGACAAAAAACCTGACAAAAACAAGCCAGGACGGGTTGGGCGGCCGTCCTCTGGCCCACGAGCCCAACGACAGAGCGAGGCAGTTCCTCGTCACCGCGACCGAGTACATACCGTTTTACGTGCACCAGCTGGTCAGCCGGCGATGGTCACCGCCAGCTGAATACTGGTTCACACCCCGCCGCATATTGATTATCTTATTTACTACTGGCGAGCGATTTCCTGTTGATGTACTTACGTATGTAAATCGACTGTGCACTTAACGATATTTTAATTATAAAGTCGAAGTGATTGATGGCTGCGGCGGCGCTCCTTCGGGGTGTCGTCAGGACGCGCTGGAGACGATATTGTGTATTGTGTCGTTAACGGCTTGTGCGCCGATTAAGCAATTATTGTGTAAAAGGATCGATCCTGTCGATCGATCAGTGCGAGCTGGTTCCGAGTCGCTGTCGCTTGGTTTAAAAGTGGGCCACTTCAACATGATTCTGATAACCACAACAAGGACCTTTTGCAAATCAGCTGTGCTTTCGACGGAACTGCAGTTGTCTGGCGTAGGCTCGACTAAACTTAATATTAAACCGCGATGGAGGTACGAAGACAAATTTGGTGGAAGCGCCGGCGAGCACTAGGTAAAGAAATCCTACTGTGCAAATAAGGACGATAAATGATCGTACATAATATGTATTTGTTACAAGAGAAGCTATTAATAGCTTTCTGTTACAATTGGAATGTGATATTTCAAACTTCAAATTGAAATTAACTCAAGATTATGTACTAATCGTGTTGTTAAACTCAATATTATAATGTACAGTATTGTAGGCTAAATAATTCAATTGTTTTCTCTTTCGTTATGGTTATATAACCTGTAAGCGCTATTTTCAGCCACTCCAACAAATGAGAAAGAAGTCGAATCAACAAACTAAATTTAATGGATAAATAGAATCGAAGCATATAAAATACCAGAACTGCTTTAACTATATAATAGAAAATAAGCAAAATACATTCCACACTAGCCCCTTGTACGATAAATATTTAGAAACATTATTTCATTTCAATAGCAACATTATAGCCTTGATGTGTGAAGTGTGACGCGTACTGCTAGATCCGGGCAATTGATTTATCGATTAGTAGATTTTTTTGTCGAAAAAAGAGATGGATTAACCTATAAAATCTAATTGCATTATCCATTTGAAAATATATAAATATAGATAAAATCAAAATACTGATTCGATTCCAGTACCGTCTGGTCGAACTAGTGGGAAACATTGGAAACATCTAAAACTGTAGTAGTTGGTACTGGGATACTAGATTTCTCTTGGTTTCTTTGTGATTTGAATTAATGTGAATATTTTCTATCCAGAAATGGCAAATGGCGAGTATCTTGCAAAATGTATGAAATGCGACAAGCAAATACGTTGCAGTTGGAGTTCCAGCAGTTTAGCACAGCATATACGAAGACAACATGGGAGTTTGTACCTAGAAATACAGAATGATATAGCTTCATCGCATCCGTACTAATGAAAGTTGCGTCAAATTTAACGAGGTATTAAAACTTTTTAAAATATGCACTACAAATACTGAAAAATTTTAGTTTATATTTATCTGCTATGAACTTTCTATTTTAAACACATTCAGTTTTAGTTTTTTCTAGACTAAACAATAATTTAATTAATAATATTTGGAAAATTTAATATTTTCAATAGAACGCCGTGTATATTATTACTTTTTGTTTCCTTTTTGAATTATAAGTAGAATTTTATCTACGTAGGTAAATGGTGTAAGATTGGCTATTTTTGGTTGCATAACAAAGTTTTGAGTATTTTCAAAAAAATATCAAGTTGTAGGTTTTACCGCTGCATAAGAAAGAAATAAAATAGTACTTTATAGTGCAACGATCGGTTCTTCTCTCTATTAATTATTACAAAGGTGTGGTGCTAAATTCAAACAAGGACGGCAACGACAAAAGTGGTCTTCTAGGTTAGTTCGCTGATTGTGGGATATATTGTTGTTAACACATTAAATAAGGAACAAAATATATAATAATATACACCAAATTTTATTTCAAACAATAAAGTTGATGTCTACTTCCGATAAAACTGGAAGTCCAGCTATACTAAAATTGCGTTAAAATAATTGTTTTTAGTAGAAAACTAAATATATAAATTTTGGAATTACTGAAGTTATCCATATTCTGGACAAGATTTAATTCGAAAATGGTACAATTGAAGGCCAGGACCTAACTGTTTAATTTTAGAAAATAAATTCTACGATTTAAAATGTTTATTGTTTCTATAAATTCATTTATCGGAACTAACTAAAGTAACTAACTAATTACCAATTTCGAAGTATAACAAAAAGGGTGATATTAAAGAGCGTCCTAATAACTTTGTTTTTAGTACATAATATGCTATTTAAGAAATGTATTAAGATTTATACCATCAAACGTATTTGGAAAGGGCAGTAAAATACTTACAATTTTTTTACTATTCCATAATTTCGCACAATATAGATATTGTGTCTAATTTATTTATCTTATCGTTATTATATATCAGTGTTAAAATCCTAATAACACATCAGTGATTGGAATGGATTCGAATCTGTTTAGTTCGATGCAACTGGTTCGATACGATTACGATTATACTATACGATTAGTAATTAGGTTTTGAGCACTTTTTCTCTCTACACATTAACAATGAAACAAGACAAACAGTCATCGTGATATTAGCGACAATATAAATAATTTCTTAATTTAGCCCAAAGACTCTTGCCGTTTTCCCAAGAAATTATTTATAATACATCCGGCAATTATCTTTCATTTATTCAGCAACTATATATAAAATTTTAAAATCGGCTTTTTCCAAACAACTGGAAAATTATTAACTTAACAAAAAATGACAAGAGTGCTTTCTGATCAGAAATTTGATTTTCTATACAATACCAAAATTTAAAAAAATCGTACGAGCAGGGTCCAAAATAGGTTTTTTGGGAATATTTCGAAAATGTCAAAATTTTGGATAAATTTTCTAAGACACTTTTTGTGAAAAATTTTTATTTCCTATCTGATGGTATTTTCATTTTTTAATATATTAAATATATTCGGAGATATTTAGGAAAAACCGTTTTCGTTAAGTGACGCTTTTATGCTTATATCTTCTAAACAGTTTGCTGCACCGAAAATTTATAAGAACAAATAATACTCGCAGTTATACTACTAATCACATACTAAAACGAAATAAAATTAACAAATAAAAATTTGCAAAAAGGGTAGTTATCCCCCAATTTTGCCCCCCTTCCCGATACCCTACTAACCCCACAAACAATAGGTCGCTCTGGGTAGTTGAGATTTATACGTTTACCAAATTCATATATTAAATCTTTCGAAAGTTACCGTGTCCACAAACAAAACCACAGACAACGACAGACAGACAAGAAATGTTCTTTTGCTCAAATTTTGTTTTTTTGCGTTTTAACGCGAATGAGCAAATAAAAATTTTTGAAATTCTTTTTAGCGATACAATATTTCCAATCCGTTGGATGTGGAAGTAATATGTATATATTTATTTGATTTTAAGTTATAAACTCTAATCGTCATATTTTCCCCATCTTGTTCAATACCATATCATAATGAAATGGAGTGTATTTCTGAATAAACAGCATAAGCAGATCATCGAATTCTTTGCCAAAAATTTACCAGTAGGTATTACATTCCGATTTTGACTACCCCCAATAATTAATATGCAATAAATTAAATATAGAATTCGACATATTTTAGACCGAAAAATATCCTTTTGGATGTTGTTAGTGATACAGGCAATGTTGTTAAAATTTGCCAGTCGTAACATATTCAAGGAGACGTCCTTGCTGGATATTCTTATTGCACTAAGGACATTTTTGCAGTTTCCTAATAAGTAGGTACGTCGCTTTCTGATGCCATAACATTGTCCTCAGCTGTGACACCCTCTGGTGTTTTCTTTATCGACTTCGTTAATCCTTCGAAATTATCTGCTTCATCAGAAAAGTCAGTGAAAAATGACCTTTAAGTAATTCTTTGTGATTTACAAATGTTTCGTTCTTATTGAATTTAAAATTTAAATATTTTACCAAATCTTTCTCGCAATCCTTCCTTAAGCTCTCAAATACTTTGCTCGTAACTTCTGTTAGGTTGACAGTTTCTTTCAGATCTATTTATATCCCTTCAAACTGCTTGATCAACGGCACAGCCAAGCTGAACAATAAAGAATAAATGATTTTAATGTAAATGTATTTCTTGGGAACTCTATATCAGTGATATTCAGCGATTCTGGTTCTAGAAGTTCAACAAGTCACTGATTGCATGATAATATTCAATTCATGGTGTATCCCAGTTTTTCTTGAGGGTGTTAGTACAAACTAATCTGCTCTGAGAACAAGTTTGGATTTCCTATAAAAATAATTGTTGATGTTGTTGCAACACCTTCCCTAATTTATTTCGTTGCTTGCTCCAAAACATTTTTCAAATTTTATATTTATATCCTGGCAAATCAGTTTCTGTTTCGTCCTTTTATAACTACGTAGATATATGTAAGAATCAACATTAGATTAAACAGATAAATAGAAGATTCCGTGTAATTTTAATGATCATAATACGAGATTTTTTACTACTGACTTTTCTAACTTTTTGGGGGTTTACTTACCCATATGATTTGAGAAAAATGCAATTAAGCATGGCGATGCCGAGAAAAGACAGTTGAAACCGAGATGCTCTTCAAAGAGCAATCGCTCTTCGCAAGCTACTAGTGGCAGTTTTTGCTGCAGGCTTTATCTTGTTATATAGCACAATTAATTTCAACGACACCTCACTTGCACGCCTAAAATCCTTTTTTAATTATTTTACATCTAATTTTTGCTTTTTAGTGGTTAACTTTTATATTGATGTTGAATAGCCCTCAAAAATGGAGGCGATCGTCTCTTTAATGCAAATTAATTTCAAAATCGTTAATTGCAAGAATATGTGAGTCCCTTTTTTATTAGATAATTCTTAGATACAATTCAATCTGTTAAAGTATCTGTGGGACATCTAGATTGGGAAAGAGATCTTAAATCATTTGCGAGCATAGCATGGTCAGACACATATATATGTTATTAATGTATTATTTGTTCTGTTTCTCGATTACGTTGCTCGTTGTACTCAAAACACTTACTTAAAAGATTAGTTAAAAATAGATTTGTGTATTGATGTTTAAGCAACGGTTGAATCATCTTGGATAGCATGAAGGATCTATTGATGCTCATTTTAGCGACACATGACAGGTATACGTTTCTCAAAGTAAATCCATTAATTATTAAGAAAATTCAACAGGCTTTCCAATTATTTATTTTATATAAAGAGGGTGTAAAAACAAAATAATAAAGAAGCGTCTTGGTCGGTTTCTAAGTACAATTTATTCATTGTAAATAAACTGCCTTATTTGGAAAGATTGGATATATCTTTTTATTAAATTTTAATAAAATATTTTGAAAAAAAAACAAAAGAGTAGGTACTCAAAAGAAACGAAGCAAAGAAAAATAACTTTGAACGGCTATATCCTCGTAAGAAGACAAAATTTCCGTGAATTTTATTTTGACTTATTGTGTCCCAAGATAGCTACTGTTAAATTAACAAAATTTTAATTATAAGTCTCGCATTATGTCCTACTTTCCCTGTATCCGATTATACAATTCTGCAAATAAATGGATTATACAAACAATGGCCAAGGAGCGAAGGACGTTAAGAATGAGCTAAGAAATTGTTTCCGTCAGACTCCATTTTGTTCAAAATTATTTCATCACCGTTTACCCATCGGTAAAAACCCATAACTGAATCGAAACGGCCGGCGCACCGTGTCGTAATAAATTGTGCTCCAATTAGGAATTGCCGTTCTAGTCCCACGGCGCGGCTCGTCGATATTTGCATAAATGTTGAATCAATCTTGTAATAATATTTTCGCCACTAACGAGGACGTCCAGGATAACGACGACGTCCGCGTCGCGGAGGGATAAAGCGCGGGCACGGCTGATTACTTTCTCGCGCGCGAAATGTGCCAGAGATATTCCTCCTTTCCCATCAATCCTGATTAACACGTCAGCGAAGTCGCCTCAGCCGCAACATCCACCAGACTTCTCAAATGGGACTATTTTTCATACTGTCACTCTCATAATGCGACGCTTATACAGCCTAGGAGTTAGCAGGTCGTCCGCCCAAGAATGTCCACAATCTGCATCACACGATTGGAAAATTCTACTTCTTGCAATGGAATGAACAGAAATGCACACAAGGATAAAAAGTACAAAAGCTACGCCTACAATTACTTAATAAGTTAATACTCATTTATGTTTATTGTATAGCTGTCTTTTCGTTACCATGTAAATAGATTTTGTATGTGCTAATTTCTCAAAACCATCAGCAAAATATTGAAAATGAATCAAGTCAATCCAAATAATGAATGAAACCCTTAAGGTTCGTGCAGTTTGCTTTACTGCAGCAATATAGATGAAAATAGTTTTAAAAATTCTGTGTCTTAGATGAATAGAAAAATTAGCCGAAATGAACGGTTATGTAAAAAAATATCAGTTCAACTCCAACTAATATATCAACTGCAACCTTAACTGAGAACATAATGAATGTAAGTTTGAAGTGAACACGTCCATGGTAGAGGAGGAGCTTTTCAAATGGGCTCAAACGCTTATTGGGCAATCAGCAATGCAAGTCGCTGTACTTACCGACCGTAACATATCACGTCGCATTTCGTAAAGCCACCGCTACATGACTAATTGCAGATTTTTACTAAATGACTCCCAAAGTGCGGCGTAAGAAAATAATCTGCATGAAACAGCTTCTTCATCGAGGCAATGGGGAATGGAAAATTTGAATCCTAAATATATGAAAATATGTATTATTTACCTACGAGTATGTACGTAAACATTTTCTACCCATTTTACTCGCTACTGCAAATGCAAAAGWAATAGCACTTTAAACGGTAGTACACTGTGCAACGACTATGGAAATTATAAAATTCCAGGGCAGTGAGTTTTGCATCATTTTCCCTCACAGCTCACGTATGCTATCACTCTCAAATACACACTGCAAGGTTCGCTAAGTTCAAACAATAGATTTTCTTATAAGATAATATTTTGTCGGATAGATCCCTGTCACTTGAAAACACTGACAAAAAGTTAATAAATTTTGTTTGAACTTGTGTCAGGCAAATTTTGAGGTTCTTCGTCTTTGACAAAGATTACAGGTGTAATCGAAACGTGAGACTATTAACTTTTTGTCAGTGTTTTCAAGTGACAGCGATCTATCCGACAAAATATTATCTTATATTTATGGACGCTGAAAGCATTCACCCTCGTAATAGATTTTCTTTTTTGTATAATACTAAGTAATAGTACTATAAGAATACATAATATAAAGGATATCTACTTAGAAATAGCACTCTTGTACATTTTGTCACACTTAATAATAACGAAAGTCCCCAGTTTACATAAAATGCTTCTTATAAACGCCCTGTTGTGTCATTTCAGTTGAATTTAATAAAATTACACCGGTTTTAGGCACTTTCATTCTTCTTTATCACAACTAAAAATGTCTATTTATATACCAGAATATGCAATTCTTGTTTCGGCGTATATTTGCAAGATCTAGTGTTTTATGCATACTTTAATGCAAGTTAGTAGTTTCTCGTTTGGAGCTCTTGCATTATATATTTATTAATTAAACATATTATGTTGTACACTTGATTGATTTCATTTTGCTATGATTCTCTCCACGGTTATCCTCCAATAATTCATAACATACTTTTCCATTCTTTTTGTGATGGTCCTGACGTAAAGTTCTGTTGTCTGTCTTTGATCGGTTTAACAGTTTTGGACAGCAATTGTACGATATTCTTTTCTTAGAATTATTCCGGTAGGTTTGGTAGTAGTGGTACTTTTGACTCCGACGTGTGTATTATCTTTAAAATGTTTCAGCACTGCTTATGCTTTTTTTTGTACAAATGACAGTACAGCTCGGGTCACTCTATTCCTGGTGTTTGTCCTCTCTTGAACCTTTTCTCTGCGGTTAATGTGTTTGCTGGTTATATAGGGTTCTACATATTACCTACATTTTGTTTGTCATTGATATACGTGTATTACGGCCTCCCTTTATGTATACGCTTCCCGTCATTAACATTTCTTTGCTTAAAGGGATGTCTAATCATGATAGAGTTTTGAATAATGTCTAAGACAGTTTTGTAAATTCTTGGCGATATGGGACAGTATTATTGTTTTACTCCTTTATCTTTGTTTTGTTCTGCCGCCACTGTTTGACCAGACCATTCTATTGTTGTATCTTGAGGTAGGCAAGTCTTCATTATCTTATTGATAAGTAGTGGGGTACGTTTATCTTGATCTTATATAGATCCGCGGTTTATCATATCAATAGATTCTTTAATTCTGTTGACATGACGCACAGCTTGATGCCTTCATCTCATTTTTCTTTTAATATGCGCTTTCCCGTGAATATATTGTGATCGTCTACTGACCTGTTCTGATTCTTCATTTTTATTTTATTCTTATAGAATACCTATGTTAACAAACCTGTGCCTAAAAATATGAGGGCAAATAGGTATGACTCTGTCTTGGCTATTAACTCTTGAGCTTCGTCGTTGCTTCAGCTAGCTCGAAGAGAGTACAGGTATAAGGTAATAAGGTAAACAACCAGTAGAGTACAGTACATACAATAACCTCATAAGTACTTAAACATTAGAATTAACTAAACTTTAAATCGAATTACGTCTGAAATACAGTAATCAAGGCTGATCTGAAATTGAGCATTTTTATTTTGGTTAAAGTTAAGTTAAAAATTTAGCCAATAACAATGACCGCAAAATATCCTGACGTGGCAAGTATTGGAATAATAATAATTGGGAACACCGAAACACAGGGCTGTTACAAACAACGTTGCTATTGATTTTAATAACGCCAAAATATATAACAAGATATCAAATATCTTTGCTACTGTTATTTATAGGGAGTTTAGAAACGATTAAGTTACACGAGAGACCTAATACTCAATTTTAATATTTTATGAAATGTTAGTTCAAAACCCTAATACCGCAGAACCAACATCATCCCTGCTAAAATAATGTAATGCCTAATGTAATAAGGAATATAGCTATGTGGCAACATCCCGGTAGGCGACTTGTTTAATAAAGTTTTCCACAGTCATTACTGCGCCTTGCCTTGCCTTTGCGCAATGCTTATGCCCATTAGAGGTAAGCCGGATATATGATCAGATCCCATCCCGGTGGGTCGATTTATTTTTCATCATTTCGTCTGCACACGGCGCACCAGGGACACAAAAATATATTAAAAAAGACGGAGGAGCGCAGCACAGGGGGAGATTCCGAATTATAGTTACGCGTGCGAAAGCGGGCCCAAAACGAATACACACAAATTTAAAATCCGCAAACACGTTTGAGGGGGTGGGGTGAGGTGCGGGGAGAAGGACCGAGAACTGCGGATATAACGTTCTTAAGAATACAATAATGCGATATTAGTGAAATACCGTTTCGCTTTGACGGACAGGATAAATAATGGATGATTAAAAAAGATTTCAAACGTCAAATCATGCACGGCTGCCCCTCCGACGAAAGTACTTCAAAAGATTCGGAAAAAACATCCGATATTGCAGCATAGTAGAAGCGGGAAGCATGAAAGGTCAAAGAACAACAAGCTTCTTTTATTTCCTTTGACTCCTGCACGTTATTAGAATCCACACGACCTACTTGTCCTTAAAGATCACGCTAGTTCTCAGTGTTTCGGAAATGTATCGGGCAGCAGCCCCAAATAATCAAATTGCTCATTTAATTCTAATCTAAATGTTTTAACTTTCTGCGTCTAATATTCCTCATAACATAAAATTATATTACAAAAAGCTCTTCAAAAGTTAATGTGACCTTTTTAGTTATATTGCTATAGTGTAGCAGTATAACTCGTTTACTACATTGTTAAGCTTTCTATATTTGTTGTATACTACGAACGGTTGGTATTTTAAAACGGCATGGCATACTTTATTCAATGACGTTAACGAATATGATTATAATTAGTATAATTTAACGTATGAAGCTTTATTGTCTGCATAAAATTATTCGTCTTGATATATTTATACCCATACATGAAAGCATAGGTAACTGCTAATGCAAATAATTCGATATATAAATAAATAAAATATGTGTTGAAATGGTGCGTTTAATTAAGTAGCACAAATTAATTATCCGTACTATTTAGCACATTCTTATAGGGTATCCATCATAATAACATCGGTAGTGGTATGAATAGGTTACGTGGTCAAAGTTTTATTGCGAATATAATTCTATAATTTCTTCATCCAATACAAACGCTAATAAAAACCTGTATTCCAAACTATCTAGCTACGACTTAAAAAATGTTAAAATTTTCAAATACTTATTTAGTTTTTGTAATGTATTTTTAATAATGCAAGGATCGGTATAAATATAGGTAGCATTATTGAATATTTCAAATTTTTATAATTGCAATTCAATAGTTTTTTAATGATTAACTAAATTGTTCATCCTAAAAGCATATTAGTGTTATATTTCTTTATTTGAAGTTTTTTTATAAACTTTTACGTAAATATCGATTAAGTCATTATTGCAAAAGTAGTTACCAGAAACAGGGAAAAAATATTACTGACTTTACAATAACTATTAAGCTAACGGACCTATTTGTATCTAGAGCGTGATTCATGATCTAATTTTTACCAAAGTAGGTACTATCGATTAATTCTTAAAACTTCAAAACTTCATTCAGATTTTTTTAATAAACAAATACTCAACGAATAATAATAGGTGTACATGCTCAGCGGTAGACATACCTGTCAGCCATTCCGCGCCGTCCATGCGTCGTGACGCCGCAGTTCGCTTGCGCGTTTACTCCCTCACGTCACCAAGGCGACGGTGGTGCGGGAGACGCCGTCAGACTAGGGGGTGAGTTTACCATTATGCACACACGCACCCACATGACCTGAGCTCTATTGCCGGCATATAAATGTGTACTTTGGCATATGGACACGGTCCGCAAAATGGCGGTTGAGCATGCCGTGCATTGCAGCTTTGCTGATAACTATGTGAATTTTATCCGTGAAGTGCGGAATAATTAATGTCTGGTTAAACAGACAGTGTTTGTACGAATTAATTTTTTAGGGACACTATATAATACTTTTTTTACTTATATGAGTGGGAATATGTTAATACCGTATTAAATACAAGCGTGTGAAATATGGTACCCGGCCATGTGCATTTTTACCTACTTGTTTATGGTAAAAAGACCCAAAATCCTAATTCCGGATTACAGCTTGATAATATAAAACGTATTATTCCACAGCCATGCAACCACATACAAATCAAATGACCATTTCACGAAAAGGCACAATTTTGTTTACAAAATGATATTGAATGTTATTTTGCAAACGACTATTTCAAGCCGGAACAGCGAAATAAATGATACTCCGTATACCAACACCAACACACATTAATTGCCTTGAAGACAGCTGGAAAAACATCGAAAGGTGAAAATTCACTTAATAAAAGAATTCCATCATACGTAGTACAAATGAAGTACCTATAACCACTGTAATACAGTACAATCAAATAAACCAGTTAGTATGGAATATATTAATAAATAAGAAGACGCTTTAAAGTATATATGAAGTAGAAATTCGTCTGGTCAAACAGATCTTCTTGGATTTTTTTATTGCACTTTATTATTTCTTTATTATGTTTGTACCATATTTAGCAATCATAAATACATAAATCACTATTTTTTTATATACGCTTTATAGTATCGCTAAAAATGATATATAGAAATTTTCGCGCTATCTTTAGAAGTTTTAATGCGAATACTTCTTGGTTCCTTGCTTACCCCTATTATTTTTGACAATTACTCTACTTCTGTTTTATTTTTCTTTAGAATTATATTTTTTCACCTTACACGTTTCTTCTGATATGATTAAGCCATCCAGTTGTTGTGTATTTATTTATTTTATTCTACTTGCTTAATAGAACAGATAATTGTTTGGGATATAATTGCTGCTATGATCTTTTACATATTACAATGATTATGAATTTTACACACAAAAACTAAATAATATTTACATATGCTTACTTTCAGACGGAATTTTGAATAATTAATTATACATAAAATACTAGAAAATATTGCTGTTTTGAGTATTTTGCTATGATGGAAGGCTGTGATTTTGTATGTCTACATATTGACACTATATTTCGTTTTTGTAGTGTTGAGATTTAACGCGTAATTTCCAACAGTATTTCAACAAATTTTGCGAATATCCTTGTTAAATGGAGATTAATATTAAACAAAAAAATGGAATGGTACATTGGAAAATCTTTCATAAGACGAATCACCTTAAATTAATCTCACATTACGGTAATATTCATTTATAACCATTTATTAACAAGCTTAGTCCATTGCAGGTGAATTTATTTTAGTCGATGACTAAAATATAGCCAAAATATGGGCACTGAAAACAGAGTTTATTTAATTTATTAGACCTGGACATTTAAGAAATTGCGACGGCTATTTCCTTGCAACGTTATGATAAGATATCGACATTTTTTGGTAGAATTTCTTGTTCCCAGAACTATGTACAAAATAAATAAAAGTCTGTAATAAGCAGCAATAATGGCTCTCAAAGAATCTTTAATGGTAATGGAAATACGCGTATAACCCTTTTATAAGTTGATTGCCGCATAACGCGCACTCATTAGAGTACGCTAGTAAATAAATTTTAATAAAAATAATAAAATGAGCAATCGTATTCTTCTTCACTCGACTGCTTTAGTTTTAATTACATTCATAAAGACAGCATGCTGAATTATTTAGTGGGCAAAATATACAATCTTTATTGACCGGCATTCCCTTGTCCTTCGTTTGTATACTTGCTAACAAACACAAAGTTTTCGTAATAGTGGCGAATTACCAATTGAGGAATGAGACGACCTGTTCAATATCATAAGTACATTTACAGTTGCAATTTATTTTTTTTTAATTTCTGGCAAACTTAAACAAAATGTAATTCATATTTTTTACTTATCCAATTGCATCTGCATTTCATTTAAATGTTATTTTTTCATMACTACGCAGCCACTGACACGGGAGTTCTCGAATAAAATTAATTCATAACTGTGGGAATGAAAATATTGAAGCTGTGTAATTAAACCTGGCCTGAGGGTCCTTGAAATTCTAGTGTCTGTTTTGCTATTCAGGTGATTCCGTTATCATTTTGTACTTCTTCTTAAGCTCGTATACTATTTCCAAGGTATAATAACGCTTTATTTATAAAGATTTTTAAATATGGAAGCAGGTTTTGACATTTGACTTTATGTTCCTAAAAGTAAAAACTACTGGATTTACAAGTTTTTAGTATCTGTAATTACTACAATTGATAAGAACAAATCTGATTGAAATTTTGCATGGCTCTCCAAAGTAAATTAGTAGTAGTAATTCAGCAGCAGATACTGACGCGAGAATATGTATGCTTCTTGACAGACATTTTAGATTTTTATCGATGGATTTATTCAACGGTAATACCTATCATAAGATCTTGATAAACAGTCGACTATTTACATTGACATCAATTTTTTGAGAGTGCCCGAATGTCAATACGACGTGTAAAATTATTAATGCTAATTTGGTCGAGCTAAATTTTGGAGCACTGCACTAGAGAAAAATTGAGACAATGTAAACAGTGGTTAAATTATCAAGATCGACTTGTATTTCTTAGGATTATTTCCTGAATTAAATTTTAGAATAGATTGTCGATCTTTTCGTCAGAGACGTTGCCGAGTCGACTGGATCTTCTTGCTTCTGATATTTTTTTATTATTTGACAAAATAAAAAGGACATAATGTGCTTGATAAAATAAACTGTTAAAATAATCTATCCTGATATTCGATTTGTAATAGTCGCGGACTAGAAGCGGTTGAGATGGATGCAATACGGAAATCATTATGAATTTCGAGAAGAGATCATATCACTAACGAGGCAATTAAACAACGTATGGGTATCGAAGGTGGCATTATGAAAGATATTGAACAAAAGCAGTTAACATGGTACGGTCACATTAAATGTATGCCTGATAGCCGACTGCCCAAACAAATCCCAGAGTGGCTGCCAGTGGAGAGACGAAGGAGAGGAAGACCTAAATTGGAATGGCAAAGGGAGGTGTACAAAACTATGAGCGAGAAGAACTTGACTGACCAGGACTGTGAGGACCGAAGAGGATGGAAGTTAGGCGTCGGACAACGTCGCAAGACATTCTGAAACCGGCACATATATATAATAGTCGCGGATATGAGCCTGATTGGTTATTTTCAATCGTAACTATGAATGTGCTTTGGCAAAATTTCAATTTGACAGACGAAGGAAGTAATCAGCTATATTAGTTCAGTAATGCACATCCCACGTTGTCGATTCATTTGTTAAAAAAAATCGATTATACGATTACCTTGCATCACTTTTAAATATTAAATGTTGCCAATACCCCACACTACTCTAACAGTTGCTAGTTAACAGACCATTAGAACATACCAAAATGCTATTTAGAATTCGTTTGCCCTGGACCAAGCTTGTACGCCAAAAAAATACTGGTGAGTGTTGGAGGTAATACACCCAGAACTTTGATCAGAATGGAAAAGGCTCAAGGTAGATATATCTTTACTGATCTACGAGGCATGTTTTTTAAGTAAGTACCGTTTTGGAATTAAAAAAAAAGACGTGCAAAGATATCGCAATAATTTTATCTTACATGAAAGCCTGTACCTTAATCTACTTTTCTACATAATTTCCCTGAATATTGAGGCACTTGTCATAACATGGCACCAGTTTTTGAATACCCTCCTCATAAAATTCTGCCGCCTGACTTGTTAACCACTGTATCACAAATGTTTCGACTTCGTTATCGTCTTGAAGACGCTGACCACCCAGGTGTTTCCTCAAGTGCAGGAACAAATGGTAGTCGCTGGGCGGCAGATCAGGACTGTATGGAGGATGATCTAGAGTTTCCCATTTAAAAGATTTGATGAGATCTTTGGTCCGATTAGCCACATGTGGACGGGCATTGTCATGCAGCAAATCGATACCCTTACTCAACTTGCCACGTCTTTTGTTCTGGATTGCACGACGCAGATTGTCCAATGTCTTACAATAAGACGCTGCATCGATTGTCTCATTACGAGGCAGAAACTGCACTAGCAATACTCCTTTTCTGTCCCAAAAAACTGTGCACATGATTTTCCGGGCAGAAATTGTTTGCTTAAACTTCACTTTTTTGGGGGATGKTGAATGTCGCCATTCCATGGATTGTTGTTTCGATTCTGGTGTGATGACGTAGGCCACCCATGTTTCGTCACCAGTAACAATTTGGTCTAAAAAATCTTCACCTTCATTGTGGTACTGCTCAAGGAAAGTCAATGCACTGCCTAAACGTTGGGTTTTGTGCAAATCCGTCAACATTTTCGGAACCCAACGTGAACACAATTTCCGGTAATTCAAGTTCTCGGTCACAATGCGATACAAAACACTACGAGAATATTGAGGAAAGCAGTCGCACAATGATGAATTTGTAAAGCGTCTGTTTTCTGTCACCTATTCGTTCACTTTCTGCACCAAATCTTCATTAACGACCGAAGGACGCCCACTCCGTTCTTCATCATGCACATTTGTACGGCCATCTTTGAATGCTCTCACCCATTTCCTTACCATTCCATCACTCATAATGTTTTGTTCGTAAACTTCACAGATCTCACGATGAATATCGATCGGTTTTACGCCTTTAGCACTAAGAAATCGTATAACAGRCCGTACTTCACAATCGGCGGGACTCACGATTGTCGGAGGCATCTTAAACACMCAGTATACAARGTATACAATGAAGAATCAAACTGTAATGGCGTCAGTGCGTAGACAAGMGATGTAGGTAACCAGCGCGCATTCGCGGAACGCCGACCGTAGCGCTGCGGCGGCGGAATCGCAAAACGGTACTTACTTAAAAAACATGTTTCGTATATATAAATATTTGTTTATAGTAAAATATTGCTTTTAAAATTGCGTTGGGGTGATGGGGATCATGTCGCTCTTGATCAGTGTACTAGTTTTTTACTTGCCTACTAATTTACTTTCTGCAGTATTTGTGCGTCCAGTTTACGTGTGGGTTTGCCAGACTGGATAGTGGTACTCCATTATCTAAACTTCCCCCTGTGTGCCTGATTTCTTCAATAAAGGCCGTGCTTCTACTAGATTCAGTTAATGTCTCTTGATACATGTATCAGGTCACTTTTAGATACTCCATACAGACTGATGAAAGGAAAATATTTACTTGTTATACGGGATACCCAATTTTGGATACAAAATCATAAACAAATTATATTTTTTACAACCTCATTATATAGGGATCCTGATGTAATGGGCAATAGCCAAACTAGCCAGAACCAAATAGAACGAGGGAACCAAATTAAAAATATCTGGGTCATCCTTAATGCTGATTCAAAAACCAGGCATTTTTCTCAATTCATAGGCAAATATCTCTATGTTGCTGTCATTATCATTTTAGGGTGAAATAGCACAGCAAACGCTTTATTGCAGCCAATTTATGAATTTAAAAACTGCAACGACATGTAGAATGTAATGATATTCATGCTTTATGGACAACAACATTTTGTAAACACAGTTTCAAAGAAACATCTTCTGCACTGTCTTCGGTGTATATGAATATATAATTGATACATACTTCGCAACAGACCGAACCAGAACTGGTCTGGTCTGTAATTTATGTAGATTGACCTGATTGTATTCTCTAAAAGCCGTATGAACATTTGCTAATATTTAAGTATAGATATTTGGCGTCACACCATTTTGTGACGAGAAGCAATCTATATAAGGGTTAAATCGCCGAAAGAGTTTGAGATCGTCCACATTTCTTCAAATATCCAGAAAATCAAATCCTACAAGTAAACTGAAACCACATGGGTTAGTTTTATGAAAATCCAGTGTTATCTAATTTGCGAATTGATCTATCGAAAGCTTTTATTAGTTCCATATAAATACCGTCAAGCTAAGATCTTTCCATTGAATCAAGTATAAAAAAATCGTATAGCAGACTACTTGCGGTATATCTGGATTGCGAAAAGCCTTACACTTTTGGAGAAATATTAGTTCTTTACATAAGCAACTTTAATAATGCTATCGAGTAACTTGGAAATAGCAGATTATAGCGAAACTCTCCTATTGTTTTGGGGATTGTCTTTAGGTCTTTGTTTATACATAAGTCTAACAAAACTTTTCTTCCAGGAAACTGGAGCGTAGAACGCTGTTAAGTATGACTATTGCTTGAATCACTGTTTAAAAATGACGTTAAGACATAAAAAAGAGCTATGAGCGATCCTTTTCTGGATTATACACTTGCGAGAGACAAAACTTAATGAGCTGGATGTTTGGATTGGTGTGAAAGTAGTCATACCGTAAATTGTTAACATATATGTGGAAGAACTTACTAGCAGCCTAGTGGCCGATCCAGAAGCATCGTGAACTTACGGCAAACTATAACGACGATTATGTATCGCAAGCAGTTTTAGAGACCGCTCTTGGGCACCTTTAATGATGAGGGTGAAATTCCGAGTTTTCGGGCTAATTCCCTTAAACTGAAGATCGCCTCTTTTATTATAATAATACTTATTGATGAAATCGACCAGGTGACTTCTAAGAACTTTAGCAAAAACTTCGAATGCAGAGAAGAAAGAGATGACTGGTTTTGGGGATTATTTAGTTTCATTTAATTAAGAGCTAAATGTAAAAACCTTAAACAAAATTTTAATAAAGCCGTGAAAATGTTATGGCTCGTTTTTCATCCTAAACCTTAATAAAACATTTGTATTTTTTGTTAGATTACACAACTTTTACAAACTAGTTATAATGTACTACAGTGGCGGCTGGTCAGGCGAGGCAAGTGAAGCACAACCTCACAATAACTATTATACTATATTTCAATTTAATAAACTCATAACAAACCACTTATACCCACATTGATATTCACGTGGCACGTACATTTAAGACCTTGAAGATAGACAGCAATATATGCACCGCTGCCCAAAAAGTTGTCGAACGCAAGCTCACTGAAGCTAAAAAATTCTGGCCTATGTTTATGCGGCCACTTGCCAGTTGGAAGTTCGCGCGAATATATGGCGCAAAGACTGATGTACTCCATGGGAGCATTATCCAACAAATGCCATTTCACAAAGCGGAAATGTTTTTGCTTTATGCTAAGTACCCCCCATTTTTACTAATGTATTATCCAGTAATGTACGTTTGCTGAAGTTGAGCTGCCAAGCACTAGTATTCTAGAATACACCCCCATTATCTTGTTATATCTTCATGACAAATATTTTTTATTCTTTGTTTTCCATTTTCTACGTTTTTGCACTTTGCAATGTTTGTTACAATGAAAATGTGAGGATTTCAATATGAAACAAGAAAACTGGTCGAAAATTGTTTGGCAAGATCACTGCACAAGACCCTGTAACATATAAATCTTACATCATTTGTAGGTTGTGTTACACTGATTGTGACAATTTATCTAAGACCAACTTTTCTATTGATCAAAAATAGGTAGCGTTAGGAAAAAGTGATATCGCTAGGAAATGTGTTACATGTATGTGATAGGGTAAAGATTCTAAATATAACAAAGTATTGGTCTTATAAATGTACCAATTTTGGGTCTTTGCAAAATGTGAATTTGGAGTTATGAATTGAGATTGATTCACACTGATTCATGTGCAGTATGGGCTAGTATGATATCTTTACATTGTAGCATGATGTAGTTTTAATTTCTTTCAAGAGCTAACAAGAAATAAACATTATTCACTAGGAGGTTTATTTTTTTAGTAATCTAAACTATCACAACCTACCATTCTTGGTTATTGTATATCTTTAACTGGTTTTAATACCACAACAAAAAAGATATTAAGATTAATTATAAAAATAACTTTGCATTCTGTATGTGTAATGGTGGTGCGACTTATGTAAATTATATTATTATATTATATTATTATATGTTGCTCCTTGTAATAGGCCTAATAAAGATTTAAATAAAATCTCATTTAGCAATTTAAATTCGAATACACTAAAATTTACTACCAGGTTCTATTCTCCCAAGAATTGACCACTTAGCTTCATCCTTACAATGGGTGACGAGCCGCCACTGATATATCATATTATAATGTTTAATTTAGAAACCTTTTTTCGTATATTACATCTGAAAAATGTTTGGTTAATACTCTTTATGTAGGCGTATTTTCCCGATGATCGTTGACGTTATTAATTTAGCCCGGCGTATCGCTATGTTTGCATAAAGGTAATACTGTTAATTTCAAAGCGTCCAATTTGTAACGATCAAGTTGTCA
Organism: Rhyzopertha dominica; assembly: GCA_025024175.1. Lineage (NCBI taxonomy): Eukaryota > Metazoa > Arthropoda > Insecta > Coleoptera > Bostrichidae > Rhyzopertha > Rhyzopertha dominica. Next base: position 32,857,067 of record QCXZ01000003.1, read on the forward strand.
GAAATACGGAATTATTACACAAAGTGACAAAGCATGATAAAGTAGTGTGTTCGAACAAGCGATCGTGATTGAACATTTCGAGTTGTGATAGCTAAATCAAACGAAAACGTGAAGTAGCCTCATTACAGTACAAAGTTATTTAAGAGTAAAATAAAAAGTAAACAACTTTCTAAACGATTTTTCAACTCCTGATAAAATTCCAATTAGATATTCGAAGCGAAAACATTCGTTCCGGCGGAGGCAAGGCAGACGTTTATGTCAACTACAGGAGGGAAGCAATCATCCCTACAATATATAAAAATCAACCAAACATGCTGGAAAAGTTTAAATGAGGTCTTATTCTTCGCCGGCGACACGTTAGCGTGCAGGTACATGAGCCGCTACTTGGCTTTCCTGCAGCAATCTCAGAATGTTTAATTGGACGACGCCAAATTGATGCTCAACCCGGCCGACACTTAGAGATGGGCGCGATCATCAATTATTTTCTTTTGATCTGCACGTGACAGCCCACAATCAACTGTGAACGTCGTCAAATGATGGATCCTCGTTCTTTCTCACTCCAATTTTCTGCGCTTTGCAGAAAACCAAATACCCGTACCTTTCTAAGTGGGTGGTGGATGGTCTGCGGATGTTTTGGAGAAAAAGTTTGTATAAAGGATTATCTTAATGTCATTAAAAGTTATTTAGAATAGAATAATGAAAAAAGCTTTTCATTGCCTATATGAACAATTTAAAAATAATACTTATTTTAAACACCATGTTTTCAGGACATACTATAATTGTCACCACATCATTTCACATACAGGTACGCAGGTATATGTGTAACTTTTGCTTCCCTCTATACAGTTTTATTCCTTGTCCGTAGTCCCTCTTTATCTGAAATGGTCCTAAGCATATTAGAATGTCGTGAGTCGTAAGTTACAGTTTTTAAAATTTGTTAAAAGTTACCTGGACCTCAAAGCTAAAACTCCAGGTGCATTAGTATCATGAAATTTAAACTGATTCTTCTTAGWCCTATGAGCTCTACAGTTTTTGGATTAATTCTTACTGGTACTAAGAGAATTTACTTCTTTTTATGCATCATTGTCTAGCAACTACCTATACCATTATGGTATAATATGTTTCACATTGATTTTCTGCTGCATTAAAACTAGTTCCATATTTTGTGCCATATCTTGCATTAATCATCAGTACCCAATACTCAGTTCTAGTCTCTAGTAATTGATATACATGTAAATACCAAATATCAATTCAATCAATTTCTTTTAATTCAGTGACCAATTGCAACCATTAATAGCCCAAGTCTGTGTTTGTAAAAGATTTCTGAAAAACGCTTGTCCACTGTAAGCAGTTCTGTATAGGTTTACGTTTCACATGCAGTATTTACAATTTATGTGCTTTCTTTCTAGGGATAGTTTGCATACATTTTACTGTTGTTCTTATAGTAGTCAGATTATTTTTGGTAAATAAGATATCGTGTTAAAGAGTGAAGTAGCTTTCAAAACACCGCAATAGATATTCTAGTCAATCAAGCCTCTAAATTTGAACAAAACAAAATAGTATGGTTCAAAAAGATCACAACGTATCCATGGAAAGTAGTAGTATATCTTGATATAGAACAAATGGGCAAAAGTGTGTTCATTATGATAGACATCACCTATAATAATATAATACCTATCCATCTTTAACTAGTGTTTTTAAAACTGTGTTTGCATTATTTTCAATTACCTTTACTTAAGCGCTTCTGTAGAAACTTAGGTCAATCATATTTAGAAACTTATTTATGCAGGTTGTTTTAAGAATGATAGTCAGCCTGACGAGATGGAAAATGCAACCCAACTTATAAATTTTGATCTCGATTTTGACATAAACTTCAATTATTTACTTTAATTAACTGGAATTGCAAAATAAATATTACTTTTGAAGAAAGTTTATTTAGTAATGTTAATGTCACAAATGCTAAAAATGTTGCTCCTGCTGTTTTCACAAGCTTGAATTTATGCCGAAAACGTGCTTTTAACACGTATTAACATTTTTGGAGTGACGAACTTACCTACATCACATGTCTTATTTTCTAAATGTTCTATACTGTCAGATGGTGTTTAGCAAACCTATTCTTTTACCATTCCTCATACATTTTGAGGTTTAAGCTTTTGACTTCTCGGCGACCAAAGACTTATTGCACCTCTTTCTATCCATAGGTTATAAGTAAAACCAATCAAGATGATGCAGCACTATTCTACTGTAATACGCCGGTGTCCCATCTTGCTGGAACTATAGTCTTGTTTCACTTGCGAATTTACATTTTCAACAACATTTTAAATAAGTATTTTCGAATATAAGGTCCAATGATTTGATTCTCCAATATTCTGCACCAGACATTAGTAAAGCAGATGGTTTGAAAATGTCTCTCCAGCAAGAATTTTCTAGTAATCCTTATGTTTATTAACTGTGAACGTCTTTTATACTCCGTCTGTATTGAAGTTTGAGTTAGTTATGCTGCAGTCGTAAGTGTACTAAAAAGCTACTAATACCGGTTGCTCTTGAGATTATGCTTTTTTAACTGATAGGACGACTTTCATTAATTATTTTCAAAACACTAATCTCCTTGTCAGGGCCTGTCGCTGCTCTTTCTCTTAAATTCTTCAGTGGTGGTCAGTTTATTAGTTAATTCAAGTATCTTAAAAACTATGTCGGCACGAATCCTCCTATTTGGAAAACGTTGCCTGTATAAACGTCAGATGAATGAAATCACCATAAATTAAAGTCATATCTGCATTTTTTCCCGTAATTTACAGAAAAGCCGTCATGGATTTCCACATTCCCAGTTTATTTTTTTAATAAAACCTTGAGTAAAATAACCACAATGGTTCATAATCACTCATGAAATACCTAGTATAGGCTAGATCATTGATCCAATTGTATTAATCTGTGAATGACTAGTTAACGGAAAATTTTAAAGCTTTAAATTTTCTTTAGTTCCGAACACATTTTACTGATGTAGGTATACTGTTATTGTGGCTCCCACATTATCGGTTTGAAAAATAAAATAAGTTACAAAACAAATGAAACGAAAATCCATGAAAATAATTACGATTCCATTTTCCTCTGACGATGAGTGCTGAATTTTTTACTTAACGGATCGATTTCTATGCACTAAAGCAAAATCATTCTGCAGCAGAACGGTTTCCTTTAGTATTCCTCTCTGGGAATATCCGATTTCACCGTATTGTCGCGATAACTCCGCAATCTGCAGGAATGGCGGGTGCCGCGCGTTATTTTTATATTTTGACTCCCCTGTTTTTGTTCGCCTGATCCCTAATTCGGTTTCCACCCTTACACGGGGGGGCCGGCCACCCACTTATTGCTATTCCATCTATGACTGCAGGCGTCTTACATTGGGGCTGATCGATAACTCTCCCTATTGCAAACGAGATTTCAACCTAAGCCCCCATTCGTGATATTCAAGCGAGGCAGCGCCCGCTTTCCTTCTTCGCCCGCTGAAATATCATTCCGTTAATCTGATTGAAGTTGCGCCAGTTTTGACGTATAAAGTAAGTGAAATACAGTTACGCCATATAATATTACATTTTTCTTGGTTTCTCTTTTTTTGGCGGCTCTACGACAACCCTATATAATGTTGTCTTTACATTCTAAAGGAAATTATGTATAGCCCCTGAATCAGAAGTTAAGTTTAGACCCTTCATTAAGCAGTAAAKTGTAACGAAAATTACTTATTAGTTAAACCAGATTGAGCTAATATGAAATTTAGTGCWATGTGTGATATTAATTAAATGATTATTTTTTATTTTATTTTATTTTATTTTCAAACACTGGGACTTTAGCCCCCTTTGTGTAGTTGAAATATCTTTAAGATCCAGAATGGCCTCCGTTTTATTAAAGTAAATACTCCAGTTTCCAAATAGTTTCTCGAGTGAAATGAATCTGACATCATGACTTTGGTATTCAATGCACAGCACTACTAATTATGCACGTGCAAGCAAACTCGTGCATATAATAACTATATTATGTTTCGTGTTTGTGGTTTCAGCGTCATTTTATAGAAAGCAAACGTCAGTCCTGTCATTACAAGGCAAAGCGTTTACCGCTACAGCATTTTCAAGATAGCCTTAAAAGAAAAAGTGTCGACATGATCCCCTTGCATTAAAAGATTGTATAAAATGTTGTATTTTTGCTACAAGGTACTGACTTCAAGGGCCTTGACAATCTTGACCAGTAAGCTACTATACTCTGCACTAAATAAGTATGGTAGTCCTATATTGGGCTTCCTTTTTCAGCACAACATGTTCATTGTTGTATTGTATGAGTATGAAAACGATATAAGCTAGCCAACAACAACGTGATTTTTAAAGTGATGCCTTTAATTAAACTGCAGCATTTCAACAACATATGAAAACAATATATCTGTAGTACAGTTCATTTTCTTTAAAAAATAAAACCCCCGAAATCCGGACCCCATACGATAGGTTGGTACGGTCGGTAGGTTCAAAGAACTACATTGCCAATTGCCCGGTAATTTTATGAAAATAGGTGTGGGTGTAGGTGAACTGCGACGTGTTACGGTCGGTAAGTACAGGAAAAACCCGACGAAGTCTAGTGAAATAAAATTACTTTGAATGATTAACTTTGTCTTATTAATTTTCGTTTAGTTTATTACCTCTTCTATCACGTATTTAAGATATAAAAGTGTACGTAAAACTTTCGGGTGCATGAAAGGTAAAGCCACCCGGAACTTCAATTTTTAATGTTAATAAATCTATGAAATTATTGTTTACTGTTTGTTTTAGTCATATACTGATTGTGCTGCCATAACAGGCTCTTTTCGGACATCCCCATGTGCAGATACATAAAATATTAAGAACAGTACTTTAATGCTGGAAAAAGGCGAGATTGTTGTGTAATAGAGCTGTTTTTGTTATATCGTATTAGCATTTTTAAATTGTGGGCAGTGAATACTATTAAGAAAAAGAGGATAAATGTAAACACAACATGCATGTGTGATATTATATTGGAATAGTAATATGCAGTAATGTGGTTAAGCGGTTATCACATAGGTTATTGCCATGAGTGTGTTTTGGTTACCATTATCAGTTCCCTTGGAATAATTATATTGAATGTACTCGTTTGCGAACCCATCTGTGTTTTATTACGCGATACAGACGAATATATTATAATAGCAAGTACTGTTCATTTCCGCCATATGCAAAGCGACACTAGCGCCACCAACGGTCGATAAACCCTCCTATAACATTGACAATATGAATATTAGGTATTAGCCGCGAGTCTACAATATGTCTTTATCCTGAACTGCAAGTTCATACTTTTATTAATCACATTGAAGCCACTGCAGCTAAGGCGTTTAAAACCTATATATAAAAGATGTCGAAATATAATCTGTCGTTGAACATAAGAAAACATCAATTTGGCGGGCATGACTGAACCGCCACCAGTTAAAAAATTTCAAAGTAAAATTAGGTCATTATTCCATGAGTTAATAATAAAACTTTTAGACGTATACGATAACACACGACATAAAAGAATGGCTATATTCTAGATTCTAAAGAATTCCGCACAATAAATCTTATTACTTTTCAGCTGGCGTTGCACAAAAACAACACCAAGTTTAATCGGCCCTTGGGTCATAAATAAAACCAAGACCTTCCAAATCGAATTATTCAAACCTTTCTTAATTAATGCCGCTTCCCCACGATGCAGACTTAAGCTATCGGTAAAACAAATCATCCGCAAATTAAAACTCCCAAAACGGAATAATAAAACCCCGCTAGGACGTGCTACCTTGTTTTAAACGTCTTCACTAGTGCGTAATCAACATATTTTAAGATAAGACGCGGATGAATGGAAGCAACACTGGCGTATCTTACGGAGGGTGAAACAAACATTCGGTGGTTTAGTTAGGCTAGATAAAAATGGGCAATTAGCCAATTCAAAATTCCCAAATTATATTGCTTTGTTGTGTGGTGATAAATTTGTTTAATAATAAAACACTTGTTTAATCCTACTTCCAAACTTTTATTTTTGGCAAAGCCAAATGCCAGCATTTCAACCGCCAAGCGGCCMTCTTCGGTGGCTTAACAAGTATAACTAAATTAAAACAGTAAAGACATTTAAACATATTGTAAACATAGATAGGTACAGAGTAGTGTGGTGTGGGAAAAGAATTTGTTTATATTATATTTTCGACTTGACTATTGCGATAAGTGGGTTATTTAAGGGCGTGAGATCCGTATTTAGCAGATGGCTTGAGTTGCGTTTCATGTAAACAGCCTCTAAGGGGTTCAAGTTGACGCGTGTGGACGGTTTTATGTTCTTGACGTTGGCAATATTAAATTTGTGACCTGTTTCAATATTATGTAAAGCTAGTGCAGATTTTTCTCCATTTCTATTGTTTACGTGGTACATATGTTCTTTGAATCTAATATTTGCATTACGTTTTGTTTGGCCAATGTACTTTTTTGGGCAGTTACAGCATTTAATTTCATAAATTCCAGATTTGTTTAACATATCTTCTTTATCCAGGGTGTTACCTAATAAGTTCTTTAATGTGTAGTTGTTTCCAAAAGCAAGATTTATATTAAATTTAGAAAATAAATTTTGAAATTTATGCTCTATTGAAGTATGGTATGTAAATTTTCTATGGAATATGATTTCTTTTTCTGGACTAAGATGCGTGCAAGATTGTAAATTTAATTTATATTTGTGTTTGTTCAATAACTTACTGATCATTTCTTTTTTGAATCCATTTGATTTGGCTAAATTATATATGTATGATAGTTCGTTTTTATAATTTTCTGTGGATAATGGCACATTTAGCAATCTATGTATTAAGCTATTAAAGGCGGACATTTTGTATTTGAAAGGTGTACAAGAACTGTTTTTTATGTAATTATCTGTATGTGTCGGTTTTCTGTAAATATTGAACGTGATTGTTTCATCTTTTCTTGATATTAATAAATCTAAAAATGGCAATTGAGAATCCTTTTCTAGTTAAAAGTGAAATTTATCGACTGATATAATGAATTTAATTTTTGTGTAAAGTTATTAATATCAAAGTTATTATCTATTATAGCAAAAACATCGTCTACATATCTATACCACAGTATCGGAAATTCATTTGTATTTTTTTACATTATTTTCCAGGTAGCTTAAGAAAAGGTTAGCTAAGAAAGGTGAAAGAGGGTTACCCATCGCCAATCCAAATTTTTGTTTATAAAATATTTTATTAAATATAAATGTGTTTTGTTCAATGCACACTTTTGTTAACTTTAAGTATTCGTCAATGACCGCTCTATCAAGTTTAAATGTCTTTACTGTTTTAATTTAGTTATACTTGTTAAGCCACCGAAGAAGGKCGCTTGGCGGTTGAAATGCTGGCATTTGGCTTTGCCAAAAATAAAAGTTTGGAAGTAGGATTAAACAAGTGTTTTATTATTATTTAATAACTTCCAAAAAACTCCACTATTCATTATTATAAATTTGTTTAGTGGAATTTAGACTCACTGAAATATTAGATGAAATATTTACAGTGATTTTGGGTGATCGTAAGGGAGTTAAATGTATTTTGCTATTCCTGTTAACATTAAAATATACATATGCATTAAATTTTAAAAGAATAAAGGAACTTGAAGAACCTTAACCATACCACATTATAATAAAGAAGGTTCTTTTTCAAGACTATACTTCATTTACATTCAATATTCTATAGTCATTTCTGAGAAACTAAGGAATTAGTAATCAAATATGATGTGTTCAAATGTTTTTTTGTGGATTGAATAAGCTGACCAAATACGTATTGATAATACTACACTTTGTCACTAAAACAATTTAGAACACTTGGGTCGTTTTGTTTGATTGTTTTATCGCTTTTCAGATCAGATTGATTTCGCGCGCTTTCTCCGTGTGTAGCATGGAAGATTTGAGAACGTACAGAAACAAGAAACCTTAGACAACTGCGCGAACGTCAGATTAGTTGTCTAATCTGTAGGCGCCAGATGTTCCTTATATTCAAGCAAGGTTATTTTTGTATTAATGTTTGCCCAGACTTACTTCCGAAAGAACAGCGGAATAGTAATACAATAAACCAAACTCCGCATAAAGATAACGATAAACACTTTGACAAAAAGTTAAAATGATAAAACCATATGCAATAATACAATAAATGTAAGAGTTAAATCAGCACTCTGAGGGATTATCATACACGCTTACACAACAATTTGATCTAGCATGAAAGTATGTGTCTTCCTCATGAAAGACATTATGTACTATATACAGTGAAAGTTAATTACCGAGATTTGAACTCGGGACCTTTTGAAAACTAGTTAAAAGGTCCCGAGTTCAAATCTAGCTCAAGGCTGGCAATACTTTTTCATTTCTTCATATGCTTGCAAACCCATTAAAATATAATTATGTAAGTATTATATTTTACTGTAGCAACTTACGTTGTGTATGTGCAAAAGATTCAAGTTTAGAGGTCTAAAAGGCTAACTCTTTTTCTTAGTAAAATAGGTGCTTGTGCATGTGGTATATAAAATATGGGCTATGTAGTTTATAGTATTGTTACATCTTTTTATTAAAACTCTTATTTATTTTTCGAACATTTGAAACATTAACAATAACGGGTTTCCACAATTTAACCAATTTCGTTTATTGCCTTCCATTTAGCATTGCGGAACTAATTGATTAAATAATTTGACCTCGTTTGTTTGCTTTATATACCCCACTGACGGATCTTCTAGAATTTTTGGAGGTGAAACGTTCATCAGGTCTATTGCCGCGGTGCATGACGACATTGCCAGATTATTCCATTCAGTTATAGACAATTTCATTGTTGATGCGTAGTTCGTAACGTTATAGCTAAAGATCGATCTAAAGAACTAAACATACATTATTATACATCTTTGGTTGTTAAATGAAGGACAAAAAGGACGCGATGATGCTGATATAATCATTACTAGAAGGTTACAGAAATGTGACAAAATTGGGTGATTAAAGGTGTTTTGGGATTTGCGTGTTTTATGGACACATCGTATGATATTTCAGATGTTATGAATAACCATGTACACGACGTAGAAGTTTAGACACCTAAAAGTATCTACAACAGAACACGGATTACTGCGTTCTAAATCCATACTGCAGAAGCGTGGCAAACCAGGACCATCTAAAAAAAGAAAAATAGATATTGATTTATTGCCGGCACACGGTCTGAGACGAAAAGTACGTGCAAACAATACGTTCGTATAAAGAAAAGAAAACCAACCGGGCCTTCTACTCCAAGCTTTAAGGGTGTAATGCACCGATGGCGGGTATGATTTGTCCCGATCTGCAACATATAATTTAAAGTAACCACCGACGTTCTTAAGAAGTAAGCCACTGTAACAAAAAGAACGTAAATCTATATCAAAAGTGAAAAGCTAGCACCGATAAATCAGTAGTAAGTATTATAATTCTTAGTACGCCACTGGAGTGCAACGCCCTGATCGGTGTTGGTTTCTCTTTATCTTCAGATTCATTAATAAATCAGCCTGGGGCTAAGGATTAATAAACAGCACACTTTGGTTGCAGTTCCAACAGTACGATGTTATTAAAAATAATCGCAACGCGTCTATCCAGCGGGCTTGTCTCATTAGCGAGCTCAAAGTATCGCTTGTCCATGTATAATTTCGCCGTGGAATATCCTTTTTGCGCTGTGTTGTTGCCAACCACCGCGGGGTTCGTCCGTGACAAACTTCATTTTAAGAAATTATTGGGTGTCGCTGTGCAGTTTATGTTACCAAGATTGTATGGTTACTTTGATCTCATACCAACCGGAAAATTGTAAAAAGACAATGCAAATGTATAAATAACTAAAAATAAAACATACGAACTTTCTATATGGTTCCCTGTTGGAATTCGGAGTGTTATATGTCCTGAGGATGTGGCGTCAAATGTATTTAACGGTTTTTAGCGCTGTCATAAGCTATTTTCAAACGACTGACAAAATAGAAATTTTACTTGAAATATTTAAGTTGACACGAGTTCTTCGGCAAAAATGTTAAATAATAAATTAGCACAGCGACTGAAGTTCGTCACTTTGTTTCTGAAGATGTCTGCATTGCTGGCGAATAGTGTTTCAAGACAAATTTTAAAATTTCGGTAAAATATCGTGCCTGAAATAGTCTAGGGCCTAGACTCTAGGTCAAAGCTGACTATCGTTGATGACCTTGTTTCTTAGAAGTATTACCTATATTGTAGTTACGAATACAAGTAGCTAGCTAATAAATCTAGTAAACCTATCTGCCAGTATAGTTATAATCAATAATTTACATAGTTGTAGTATATGACATAAATAATAATCTACATCATTTAAATTCTGTAATGAGGTCTCTGACAGGTCTGAACATCATAATAAATTATTTGAACTTGAAACCTGATCCATTTTGCACATAAAATACTTAACAACACAGTCTTGGTCTTGGGTAATGGTCTTCTCTTATATTTTGCAGTTCCACCGAGACAAAACTGATTTGCTTGAATATTTAATCATCGTTATCAAATGCATAATTTTATTATTATTAACTAAGTATAACTCAGGATCAAGCTTTATAGTTAGAACATGTAATGCCTTTTGAACCACGAAACAGTTCGAAATCGTAAGCCTTATGCCTGGCACAAGAAATTTTCGTTTAGTCGGGAAGCTGCAAAAAATCCCAGTCCATTACCGCCGAACATGACGCTATTGAGGATCGATCGATCGACAAGTGGTTCATATTCTAAATGAAGCTATTTTTAACTGCTTAGTAGTGTATAGTTTGTTACATTTCGGTACTAAAATACAAAAGTAAAACTTAAACGAAGAAAATTATTAAATAAAACGTAGAAGTGCTCTAATATTGAAAGTAACAACCGCTGCACAGTACTTGTTGATGGATGAGAACCCAATTGATCTGTAGATTTCAAATTAATCTGTACAACCTTGTGAAGAAGTATTTGAAGGTCTAGTGATTTGAAAAGAAATATGTAGAAGACTACAGCTAAATTTTGTTTGGACTCCAAAGCAAAATTGAAATAGCACACTTACTGATGATGCATGATGCAGCAGCCGTAACACCTATTTTGGCAACCTCTGAAGCTTCTAACACTGTCTGAAGTCAGCAGTCAAAAATCTCTAAATGAAAATTCGGAGCCAAAAGCAGAAGGAGGAAGCTAAAAAGAGTATTATATAGTGCCTCACATCACCAGAATACATTATCTTAGATTCTTAATTATATACATGCAAATAAGAAAAGAGACTAAAAAGTCATGTGCAATATTTAAATGATTAAAGGTTTCATGTTACGCCCTAATATGGTGTACCTTGTTACATTTTTATTGATTTTCAATTTGCACAAGGTTTAATTATTATCTATAATCTTCTTGCAGATTCCTTTAGAAAGGCAATAGTACTTATAACTTATAAGTATGATTAAAAAAGTACCGTAGTGCAAGTTATTTGTATTTGTAGGGTACGCGGTAGCGAAATTTTCTATTGTACTTTTTGCGATACCTTTTTGTGCGACTGATCCTGTCTTCAGTGGGAGAACGTTTAATTCTGTACTAGTATAGCGTTTTGATTTTGGGAATAAATGTGTGCAAGCCAAATTCGCTTGTGTATTAATTCCAAGACATTACTACAGTATTCTTTTACAGTTAACTTTCCATGATCCTTAAATATTAACCCTGGTGTAATCGGCAATCAAGTGCTGAGATTACTATTTAGTTAAAATCACGTTAGCTCAATCCATTTTCCGTGCGTAATATCTAATGCATTGAAATTGTCGTTTTGCAGCAGGTTGCGGTCAAAACTCATCATTAGACACTTAACGTATCTTCCATAGAATATCCGCAGTATATAATTACACTTTCGTTCCATGTAGTTATCTTTACCTACTTACATTATAGCGCACTAACTAGCAAGGATATTGTAGCATGACATTTCAATTGCTCCGTCATTATGCAATTTAATTAAATAAAAATGAGATAATACACAAAAATATCGAGTGTTCCCTATCCGTGTTTAAGGGTCATGCGTGTCTGTCATATTGTCGATACTTTCGTGGTAATTTGGAGTCATTATACCGTATTTGGGAATGTCTTACTTTAAACATATTTCTGTACACACGCACTGTCTCGCCAAACAGTTTCCAATACCACTATAATAAAACATAGCTATTCCGATTGATTATTTTTGATTTATTATGTTCGTGATTGGTATCGCTTTTGGGAAATCCAGCAATTGCGACTGTTTGCATTATTAGAACAATTGAGGGTCAACATTATGTCGTTAAAACGACAACTTGTTCGACAGTAATAGCTCCCTTTTTCATTAGTCTGGTATTTATAACCCGATATTACTTACTCTAAGTTGTACAGTAAAATGTGCCAATGCTATACTGCAATTATGTACTAGACCAGTGGATTTTATAATTAAAAGAACGTCTACATTTGAACACTGGGCAGAATACAATTAACATCTCGGTAGAGGCTTCTAGTGGTAGTGTGCTATCCATTATATAAAGAGTTATTATTCTATATTTGTTAATTACAAATCACACTCGACATTATCGAATGGTACAAATAATGAAGATTTATTTCGAAAACTATGCTGTTATAAAGTAAGGGTAATGAAAAGATGTGGCAAGGGAAATTAAAGCTTTACGTCGGAATTTTCGATGTAGTCTTCAATTTGACGTCGGTTCTTTAACCCAACCTTTACTAATTGCTGGGGTTGGTTTATATCCTTTTGGTGCAAATTTGCTTGCTTGTAAAAGAATCATCTTTAAATAATTAATTACAAGACAACCTGATATTATTACACATCTTCACTTTTCACGTTGGCAGCTGCCGCAGATATGCCAGAAAACGAAAATTTCTTATTCTTAATTAAAATCCCATCGAATCGGAAATAAGCAGCTTAAACTTTTTGGCGCTTAATTGTCCTTCGCTTAATATCTCTAGTCTGGATCGGCTATTAGGCATCTCATCAATTGAAACGGTAATCAGATTATTTTCAGTCTTTGCACTGGAAGCCTGATTACCTGGTATGTCAGATAGTTGTGGTTCGTCAAGATTCTTCTGCTTTGAACAGTTGTCGTTTCCCACGTTTGTGAAACCAGATACGATAATTGGCTTCATGCAAGATTGTAGCGCTAGATATCGCATAACATTGAAATTTAAATTAATCTAGAAGAAACCTATAAGTGTTTTCTTTTCGACAACCACTAAGCAATACAAACAATCAGATTATTTTCAGTCTTTGCACTGGAAGCCTGATTACCTGGTATGTCAGATAGTTGTGGTTCGTCAAGATTCTTCTGCTTTGAACAGTTGTCGTTTCCCACGTTTGTGAAACCAGATACGATAATTGGCTTCATGCAAGATTGTAGCGCTAGATATCGCATAACATTGAAATTTAATTAATCTAGAAGAAACCTATAAGTGTTTTCTTTTCGACAACCACTAAGCAATACAAACTACTCCTTCTGTGGATCGAACCGGCACGACTGAACCAATTAATGTCGCTTTCAGTTAGTTGATGCTGCATCAAATCAGTATGTTTGTTTAAATGTCGAACCAAAAGCGTGAAACCTGACAGTCAAAACGTGTTTCTCCAGGTTTAAACTTCGCCAACTGTTTTGGTGGTAATTTGCTTGACATCTAGAAATGATGAATGCAGTCACCACTGTTTAATTTAATTAAGGTCATGGTTAAGCAGCTTTTATATTTTTACAACTTATTTGATGATTTGCATTAGTTGCACAATAATTGCCTTTAGGAAGTATGCGAATATGTTAGGGAAAGGCGAATTTTATAAATAAAATTTTGACTAGCATTGTTTTAAACAGCAGCATATGTATACTGATGTGATACCGAGATGCTTCATACTGGCACTCAAATTTGTCCACTTACTTCGTTGTCCTAGAAAAATTAGGAGCTTGTAAAAAAATCACAAAGCCATCGAGTTAAGAATAGTATTAGACGTACTAAAATCAAAACAAGTTCAAATAAGTATCTAAAGAACAACTCTGAAAAACAAAGTCACATTTCGAAAAAGTGTAAGGCAAGATATTCTGTGGACTAGCTAAAAAAAAAATAGCGAAATATAACAATAATGTGTGTATTCATTTGAGTTAAAGAAAGTCTCGCTAATTTATCTCTGTATCTCTTTAATTGCTATTTTAAATGTGTATTTAATAAATTAAAAGAGTTACGTTATTTTATCAACCATTTCGGATTTTATTGCAATAATTTTGTTTTAGTTATAGGTAGGCGGCATTAATTTGTATTTTACTCTATGTATTTCCTAGTTTACTAAAATACGCTTATATCAACAAGGTATTTTTATTAACTAGCTGCACACCTCCCGTGCCTTACTGCACGGTTTGAAAACAATGAACCCCGACACGAAATCATTAACTTAATATGAGCAAACTTCAGCTCACCATCACATTTTTCATGTGAGCCAATCAGGAGAGTGGCGCTACGTGGGAATCGCAGCAGTCCGTGACAGAAGCTGCGCCCCCTCTAATGAGCTCCCCAGGGGAGCAAACTCCATAAAATATTTACTATATTCGACCATTATCCTTCACTTACTAACAGGGCCGGTCGGATTTGTGCAAGACAAAGTGAAACATTCCAAACAACGATATAATATGCCCGGTTAATAATGAAAACCTTTTTACGGGAAGCTTGAATTACCCCTGCGTTAATAATTCATAAACCTACTCCATGTTGTTTGATGGTCTGCTACACTACACACGTCTGAAATACGTTAACTTAAGATCAACAAGAAGAAACAGTGCTATTTTTTCCTTTATTAACATAAAGGGAACAACGAGTTTATTTCTAGATAAATAATTCATGGAGAACACTGACACTAAACTTGTTTATATTTATATATAATTAACTAATTCAATCACGAGAACTTTGGAATAAACTTAATGCTATACACAAATGCATGCACAGGTACATTTCAACAAATTTTTTGCCCTCTTCACAGCTAAGAAGAAAGGGCAACCAGTTAACGTGAACATACATAGTCTTATGACTCATAAGGAAATATAACATGTAATTCATCACACAACTGCGGAGTTACTTTGCAACAGCTAAAGCGTTCAAAGATGAACATAGATACGAATAGGTATAATATGTCAAACGTCTAAAATTACAAAACTTAATGTCATAATCTTTTCGTCGACCCGGACCGTTTTTAAAAGCTCTTGTAATCAAACAACAAACAATAATACAAATGCACACGATAAATCAACACTTAGTGATGGTTATAACTAATTAGACATTAGGCATCTTGCCTTTCCCTTGAGTAAAGAAACACTTAAAATGTTTTAAATTATAACCAGCAACAATGCAAGTTTATTTTCTGCAATAAAAAAGGCTCTTATTTTCTCTAGTAATTCGAATATCGAAAAAAATCGATTTTATAATCCACTTATAGCTTCAAGAATGGCAGTTCAAATTAAATTAAATAAATAAATGAAAGTGACAAAATCTATAAATTCTAACATTATTGTATTGACTAACATAAGGTGACAGGTGTGCCCGCTGGTGTTCATAAAAGTTGTTATTGTAAGACAAATAACCATTATTAAGACAAAATTCCGGTATTTCAAAAATCAATGTCTGTGAAAACTTTTTATGTAGGTAGTACTTAATTTTTTTAAAATTTTTAAATCACGGTATTTGCAAATGTTCGTAGAGACGAACTTGACCTCTAAGGAAACCTGTACATAGCTTTTAAGAATACATACCTCTCTCAATATTTCCACAAGCGCAAAGGAGTTTTGAACATTTTAAGTTGATGTAGAGTTAACCTTGGATAAAATATGTAGTATTTGTCATAAATTATTGACGGGTGAACAGTGCAACCGCAGTACCGTTTGGGTGCCGTTGCCATGTAGTAGAGTGTTTTTTTATCTTTTGTGTCGGATCCTTCCTCAACAGTTTATATGGGTCGTCCTCCCATCATGATTTTCGTATCATGTTGAACAATTTTCTTGTTGTCGTCAATAGGTCCCCTACTTATCACATATGTATTTGCCACGAAATTCATTTTTATCTTCCTTCCTCACGCGTTATTTAATTTTCTTTAATTTATATTTAATTATGGCGCCTGCATTTTCACCAACCGTAAAAACAAACGTCTTACATTAGATCGCCACAAACGTCAGTTGCGATAATTTCTAAATTATTTGTAAAATAACGCCACTTCCTACTAATTGAATATGGGTGATCCACGACTTAGCATTCTCACACCTGACCGTAAAAAATATTCAAGCTTGAGGTACAGTATCCTAAAGGTGACACATGGAACTCCAAGCGCAAACTCTAAAGAAAGCTTACACAGCGAAAGTCTAAGTACGTTCAAACGGAGGGCATATTCAGATACTTCTTTAGACTCACTATCCAAATCCAAATCACTTGCACTTAGTGAAAACCAAGGTCTGTTTGAATTACATTTAGAAGATTTCAACCTGACAGATATTGGAATACAGACGATGCGATCAGCAATTCCTGGTACAGTACACTTTCGACTGATTTGGGAATTTTTGGATGAGACCCGGACAACACCCAAAAAAGAACTGATTGGGTTTTTCTACAGAATCGAAATGTCTTTGATGTACAAAGTAGATATAAGTGAGGATTTCTTTTGTATGTTGGCAGAAATGCCTATATCCTTTCTATTAGCAGCCTCTCATGGCGACGGACCAGAACTCTATGTCGCCAAAGGTAATTTATCATTAAGGCAATTACTACATGACCCAAGGAGCATAGTACACTGTAGCGTCGAATTCTATAACACAGACACAGACTTAGTATCGAGCAACATGTCTATAGAAAGGTGTTATGGCCATCTTTCTATTTGGTTCAGCCTTTCTGGTAAACTCCAAGATTTTGGGTCCTTCATCATGAAAGAGCTTTCTAAACCGCAACATGCTGCTTCTGCGGAAAGTAACATCAGCAACGAGCTAATTAACACCACAAGCAAAGATGCGGACAGGCACTACAGTAAAATGATGTCGTTTGCCACTACTAGCAGCACTTCATCAATAAAACCCACGGAGTCTGAATATGTCTCGTTTAAGGAGGCACTAAGGTTGGTATTGAATAGAAATAAGGCTTTGCGTACTACACAGTCCGAGATATCTAACGAATTAAAGGATGGAGCTAAGTGGTTGCATGAAGAATGTGACTGGAGGAGAACCCTTCAAGAATATGCGATTCTGAGAGGTGAAGATCCATTTGGCGTTCAATGGCGTCAATGGAGAGATGAGAAAACGGGCACCGTTAGACTAAGAAGTTACCCCAGTGAAGTTCAGTTGTACATACCAGAAGTAGTGATATTTATCCACTATATAAAGTTTTATTCGAACGCTCCAGTTCTCAAGAACAATGGTATTGCTAAGGTATATATAGAATACAGCTTCCTCGGTCGTGAGGGTCCTGAAATGGAAACACCAAATAGTGTACAAAAGTCAACTGGAAGAATGTACTTCGATTTTGAAAGAAGATTTTCGATTGATATGGAAAAAAACCATAAAACTTGCATCACTTTAGCAAATAGCATAAAATCGAAGACGCCAATTATATTCTCGGTAGACGGGGAACCACCAGAGGATACTTTGAGATGTCAGACGTGCGAAGAGATAGCTGTTTGTACTGTAGATTTATTCGAATTAATACAGTCTGAGGAGAACGAAGATTACAATACGCATTCTCTTAAGGATCCAAAAAATTTAACTGGTGATGATATTGGAGAAATGGCTTTAAGAGTACGTGGTGTACTAGCTATGAGAAGAACTGCATTATGTATCCTCGCACCTGCCACTTACAATATTATAGTATGAATAACGTAAAACAATACCCATATATACATATGTAATTGAAGAAATTAATTAAAACAACCTTTTGACTAGCAGATCATTTTTAACTTAAAAGGACTTTCTTAAAATTTGTAGGTATTCTGGGCCGTGCAACACTTTGTATGTTTATAGTGGTTACCATACTTATATAAGAAGGATTTAAGTGGAAGAATTGAAAGAGTATTAGTACATCCTAAAACAGACCAATATTTAACATAACCTCTTAGAAACATCTTGCCATTTCTGTTTCTCGACGCCTTATATACATATTAACCTAATCGCGTAACTGTCCAAACTAAATGAATGTCCAACGAAAAGTAACCAGCACAAGTCGTTTCTAACGACTTACAAAACACCTGCTGTTCCCCAGGGGCGGTCATAAGAAAACAGATGATTTGCTTGAATTAATAATACCTATCGTGAGGTAATTGCTGTAAGTCGTACAATGACATTTTTAATCCGTTCACTGGACTACCGGATTTCTTGGGGGTCAGAGTATAGTAATTATGAACTATTATGAACTGTAATGAAAACTCAACTCCAAACGAGGTCGCGGTTTTGAAATTAATAGACAACGTATACGTCTTCTAATGATCTTCGGTAGATACTTCAGTTATTATTATAATTACTAAAGTAGATCTAAAACAATCGTTTCAGTATATAATTAAATTTACAAACTGCAACTTGATTTCTGGCATTTTTGACTAGTTTGTATCTGCAGTCCCGCAAGGCTATTTACAGTACTACCATGATTAATGTTTTCAAATACTCCCCAAAAAAAGAAATCTAGAGTATATTTAAATCATCAGCCAATCTTGCAGGTCTGCCCCTTCCGACTCATCTACGTGGAAAACTTAGGGGTACATGCTCCTTACTTCAATCGAAAAATGCTCGAAACACATTTGTTGCCTTTGGTCTAAAAGAATGTTGATGCAAAGATCACTCGCTGTGTTCTGCAGAAACAGTTCGGTTTAGTAACATAACGTAAAAACGTATTGCCTTTAATACCCATCCAAATGTTTAATGAAAAACTTGTCTGATATCCAGATTCAATTAAAGCATGGGTTTTTTTGTCAGCGCAAACATGCGTATTGTGAAAATTGACTCCAATATGTTATCGCACGGATCATTTAGGGTACGACGAGATGACGTGAAGCCTTATTAAAAAGTGTAACTAATTTATCTACTTTTTTGTACTGATTTAAGAAATCTGGCTTACTAAAAATTTGTTTTTAGCCTAAATACTTTTCTGTATAAAGCGGCAGCATTGAAAGAGATTTTCTCTATATTCTGTATTGAAACTTAATAATTGATAGCTAGACCTCGATCTTGACGCTTGATATACGCCCCGGACGTGAGGTGATCAACAGAATCAAGCTAAGTTTTTTACATATACTGATATTGAGATCAAGTTTACTACTACAGCACTATATGATTAATATATTTATGTACTTATGTCAATTTAAATAACTTGCATGTGTTCTGATTAGGTATTGTACAATATTCACATATATAGAGATATAAACTATCCAAAATTAAGTACACTGTCATATTTTATTATAAATAAAAAACGCAATGATTATTAGAGGATCGTTCTTCAGTATTGAGTTTTATAAACATTTTAATTATACAAAGTTAACCAATAGTACATGGACCGGGCATAATTCTACGTTTAAAAAGATATTAGAATGCAATTTGCGGATTTAATTGTTATACAGGATGTTCCACATACGAGTGCAAATATATACTTTTTATAATGCACGCTGAATTTTTTTTAAATTTTTGAGCCTTAAAATTCTAAGTCAGTTTTGTGTAACATTCGTATTCGGAGTATTCTCAAATAAATGCATCTCTATCCTATGCTGTTTGCATAGGAAGTATTATTCATTAAGACAACTAGGTGGCTTTGTCACCGTGTCAGTACATTACTGACAGATGGCATTGCCATCAATTTTTCTGCTAATGTCAAATGAATGTTTGAAAAAGAATTCAGGTTGGTGTAGCCTATTTGTTAGTAATTTTAATTTCTCTATAGAGGTATTGTAATTTCACAATCCTATAGTACCGCCTTTTTTAATTTTCTCCTAGACTGCTTATATTATACAGGGTGATATCAAGTTAGATAACACGAGATGCAAAAATTATATTACAGTATCAAACAATAAAACATTAATTCACTGCAGTCGCCATTTAACCCATTATCGAAAAAGTAATAAAATGTCAGTATGCGAAACTAAACAGTTTCATTGTGTATTGGCCTCCTTCTTAGGAACATAACTTCTATGCTGTGTTGTCTGCATTTGAAATATAGTCGAGCTGAAGAGATCTAATAGATCGAAACAGCTGTCCTCGGATTGTTCTAATGTAGGCAACGTAGCACACACTTTTGTTATTTAAAGTAATAAAAGTTAGATTTCAAACCAGAATGGCGAAATAATACTTCTAATACTATTTGCACAATGTGTACACCTTGGACCAAACTTTAATAATTTAAATGTCTATTCTTTTACCCTAAAACAAAACAGATTTACCGAAGTTACGCCATGATCACTTTAACGATGAAAAAAAAAGAAAGAAATAATCGATATCTGTACAAAATATATCGATATCTGACAAAATTCCTGTTCATTCTAAAACCTACAGGTACCTTCAAATCCACAAAGGGGAAATCCAACCTAGTCATTCCGCTCTGTCTTCACTCCTATGAGTGGATCTAAAAAAATTGACGCCATAGACGAACAGAAGTGGAGAGTAGTCATTGATAATTATCGGCGTTTAAACGAAAAGACCAACCATGATATCCTTTTCCGACATTAGACCTTTGTCTATACTTCACTACGCTAGACTTAGATGGTAGTTTTCACTAAATAGAAATGAACAAAAACGATACTTCAATAACTACATTATTCGAATTTTTTCGCATTCCCTTTATCCTCAAAAATGTTCCAGAAACCTTAGAAAGGATGACTGATAATGTTTAGAGAGGAATCCAGAATGAAAAATGTCGCCTTAATCTTGACGAGCGTATCTTTACGAGAGCATGTTAATAATATTCCAAATAATCTACGACAATAATGAAAAAATTACCAAATATTCTAATGTCGTAATCAAGTTCGTTATAGGAGGATGTATAAGGTGTCTCGTGAACGTTCAATAAACGGAAAGCAGAAGGTTGGCAAGTGAACGTTAAACGACCTCTCCGCGGCGTTATCAGCATATCAGAGTCATTAGATACCAAGTTTATGGTTATTGAGGGGTTTGTATACGTGACTCCACACCTTCATCACCATTACGCATACGTATTTGGTACCGGCTCCCCCTGCTGGCAGATAATAAAAATGAGAAACGCCCAAAAATTCGTGGATAATTTAGTATTCCCACTGCAACTAGACTTTATGCAAATATTACAGGAACGTGTGTAATTAACCTTAAAAGCATTTTTAAAGGTTGAGTGGTAAATGTCAGAAATAAAATGACAGTAGACTCATATGTAATTGATTATTATTTATTCATACCCCACACTTGCACCGCAATATGATCTCGCCCGTATTTATATAAGGTGCGGTTATTGTTATTGCACTTCCAAATGACTCCTTGTTTTTAATATGCTTCAAACTGTCTAAAGTTTATTGTTTTATTTGCGTTTGTTGTTGTTCGACAGGAAAGTTATTATTGCTGATGTTATATGTTTGTGTGAAAAACAAACTTTTGGTAAATAACTACGATACCCATTCTTCTTAATTAAGGAAGGTCTGCAAAGTCAAGGAAAATTCTACCAGACTTGACACGCTTGAAGCAGTTTTACAAACGATAACATGTTTTATCTGCATGCTCATACTAATTTGCCTATCTTGATACATTTGCATACAGACTTTTACTATATCTAACGTTATAATTGCTGATGTTATAAGAAATATTAAAGCAATATGTACATGTATGTAGTCTGGTAGGTATTTAACATCGCATATCAGGTACACACACCAACTCTTCTTCTGAATTATAGCATGAGTTTTAGAAAATTTAGTATACGTAAATATTAACTATACAGCAAAATGTCCGTAACAAAAACTCTTTTGCTTATTATTTCTTATTCCTTAACCTACCTTTTTCTTGTTTGTCAAAGCATCTTCACTGGACAGCATTTCTTTTTATTTTTTAGATTGCAACCAATTGTATTGGAAACCTGTATTGTTCTTTTTATCCCTGAAATGACCTGATGTCTATTTTGTATGGTTTTATAACATCTTTTTGTGAGAAATCGTGTTTTCAATAAACAACTAAATGCGTTATCAAAGTAGGTTCTGCTGGTGTGAATACTGTTTTTTATTCATTTGAAGATAATTCTAATGTTCGTAATACTCTATTCACTTCAACAAATTTTAATCAAATTAAATGTTCTAACTAAAGACGTCCTATAGCTTGACAACAATCTAGTCTATTACAGAAACTGCTCAACGAATTTTGCAGCTCCGAGCATTCGCAAATTTTGTGGACTTTTTAAACGACACCAGAGGCAAAACCCAGAGCACTTAGATCAGGCGACTTAGCAGGTCAACCAAAAATTCCCTAACATATAGTGAAGCACAGTCGTATTGTCACCAACATAGCGGTTTGGCATCCATCGTGGATCTTCATCGAGAAATAAATGTACAGTGTCAGCTACCACCCAGTATGTTCAGGTTGATATCTGCTGTTTCATTTCCATTTACGGACTATGAACATATAATATATTGTCCAATAGTACCACCCCACACATTTAGTTCCGAGGATAATGTATATGCTATTCCATCACCCAGTGAGGATTATAATTGATCATATGCATCAGTGTCGCACAAATTTACATTCTTCTGTCAGGATCAACTTCGTTTAGTTCATGGAGGAGATGTACTTTCTAGATTTTGTATTTTTTTTTAATATTCGAACAATCGACGATTGGCTAACATTATTGCTCTAAAGCAAGTGAGCTTACTAATACACAAAGAGCTCAATCTTCAATTTCGGACGTCCGGAGCTTCCTTAAATTATTTAACTAATTTGGACGCTGTAAATTAGACAGTAGGAATTCTTTCTGGATGAACGTTATTAAATAAATCACACACATCTTGGTTGAAGGTTGTCGATCTCCATAGACCTCAGCCATCATTAGGATTTCAATTCGTTCAGTTTCACCATGTTTGCAGATTAAATTATAAAAAAGGTATTTCAGACGGACACGAAGAAAACGAAAAACTAGAGGTCGCTGTCTTTTTGTATAATTATCAATAAATGTAATAAATAAATGAAGCCCAGTATTGAAACCTGCTTGGACAACGCTTTTTTTTCTCGTTTCTTTGAAAGCACAATTTTTCGCAAGAATTTAATTGTCAAAGCATACAAAAGTCATTTCAAGAATAAAGTAGCAATACAAAGTTGGAAATAAACCTCTAGATTGCCACACACAAAAGGCAAAAAAGTGACGGTGCCATGAAAAAGCGTTGGCAGACAAAAATAAAAAGCAGGCTACAGATATAAACCAGTTATTCCATACATTTCGCTATAACCCTGTATAGGACGTCATACATAATTTTTACTTTAATGGTAACGTCCGGCAATCTTATAGTCAGGGTGAATTTTATAGGTATTCTGATTTCGGAAATACCCACTTTCATGGCTGCGTGGCTTACGGTTGAAAAATTGTTTACTCTAAGATTTAAGTTTAAAGAAACTAATTTCGACTGGAGATGGAGGCCGTTAGAATGAAGGCATCGCTAAGTCACTGGATTTAACTCCACTCCACTTTTTCCTATGAGGATCCTTGGAAGGAAAGAGCGAAATAACAATCAAATTTAATATGACCTAAAAACTCTAACGTCCAATGTTACTGCCGTATACGCCTGGTAGATCATCTAATTTTTAACAAGTAATCAAATTAAGCTTGATAATAAAAAATCGATTAATTTCAAACAAAAAAGCTAGGCGCTTGCGGTTTTTTTTTACTCATCGGATTTTATTAGAGTCGATATTTTTGACTATGTGAATATTATCAAAATAAAGTGAAAAATCATAGAAAAAAAAATATTTAAAGGCCACGAATATTTTTAGTTGCTAATATCATAGTGTGTATGGACGTTTAGCATTTATCACACTCTTTATTTCTCTCAATGACTCTCAAATATGTTTCGAAAAAAAAATWATCTGTCTGTCCTCCTTCAGTGTATCTACGAACGAAACTTCCTACACAACCGCCTTTCTAGGGATTCGTGAAGGTGTTCCACGCCGTATGTTATTAAATTTCAGTTTAGAAGTTGTCCAGCTAATGCTATTATAATTGAGTGTAGTTTAAGTAAGTAATAGCGACCCACAAAAAAGCTGCGCGATAAAAAACTACACCTGTGAATTGAACATATGGCGTGGACTGTAATAAATAACGTTGTAACTGATACAACGTAGCCGACAATGACAAATGCCTACAAAGATGGACTAAAAAACTATTTCTTTATTGCATTAAGCTAAATTCCTTTGCATCACGAGATCATTCGTTTTTCACTGGTAGTGTTAGTTGTTAGTCAAATATCAGATACCTGCGAAGTAATCAGTTACATCTAGTTGTAAAAATGTCGCATGATAGCGTGATATCATGCAGATATCGACTCGAAAAAATAAGTGTTAACTAAATTTGTTTAAATAAACTAAATAAATAACTTTACGTGTACCCGCAAATATCGAAAATGTTTGTGTAGAACGCCTTGTTATATAAAATATGCGAACTTGGAAATGGTCTACCTGAATAAAGAAATACTTTATCACATAGGTTTTTGACTTTTAATCAATTACGCCAAATGATCACGAAGTTTTTGGATGTGCAAGAGATATTCACATTGAACAATCTTTTGATGGAGCTCTTTTCAGTATTAGTACTTTATGTTTTATTATTTTATCATACTTCTCAAACTTTAATTGTTTTCTTTTTTTATTTTTTTAGGATAATGCTTAGCCAAAATATATTTGTTCGTCACCTTCATAACTGTTTGGCAAGCGTAAAAAGTGATGCAAAGAGCTAAAATTTACATAAATCCACTTTAACAGTTATTTGAATGGAGTGTGAGTGTTAGATTTGAAGTAATAAAATTAGTTTCATTCTAAAACGTACACACCACTCCGTATATTCACTTTATCACGATAGATGCACATTGGGCAATCAGAAAAATAATTTAATAATTTAACCAAAGATCAGGATATTAACTAACCTTTCCAAAACAAACAAAGGTTTACAACATTCACATAAACAGAAGTATTTTTTAAAATACTTAATTAGATAAACAACTAAGATTCTCTAACAGCATTGTCATAGAACTCTTTATATGGTCCTCCAATTTTAACAATTTCTACTCTTATTTTGTGTCATACTTGGCAGTGAGAGTTTCTGACTAGCGAATTAAAAACTCTTGGCTATTAATTATTTCAGTCGATAAAACGTGCTTCTAAACTTATAGGCACAATTTTAGCGGGATGCTCAGATACAGATCGAGGTAGTTGATATTGTATGAATTAGTCGTTTATTACTAATGGGCATGTTAGATAATTACAGTCACTATAAGAAACACAATGGTGTGGACAAAAAGGTTGTACGTAAAAAATTGAGGATAGCCTTTATTAAATTTTGTACCACATCATAAATTAAGGCATATTTTCAAACTTCGATTTCGGAGATGTTCCAGTTCATCAAACTTAACAAGTCGCACGATTGAATGGTAATAAACGTATAAGCCATAATTTTTTATTTTAAGAACAAAAACTAGGAAAAACAAAGTTAACAATAACTACTATAATTTGTCAAGACACCATTTTTTTATACTTAACGAAACAAAAAACATGAGAACACAAATACGTAACTGAAGTGCAGTTTGATTAATTTATTTATAAGTTCTTTGTATTTATTTCTATGCAATACCCATAGGAGTCGTTGAGAAACTGTAATATGTTTTCGAAGTCAATAAATTTCTATATCTGCGACTGTATCTGTTATGCTTTTTTTTAATGATGATTACTTTAGTATTTAGTTTTACCTGCGAAAAATTCATTTTTATACCGTATAAGGGTATAAGTCCCCATATATGTATTTTTTGTAATTTGATTATTTCTTTTGCCCTCTTAAGAAAGTTACATTCTTTTTTTATGGCATAGATATAAATAAGTACACAACAAAGACGTAAACTTTTATAAAAAAGACGTGGCATTTTTCATGCATCATTTTTGGAAATCCCTTGCCTCCAAGCCGCTATGTATTCTCGGACGTCTGTAATTCGTACCAATATGAATATTTATTAGTCATATGCATATTGTGATTGTATAAAAATATGATTTTGGGAAATTATAAAATCAAAATTGGATTGGAACTTTACCTATATGTACCTATAGAATAAGTCAGACAAATATTTGTCTTTTTAAAAAATTACGTTTTATATCTATATAATAATAGAAACCATAATATAATTTTGCATCACGATGCCGTAACCAATAACATTTTTGAATAATAATACTGTTTCGCTTAGAAGTCATTATTCACAATAGTAAAATTGGATAACCTTTTATTTAATCGGAAATTTTTAATGTTAGTTTGGTCTTACACTGTGCAGTAATGCAAAGCATGCCTATAATTTATATAATAAGTAGTTGAAATTTCAACTGTTCAAACCAGAAAAAAACTTTTACTACAACAAACATCAAAAATGGCTGTAAAGGAAGATATGTGGGTACTTAGGTATCCCTCAATGTATTATGAATTATGATTCATGCTATCTATAAATATACGATACCTTTAAATTCAAAGTGACCACCTGTTAGAGTCTGCAGCAGATATATTAAAATAGAATTATATACTTGCAGCGAAGTAGGTGTAGATTTAGCTTGTATATGCAGTTTCATAATTATCGATTCTCTAAAGTTTTTATTACATACATACCTAAATTATATTAATTAGCTGATCATCATTTGAGTTAATGCATAAGAAGGAGGATGTGTTACCACCACCCCACAAATGTTGAATAAGGATACAAAATTAACACTTATGCAAGTTAACCCAGCATTATCAAAACTACTTTCCTTACATCTCGACAGAAATCTCTGCGGCGAACCCTGGTGACCCTCCAACTTCATGTTGAGTACACCCATTCTATCGTAGATGGCAGGCCGGTGCTATCCGAGCTATGCAGTAATAATATTGGATAAACCAACTCGAAATAAATCTAACGTGTTTAACTGCTACGTTTATTTCATATCTGGGATCGTGTAACATATCATATGACCACACAATAGCAGATAGACGTAGTTTATGTTGCTATTTATTATTGTTTGCGAATAAAGCGTACGGTTTGCGGTTATTGAAATTTACATGCATGCGTGCAACTGCCGGAAACAATGCAGTTAGACTTCTATGTATTCGTGACGAACAACTTTTAGCCTAGCTGCGTACGTAATGAATGTGTGTGGTTATTTACCACTGCCGAAGAATGTTTGATGAATAGGAAACTGTTACGTTCTACAACAAAAGAATTATAAATCAACATGTCTATGTAATTCCATACTGACACACCTGCTTCTTGCTTAGCCGCGTAATAACAAACTAAGTACCTAAATAGTAACGGAATAGTACACAAGCAGTAATATATACAAATTGTTTAAACCTAATACCTAGATAGGAATAAGTTTAATTAATTTATTTACCTTCCCTTAATATTGACAGTATGTCGAATAACAAAGCATTTCTAATCTGACATAATCAGATTTTTTATGTATTCACATATTCATTGAGCACAAATTTTATGTGCCTATTTATTTCTAGAATAATATCGGATAAACAGTACAATGATCGTTAGCACGAATAGAAATTTAGAACTGGGTATATGAATAATATAAGGTAGCATTAGTCTGATTTTAAATTCGATGAATTATCTGCAATACATATCGATATTTATTATTGCAGTATGTTTTTGTAATAAACTGTTGCATTACATTACATTTGCAAATGAAGCTAGGACAAACAAAACCCGTAGCAATTGTTTTGCAATCCTCTAGAGGTGGTTGTAAAATTAACGTGTATCGCTGTAATACTCCAGCTTGCTACAGACGAATGATTGTTGGAATATTGTATTCCCGGAATAATGTTTTTAATTTCTTTATAGATAATATTTCCGATTTTTCTTTTATTGTTCTAATTACATTGGTGTTTGATATTCTTTCAGACAGAGTCGTTTTTACTCCTTAGAATTTTCTTCTAGAAATCTTTTATTGTCCAGTATTCTACTTCGCCGAAAGTGTAGAATATGCAGTATTCTTATACTTATTTTTAAATTATTCATATAGCGGCATGACATTTTTTTAAGTTTAGTGAACGACATTACTGTTGTCGCTATTTTCTCTTTAGTTTGATTACCATTTGCTGTTATCCACGTACCTATACATTTATATGTATTAACCTTTTCAGTATTGAAATTGAATTGTTAATGAACATCTGGTTATCTGGAATTATTGATTTACTGATTTCTATAAATTTCTTGTTTAAACTGATTTTAAGGCCGTATTCATTGCATATTATATTAAGTACTTGTATTTATTCCATTCTGGAAATTTTTTATGTTATCTATTATATATGTATTGTACGCCAAACGTAAATTGTTGATAATCTTTTGCACTAATTAATTGTTAATATAATAATTGACCAAGACTACCCTAATTTTAGAAAAGAATTGGGACATTTTAAGATAAATCCAAGCAGTTATAAGAAGTATATTAAAATATGGTCAATACCAACACGTTCTGAAATCCATAATCTTAAAGACTGTCGGTTCATTGTTTCAGCCTTTTTTTATGAGGGAGTTACTGAAAGAAAGGCAATTTTTGAGTGAATTCTATACGCTGCCGAGTTCAAAGAAACGCATTGTATAAAATACTGTTTCAATTATACATTTGCAATCTGTTTAGAAATATCGTCTAAAAGTGACTTGAATGCTATACCTAAATATCTCTAGAGATATAACAGCAATAATCGATTWTTTCTAAAAAGAAAAAATGTCTATAGTAAACATAGATATGTATATAATAAATTAATATATTAAAGGTGCTAATTATTTTCTATATAGTGAGTACTGCAAAGCATGCATTAATATCTTAAAGTGTTTAATATAAGAAATACAGTTAAATATAAGCGTAAGTKTTAACTTTTAAGTTAAATATCTGAGTGGTTAAGAAAACCATAATTTTAGTTTTTATATTTTGTTTAGATATACTGATTTTGTAAACACGAAAAAAGTTGATCTTAAATGATTAACAGTTAAAAAAATCATTATTTAGCGACAGTTGTGTTCCCTAAGTACTCTCGCTGATGAACACAGTCGTCATAGTTTTCTTTCATAGCGAGTCACACTTTCAGATGCACATATACAAACTCGTACATCCAGTCGATTGAGTCTAACCCCAATAAACTTACCTGCGCTTAGTAATCGCCTGCAGTTTTATCTTCCACCTCAAACGTTCATGGAAGCATATGCGCTTTAAATTCCAGATCATTTTTTAGTTGTGTGTGTAAACCGATTTCAGCAGGTAAAGAGTTTGATTGAACATGTCATTGGGAATTACTTACGGCTCATCGAAGGGTCGCATCAGCGGAAGAGGCAAATGGTAATTCTGAATGGATGAGAGGGACTCTTCATGAAAAAAGTTTTAAAGCTGCCTTGCGCTGACGATCATTTGGAAGGGAGAATAATTTGAGGTGCTATATATATTTCAGAAATCTTATAAATATGTGAAATAATAGTATGACTAATACACTTTGTAAACAGTTTTTGTGAGGTTTTAGTGGTGTATAAATAAAAGGCGCAATAATTAAGGATATTTATTGAAAGCACAGTAATAGTTACAGCACGCAGCTGTTCCCTAGATTAAAAAAAAGTTGTATCAAATTTCTTTATCTGTAATACGTACTTCTACTATATATACTACTACTATATAATTATGGGTTTGCTAAAATGACTCTTCTAGACAAGCACCGGTTTCTCTTCTCAATATTAGCTAAAACTAATACTTTACTAGCATTCCTAACTTGATTTATAGCACAGTTGAAATTAAGCTGAAATCGAGAAAAGAAATCGCCCCTATATTGTTAATAGTTGCATCTATGACAACCTATGATAATTCAAAAGTCAAATGAACTTACCTAAAGCAAAGTTTGCTTTTAATTATATGATCCGCCGCGCAAGAATGATTCAATTGGTATGACTAGGGTTGCTATAAGCTAAGAGGAAAGTTCCTTAATTTCCAAGTATACTGCAAGTGTTTGGAGTTCTTATATAACTCAGCTGATACGACTAGCTTTCCCGTAAAAAGATTCAACGTTAGTCGTAAAACAACAACTAAAATGCCACTTATTATGCTTCATGGAACACGCACATCAGAGTTGATAAGATGGTTTGGAGATTGCTTTTCTGATACAATCTCCTAATAAATGAGGTATAGTAATTTTTGTTCTTATGATTTCTACACTTTTTGTAGTAATTTACAGGATGGGATATTCGGTACATAATTACCAATATGTACTACTACTGACATTCAGAGGTTTCCAATATTGAAAGTTACTTAAACATTAGTGTGAAAATTCAGCAGCGGTGTAAGAGCAGCCATTTACCATAGATCTCTTTATTACCAAGACAAAGCGAACATGTCTTAATGGTTTTTCAAATGGTCTTCCAATTGTATGACATTTGCTGTTAATGTACTAATAATATCGGAAACAAATATTTCTTTTACATATTTTCTTACCGTTATACGTTGCATACTTCAGAACACCGCAATAAATTTCCCCCCACAAAACTAGGGATTAAGGAAGCTGTATCTAGTAGTTCTTTTTTCTCATAACAAAGGTTTACTGTGTTTTTATTTTTTCACAAAGGCAGACATATTTTTACAAAAAAACTTAAGTCCTCTTAAATACGACATTCTTGTCATATTTTACCCGGACTGTCTCATATTATGTTATGATTTCTTATTCCTAATTAATTCTATTAAGAGCCAGCATGATTAACCCCAGAACCCGGAAAACTTAAAATATCTTAATATCGAAGGATTTTTGTAGGGGTACCAACCAAATTTATTGCCTTTCGGGCATTTAACCACAGAATTTAGGAACTGGTGTTACATTTAAATATACTCACTTACTTTATGTATTAATAAGCATATTATGATAGAAGTCAGATCCATCTAATTACAAAGAAAAAATCTGCTTAAACCCTTATTATCACATATTTCAGACGTGCTAAATAGACCTAAAAAACTAAAAGAATTGATATATTTGTCCAACAATCTCATACCAAAGTGATTAACCGATTATTTTACCAAATTTTGATAAAGGTTTCAGGAACTGGGCTGCAAGAATATTATCTTTGTGGACAAATAAAGTGTCAGTGTCAGCAAAATTTGCTGGTTTTGTAACAAACCTCCTAGCTTATAATAATAGCAGTTATCAATTGAATTATATACCTTTGTGACTTCGAAGACGAGGCGGAATATATACTTAAACGGTGATAAAGCACAGACGTAATAAAGTCAACTTATTGCTGACATTATTTTTTCCTTATTTTATGGGGGTGAAATATAACGGAATAAATACTGCCTACCAAACTGTTCAATTCCGATGTGGCAATGTTCATTTTAATATTTGATACCTGCTACCTTTGGTACGGCTATATTATGTTTTTTTAACTTTTTACCATTGTCGTACAATAGTCTTAATTTCTTTCTTAGCTAAAGACAAAAACAAAAGAGATTTTAAGAAACCAAGTTTTGATATTTAGTATAATACCAATATATATTTTTGCTGGCCAGCTACTAACCTCTTATAAGTTCTAAAGTTGAAACTAATTAATTTATTTAGAATATTCTTATCGATGGACGTACCCTTTACAAATAGGATGATTTGAGACATTACTAAAAAATATTTTTTATTGTTTTACTATAGCAAGGCTACTGATTCCAGAAACCTATTAGTTTCATTATAAAGGCCTTCTTTTTTAAATACTTCAGTAGACGTCTATTAAAGGTACATGTTAAAACTTATGGAAGTAGTGGGTAATAATACTGGGAAATATGTTTGAAGTTTGTACGAAATTACCTATGCTTTACCAAATAGGCTACTAAGTTGTTTTAGTTCTTTGGTAGACTTCTTATATGCAATGGCAAGTGAATATATGATACCGTTTCTAATTAGTTACCTACCAACATTTGTATTAACCGTATCAATATTAGACATTTTCTATAATGATATAATAACATGGCAATCTTTTGGCTACATAATAACATACTAGACAATTCCTATGATCTTATATGATTATGTTGTCTAATATTAATATGGTCATCATAAATGTTGGTATGTAACTAATTAGAAAACGATTTCTGACACAAAGTTGTTGTATAGGTACTTTCATAGATACTAACTAAAATAACTGACTTGGTTTTGTATGAGACCTCAGAACTTTTTGCAGTGGAAGAACTGCGCTGCGAGACTACAATTTGTGGTTATGTTGGGATCTCACTTCTATTTGTAAGCAGTCCATTCTTTCTTTTCGGTTAATATTGTATACGAGCTACAAGTTTTGTTAAAAGTCCACTTCCTGTGTTATACCTATATTTAGCAATCAGAATGGGACTGAAATTTAGGGATACTTCAGTTTTTTTCCCTCTATATACTAAACGCTAACTGAATACAAAATTTGAAGTTTGTGTGTTTGTTGAAGTACCTTAGAGTTTTGATGATCGATGAGTATGCCGGTGACAAAATTAAAAAACTTCGACTGGCAGTACTTTGCAAATGATAGGTACACATAGTATTTATTTTAGAAATAAAGCTAGTTATAGTATATCCCCTTGGTCACTAAGCTTTATCCACAAAGAAGTTACAGGGGAGTCCAAGATGCCCTGAGTGGTTTCGAGAAAAGTACGGTACGGCCATGCGTTTGCTCGATTTTGCGAGGGGACCGACGGTCCCTAAGATACTATTAACAAACCACTGATATAATAATTATAATATAAATGTATATAATATACAAAAATAAAATTAAAACAAATCACGGTGGAGAGGAAAATCTGTTATGTAATCTAATCGAGGTGAATAATGTTGGTGGAATAGCAGGCCGACCAACTGACACGTCTGGCTGTCTGATGGTTCAACCTTGAACATAAATCACATGGGTCGAGAGGGTTACAGAGGTCCGGAACAGGAACTGTCGTATTCAAATTATGAAGGCGAGCTTTGCATACGGCAGTTGCAACGGCCCTTTCATTAGGTACCATTGACAACCTATCTGTCGCTTACAATGTGGAGCGGAAAGGCATCTACCTGAGAGCGATATAATGCACAAGAAAAGGGGTCGTGCAGACGCTCACCGTACGCAGCATATGCAAAGGAGTCAGCAGGTAGCACCGGAGACGAACTGTGAGGAAGGGTTGACCGAATGTGGGAACTTCTTTGGGACAGGTACCCGATCGGATTGAAAGAAAGAGATGATAAATTACACTGGGACCGAAATCGGGGTCCGCGACCTTATTTAAATATAATTCAAAAACTGTCAAACGCCCCTTGACGGCATTAGCATGTCGTGTCGCTTTGAAACTTGCATTCTGCTCATATGCGCCAACGGCTGCACATTCAGTTTCATTGTCATATGGTTAGACTTTTCACTTGCATCACATTCAAACGGCGGATGAATCATCGTGTAACTAATTACTCTGGTTTTACGTCTCA
Source organism: Rhyzopertha dominica (assembly GCA_025024175.1). Lineage (NCBI taxonomy): Eukaryota > Metazoa > Arthropoda > Insecta > Coleoptera > Bostrichidae > Rhyzopertha > Rhyzopertha dominica. The sequence continues at coordinate 32,890,766 of QCXZ01000003.1, forward strand.
TTGCAAACAAGTGCTTATTATACCTAATCTTACACAATCACACAAAAAAAAACAGAATTTGTAGCCAAATATATTGTAATGAGGGTCTGACTCAAAGAAAGTGAATCCGTACACCTACACAGCCGCTTACTAAAATGCTTTTACAGAGTGATTTAGGTGGACACACAAACTGCAGGAACGTATTGTACAAGTAAACGTAATTTTAAAAAGACGATAATTAATATAGTTTACTATAATTTAAATGGTCCGATTCAGACATAAGTGTGTTGTGAAATAACATACAATTATGCTGTTAATGTCTAACAAGATAAAACTTTAAATATACAAATACGCGTTTTTTTAGGAAACGCCACAAAAGCTATTTAATTATATCTTCAAAAACTTCCATTTGCCAGAGTTTTTAACTGTGCAAGAGGGGAACGATTCCTAGCCTTATAATATCAAAGCGTGCTACCCGGCAAGGTTTAGAAGTAGAATTATCTTTAGCAGAAGATGACACTACGACCAGCTCACGATAAATTATTATTCATTTGGACGCCCCTAAAGAAAGTCTCACAATCGACATATTTCACGAGTAAGACATATCATGCAGTTTATGCTCGTATATAAAATTTTGGCGTAGATAAATATTAAAGGTCTTGTTTTGTATTGCTCTCGCTTTATCCGGATCTCACATATAGAGTTTACTTGGTCGGTGCAAAGATGAGGTGCACAAATTATATTTAAAGGCAGAACTTGGAAATGAAGATAATTTTGTTGTGTGAAAATTAGAACAATAAGTTTCTTTTTATCTATTTTACATGTCAATCTAATGGTACATTAACGATTAACAAATAGAGGGCGTAGAGAATGTAGCGTTATTTACTTTAAGAACAGCATAATTACCCTTATCTTGGCATGGTAATGTTTCAAAGGTGAACAATGAACCCACTTATGTGCAATAGAAACATTATCTAATTTCCTCCGCAGTTAATTAGAATATAAAATAATTTTTGGTTTTTCCTAAAGTTTCCTGTAAAACATTTTAATGAGGTGGTTAAGTAGCCCTACAAAATGTATGAACATCTCAGCATCTTTAGGATAAATTATTAATGATAATACAGAGCCCAGTTGTAGCAAAAAAAGTACAAAAACGTTTTTGTTGCAGCACACTGTACTTTTGTTATTTTAAATGGAGCACCACATACATTACTGCATTTTCAATTTTCTTGTTGGAAATGAGGGGTCCTTTACAATAGACCCTTTCAGTTTTTTTTTCTTAATGACGTTAGCACAGCATTCTCAACAATGACTAATATATCATATAATGTGTATTAATAAAATTGAAGAACCAAATCTGCATCTTCATGTGTAAAAAATATACATTTTTATTTTAAAAAATCAAGTTTAWCCGAAAATAAAAAATTGAAACGCAAAAATCTGAACTTTAAAAAATMTTTTTCATATAGTTCATTCATTTGCTATGTCGCAGCAGTCATGTAGCAGAAACATAATGAAACCAAAAACCAAATTATTCTTTGACAGTCACAACAAATATTTATCAGAAATTGACTTAATGGCAATTACAATATGAATAAGTACATGGTGTTAACTTTGGGCAAATATCGAGAACCTGTCTTTTGACAATACATCCTGGTCGACGTCATCCAAGTACTCGTTGCATTATAAAATGTATTGGCTCGATTTGAGCGAACGGGAAAAGTATACTACAAAGTACCTATTCGAAGAAAACCGTTTAGAGCAGAAGAAAGTTAATTTTATGGTAGTGCAGAGTGTGGCTGAAAATGCAAACGTCAGCACCGGTCAAATAAGGTTTTGTTAAAAATTTCGTTTCTGAAGTCTACTACCCAAGAGTCGATGAGAAACAGAATAAGAAGTGCATCTACTAATAGGTAAACCTCAAGAAATGTTATTACATGTGCCTCAGTCTCTGCAGCAAAGACTTGAAAAGTGTTTGGTACTAAATGAACGGAATTTTGGTCATCTTTTAAACCAAAATATCTCTTATTACTTAATTTTAGTCCTTCTTACGAATAGTCTTAGTTTGTTAAATTCCATATGATTTAGATTATATATATAAGCCAATCCTTAGCTGTAGTCATTAACCAGAAAAACAATGAAAATTTTATTATTTTTATTTATATTCTCTCAATTTTATTAATACAGAATAAAAAAAGAATAGGCCTTGTTATTTAAGAAAATCAAGTTATCTATGTCACAATTTTCCGAAAATGAAGAGTTACCGAATAAGTCTGTAATTCACAAATATGTTTTTTTTAAATTTGGTTCATTTATTATATTCTATCAAATGGCGAGAAACGCATGTCGCTAATTACTTTGCGAGATTGTTATTTTCAACAAGAAATCCGTATTACATTTTCGGATATTTTATTTAAAATAATACAAGTGCGGAACACCATGTCGGAATTAAAATATTTTTGGGATTTAGCGCTTTGCAAATAAGAGGGAGTTCGTTTTTCTGCGTTTTCTCTAAATACTTACAGCACAATGCCAGAGCAATGGCGGACCCTGTATATACATAAGTAGCAGTTACAAGTATGGTTGAAATATGTTTTACTGTGCTAAATCTGTTCAAATGGAGAGACTTAATGTATATCCACCTATCTTTTTTACAAAATACCAAGCCTTTGGTGTATAGGAAAAACCAGTTCTATGCCCTGCTGTCTGCACTAGACCTAAAGTGCACTGATATGCTATAATGATAACAAAATAGACCTATCTGCAGTTGGTTGCGGTGAAGACAGCATAGCATTTTTGAAAATGCCAAACAAAATATTTGAGATTAAGCATGTTACCGTCATATTCAATTGCACCCTAGTTTTTAAGCACAACAGCGTTTCTAAAAATGGCAGATTTTGCAAATGAGATATAAACCATGCAGCTTTTTTCTATTAATCTTATAATTTCAGATAACTGTATTTGTTCGTAAAACAAAATCAACTTCCATGCTATCGTTACTATTTCATTTTTAGTTTTATCTATGCGTTAGATTATGGACGTTGTCCTTACTTTATTTTAGAAGTAGGAAGTTAGTAGGTACTTACTACTAGGTTGTGATCTGATGCATTACAAAATGGTAGATTAAGCTAGGAAAATTGTACAACCTATACTACTCTTAATACATAGGGTTTAGGTGGCTTTACTACGTTCATAAACTAAGTTGCTACTCTTTAATGGTAAAAAACTGTTGAATAGTTTGCCAACTCTGAGACTAAATAGCGTTTAAAACTTCTTATACGAGTCATTTTTCCAACAGAAAAACAGTCCTTGAATTTCTGAGAGAAAAAAATTAGTATTACCATAACGTGTCTGCAGTATATTCAACTAATTTAACCTAAATAGAAAAATGGTTTAATTTAATGTTTATATTGTACTTGGAATTAGGAGTGTGGCAGGTGACATTCAAATCCTGGGATTATAGTCATAAAATTATTATCGTTATAACATTTATGATACCAGAAAACCTAACTTAATTTTTTTTATTTTTTTTCGGTGTATTTAGAGTGCTGGTAAACCTTTATACCAATAAATTATTGTTTGTATTTTGTTGTTCTTGCAAACTATTGCAAATCGCAAAACAAACAAACTAATTGTTAATAAATTCTTATTATCTTAATTGTCTTTTTGCAGAGCCAACCTGTGAGCAAAAATTTGTATTATGTATTATGAAAGAGAAATCTAAAAGACGCTGGGTGGTAAAAAATTTTCTACGACTATTCGTGCTTCTAATAATTACATACCTGTAAAGCAAAAATTTTCCGGTAACGCGTTCTACCTACACGCAGTTGTGCATCAGTATGACAATTAACTGCATAGGTCGATTTCAAATTCTTCTGCATTTTAATTCAAAACCATAATAAAGCTTAAATATACCCCGTTTGTTTCGCAGGAATGAACTTTAATACCACGAAGGTTTATTACAATATGAAATGTAACATGATAACTGCCACAGTACTTAAAAATAACAAGCGTAACAAACGATTAACAGGGAAGTGTAAATGAGTTTTTATGTCTTTCATAAATGTTGCAGAAGTAGTTAGATAAGAGGCGTACATGTATACTTTTTATTTCCGCATTAATATTGAAAACGGAAAATTTAATATATACACCCCTGCCTTTTCGTTATGCACTGTATAGTAGTATAGTGAAACTGCATTATACAAGTTTTGCATCACTGAAATGACTATCCATAAACACATGACCTGTACGTAAAGATTTTTAACATTAAAATGTTAATAATAAAAATACAAATATTTATTTTGCAATTATTATTTGTATACTTGCGCTGCAATGATAGCTTACTAGTCGTAATATTTGTATACTGTTTTTTTGCTATCTTTGATTGAAATTGATTTACCTATAATCCTTTTTCCTTCTTGATATTTTCCGAACGTTAAATGACATATTTTTGGTAGCTTTTATTGTATAGCTACTATTAATTTCGCACACGGATGTGTATTAAGAAGTGGGTTATTCAATATAACCTGATCACATCATTAAAGGAAATATCAATTCCCTATATTAAAAATAATTTTAAAAAGGTCTAAACTCTCTGAAATGGTTTCTACTTATTTACTTATTATTAAAAAAGGCTTTAACAAAAAACTCAGCAAATATTTAAATGCTTCAAAAACTTAATCAGGCATCTAATAAATAGTACAACTAAAACAGGCAATATTTGTCTGGTAACTAGGAATTTGATGGTGTAATAAACAATTTTCTAACACAGTCGTTTATACTAGTATTCCCTAAAACAAACCCACTTCGTAATTAGATACTCAACTGGTATCAACTCTTGAAATTATTTCACGGCATGACTGTTCCACAAATATACCCTGGGGTTAATCATCTAGAAAGAGGCAATTCGTAAAAACTTGGCTTAATAAATGACAATTTCTGCTGTATTTTGATGACAAACGAGATTCATACTTCCCAGAAATAGTTATTCCCGTCGCGGAAGTCTATCCTGCAATATTACAAGTATACACGCACCTCAAATATTAAAAACCATTTTCCTGCCAACGCCATGTCTAACCAAACCGATCGATCGTTCTGGGACGGGGTGTTGTTATACCGCGAGCCTCGAAATGATGCTCAGGAACAGACAAAAATTTACCAACAGCTTGAAGGATCCCAGCTGAAGTGGCAGCGCACTAATTAACCTTCCAATTAGTTGCAAAACTTTACGCGAAATGATGAGCACAAAGGGGTGACGTCGCCAGTGGCCATATTGGTCATGCGCAGGGGTGGGGGTAACCGACGCGCCATACGCAACTTTCTCGTTTCCTCTGCACCCTCGCACTTCATCCAAGGATAACACATGCCGTCACTGTTCGCCATTCGTGCGCGGGCGGGGGGTTAAAAAGACGGGGGGGTTTCGCCCGGTTTGACGCCGACGTTAGGTACGACGCCAAAGACGCTCAACTTTGAAAGCTAGCATTCGTCGTTTTCCTTCCATCCTTCCTGGTCGTCCTTTCCGAATATCCAGAATTTTCCCTCCAAGTGGCGAATGGTGGTGCTCCGCTTCCATTGATGCGCCTGCAAAATAAGGTAAGAAATCACTTTTTCATATGGCCAGAATTATCCCAAGACTAATTAACGGTCGGCGCTTAATTAATTAGCACAAGTTTGTACGCGTGCTCAGTTAAAATAATTGGTCGTCGTAAGTTGGCTGGTGTTGGCGTAGGTCGTGCGCAGTGGTGGCAGACTGGAGTACTAATCACTCGCGTTCTAACGACCAATCAGGAATCTGCGCCGAGACGCTTAATAAGCTCTGAAATATCTTCTCGCTTTCGGTTTCAGTTCCACTTTCGCTTGTTCGTCTCGATAGCGCGGGTGAATGTTCTGATATTTGATATGTGTAATTCTTTACACAAAACTTAGGCATTGTATTCATCATTCAAGATTAATAAATTATTTTTAAAACTTCTACAGTTGTTCACGATCGCAATTATTATAAAAAATGTCTATTTTTCATGACAAAATTTTTTTAACATATTGGTTATACTATATTAATTTATTTAAATATTAAGTTAAGGTATTTTAAACATCTCATTTGAAAGTTGATATTTTTGCTATTCACTGCAACAAAGAAACGTATTTTATTCTGTATGTTTTAGACATTTTTATAAATTTTGTCATGTTGTGTTTATTTCAGCAATAATAAATATTTGTAGGACCCAACACTGATTTTTAATATTAAGGCACTTCATCGTTGATTAAATCATTTCGTCATTTGTATGAAACATAATAAAAGAAAGAAAACCAGTTGTCACTGCCTAATCTGCTAGCAACTACGAAGTAATCCTGTTTTAGTTAATAATTTATAATCAATGTACCTATACTTATAAAAAGATGCAGACATATACGAAGATAAGTTTTGCCCTCTACATTAAAGAAATTTGTTGTCTGTATAAAATTGCTACAATAATAAAACTTATTTTCCAGCATTTGATTGATCTACATTCCAGAAAAATATTACCTACCTATTGAAAAATGTTGAGATAGATGTCCGCGTATAAAGAAGTCTTAAAGTGCACATACTAAATAAGAGTTTTTTTGGCTCTCTCTTAAGAAAGGATTTTAACTAAATATTATATCACTAGTTCGGAAGACTACCAATCCTATAAATACTTAATTCATTTCGTAAACGACAAGAACGATCTTGGTACTTATATTATGTATTACAAAAGTGCTCGAGTGCTTGTCAAGTCAGGACAAAATTAGCTTAAAACAATACTCAACTTGAGCGAGATTGTAATAGTGAGAAAAAATGACAATAATAATAATAATAACTATAGACTTTACTCCGATAGTCGCCGGACAGCACTTCTTCTTTAATATTAGATATAGGTAAGGACAATTAAAAAGTGAGGTTCTGAAATCATGCATCTATATTATAATTGGACGATTATTTAAGCTAAATAAGCCTTGAAAACTACATCAGTTTAGGAGTTCAACATACACTACGACGTGATACTGAAAAAAATATCTGTAAGAGTTCTACTGTATATGTTGAAGTCAATAAAGACGGATAATCTTCAAAATATAGAAAAAAACCTAACATGCATACTACCAGAGTGATAATTAATTTAAGCATTTTTCTTAGATTCTTTAAGTTACCCTTTTGTAAGCGGTACTACTTCATTCGCTGTCATTTAAGAAAATTGTTTAAAAAAAACTCTGATGCGTGCCGTAAAATTTTTAAAACATCACGGCTGCGATAATTTGACCCACCTTCACATTTTCCCATTAAAATCCCATTTCTGTATAAAATCAACGTATAAATCACATAGTTTGATCGTAAAGTGCTCATTAATTAACCACTGAATAATTGAATTAGTACGGCATTGGAATTCCAAACCAATAATAGTTTACGAAGAGTATTTGCAACTGAGTTGAACACCAGCGTTAAAATTGCCTCAACCACACTTTTCTATTCCGTGGACATCACCTGTTTGCGGTTGGCATGCAAATTGGACGATGGTTTTTGAATAATTTTTATGGTTCGCATTTTGCAGCCGTTAATGGTTACCTTGCATTTCTAATGTGTGGTTTTCGTATGAATAACCTGTATAATCGCATGCACGCACGCTAGAGCCGAGGTGGTTCATGCTCTGCAACAGGCGGTAGGATTATTTTTCGGCCTCTGAATGCAGGCAGCATCACAGAAATTATTTGCTTTAATTGTCACTCTGCTGCGGTATTTTACTATAATAATGCATCAGATCAATTTCATTCAAATTGGATGCATAAATTGGGGTGTAGCTATTCTAATTTTCGCTAACAAATATACAATTCCTAGTACAAAAGGAATGGAGTTCCTGCAACATGCGTCTAGGCTACCGAAAACACAATTTACTTTCTTTAATTCTCAACGCCATACAATTACTCACAAGAAAATCTCAAATTAATTTTGATTTTTTTTTTATATTTTTCTAATAAAAGTATGTACTTCATTTGCATCACTAAAAATCATCATTTTGACATCACATGTCTACGTCGAGATGATTTTATCACGTAATCGCGTGTAAGTTGCACTACAGTTTACAAATAAATAAAGTCAGCTTTGTTTTCTTTTTCTAAAAATTACAGTGAGTCACCTGGCATGACACATTAACACACTATATTGATAACGATTTTGTAATATACTAATCAACAGTTATTAAACACCGACAAGACCTATACGGACTTCTATAGTGATGTGAGCCTTTCATTAGGTAAACTTACCCCATCAACATCACAAAGTAGGAGACTTGTGGCAATTAGTGTTTCCGAGCGATGAAGTGTCACATAGCCACGGCAAGATTAGCACCTTGAGTTCTGATTCAACGACAACAAGATCACATACTGATTTGACGTGTAACATAGTGCCCAGAGATAACCCATTAAGGGTGTGGCCTCGAGGTTCTGGGTGGGGGTTCATTTACCCTTTTAAAAAGTTTCGGGTTGACCAGAGTCGCATCTGCATACACGACATAATTTATGTACAAATATTTAAAGGTTTACAGTTCCTATTATGCCTGCCTGTAACCCGTCCAACCCCCCAAAAAAAGTATAATTTACCCCGCATACAATCTTGGCTCAACCCTTTTAACATACGGTAAAAAATATGATATAAACCATGCTCTAGTGGAAAAGAAAAATGCGTTTTATTATTAGGCACACAAAAGGAGGTATGCGTGTATGTGTGTAAGAGATTTGTGTCCCTACGGCTGCCGCGCCCCGGAAAGGGTTCGGGGCACAAAAAACAGATAATGCCAGACATTTGAATATTGCCTAGGACTAGTCGTTGCATCTCATTAAAAACAACATCCCATTTTTGCGCTTCCTGGTTTGTCATTAGGTATACGGCTTTGTGGGGTTATAGTGAGTTTAAAAAAAGATCCGATTTTTTAATCAATGTCCGATTTTGTGTTATATCACGGAGTATGTACTAATTTGTATTTTGCTTACGTTTTTCAAATCAGTAAAACCACTAACAATTAATTACTTTACCTGTTTTAAAAATTTATGCCTTTATGATAAAGAAGTAGAAAAGAGGATGCCGCTGTGAAAAATTTAAATGCGCAACATGTTTGCAATACAATAAATCACTGAAAAAGTTCATTCAAACCGTCTGTATCTGTTAAAAGGTTATCAAATGATTTTGCTCTATTTAATTAAACGAAAATGCTTTCTGGGTTTAACTTGGTGTTTTACAGTAGGTTTTAAATCGAGTATATGTGCACAGAGCGCGATGCGCAGTTTGTATGCATTGGCCGAGCTATACATGCATGTGTACAGAAACCGAATGGAATCTATCATAGTCACTAGGTTTTCAATAATTAAAAAACCGACTTCAGTTAGCCAGAGTGGACGCGTCTGCTTCTGGAGCGCGAGCTTGCGGGTTCAAGTCCCGCCCAGTGCATATACTTACACCCTACATGTCCGTGTATTGTTTGTAGTTTTTTAATAAAGCAATTCAAAATCTAACGAGCTAGCTAATTGATAGGGCCAATAAGCAAATAAGAAAAATAACCAGTAAAACCATCAACTGTCAATAACAATAACCAATAACTCTCATTATTTTACATTTTTACAGTTGCTAACCTTAAAAGCAGAATTTCATGTATATTCCTTTCATCAATTGTTTAAATCTATGTCATGTGATCAGCGTAATCTACTACTTTTACAGCACCCTATAAAATATCACAATAACATACAATGCGGACAAAATATTAGATAGAACCGTACTATCGTCATTTCAGAGGATACTGATATATCTATAAAAATCGATCAAGAGAAATCAATAAAATTAAGGGATGTATTGAACTTTCAAAACAAGTCCTTAGAGCTGGAAATCTGATGTCTGTTCTTGTAATGGGATTAACAAATAAGCAAAAAATTGACCCACATGTGAAATCAATTAGCAAAATGTTCAAATTAAGCTTTATTAGAAGTTCTTAAAATTCAAAAATTTGCTACATAGACACCATCTCCGGCTCTTGAGATTTTTTCGATGACAGAAATAAATTACTGTTTTTAAACATTTAATTTTTATAAGATTTCCTTTCCTATGTGTGTTAGTGATATTTTTGCTACTTTACAGTACGTATCAGTCACATTCGAACTCCGATCTTCTGTAGAGCAAAGGTACGGGTGTTAAGATACAAACACTACTCTGCACGTTTAGCAACGGGCCATTTAACTTTAATTCAATATGCAATGACGTCAGAAATTGGAGCGGTACATGCAAAAATCCACAACCCATTAAACGCACAATACAATAGGGACTCTTTTCAAGGACATTATTTCTCCTTTCCTGATTTATGTTCTCGATACCCCATTGAAAACTGTGTAATACGCAATAACAGAGAAAGTCAACATAGTCCAGGCAATCGTGAGGGTTAAACGGTGTAAGATACAATAAAGGGTTCAAAATGACATAAAATTGAGGGGAAGAGATACACGTTTCCGTGTTATTTATTCTGGGCACAAAGGCCAGAAGGTATTGCTGGAGTGCTCTTAGGTTAAAAGCCCCGGTTAGGTGTTAACGCTTACGTCAGGTAACGGAAGTCACAGCACCTGCCTGATGTCCAGGCGAAGGAAGCTTGCTTGATGGAAAGTGACCGCGTTCATTGTTGGTCATTTCCGCCTTGCGGAGCCATACGTTAACTTTAATTTATTCTGGTATCCCGTGTTAATCGATTTAGATGGAATGCCCGCGAAGTTCGTTGGTATAGTTATCGTTATTTGTATAAAGGTGGAATGCTATGCCATTCAAGAAAACATTTATACATTTATTTTGAATTTGGATTTGGATATGATTTGGAGTCGATATTACACAATTAATTAGTTTTACCACTTAAGGTGTTTGATTATGTATAGTACACGTTAAAACGCAGGCTTCTGATAAGGTGTCCATTTGAATGTCATTAAAAACTAAATAATGGTAAAATCCGGCTTGAAATTCCTACATGATATTCACACTGACGATGATACGTGTTTTTTATGTTTATCTTCCAAAATAAATCCCCAAAATCGCTTTAGTATACACTTACATTATATGTATAGTGTATTACCGACTATAGCTACAGAAGCTGTAATATATAAATTAACGGCTATATATTTATATATCTGAACACCTGAATTACCAAGAGTTGCAATTACATATTCCAAACTTTAATGATATTATGAGATGCTATTTCAACCAATGTAAATAATATTTTTCTAGTCTAAACTAAATATTTTTTTATAACACTACAATGTTACAAATTTACGTGTAGGTATTTTTAATCTCTTTAGTATACAGCATGCTCCCGGATTGGGTTTACAAAAAAAAATTATCTTTGCCTTTACCAGCAGATCTGTATATAAAACTTCATTATTTTGGCTTAATGAAAAGAAGTCTATTTTTGTCTTGATTTTTAAATCCCATCGGCGGTTTTATTTTTTTGACAACAACGTCGCTGCGACAAACAGGTTTACTCAAGTTAAGTAACAAAAATATTTGTAAGCCAGTCTCGATAGTCCAATGAATAGCGCATCTACCTCTGGTCCCTGAGATCGCGGGTTGGAGTGTTCGTATATGTCCTTTATATATGTAACCTTACACAATTTCTAAATAAATAATATCAAAGTGATGTGCTAGTTAACTTCCAAAATGGCAGGGCCAATAAAAATTTAAAAGACATAATTTTAGTAAATGGCAGCTCAAAGAAAGCTTTAAGATAAATAAAATATAAAGTAGTTTTTATCTAAACAATCATTATCCAATACACCTCCATCCATATCTGCGCTAATTCTAGTAAGATCCTGGAAACGTCTTTTAATTTCTTTGATATACACTGATGCTAGGGCGTCATTATTCGATTCTTTTGTTCTTCAACATTACTTTAAGCATACCCACAAATAAACATCCAAATGTTTGCAGTCCACTGATTTCCATATTTAAAGTTTAACAAGTTAGGAACAATGCGAGGATAKTATGCGGGAGCAAAAAACAATGCATGCTGGTAATTAATTACTAAATCAAGTCCATCGTTAGGAAAATTTTATAAATATGTGTAATAAATAACATTGTTATCAAAAAGTATAGGTCTATGGTATAACCAACGTACATTTACTTTGACAAAGTACTGAAATCTTGATTTACATCGCTCCACCTGTTGTATGGGTAAAGTTTTTTACTTTACTTTGGATATTCTGGAATTTCTCGCTGAATAACCTGAATAACTTTGTTCACTCGTATCATTGAATTAAATAAATTTTCTGTTCAAAGCCAAAGTCAACATTTTGTAAACGATTACGACAGTATCACTCACAGAATTGTTAAAACAAAGCGAACCCGCCTACATGGTAGAAAATAATAAAAAAATGAATAACGAAGTTTTAATTGTTTACAGATTTGCTGATTTCAGTATAACAAGAAACGTCTMTCCTTTGCAGTTTTGGTTCAATATTAAAGGTAAAAGTCAGGCCATAATGTATATTAGCATATAGTACAGCTAAATATGGACGGTTACAGATTTGCGCGGTACTTTTACTATAGTTCTATGGAAAGCTTTAAATAAGTAAATTTTAGGGACTATATATAAACCTTAAAAGGTATACTACATTCAGAAGTCTGGTGACATACAAATCAGAAACCAGAATACAAACGTTTGTAGGGTACTATACATGTATTTTTACAAAAGATTCATGGATAAATTAAGCAATTTTTGTGTGGCTTCAATCTTATGCAAGGTTTCCAAAATAAGACCAGTTGATTTTCTGCTATTACTAAGGAAGCTAACGTCTTAAATATGCACTCCTGAATACGGCTTCTGTTAATAAATATCTCCATAAAAAACTTTATTATGTTTATGTCTATTGTATGGGCTAACAATAGTCTCGATAAATTTTAGGGGTGGATAATATCGGAGTAAAAAATATTCCAACCTTTTTGTACTCTCTATTTTCCATCTAAATTTGAGCATAATATTAGCGGTTAAACGAAACCTATCCTAGTAGACCGATAAATTACACAGGTGCAATTCTCTATCCACCGCTATCAGCAAATTTTAATTTTTAATCTTAATAATTATGTAATTAGTTAATAACGTTAGATTGTTTTTAGTTGATGCTGTTTATCTCACACTTAGTTGTAAATGGTATGATGTTTTGTATGTTATGTTGTACATTTATTTATTTTTCATATGATTCATACAGTAAATAAACAAGCTTTAAAAAATGTTCGTGCAATTAATACGTTGAGTATTAATTATGATCGTTGATGTTTTTAAGAATGGTACAAACGATTGTTAATTAAAATGTAATTTAACTAAGAGTAATAGCATGTTGAATTTGAAGATATCCAATAAAAACCACTTTCATAGGGGCAGTTTTAGAGGATGATAGCTCCCATAGGTAGTAATTTTCAAGGAATATGTATCAAATTTTTTTAAATTATTTTTAACAGGCAACTAACTGTTGAAGCCTTAAAGGCTATTTAATATGCAGCGAAACAAATGTTAACGCTTAGCTTAAAGTAAAAAAAGACGCAATTATTGATTTTTGAAAATGTAGTAAGAAATTGCATCTAGTAATATGTTACGGTGCATAAAAAGAAAGTATGCAGTGTGCAACCTGTTTGCTTATCCGGGTGCCTGTATCTCGACAGCGACAGATCGTCGACGAAATCGGACCATCTTCAAAATTCATTAACGATTCCGGTCTACCGACGGCATGCCCCCATTCATTAAGGCGCCCGAGACGCCTAACAAACTTTGTGCATCCGATTCGATTTTCCGGGCGTCGTCGTCTTTAGGTCACGGTCTAGTTTACACTTCCTCTCACTTTAATTTTAAAATGGGAAACTCATCTCTTAAAAACACGAGGGAAAGTAGTCGAACAGTCCGCGAGTTGTAAGGGGGCGAGCGGGGCCGAGGGAGGAGGGGATGAATGAGAACGCAGACGGGGAGGCAAGACGCCTTCCCTGCTCATTCAGGGAACTAGTTAACGAACTTTTGTTCATTCCGTCGTCTTACGTCGGCTGGATGCAGACGCCTCCGTGCGGATGTCGTTCGGATGGTTTCTTCGTTAAATAGCTAATAATTTGTGAACAAGAAGACCATTATTACATAGTCCGTATCTTCCAACACATAGGTACATGATTTTAAGAAAAATTACCAAATGAATGTCCTACTGCCTGAAAAAATACTAGGAGTCTAATGAGTTACTTTATTCCGCATTATATATACAGAGTTACCTACTATCGCAGAAAACCATCCTTGTCTAAAACCGCGACGGCTTATACGTTGGTAGATCACCCAATGGGGGTGTACACTGAATGAAAATAAAATTACAGTGACATAATACAGAACTTGCTTTAATTTATCCCATTCTAAAGTAAGTAATGCAAATACTTAATTAATTTTCTTGATTCACACACAAATTTAAATGGACTAAACATGAACTAAAAGAGGAATTACAGTTAGTACCTATATTCCCATATTCTGGGTTTTTCTTAATTGTAAAAAACAAATTAATTACTCATTAACGCACATTCCTCATCTAGTTTTTAAGTTAGGACCAAAAATACAGTTAATAATTTGAAGCATGTTACAGCCATTTAGAAATGTCTATATCAATTAACTTTTCTGTAATATTAATGTCATAGCGTTGTTACAAATTTTCATGATTTCCAGCAGTTTTCTTCGTGACGCGCTACTATCTTGTATATTACAGTGAATTTCTCAGGAAGAAAAAGTTAGCAAAGTTAAAAAACAAAACATTATATATGTAGGTATTTAACATTATTTTAAAATAAAAGCAAAAAGTTTTATGCAAAAGAGTCCGGACACTGAAAATAATCTCTGTGATTGCACTCTAGTAAACGTACGTAGATAGTAAGGTTAGCAATCATAAGCAACATTCGTAGAGATTTTTTCCACTACAACTACGATTCTCCAAAAGTGCTTCTTTTTTCTAATAACGTTTACTTGAGACAATGGAACCTTTTGTAGGTGATGACAGTGATATTGCTCTTGGAGACACATATGGCACATTTTTTATCGTACTCAGATATATTCTGGTACATTCTCCTATATAAACATACAATGGTGACCATTGGTGCTGAAATATTGTCAATATATTAACATGGCCACGAGAGCCTAAACCAACACACTATTTTGTTTATTTGAAAAACTGCTTTGTTGAGATAGTTTTGGGCCCAAATAAATCCATGTTTTGGTTAAAAATAGTTGAACATATAGTATTTCTTTAAATTTATTAATAGTAATAGAGAAATTTTGTGTTTAATAAAATATTCTATGACGGTGCTTTCTTTTTATGTAAACTATCGTTAACTAGGGTTTCATAAAGACGCTCGTTGTTTAACTGGTGTAACTCATGATGCCTCGGTTGTGTAGGCTGTTCAAAATATTAAAATCGCGTAAGTTCACCTATACCTAGACGATACTTACATCTTTATGTATTTGTGAGATTTGAGAGATTGAATATTATTTGGGTATCAATATTTATACACTTTCGTCAAGTACAGTAATGAATAACTTAAATCAAATTAGTGTTAATATTTGACACATACAACATTTGTAAAATTTATGTTCCAATATTTTACAAAACGTATCTGAAGAGATAATATATTGTCAATATTAGCGGCTGCGTTCAAAATTATTTATTATCGTGGAAGACCAACCCGCATATATTTTCGAGTAAGAAAACTAATCTTCATTAGCCAAACTCATGGATATATTAGGAAAAAATGGACCTACCGCCTTTCCTATTGTGGGGCACAGTAATAGAAAACATATATCTATCGACCTATGGAGCAGCAATGACCAAAGACCAGGGGTATACAATTCACAGGCAATCTATTAGATAAGCAACACATAACTATAAAGAGATTTAATTTATGCATAATTAATAATTGGTTTGATTAATTTTTGAAATAATAAAATTTAGAACGTTTTTCTTAGGCTAGTACTTAATTAAATTATTTCCATAAAAATTCAAAATGTGTAACTAAAATCAAGTCCTTTAAGTAATTTATTTTATTAATAATTATTAAAAAATGTATAGTACAAAAAACCTTAGCTCTGTTACTCTGTATAACGATAGTCTAGCAGGTGAAAGACTTGCGTAACAGACAACAGTAATAGTATTACTGTATTTACAGCTATAGAAATAACAAAAAATACAGCAGGTAAAAATCAAAAGAAATCTTTTTAGATATCTTTGTTTCCAACGTCCCCGTGATGATCATCGAAATAGAGTTACTCTGTATACACCAGCTTTCCTATTTGACCATGGATTTTTTTCACTAAAGGCGGTAATTTAACAGAAAGTGTTCTAGGGAATAAAGAAACAAATTTTAAATTGTTTCACTGTCATATTTTAAATTCCTTCCCGGCTGTTGCCCACAGCCCACATCCCTTTCATAGGAATACGCTCGGTTTCAACCAACTTCATAATGTTGCCAGTGCTGAAGGGGAAACCTACGTGTGTATTTCCATGTGTGTCATACTAGGGTCGGCCATAAGTGGCGGGGCCGTCTACCGTTGCTATAGCTACCAGCTTCGGCGGGGGCGGCCCTGCCGATCATCCGCAACAGCTCGCATCAATACCAAGGATAACAAGTGTATGAGTAGTCTATACAGTCTGATCAGTTGTCACTCTTTTTTCTACAAATTGTCTTCCAATCAGCGGAAATGGCGATGCCTGGCTTAGGGGAGACGCGCCGCTTCGTTACGTGACAAATTGTGGAGCGGCGAGAATCCGCAAATTCCGGCAGCGCTGTTTACCATTATGCAATTTATGTCGTGCCTGATGCTATTAGTAAAATAAGGACAATGTACTCATTTACAGTTACTTGAAGTATGTTCAAACATAACTGACTTCCCGAAACTAACATTAACTTTTTTTTCTTGTAATGCAACACTTTTTTTTCTAATTTACCTAGTTATTTCCGCACCCCTTAGGACTCTTTAGTGCCACTTGATTCACCATATGCGAGGGCATATTGATACCTATTCGGCCCGGACACAGTAAACATAATTAAATTTAATTGTTATGGTAACAACTATGATGTTTTATAAATAAGCTGTTTGGCTTTTGTCCTCCAAAAGTTCAGTTGTGACAAAACTGTGAATTTTTTAAAACGGGACGTTTGAATAAAAGCTGAATTTTGATAAAGACGAGTTTCGGTCGTTTATTAGGTATTTTTGAAATGGTTACCGGACAAAGAAATTTTTGCTGATATGGTAAAAACCTTAGGTGATCAGTGTTCTTCATATGCCACTATTACAACTGGGTTGCGGAATTTGAAAAAGGAAGATAAGGTGTCAAAGATGAACACCGCTCAGGAAGATTTCTCTGATCATTCCGGAAAATATTATGCCTGATATGATTTTACAAGATTGACGAATTGGGTTCACATAATTAGCATAAGCATTGCACATTTCCTACAAACGTTTGTTTCATTTGTTCGCCACGTTTTGGGAATGAAAAAGGTTTTCGTCAAATGGAATCCGAAGAAGCATGTTCGAATGACAACGTCGAAAGAATTGTACATCGCTTTGAAGATTTTTGGATCCCAATAACTACAGCTTACACTACTTCTTAGGTGCCGCTGGATGTGTTGGCAAGCCGTCACCTTTTATATGGCCCTTCATCTCAATTAGGCGATATTTTAAAGATAGTTTGCATGCCATCAGGCGGTGGTGTCGAAAATGGTCCCTCTCCATCAGGCGATGACTTAAAGGCGGTGGTTCCGGGGTTTCTCCCTGTTCATACAGCCGTTGTGGTATGGCATAAGCAACAGCCAGTGCAAGGCTTAACACAATCAATAGTGTCAGCAATTTCATCTTGTTATGGCTCTACACAAACTGGTAAAGAAATAATTGGAGTCGAGCAATTTATAAAAGAACTGTGACAATTAAGTTGTACAAGAATAATAGTATACATGCTTTATCTATACTCTCTATTAACAAATGGTCATTAATAAGCAATGAAACATTAAGGTATTACTGAAAAAATAAATATTTTATGTACAAATATCTGCAAAAGATAAAAAATAATTAAAATCTTAACAGTCTTCATTTTATCTTTCAAGGTGTCGCGGGTCCAAGTGTACTTGGTACTTCACTGAACCAACGAAAGTTAGCTACGAAAAACTTAAATTATTGGAATACTGGAAATGATAATGTCGTACTTTTAAACACACTAATCTAATATATATAGCTTAGGAAATACGTATTAGTTCTAGCCTCAGTTGGTAAACCGAAGGGGATAATAAAAACAATCGCCACGCAATTGGAATATGTTGTAGAGTAAATAACCGTACAGCAGAAAATAGAACTATGGTTTTTAATTTGGCAAGAGTTGCATTTGACAGTACAATATTCATTTTGGATTCTGAATACGAGCAGAAGTTCGGGATATAGCGAACTATCAGCACTAAGAAAATACGTTTAAATTAAAAACAGAACTGTATTATACAGCCGCCTAACTTATTCAGTGATCACGTTTGGATCACGTGCATATTAGAAACCTAATATACTCAGTACAGGTATAACCTACACAAAAAAGTTTTACTCTACAGTGCTTCGTCATAGATTTTTTTTGTTATATATCAGTTATCTATTTTTTATTTATCATAACATCGATTGTACAAGTTGCCATTAATCGATGTGTAATTTTCAATGTATCCGTCTCTTCGTGGTTATTCTTCGTGTGTAGTTAACAAGCACCGCGACCACATGTGGCATATTTGATAACTGCACTGATTCGCCTGCAGGAGACAAGGGTGAAGATTCTACTTCAACACAAAAGAATTAAGGAGTTGCACTTCAAATAAAGCAATCGAAGCGCATGTCAAGTATCTCACTTCAACTCCAAGCAATTAAATGTAAATTCTGAACGTATACTTACATTTATTTTAGAGCACTAGATACAAAAAATTTCGTCCTGAACGAAGAGGTTGTAATTTCGCCAGTTCTATTTAGGTTAAATTAATAGAATTTTAATAATAATTTCCTCTTGGTTATTAGAGAAGTATATTGTACTTTTCAATGTATTGTTATAGCTTATTAGGCGGCATATAAGGCATTTAAATAAAACTTTTGCATAATCATTATAGTATATACCTATGTATCTCTAACTATAGAAAAGGACTCCCGTACATTGAAAACTGTACCCCAATAAGAACATTTCGTTCTTTAGAATATAATGTTTATTATTAGTAAAACTTAAGTAGGTAACCTGTAGAATCGGAAGGCATGATAATATAACATTTTCTGCGGAATTTTCAAATTTTAACTAAAAACGCAATCTTCTGTAATCCTTTATTAAAAAAACGCACCCTCTGAATTCAAATGGAACAACATGCCTTAGAATACGCATGCGTCTAGGAGTTTGGACCATGACATAATATTTCACTTTTAATGTTATAACGCAGCTGTAGTAATCTTATTTGCCGGTAGCCATCGGGCTATTATTAAAAAATCAAAACCTGTACACATGGGTGTTCCCAGCGCAATCCACGTATGATACATTTGGCACCATGCTGTATATCCTTTAAAATCAGGTTTAACAACACCCATAAGGCAAAATCGAATTTTTGCATATTTAGGTCGTGGTACCTGCACGTCCGCCACAGTCCTAATCCAAATTTGACATATATCATACTCAGCATCAAAAATCACATGCAAAAGCACTCATGAAGTAAAAACGACAACCATTACGCACTTCTAAGTACCATTGTGCTACCCGTCACAGTCTAAATCCAATTCAGCATTAAAAACCACGTTCAATGACACACATAAAACTAAAACCGATTTTTTGCTCCTACAAGTTCCACGGTGCATGTTTGTTATAGTCTATTTCAAATATGACATACACCGTCATCGTTATACTCAGCGTGCGACCAAACCCACGAAGCAAAATCGTTTTTTTTTTAACTTTTGGTTAGGTACCATGGTGTATGTCCGTCATAGCCTTAATCTAAATTTAACATTGACCGTCATACTCAGCATGAAAAATTACGTTTAACGACATCCATGAAGCGAAATAATTTTTTGGACATTTAGGAACCTAGGGTGCATGTCCGTTATAGTCCTAATCCAAATTTGACATATACCATCAAACTCAGTATCAAAAATCACGTCTAACAACACCCACGAAGCAAAATCGATTTCTTGCACAACAAAAAAAAAGTTGTTGACTGATTCCTTCTGAGCCGATCTACGCAAGTTCATTTTTTGTAATATCTAAAAGTATACTACTGTACTATGTTTCGCAGAATACTCTCTAGTTTTTACTCATAATATAATTCGACAAAAAGTTGAATATCTAAAACAGATAAGCAACTTTAAACTTCATTGATTGGCTAAACGAGCCACTTCTGGACTTGCGTGTTTCAATGCAGGATAATCATGTTTGAAAATATTCTAAACAATTTTGTGCATGCATGATACAATCGGTAGCTCTTGACTCTCTGAGCTTATACTTCAGTCGCTGGCATGCATTTATAAACAGTGTTATCCTAGGTGATTAAGTAATACGGTAATTGCTCTATTTAATGAAATAAAATTGATCCTATAAACCCACTGCAATTTTTCCCAGGCTAATACTATACTTGTTCATGGCCGTGGAATACGTATTACTGACCGACAAGTGCTAGTTAAGTTGTGAAAGAACTTTTAGTATCTATTACTGCACAATTTATTTCTCCACCAACTCGGTGCGAACCCCCTGTCTGCTCAACGATAGATCATGGCGTTCTTCGAATATGGCCGTTAAGACAACTTGAATTTTAATGAAACGTCAGTCAGATAACTGGCGTCGGGCTTCCCATGCAACATGATGATTTGCATAGGTAAAACTTTTGAAATTCCGGTAATTGGCTAACTGACAAGTATTACTGTGGCACGCCATTTTCTGGAAAGCATGATTGTCCTGGTTCAGAATAAAATTTAAAAGACCACCACCATTAGCAACTCGATTTTTCGAGATTACGCTTTATAGTGACTACTAAGAATGCCACAAGAAAACAATGACCGCGCGCTATATGGTCATCCAAATCGATGATAGGAATAACTATAGAATCAATTCCTTGATAATTTAATGCTATTATATTAATAGTAATTTCTATAGGTGCTAATGAAATGAATGAACAATGTACAGAAGGTCCCGGTGAACGTGCGAAATCTATTGTGAGGGTGTAAAACACGCATAAATAATCTTTCCATATAACTTTTTCTGCGGCACGCCTTCAGCTAAATTTGGCACAGCGATGTAATACCCCTTTTTAGGAAAAACGATCCGCCATAAAGTTTTTAATATAATACAATAATAGTATTTAATATCACAGTTAACGTACTAATTTGAGATGCACCATCATACTTAGAATCGAAATTACGTTCAACGACACCCATAAAGCAAAATGGAATTTTTGTACCATGCTGCATGTCCGTCATTCCCTAAAGCAAAATTTAACATACATTACCACACTCAGTATCAAAAATAATATTTAACGACATCCATAAAGAGAACTGATTATTTCCATTTTTAGGAACACTAAGGTGCACGTCTGTTATATGTAGTCTTAGTGCTAATTTGACAAGTACTATTAATTCAATATCAAAAATTACATTCATACCTATGAAGCACAATACAGTTTTATCTGTACCTTTAGGTATGTACCATTGGGAATGCTCGTCACAGTCTTAATCCAAATTTGACATGTATCATCACAGTTAGCATAAAAAATACTTTCCTAGAGCAAACTTAAGTTTTGGAACCTTAAGACACCATGGTGCATCTCCGTCATAGTTTTAGTCCAAATTTGGCATGCACTATCATACTCAGTATAAAACATTGCGTTCAACAGCACCTGTAAAACAAAATCGTATGTTAATACCTTTAGGTATGATGGTACATATCAGTCATAGTTTTAAAGCAAATTTGATGTGCACTCAGCATCAAATTTCACATTCATAGACATCCATGAATTTTGCATCTTTAGCTACCATGGTGTATGTCCGTGAGTCCATTCATGTGTCCGTCATAGCCATAATCATTAGATATGCAGCATCATACTCAATCAATCAAAAGTCATGTTCAACGACACTCATGGAGTAATATATTGAACCGTGTCAAAAACAAAAAATTGTTTGAGCATGCCTGCAGGCCATAAGCTACCATCTAGCGAAAACCCGAGGTTAATCCGATGCTTAGGAGCCGATATCTCATTACCCACGGATTGCTGTGATCTTGTGCAAGGTCGGTGGACTTTTCTTCCATATAATTATTATGTCACCGCACATGCAATCGAACACTGAGTCCGGTTTCAGCAATACAAAACGATCACAAGGGAGGCTCAAAAGCTGTAAGAATATTTAATATACATTCCCACTGCTTAAGTGGTCATAAATTCATTTTCAGACATTTTATACATGCTTAAGATTGAAGGTCGGTTACTTTGTTACTACTACCTAGAGTACGACCGGAACATAACTTTATTAAATATAAGTCCGCCGCTCTTCCGCGAATGGTAGAATTAAGGTGGAATTATTCGTGTTCTATACATCAGTTTAAATATTTTGTCGGGCATTGTTTCACGATATTGATAGATAGCTTTGACGATCGTTTCGACTTAACTTAACTTAACTTAACTCGGTAGAGGTTAGTCGCAGAATTAAAATTATAGGAAAATGTAGGTTTATTTTTAAGTGTTTTACGCTGTAATAAACTGTTCGCATGAGCTACAGGTTTCAGCGATAACTATATCATCTGCATGTTTATGCACCAATTTTCCAAATTATACGTCTGTTTTTAAATACTCAATACCGTGTGCATTTCTTAAAACTTTATTTATACAAAATAGTACGTTTTTAAAGGATTCGGTTTTTCGTAAATGCCTCACATTACAGTGACTTAGCTAATTTTATCTTTCACGAGAGGATCCGTCAACTTCAATTTGTGCAGATCGTAAACGTTCACGTAAAAGTGCGTACGTCTGGAGTAAATTCTTATGCAACCTGAATGTATAAGAAACCCATGGAATTTGAAGACGCCAGTCACGATCGTTCGCTGTTAACGCCGTTGTGACAATTTCATACGGCGAACGGAGCGAGGGCATTATTTTATTATTTCTACGCTCGTAGGTAAATTCCTTAAATTCCAGCGGTGCAAAACGTTACATCTCCTTTTTCTCTTTGCTGGGCTCATCATTCCCATCTCACACACGTCCCTCGAAAATCTTATTATTAATCTTTACAGTCGGTAAGCACGCCGGTCCGCAATCTGGTTGCTACTATCTTTGTGGTCGTGCTCGCAGGGAAAGCAAACACTACTCATGCACGCTGAATGCATATTGAGTTCTATACTCCAAGGAGGATGACTTTGAAATGTAAAAGGCGAGCGAAAGAAATATTTTTGTAGATTTTAGTCGCATTAAGTAGTATCGTTAAACATTAACTTTGACTAGACGACCGTTTTATAAACAGAATTTTTTAGGTATGTCAAACTGAAGGTCTTTTTAAACTCCTTAAAAATATTTTTTACTTTACCTCGTATAATAAATATTGCTTCATAGTTGGATGCAGATTTTTGTTTTTTGTATCATTACCATGTATGCCTTATTTTTACTCCTTCTTAATGAAAAACAAGTAAAGCTACTGGCAGCCCTATTATAATTTTAAAATTTTGTTAACTTTTTTAATAATTAATTAATATAATACAAGTAAAAATAACGAATACACATAATAAGAAATTATTATGCGCACTTAATTGATATTATAAAAATGTACATTTGAAATTCATTAAAAAAAGAAAATATTTACAAAAAATCACCTTATTTGCGAAATACCATCTGCAATTATCTTTTTTAGACCAACACTATGTAATTTTTAAAGAATTTAAAAGGATTTTTAATTTTACATATCTCCTAAGGTTACAAGCCTGGGGAGTTTCAGGTGGCTGACCCATGATAGAAAAAAACACTTATTCCTTATGGTTAATCAAGAATAAACTTAAATTAAAAGCTTTAATTGGAATAATATATTCATATCCAAACTGGAATCGTCCTTTATTTAAATATCCAACTTTTTGTAAAACACCATCTCGCAAAATACAAACCAATTAACAAACCGAAAGAAATGATGCTTTATGACATCTCCAAGCTGTGATACTCTGGCAATGATCATTATTTCTAATTGAGGCGTAAATGATAGTTAAGGCTCATATAAAAAATTATTAATGTACTCCCGACCTGCTCAATCTCATTTTCAGTAGAACCCTATATTATTTACCGTATACCGAATAAAATGGCAGCTATACCAATTCGAACGTTTGTAAGAAATACGCATATTTCAAGTTCTTGGCAGGCTTACGATACGCTATAGCAAACCAGTAATGTATTAATTTAACTCTTAATGTTCGTTATCAGTTTTTAATTCACTTTCAAAACGAGTAATTACTCCAAATATGAACTTACTGACACAATATTTATTCTGAGAATTGCCACTGAATTTGGCTGTTAGTAAAATATATACTACGTTATTTCCAGAATGATAAGAAAATCAAGGGAAGAAAAGTTAAAAAAAAAGATTCGCAACAGGTATGTTAATAAGAAATACAACAAATCAAAAATTCTTTAATTACAGATACCCATAAAAAAGTAGACACTATTGCTGCTGTGATATAAAAACTACGATTTGTTAAATCGAAGCATTGTGTCCAACACTTCAGGTACATTGAACTAAAAGAAAAACAAACACCCCCTCCTGTAGGATCATACCAGGAAATGTAAGAAGGGATTTTCAAGAGAGAATAACTTGTTGTAGATGGATATCATAAAAACGCAATGAAGAAGAAAACTTTTTATATAATATGTTTCGATGAAACTTATATTCCACAGTAACCGTTCTTCTATCTTTCAAAAATCTTCTACAAAAAACACCATTTCAAGCCCTTTAGGAAACTCTGGTCAAAATTAAAAAAAAACTCGTAGCGCATCTTCAAGGAAATTGACAATCCTCTTTGATATCACAAGTACTTAATGAAGTATAAAATGAAATCTTTTGATACAACATGCTTTAAGCATGACAATCAGTCGACTTCTACTTTACATCATACTAAAAAGAATGAATTTGCGCATTTAGCTACGTGAAGTATTACTTATTATTAAAAAATATCAAGTTAGTCGGCGCTGAGTAATGTCTACAATTTATATGACCTTATAGCACTACATGCAACACACACGGCACCACCACAATTCGATATAGTGAGCACTTATTTGTCAATACATAGTATGTAAAAACAGATTKTCTTTAGCTGGGATAACTACGAAAGCGGCCWCATTCCAAACTTKTTTAGGATAAAAAATTAAAATTTGCAACAACTGCTACTTCTAGATCCCATATAATACCTTACACAAAAAGGAATTAATTTTAAAAGAGGAATCAAAATAGCTGTAATGTAATATATAGGCCCCATTCTACTTGACAAAATACAAGTATGATGCGGAGGTATGAATAAATTGTTTCTTTTTTCTGTTGGTTTTAGTAACGGGCGTTCGTACAAAAATGAACCAAGCAATCGATGGTGTTCCCTTTCCAACACGATCATAGCTACTGCCTCGTAAATTAATTTGCATAATGTGATGAACCTTTATAATCGTAGTTTATTGCATTGCACGGATAAAAACAATATTTTATTGCTGTTACCTGTGCCTAATATGAACACCGTTGATTCTTCAAAAACGTTCACTATTCTTGGTATATCCTATAAATAACCACAATAACAGTGTAAATTGCAAATAAAACTTATTTGACCATCGAAGCAAATGACATCAGGTAACAGTTCAGTTTGTTGCATCGGCATAGCACTGAGACATACATTCGCAATAACAAAAWCCATCACCCGTTTTTTTATGAACTCCCGTTACTTTCCACCCATGACGTTAAAATTAACAAACATTTAACAACAAACTCATAATATTCAGTCCACAAGCCACCACCTGTATAAATCGTGTAGGTTTAACCGAGACTGTTAAAACACTTGAATAGCATTATCGGGATAACCGATCTAGAAGTTTCTTCGAAATTGTATTTGGAAATACCAATAATTGTAGAGTAGTTATTTTCTCAACTGCATATTCTTATTATTAAGCTTTACCAACAGCATATTTATTATCAGCGACGGTTAGATGTTTCGGGAATAAACATTATTGATTCAGCGATAAAAAGAATCACATTTGCTGCTCCGCATGGTACGATCACCGCTGCAGAACATATGCAGCAATTCCTTGCACTCGAGTCGCATACACGGAGAAATATCCTGTATATAAGCCCTTGACATGCCGCAAACGTACGGGATCTTTTTAGTGCGATCGTAAACGGGTCCGACAATATACCGCATCATGCAAATATATAGACAATTTCAGGGTTCGTTATGTGAATTATCATAGTCTCACTTTTTATAAGGCAGCCACTGGAATGCCTGACTGTAAAACATAATACGTGAAGGGACAATAACTGTGTGCAGCTGAAGGATATGAATACATAAACTTGGGAATAACCTCTCTTGCATATAAGCCGGTATTCAAATTCCGAGCACTGTAATGCATGTGTGCGATATTCAAAACTTTATTAAAAAGCACCAGAAGCGCTTTTGCGTGGAGGAATTCTGGAGCATGCCTTTCCCCGTTTTTTGAATGTGCTCGGGATACGTAGAAGTAAGAGTTGAACATCGTTCTTGTAACCAAGGCAATCATCCTCCGCAACTCCAAGTGGAAGCTAAATTTCTCTGAATTTGCATTCGCAATACTCTG
Source organism: Rhyzopertha dominica (assembly GCA_025024175.1). Classification (NCBI taxonomy): domain Eukaryota; kingdom Metazoa; phylum Arthropoda; class Insecta; order Coleoptera; family Bostrichidae; genus Rhyzopertha; species Rhyzopertha dominica. The sequence continues at coordinate 32,917,602 of QCXZ01000003.1, forward strand.
TACCGTTTATATGTATACCTAAAAGTAGATCACTATATTCTATAGTATCAATTTTAATTCTTAATGCGCTTTTTCATTGAGATAAAATAAGTCTAGCTTAACAGGCACCGGTCGAATATTTAATCATAAGAAGTAAATTTAATCGTACCTTTCGTTTCTCTTCTTCGCTCTGTACGTCAATCCTTTTTTTCATTAACCACAAAAGGAAAGACATAGCTTTTTGCAATATGTGGAAGAATCAAAGTAAGGACGAGGTTAGAAGGAGCATTAAATAAAATTAGACAACAAACAAAGACAGCATTGTTGGAAGTGAAGTGGTAAATATTTTGAAGAACGATAGTGCTCATTGTTTTAGCAACCTTCAATAACCAACATGTTTCGTTTCCTAAATGTTACTTCCTTGTGAAGGTTCTAAGCTACTCCATTATATAAACCAATCTTAAATCTTCGCAACGATTTGCCTAGCTTTAAAGTTTTTCTTGAAAACTTAGCTGTGGATGAAAACCTCATAGTTGCCACGTTGCTATGTATACAACACTGTTTGATTGTGCCAATAAGACTCATAGTTTCCATGTTATTTCTTGTTACCTAGCGTTAATATGAAGTGCAAATACTAACTGCATAACAGAAAAGGCTTGCACTTCTTAATAGAGCAAATAGCTTAAAAATTTCGAATACAAGTTGCTAGATACTGTAGAAGAAACTGATTTGTCGGGTTTAATAAACACGAATATTATTATTTAGGAAAAATGTTGTTGCTTGAGATATTTAGAAACCGCTATGTTACCGATGAAACATTATTGGGTCTATCGACGCTCCTCCGAACACAAAAATGTTTGTCAATTAAAAGTTTGCCTGATTACGCGCACTGAAACTCATATGTAGCTGCTTAACAAATTCTCGTAACGCTTAAATATTTTTGATCTTTGTATATAGTTTTATAATTAAAAGCCATTCTATGGTAAGCTATAGCTCTTTGATTTATAATAAAGACCTAAAACTAGGATACGATAGTTTCAAGAAATTCGTAGAAATCTAAAGCGTATACCCCTATCATTTTGGCAACATTGCACGAACTTTATTCTAGTCTGCTTTGCATAAAGGTAGTGAGTGTTGCAATTCGTTTTAATGCACGCAGGGCAGCTCCGAACCGCATTAACATCACAATTATGCAACAAACAACCGAAAGGGTTCGGTATGCAAATTTCCTGGCCTACTCAGCCGGCATTTCAACCGTAAGGACTCGTCAACGTCAGCTTTTCGAGAACGGAATTAAACTATAGCAGGGACTTGTTAAGCCCACTGTGTCGTGTACCTTCACAATGGAACATCCAGGAAAGAGTGGTATAAAAGCTGCGTGGGGCATTATTGGAGCGAACAACTGCAGTACAGTTTTCCAGACATTCAAATTTAAATTCGGGTAGCTAGTTAACCACTCCAAGAGTCATAAAAAAGTAAGAAATTGTTAATGAGAATCGGTAAGGATATACGCTGAATTTAGTTTTTACATATTAACAACCACTGTATTTTGGTAACTATTACATAATGGAGTTGCAAATGCGAAATCAAGGTTTTGTCGATGTATTAATCAATAAGAAATATTAAATAAGCCCAAAATTAAGATAATAATAATTTGTTACTCGTGTAGATTTTAGTTATCAATCAACTTCTTGTTAAATGTTTTGTTAAGTTGCGTTAGGAATATACCAAGAACACCCATTACTAATTGTCCAATTTGAATAAACTTTATAGCGTATATGCTAATTGGGGTAAAGCTTGTAAACCAGTAAAAAGGACAAATGATAACTGTAAGAATTTAAAAAATATATATGGGTTTCATTACTGATTAGAGCTTCTAATCATTTACTATATGATCGATTACCTCTTGGTATGTCTTATTCCAGGATACTGCATCATTAAGGGCCGCTGGAGTCTATTAAGGATAGGGTGAATTACACAGTCTTTTACTTATAATGTTCCAGACCTGTTTAATTTGCGAAAAGCCGAGAAATTTTGGTCGTCAAGGAAACAAATTGACGATTTGTACAAAATACTCAAAAGGAACTCTATACTTACACCTATACAGGGTGGTGCATTGTCTTGTTGAAAAGGTGGATTCGGGACGGTCACTGTATTAGGGTAAAATGCTTCCTCTGCCTCCTGAATACAGATAACCAATGGTGGTGATGGTGCCTCTGATAAAGGCTAAAGGTGATCTGCTGTTATAGGCTATTGCCTTCCACATCATCACTTCATCACTATCAGGATCACCCGTTTTTACACTTGTTCGACTATTATGCGTATGCAGCGAAAATGTAGGTTCGTCGCTAAAGACAGTACGCCATTCCTGGTTTCACGGTGAGATTAGACACCAGATGAGGACGGTACGAAAACCATCCGAAACTTCTTAATCGCCTCAATAGGCCTTCTATGTTCTGTTGGTCTGCACACGTCCTCGTAAGAGCACAGAGATCCCTTAGAACCAAAAGACTAAGACGGTGTCTTTGACGTTCATCGATTTTTTGCCGATGACCTGTAAATCTTGGTCTTCGATTTCGGAATTCCTGGACCCATACTCAACAACCCAATACCATGTTTTGATTCCTGTTCGTTTTCATAGTAGGATTATCAATACCTACTTATATAAAGAATAAACGAGCCTCTAACAAAGTCTAACAAAGAAGTTTTTAGAAATCTCATGCAGCTAGACCAAATTGTTATAATCGTCTATTTTCTTTTATATGGATGTGTACCAAATTGTATTAAGATAAAACAAGTAGTACGAGGTGTTCTTATTTTTTCGTTATTGAGTAGTTTTATTTTTAAACACTAACGGGCGTTCATAAAAAAACGAGTCAAGCAAGCCACGGTTTTCTCATTCTAATGCGAACGTTGCGCTTGTCGTGTAAATTAGTTCGTATACTGTGATGCACATTTGACGTTTAGCTCGTTTGATGTGTATTCTAGTTTATTATACTCATAAAAATATCACGCTGTTATTGTTACCTGTACCACTGATACTGCAAAAACTTGAAATACTCCAATGGATAACTGAGAGGTCAGTGTAAATTACAAGTGTAGCTCATTTGACAATCTACACAGGTGACAGTTAAGGTTGTTGCGCCAGCCCTACGACGTACGTTTCTTGCACTTTTTTTTTATTAATGTACGCCCGTTACTTAATATTCAGAGACATATTGTTATTTGGCGTCTCAAAAGAATCTAACTGCAGCAATTTTTTAATCCACCATTTTCGTGCGACTTGAAAAGATTGAGTTTTCTTATTAGATGTTGGAGGTAACGAAAATAACAATTTATTTGCTTTTAGAACAATCTTGCAATAATTTTTTTTTGGCCAAAAATGATCATTATAAAAGCTTTACCTTTATGTTAAAAATAAGTCAGCTTGGTTTGGTTAGCAGAATTCCATAAAAAAAGCCGTAATATGCTAGTGGCCCTGCTAGAACAAATCGAAAAGTAAATTGAAAGAGAGGATCAAAGCAAAGCCAGTTTCAAAAAGTCTGCTCCAATTTGAAATGAACAAGTATTTTAAATTTTAAACACAACATGTCACAAATATCCAAAGTAGTCTATCTAAATCGTAAAAGAACTTAGAAAGTTATCAAGACTCCATAATTATGAACGTTTCATTCTCGTTTAGAATAGAACCAACAAAAGTTCACAGATTGATTAGCGAGGAAGCATAAAATAAATATCAGAAATTAAGCTGGACTTCTTAAAGTAAGATTTGAAGCACGTCGGAAAAAGTAATAATTGCAACTTTCAATTCATCACACACAATGACACAATATGCAGTCACAATAAAAAAGAACTGATGAGCTAAAAATTGCGCCTTTAAGTAAAAACTGATAGGAGCAATTCCATAATTATTTTGAACAAAGATAAATGTCTCAGAAGGTTGCTTATGTGTTCAAAACAGTTTAATTTAATTAAATAAGTACAAAAGGCGTTAGAAAAATCTCAATAATATGTTAGTTTCTGCCTAACTATAAACTAAAAAACAGTGCTTTTTTGTTATGTTGGGTTTTATTGTCATTCCTGTAAAAAGTTTTCAAACAATTCTTTATAATTTATTTGTTATCTGATGACTCTTCGAAAGGTGAAAAGACTTTTGTTTGAATAATAAAAAATACTATTGCCTTTGAATGCCAAAAATATTAGAACCCTAATATCACTCACAAAAAAGCAAATTGCGCAAAAATGAAAGAAAACCTGTATATTATGCATTGGCACAACCATTGTCCTTTAATTTTAATTTCTGGTTATAATGTACGTTTATGAATTTGGCTTGTTGCATCAAATAAATTAATTTCTTTTAAAACACCCCGAGTAATACGTAAAGCTCAGAAATGTCTTGTAAGTACAATTGTGTCACATGCTCTCTTTCGCTAAAAATATGAGCAGAGGCATTTAAACAAAGGGCTTCGGTTATGAAATAATAAAACGTAATTGTACAGTCCAACGCGGACAAGCAAAAAATAACACTCATCGTGTTTAAACAAAAGCCACATTCGCATTATGTCGAAGGATATTATTACAGGTTGTGAATTGTCTGTTGAGTTAAATGCACAAAAAGGCATATTACATGCGAGAGCGGAAACGCCGAATTTCCAGTAATCATCCACGAAAGGTTCCCTTTTGTGTGCAGGAGGAATAAAACATTATTGCGTGCCTTCTGCCTGTATTTCAGGCCCAAAGTAAACCGCTCACGTACTTTCTTTTAGCAGCGTGTTTTACATGCGGAAACAGATTTTGCCCCGTGCCCTCTTTTAGTACGACGAACTCATTACTTAAGAAGCGTCGGGACCGGGAGCGCCTCGGGACTTAAAGGCTCCATGACCTACCATAAACGCATATTAGTTTAATGTGGGACGATTCAGTTTTTTAATGCTTGCCTACCGAGGCCCTCTCACTCATGAGGTAGTAAGAGTTATCGCTCATTTACTTCTGTACTTCTATGCGGAAGAATAGGTGTTTGTGTAAGATATAGTCCAGTGATTGTGACATAAGACGTGCTAAATTGTACGCTTTGTAACTTTCATAATATACACTCGATGATCAATTAAGGCCATTTCGTAAAGTAACGGGCTTTCATTAAATAATACTCTAGAGTACTGTGACATTATAAAAAAGTTGTTTTTTTATGTTTTCAGTTTGTTAGTTGATGTTCACAGAAACTCGAAAGTCAAAACTGTGAACGTGGACCGTGTTCATGACAGACGCCAAACCACGTTAAGGTCTAACCAACATCTTCAGTAGGTACTTTTTGGAGCCTCCAAAGTGAACAACCATATTCAGTCCCACCTCGCCAATAACAACCATAAAACTTACTTAAATAAAAAAGTTTTTTTTCATGACAACAATTATTAATCATAACTGCGACCGTACATATTTCGCTTCTACACCAAAAGCGGAAAGTTAGTTGTTTACGATTGCGTGTCGATTACAATTGTAAGAGTTAGGTAACGTACGAAACGAAAAATCTATCGGCCTGCTACATGTATTATTTTTTAATCAACGCTCATTTGCCATACGCTCATCAGAAGTCTGTTTGGACACAAATTTCTTTAACACTCCTTCCTTTCAGATTGCTATAATGACAGCGGAAGAACTTGTTCCAAAAATATCTGTGTTTGTGCCGAAACCGATAGCAAGTAAAATATTAAACTAATCACACAAATGAAGTGCTAAGGCCACTTTGTTTACAATAACGCAGGAGTGTATTATATGGTAGGTAGAAAGCGAGCATACATCATAACCTTGATGAAATTTTATTTGGAAGTTGTAGTAATATTTACTCCAATCGGTTTCTGCATGCAGCCCGATAATAGATGAATATATTCTAACAGCGGACAATTAATATTTCCTCCCTAATAAGTTACAGTCGGTACCCATTTAAAATCACTTGCGACTAAACTAAAATAATAAAAGCATTTTAATCATTAGTGCAATGAAAATTGCTATTTATACAAAAGCAAATAGCGTTTTACAATTTATCAAGTTATTTTAAGAACTAAACTAAAGAAACTATGCAGCAAATTGCTACTATTGTTGTTACGTAATAAAAAAGGTACAGTTTTCATATTTTTGTTTTTCCTGAGCAACGGTTCATACGTGCTTTTGTTGTTTATGAATAATCAAACTTTTACCCTTCATTTTGTTTGTGCGTATGGCATTTAAAATATTATACAGGCTTAGTTAAGATTATGGAATAGCAATCTTATTTCTGTAAAAATGAACTTTACAGCAAACTATCCGTAACAAAAGATATTTTTTCTCGCAATTTTCTTATTTAATTATTTAACGACTTACGACAACATTTTGGCATATTTAAGCGTTCATGTTTTTATAAACTTAGTAGTATTTACAAAAATATTCCTGCCGTTAGTTAATTGCATATATTAATTTACTATTTTATTTCTTTTATTTAAATATTTATTATTAAATTTATTATTAAATATTTATTTAAATATGGCTGGTATATAACGGTAACTCATAGAAATTCTAAGCGCCATTTTGTTTGTATTTTGTATTTTTGCTTTTCCTTTCTACGCAGTTTAGGTAGCAGAACACAGTAGATATTTAGGCAAACATTTTGCGAATAAAGGCATTTATTATTATTACTATTGCTTAGCCTACGTTTTGTTTTTGATGTCAAAGCATTTCTTACATGTCTAGTTTCTACTATTTTTTAACCAACTTGGACACACAACGTCTTACTGTGAACGTTATCGATCTTTGTAGCCAATGAAATAGAATTTTAATTCATTCAGTTTCACCATTTTGCAAATTAAATGAAAGTGTTGCATTGAAAGGTACTTCAAAGTGGCACGAATAAAAGGAAAAGACCAAATGTCCCTTCACTTTTTTGGAGAGTTGTCGTCAAATAAATAAAAACCAGTATTGACACCTGCAAAACATGCTTTAATAAGGTTTTTTTGTCGTTTATTGAAATTTAAAAGTAAGTTTCATAAGCTGTATGTAGGCAAAATACAGTTTCAAAGATTTTTAAATTATTTTTCTTGAGGTTCTATTATGAATTTGACGAAAGTAAATCCATGCACCTTTATATGTAATATTACAGATTAACTTATTAGACTCGAGTTAGTATGTGATTTGAAAGTTGAGCCTCACGTCATAAATCTAAAGTGTATGCATAGAAAAATTTTGTGTATGGTTCAAATTGATTGAAAGCCGCTGTCAGATTTTTTCAGTGGCGTGCTGTTTAGCGGGCTACAAATTATACATAATGTGCGCTTCCATAAAGACTACATACATCGACAAACATGAATAAGACTCGAAAAACTTCTTGCTATTTCAAGAATTATGCATAAAAAGCAAACGAAATATTTACTTACGAATTAAATGTGGGAAAGCGTAAGTGCAAATATCGCGTTGCACCACTAAAATAAAATAAATTCGTGACACAGTAGACACTAATATTATAGGTACGCCAACTGACACAAGTTCTTTTGGTATAAACTACACTCACTAAAGGTTCAATACAAAGTTTGCAAAATCACAAGATAAACCACGAGCGACTCACTACAAATAATAATGCAACGCCACTGATGAAATGTCAATGATGACATTAGTTGGCGACACACGTTCCCGCTACTATTAGAAAGAGAGAGAAACGGGCACGTATGTCTAATCCGCAGGAGACGTACGTCCTAAATGCCACTCCATATAAGCAACGCAAGCACGAACGGCACAACAATAAAATTAGTTATCGGTGCTTGATTCGCGAAATTGTGACGTGAGGCTCAACTTTCAAATCACAAACTGTATGTAACTCGATTTTGCATTCTTCTTTTTAGTGTATTAACATCTTTAGGTAAAGAATACATATTAACCTTATGAAGTAAGTATATGACATCATTTTACGAGAATAGCTGTTGGCCAAGTGAATCGAATTACATAAAATTTATATCTTGCTGATGTCACGTCTTACCGGTACATCTTAATGAAATTGATAAATTCTTTGTATAGACAGAACGACGCGTTTGCGAAGATTTTATTTGTTCACTTCGTAGTAACTATAGCATGATTGAAAGTAAGCGTGAATAATAATATTTACACTTACATATTTGCGTAAATTGTTAGAGGTTCTTTCAATGCCCTCACTTTGCTTAAAATAAAGTCAAATTTCCCCTGTTTTGGCCAGGTAGATGTGCTGCGTACCTTCAGGAGATAAGTTTTTTTTTCTCTAACGAAAGACACTTTTATAAAATATTCATGTGCTACCTGCAAGCACATATCCGCCTGCATCGGTCTGGAAATTTGAGCGGCATACAAGCAGAATTTCGTTACTCCGCCAACGTTCGCCGCTGATACACTCTCTCCCTGTAGGAGATGTTATGTAGATTCCCTTTGATCCGAAATACATCTATAGCAGGATTTGATCCCTCACTATTTCGCGTCGTATATTCGTTATTTTTTGTTCCCTTATACCGCTTTTCGCATTCTTGTCTTCGGGGACCGCCATCCTTCATACATTCTGAGATACGAAAGTCTATTCCCAAAGCACCAGGACTGCCAGCCAAACAGGAAACGTCGCCTGCATGGTGCTCGCGAACAGATTGAAATATTGGATGCCCAAGGATTGAACCAATTTTCATAAATTCCTCCACCTCCCGGGCGCTACATGTACGTTTCGAATTTCACGTAGGGGTGAGAACTTTAAAAAAATATATATATATTCTCCTTGTTATATTTTGATTTGATATCTCTCGTCGATTCGTTAATCTAAAATCATTCGTCTTTATAAGCAGCTTCTAAGTAGCGTAAATACAATTGCACCTAAGTTATTACGTCCCATTTTGATCCGTAGAGTTATCATTAGAAAAGCTATGCCACCTACACGAATATTACCCTAAGTTCATATAAGCACTTGGTAATGGTATTTTAGTGGCAAGCGCTTATAGATATCATATGATAAAACGTAGTATTAAAAATATAACCGATCCATTTCTGTAACTGGATATTAATGATTATTGCTTTTCTTGTATATTAAACAGCTCTAAGTATTATCTAATTTATTAAATAATTGGTAAAGCTCTTTCGGGTAAAATGAAGCCATCGCCAGTACCATTTACAATTATTCAAATATATTGTACAAGAAAATCTGACGTCAAAAAGAAAAGACACAAAAAGTAGCCTACGTGTCAGCATTCTAATGAATCTAGTGGGAAAGAACTTGGTGTAACTCTCCAAATTGCTTTCAGTAACAATTTTCTATATAATGTAATACAAAAATTGATTTCATCAATTTCATAAAATGTAAGCTTTCTTATAACACCTTTCGTGGTAAGGAAGCTAAAATTTTATACTCGCTTAGGTTTGCTAATCCAGATTCGGTAAGTTTATCTAAATTTTCATTTGGATTAAATATTGCTTTTTCTACGGTAGGCAGAGTGTGTTCTCTCTTTATAAGTAATAAAGATAAAAATTTTGAATCGTTCAGGAATATACCGTTTTTCATGTAGCGATTGCAGTTCTGTTTATAGCGGATAAACCGGAAGATCCTTTTTAATTAGTGGAAATAAACATATTAAACCAAGTTCATCGTTTGCTAACCATTTATTATTATACAGGCACTGCTACTTTCAAGAATTTAAATACCTTGCAAGTTTGTAACAAATCTTAAAAACTAAATTATTTAGAAGTTTTGAAAATAAACAAAATTATAAATGACCAAAATTTAACCATTTTGAACAATCTTTGTAATTTTAGTTACTCCATATTGAACCTTTTATTTATTCATTAAAATGTTTGTGTTGCTGACATGTATGCTATTTTTTTTAAGTCAAGTCTGTTTGCTACCATTTTGACAACGTCAGATTTTCTTGTAAAATATATTTGATTTGTAAATGGTACGCACGATGGGTTGCTTTAGCATAAAGCGCTTTACCAATTATTTAATACAGTGGGTAATAGTTGGAACAGAAAGAAGACTGTTTGTATATTATACCTTTAAGGTGGCAATGTTTTTTTTTAATTAAATTTTTTTAATTGTACCTCTGAAGTGGTAAAATAAGCGATATTTCCGTTATTTTTAAAGTAATAATAATAAGCAAACATAAAATTTTATACTTAGATCTTTGGTGAGAATGTAACACGTAATAGGTACTGTTTCACTGTTTTTTTAAACACGTTCCCTGAAGGTGTGAAAGGGGGGTAAGTATGAGATTTCCATTGTTCTCGAACTAATATTTAAACATTTAGGCCTTTAGTTAAATGTTCAAATACACACAGTGTTAGGTTAGAAATTACACCCCTATTTGATATTTGGTATACGCGATCTCTTTCTATGCGAGCAAAGCCGCGAGCAACAGCTAAATTTTTAGTAATATACAAAAAGTTTTAAAATACTAATTTATCTATAATTTCAGTGAAGTTTTTGTTTTTTGCTTGCTCTATGTTTTTTTTTATTTGGAGTATAAAGTAAGTTATGATCTAACCACTTTTTGGCCAACTCTTTAAGCAAAGGTCGAGCTATCTATTCATTGTTATAGCGGAAGCGACATAAAAGCAAACGAACTATTGACACATGAGGGGGCGAATGGCGTTCGTGAACTTCAGCCAATCATCGACTGGAAACTAACTTCGTGAGCCAGTCCGATGCTCAATTTTAGTAATAGGATGTCTGGAAATGATGCATTGTGGAGTGACCCTAACTTTTCCTTTGCTCCTTCACCGTAAATAATACAAAAATATGGAACTCGTTTGAGAATATTAGGGAGCAAACGGAATTGGCCCCCATTGTTTGCACGTATCGGTTGGTAATTCCGATCGTACGTAATTTGACGTTAGGCATTTTTGATGGCGCTCATTGCTTTCTACTCTGTGTTCTTACATGCAACAACAGTGATCGAACTTCTCCCGACAGCTGTATTTTCTTAAACACATACCTGTGATGCCTAAGTAACCCTAAATGTATATACTTTTTATTGATTAATAAAACTTTTATTATGGGTATAGTAAAGACGTACGTCGGATATACTTCCTGTACTGAAACAACAGAAGTTATAGGGTTTGCAGATCATCGTTAGAAAATGCAGAAAACAAAATAAATATTACAGTTCGCTTTATATCTTTAACACTTTTATACTTTGGATGCAACAAATTTACAAACTGAAAATGCAGCTTTCTTGAAATAAAATTTCGTTTTATTAAGTTATGCTTTTTTTATAGGTCTGACTAACTAATTTTATTAAGATTTGACGCGTAGTGTTTTGCTCGTTCGTAATCCTTTATTTACTAAAGTAGTATCATTTTTCGTAATTTAATCAATAATTATTTCGAATAGGTACATTACTTGGAGTTCATCCAGACCACAAGTAATATTAAATTAGCATTATGCTGAAAAAACAAACAGTATTTGCATGTCACTCACAAATCCAAAATTAAAAATTAGGAGTTGAGAGTCAGTCAACTATACGGTTAACATGTACTTAGGTCTTTTATACGAAAAATTACTATTCCAAGGTTGATATCAATTGTATGAAATATAAGATCACACGTGCAACAAAAAATACTCATAACATTCGTACCTTAAACGAGATTTCGACTTAGGCTCTTTGATTTTTTTCACTACCATATCGTACCGGGCAGTAAGTTGGTTAACAATGGTTAACCAACTTAAATTAATTTGAAGGTGGCCATATCATCAGCATAACATGGATGAAGTTTCTAATAAGAGACAAATGCAATACTTAGGTGTTTTCGATGTAAAACATAGTAGTAGTTGTAGATGTCATTTTAAATTATATACCATTTTTTAACTTTTGACGTACAATGTCATTGCTGCTTTTACAAAGTACCATTTTACTAAATTGTGGGCCAGCTTATGAAACACAGTGAAACTGAAGCAACTCACTCCCTTGAATGTGGTAACTTCAATACGTCGCAAACAGAATTGATTATTAAATTATCGTGTAGTTTGCCATATCAGGTATTTTTAAGTAATCTTCCTAATTTATTGTGTATTGTGCATGTAGCTTATAAACTGCGAAACTGTTTTATTTCAGGACTGTCGGTTTAATGTACAACTGTAACTATTTTTAAACCCCTTATCAGCGTTAAAATACCAACTGAATTGCTGAAACATTGCAACACTTATCAATAGGTAATCCGAAATAAATGGCATACTTGCTGTAAGATCAAAGCATTTCACCTACACGAGGAATTCAGATCAATCTACGTTCAAACCTTTTATAAGTTGGTATATTATAACTCCGACAAGGGTTGCTTGATCCAGTAGGTTTTTTTGAAGCGAAGTCCATACAACTTGAGCTTCTTTTATATACAGGAAAAGAATATAATATAATGATAAAAATCTATAGGTAAAAGGAGAAGCGGCAACGAACTCGAGTCGCTTCTGGGATTGGTTATAATAAAATTGGGATATGTATGTAGATACAAAGAGTATAAAATGAAGAAATGTCAGTAGCATATGTGTTGTACAGGCACCCAGTGCGTTCCTCGTCAACTCTGCAATGCATGGGTTACTACGTTTCGGTTGGACTAGTATTATCGAATCGACAGCGCGACTCTTGCGTCGCGCCTGCCAAACTTGCCAGGCCGCGCTCGGGATGTAGTGGATTTGACTGCTAGATCACGTTTGTATCTCGAGTAAAATATTACACATATTTTTCTTTATATTTAATTCATCTCTGTTTGCGAAGGTCTCTGTTATATTCAGGACAAAAATTGTTTCGGCTGTAGGTATAACCTTTATATGATGAAGTGTGTGCGGTACACGATATTTAATTCTAAAAAAAATGTTTGTGCAGAATTCAGTCCCCGAATAAAGTAGAAAATTTTACGGTGTGATAAGTCGGTGAGTTCGGATGTGTGACGTAATCGCTCAAATTGTCAGACAAAAGCTTATTTATACTCGCCCAGAAAACTGTTCTATTAAGAAATTAGGGTAAACGGTAATCGCTCTTCGCTAGCTGCTAAATGGAATAGCAATGGGCCATTATGATGATTTCCTTATTCCAAAGTAAAACCACGAAGCGGAAATAATTTTGATGTAGGGCAAATGTTCCTCCACTTGCTGTATCAGCATTCAAATATAGGTACTATTGGTACATCAGTTAGCCCGTTAGATAAACGAAATGTAGGAAGATGTGAAAGTTACATCTGTTATACGAGTCAGAAATTTTCGCCAAAATGTTCCTTCCTCTCTAATTGTTTTTTCAAATTCAGAATGAATAGTTTGGTTTAACTGCCACTTACCAAATATTGAACATGACAAACTTTGCTTTTTTGCATTCGTGAGAGTACTTGCTGCAAATGTATGCAGTCATAGAAGTCAGTAGCTAACGAATCCGTTCATTAAAAAAAGAGCCAATAGGGCAGGAGTATTGATTCAAAATACTCGAATAAAATAACCAAGAACACTCTGCCACGAGATTAGATTTGTGTATTTCTTCTTGCAATAAAATTTTGAAAAACTGGACAGTTTGGATTAATCCTAGGCAAGAAACATTTTTCTCTTGTCGTTAACTCATGATTTCCATGACTTTGTCAGTCGTCAAAAGCGATTGATTGTTGGGAATGTTTAGATTTAGATTTTGTTTTAGATTTCGGAAACCTATAAGTACCAACATGTTACGAATGAAGAAACCAAATTAACTGCGACCATTTGAATTTAATAAACAAACAAAATGCAGTTCTACCTGCACTGATACTCAATGAATTAAATATGGGATCTTCGACGGTAAGCACTTCATTTACAGCTGTGGAACGATTGACGTTATTGACTTCTTGGGAATAAAAACTTGGTCATTTCTGGGCGGATTTGTCATCAAAATTGATACTGTCAGCGTTTTGAAGTTGATCTATTACAAAAATTACGAATTCCAACAACAGAGTGTAAAAATTTGTGCTGGTCTCTTACTTCCACTGTCATTGTTCACAATTTTACTAATTGTGACCGTGAAAAAAAGCATCAATTTCGAGCAACTTTATCTTTTGCTTCTTGACTATTGCTCCAATCTTTTTACGCATAACTCGCATGAAATAATAAAATGAGAGGTTATGAGAAGAACAACTGACAACAATAAAGTTGGATATTAGATTGAATTCCCTAAAATCTATAGCGATTAAGTATTACAGAAAATTATTTCCACGAAGTTTGAGTTACGTCTAAGAGGTATTAACAACCAACAAGTGGTAGGCTCATTTTTCTACCTTAACATTTTTTTCTTCGGCTTCAAACCTTGGGGCCCCTCTGGGTTAGGACTCTGTTTTCGTGGAACACATGGAACACCGGTGAGTTACGCCACTGTTATACCTATACTTCTTTATGCACGATGTATGTATTTGCTTGATAACCCATAAACTCATATATTTAGGAATATGTTTGCTTTTACTTTAGGTATTTTGGTACTTTCATTAATTCATTTTAATGAACAATTTTTTAAGAAGCATAATTTTGCACAACCAAACAGCAATAACAGCATTATCAACATTTTACTGTTAACTGATAAAACCACCACTGATCGCCATCGCCATTTTTGTGTCGTCTTTTATTTTAAAGCTATAGCCAACTTAAAAAAATGTATATCTCGATTGGCTATGTAGATACAAGAAAAAACTGTAGATCCGTTTTTTATAGATTTTTTTATTCTGAATCCAGTGGCGTATTCCGAATTTTTTCAGTGGGTCACATTTTAGAGATATAACACAAGGTTGCATTTTTAAATTGCAAACCATAGTTGACTTTGCTATGCTTGAAAACAGCTGTTTTTTCCGATTAAGAAAATGTAGCATTGTTAGGTTTATTATTACTAATTTTAGTATTATTCCAATTGTTGTAATAATTTATGAGATTTTACGTTTTTCTTTAAAATGGATGTAAATAATTGACGATAAACAAATAAACAATTTTTTCGTTAGTTACTTGGCCTCCTAGACTACCGATAAAAAACTACATGAACGATATTAGGAGTCTTATGTATGTATTCAAATTTTTTTAATGCATTAAATTTTTTACTTAATAATTGTGTGTTTTCTTATTCCATAGCGTTCTGAATGTAAACGTAAAATCTGATTAAATTACTAAAAAATTTTAATAATTGAAAGATTAGGAAAAATAAACCTAGCAACGTATGCATTTTTTAATCAGAAAAAAGTAGTCTTTTCAAGCATAGTAAAGCCAACTATGGTTTCCATTAAAAATGCGTGTTTGTGTATATCTTGAAAATATGACCCACTGGATTCAAAATAACAATATCTATAAAAAATGCATTTACACTTTGTTTTGCATCTACATACAAAAGCGACATATTGAGCGCTGAAGAAATGTTACATTGTTCAAAAGTTGGCTATAGTTTTAAAACAAAAGGCGATATAAAAATGGCAATGGTATAGCTCAACTCACAGCAAGAAAATAATACAGTAATGTCGAATCCTCAACCCTCTAACATTAGTAGTTACCGAGATACCCTAAAATTATAACTAAAATGGGACACCATGTAAAGCAGAGCAAAATTAAWATTTGGACTAAAGCTTGCTGCTATAATTTATGCTTGATTAGTTCATTATCAGCTTTTTGTTTACAAATCCGTAAATGCTACTTTAAGTCTAGTTGTTTTTTTTTACGAAAGGGGAAAATTTTATTAGCAGACCAGGTTTCTGCATAAAAAAATAAGTAAAGAGCTCAAGCAAGTAGTAGTTGAAAGTAATAATTGTAGACTACTTTTAATAATTCTTTATGTACTAATATTATGAAACTTAATTATGAATTCTTAAAGGAAGGGTTAGCCATATATATCTAAGAAAAAACACCACGGACGACTGCATTTATTTCCTACTGTATATATATTCAAAAATTAGCCATGGGGTTAACCTAAAATTATCAATATATAATACAACTCCATATTAACGTAAAATAGGCACAAGTTTCTATTGTGCGGGAAAATAAAGGATTACGTTTTCGTTAAAGCAAGGAGTACGTTTTGCATAAAATTATGAAGTAGAATATAGTAAGGGGCAAGGATGTCGTGTGGAGAGAGCGTGGAGAAGATGGAAAGCCTAGAGATGATATCGAACTTCCATTTCATTCCTCTTATGGGACGAGCGGGTGGCGGGACGCTAGACATGTAGGATACAAAATGAAATTCCCCCTGCTCGATGCATATCCACGCGAACACAAAATTGAAGTCCATAGGGGTGGGTGGAACACGGGGTGGCGGTGCGCAAAGCTCCCGACGACAAAAAGGATAGATGGAAACAAATTTATAATAGTCTGAAAGGAAAAATATAGATGGAAAACTTCAATTTTTCTTTGGGTATAATGAACTACTTTTCGCTTTGTCGAGTATCACGCGTTGCGCGCCCCATTGTACCCATTGTGGGGCAGGTAATTTTCAATTTGCCGTTAAAAAATGATTAATATGTTTGCGCGCTCACAACTAGGCAAAACTTAATAATTAACTGGAAAGCAAGGCTGGCCGTGACACCTCCTTATTTAATTAATTAAGTAATCCGATTCGCAGTATGTTGAATTCAATAACGAGCTATCCCTAATTTAGCATGCAAAGGAATGGCAAACGTAATGTACTTATATTTATATATTGTATATAATATGTAATAGAGGTGTTCTGTAATGTTGCGTTTGATAGTGTAAATAGTTCAATTGATAAGCATGGCCTAAGTATATTCAATCCCTCCAAATCATTTTGTTAGGCAATAACTGCTGCGTACGTACACATTTGACACATGTACGCTTATTTGACCTTAAACTGAAATTTTTTATGCTTTGTATACAATTAAATTCTTTCTATATTCACTATCTTTGGGGTAATATTGATATCACATAAGCATAAATTATCTATACCTAAAAATTTATCGCGTAACAACCATTATTTAATACTATTTGCAGCCTACTTGATCTCGCCTGTCTCAATATGAAATCAAACTTCAATATTAAAAAAACCATTAAAGTACGCTTTTTGCAGCTATCTGGCAATGAGTATACCAAAACGTTTAAGCCACAGATGTAGCAGGCACTCTGAAATGTAAACATTCGACATAATACACAGACTTTCATAAATATGGCCAATTATTATCGTTAAGGTAGCATAATTAATTTTCATTTAATTGCTAGTATTTTTCATAATTTGTTATTTTATATATCTTTTATTTCATGTAAAAATTTGATGACAGTGTTTTACACACGTATGCACAAAACTTAGAAAGTCACACACATTATAATCCAGTAAAAAGTCGTTAGATATTCGATATTAATACCTTGAAAGAAATCTTCGAATTAATAAAAAGTATTTACCAGTAATAGCTATAAGCATTAAGTGATTTTTACGACCATATATGCTTATCTTTAAAAGCAGTGTCCAGATGCTTCTTTATCAAAATTGACGCAAATCAGTTCCTTTGGACATAATGCTGTATTTATGTATTATGTATAGGTATGTACCTATAAATATATGCAACACGGCATGCACGATTTTAGCTTATTGAAACATTTATTTTCACAAAATGTCAGTAAATTGTTCAAACAAGTTTTTTAGTTATTCGCAAATACCAGTAACAAGTACCGTGTTCATTACAGTTTCACTTGCTTTAGCTTTTTTTTTGTACTGTTTCGAGATTCGCATAACTTTATTTTATTGCGATGTTCAGATCGCTTAATGAAATTAAGGCCTAAGTCAACAATGTATCTTGGTCAACGTGGATCAGATTGAAAAAGCTTTTTCTACTCATTAGATTCGTGGATCAGTTTCTTCTAAATATAAAATTGTATTTGATTAAGATGAACCAGTTGTCTACAGATTGTTCCGATGTAGACAACATGGTATAAATATATTTTTGCTCTTAAACTATCAGTATGTTAAAAGTTTAGTTATGCATAAAATTAACTGACTTCTCTCCCTAGAGATTATTTCTACTAAATTAAACGTTATAGCCTTCAGATATACCTAATGTTTGTATTTTTTACTAAACTCATTACACTGAAAAAGTTTGCAAAAATATCACAAAATACACTGAAATTACCATACAGCGGCTTGTCATATATCTGATCGGGATTATTCAAATAGATATACGTACCTAGTAAAGTTCGCAATTCTCACCAAATCATGTGCTCTATCATCATAATCATGGTTATATGAACTCCAATCGTCCGAACAAGACCGTGAGTAAAAACCTATAAACTGAGCTGAAATAAATTGATAGTGTATTAAATCGGTTTCCGTGGAGGGGGGTTAATGTTACTAGACAATTTTACGGATTAATATAGTACATTCCATTAAATCAGCTTTATGTCGGAGAAGCAAAAAATAAAAGTTGACTGTGAGGTAGAAAGTAGAAACCTGTACGACATACTGGTGTATCTTGGACTAGGTTCTCTATCTTTGAGATGAGTAACTTATGTTTCTAATACTCCTGTAGACAATCTTTAGTTGATATTAAAACATAAACTCTCCGAACAGTTTCTTGCATTTGTATACAGTAGTCAATTACTGGGTTATATGTAGAATTATTTTTTTTCAGTTATTACAACATACTGTTTGTCTTCCTTTACATCGTTTTTATGTGCAGAAATTGCATTAACGTTTTTACCTATACGTATGGTAAAAGTGGGTGCTTAATTTTTATTTAGTTACATTGTGTTATTATTAGTATTTAGCTTTTTCTTAGCAACAGTTAACGCCTCTTTCACTGACAGTTTTTGTTAATCAACAGTGGAAACTTTTCGACAAGACTATACCAGCAAAAATTCAGTAATTTTGAGAGAAAGCTAAAAAGCTTCTAAAAGTTGAGTTTTGTTAAAAGTTATTCGCCCTATTCAATTAAAACTTCTTTTTACCAACGAAAAAATATGGACAGTGCGAATTTTCAATCGTGATGCAACAAATTGCTTTACTTTTCCTCCTTCAACTCCTCAGGTTAAAAAGGGAAACGAAATAGCCTGCGAGTATTTATTTAATCAAAAACAAATTATTCGTTAGGCGATAGCGTTTTCCAAATATTTACCCTCAATCAGAATGATTGGAAACAAAGCCTCTCGCTGCAAATTGAATTGTGGTTTCAAATTAAGCGGCGAGCAGTTACGAGCGACTGGCGGCAAAAAAGAGATGCATTAATATTACGGCAACACGTCGAACTGAATGACATGCTGACGTCGGGCTACTAATCTGCTAATGTAATTCTTCACGTTGTCAGTTCCTTTTATAAGGCCGTACAAATCCTGAATAAAGGGCAAACCATCTCGCATTAGAAACAGGGAACCGCAACGGTACACTGAATAGCTGCACACAATGCACACGCTCAAAGGAAAAATGGGCCCCTTAACTACTGTTGCAAGGTAGACCCTCAAATTATTGTACGCCGTGTTTGCTCAAACCCTTCAAATTGGGCAAATACATGCAATCTTTCGAATGCTAGGGAAGTTTTATTCTGACTGATAAATAGTCAATAGCATGATTTTGTGTAAAAATTATAAACATTTAATGAATTTATATCATCTAATGTACTGTAATTAAGTATCTTAGAAATCTATTTCTAGTCGGACTTTGATCTATAAATAAAATTTTCGAAAAAGGCACGGGTGCTGCACATTTTATTTTACTTTTGAAATTACGAAATGTAAATATAACAGCCAAAGCATTGGTGAAAATTTTTATGTTGCACATGTCGCACCTAGAAGTAGAAGTTGTAAATACGTAAGTTAAACTTATTATTATACATATTGTGCGTATTCTTCGGTACATTTCGGTTTCTTTTTCAATTTATAGCGAACGATCAACAGAGAAAAACTGTGTATATCTTAGTGTTACACTATTGTTGCCTTTTATTTCTTATTACTTTTTAGCAGTCCAACCGTGGATGTTTTAATGTTAAACATCACAAGCCCTATGGCCTTAAAATATTAAAATATATTATTCAGGTATATAATGGGTGTTTATTTCATACGTTCTAGACAGTATCGCACGTCTCGTAATTGTTGTATTTTGGTAGCCTAACTAACAATCGCAATCGATAAGCAATCTTAATAACTAATCTAAGAATTTCTCGCGCTTCGCGTCGAATTTTTTGTTTTGTTTTCCAAAATCATTTCTCAATACTAATTTGGCGGAGTCTTTTCTGGATTTGTTATCATGGTATTCACTCCTGAACAAAAAAGTTTTTCTGTTGGAAAATTACTTTCAAAAAGAACAGAGAGTATTGGGAACCTGCAAATATTTAATTCCACCTGGTCTCGCCGAGGAGTTTCAAGGTGCTTTTCCCGAGGTTGTTGTGTGTCACCTATGAACAATTTAAGAGAATCCTTCACATAAATGTGAACTTATTTCAAGCATAAATACAGGGAAGCAGAGCGTCATGGAAAAGAACATAAGAAGTTATTCGTGCTGCATAAGAAATACTGCATCAAGAACCAAAAACTTCTATTAGCTATCTGTCTCAAAAAGTTGAACTTTCTGCTGGAGCATGACATCAACTTCTAAGAACAGATTTGCATCTGTATCTATGGGTGTCCAATCCGTTCAAGAATTACGCCCGGTCGATTACCCTAGAAAATTACGGTTTTGTCAATTGTTTTTCAACAACATATATTGCAAACAATAATGAAGTTCTTGAGAAAGCTTTTTTATGGTCGTAGCTTGGTTTCACCTGTCTGGCTACACAAACTTACAAAATACGAGTACAGAATAGGTATCCTCATGCAATTGTAGAAGAAACTCTCAATCCAGAAAAAGTAGGAGTCAAAAGAAGAATTATTATTGGCCCAATTTTATTTCAAAATAGAGTGTTTTAATTTTTATTAAGATTAACATTAGAACTCAAGTTTTATCTGGTTTTCAGTAACAGTAAATACAGAATGTTATCAAATCTAAATCCGTACACAATTCATAACTGATAAATTACAACAGGGCTATTTTCTACAAGATTGTGCAACTCCACGTTGCACATTAGAAAATTTATAGTTTCAAAAAAACTTTTTTGATGACTAAATAATCAACACGGACACAACAAACGAGTATCTCCTAGGTCATGTGATTTAACCTCTTTTTTGTCCTTTGGCCACACATTCAAAATTATTTTTGTGTTAGGCCTGTACAAAATACATATAGTTTTAGGACAACGATGTGAAGACAAAGAGAAAATTGATGAATTTAGTGCAAATCCGTTGGTGATAGGTAAAATGATAAGTAGTGTGCAAAGGCGAGCTGTTAACAAATGTACCGTGCAGGAAGGAAATAAATCAGTTTTCTATAATAAATGTTTTTAGTTGAGAAAACGTGAATTATTTTTGTCATGAGTGCGGTCATAATAGTTATGAGGTTATGACCAAACGCTGTGCTCAAACCTTTTTTATTGGAGTAAGCGTTTTATGGCTGTAGGATGCAAGTGAGAGACTTGTTTGCTTTTAAGTTTAAAAAAATCAGGTAATATTGGTTAGACTTCAGTGTGATTTGGTGTTATGAAAACGGCATACGTCAGTCAGAGAACTGCTTTGCATTAGATGTCATGTTTCACAAGCTACTATAAACTTATATGATACGTGTGCTCGATAAATTTAATGCTAACTTTAGGTTATGCAAATCTATTCCTTCGGAGAAGTCGATTTCCTAAATTGCGGATTCTTTAGTGCCTCTAACAAGCTTTTTAGTGTACAGTTACTACAAAAGGCCACAGGAATTTGCATTCAGAGAKTAATCTACGTATACGTTCGGTGCAATAACGTTATTCTTTTAMGCAAAGAGSGGGGTAAAATTTTAGAGTTTTTTGTGATAATTTAGTTACCTTGCGACTATTTTTTTAACCTTTAGATAGTGCTATACTGTAAGTATTATTCAAGTTCATACTGTTGAACACTCGCATTTGTATGTAGGTATTCCGCAGAACTGGGTCTGATTACTTTATGTTAAGTTTACAAAGGATTTAAAGTTTATTAAGGGATACATGATATTTAATTTTGTTCAGACCTACTTATTTTGAAAATCATATCTATTTTAGCAAAAACATCGCTGAACAACCCTATATTGTATTGAAAATCTATTTTAGCCTTTTAGATTGTTTTTAAGGTAGTTAAGGAAAAACTTTCCTAAAAAAGGTTACTAAACCAAATTTTTGCTTATACAATGGCGCTCGTGAACAAAGACACGTCTAAAGATATTAACTTACGACTGATTAGTTTAAAATTTAATTTTAGAGAGTTTTTAAATAAACAACGTTATGTAATGTAAGCTTACTGATTTCCCAATTATTCATTTCGCTAATGCGAAATTGCCAGGATAAATATTTGAAACTACTAGGCGATATCTTTATTATAATTACGGTACTACGTTACAGACTTATGCTTGAAAACAATTCTTACCTTTTTAGCACTTCATTGATTGTATTCATGCAGGTGGTTCAATGGCGATGGTTTAGTGTGTTTCATAACAGTAAATTGAACTGCAAGTGATTGATATTGTATTATCAATGACCACAATAATGTGTGGATATGGTATGGTCAATGAAGTCTCAGCTATTTGAAGACGGAGGAGATTGATTTTAAAGCCTGTGCGACAGAATTCTGGTTAAAATTCAACATGTTAGGCGTTGGAAAATAAAAGTCATCGTAACAAACATAATATGGTGGATACGTTTGCCATAAATGATAACGACGCGCTTTGACAAAAGCTTATTGGCATCGTCGAGCGGCTCGTGCATCTCCTCTTTTCTCATGCCCCTTTTATCATAGCTAGTTTGCGTGCCACGCTAATGGTGGATTTGGACGCTAACAAACATGCTTACAAGCCTTGTGTATATTTGTTACACAAATGAACTGAGTCTGCAGCCTGGAAAATACCGAGATACGTTTTCTTCGGTATACGTTTTCCCTTTGCTTTTGGTTTGTTTGTGCATTGTTATGATTTCCTCTTGTAAATATTCGCACACACACACACACACACACACACAAGTTTGTTAAGATATCTGTAGACGTTGAGGACGACGTCGGCTATGGCGCGTACGTAAAGTAAAATGTAAGCGGTTATCGCTAACGTGTTTCTTAAGTTATTCAGTATCATGCTCTTCATTTTTCATAGTGATATTTTTGTTGTTATCAGGCGGATGTCATAGTCGCTCGTCAGTCTTGCGCGCCTGACATCACATACGATGCTAAAACTGCTATCAGTCACCTGCGTTAGATGACACCGCTATTAACCAAGTGGATTATGCCTATCCCCTTTGAGTCCATATTCGAAACGACTTTCGCTTGTTACACCACACATTTAGTTATTATTTAATTCATTTTTTGTATAATAAACGCGTAACACTTATCATCCAAATATTCGAATTTGCTTAGGAGTAAGCAGAAATATTACACAGAGCAATAAAGAGTGCTACTCATCAACTGATATAGGTTTTTCATATTATAAGTTGCTTACAGTGGAAGAAGTGAAATTAGGACACTTGTGCGATATTCAAAGGCAAGAGATACATTTTGTTACCTACTTAGTCGGCTTCAGGAGCAATAGCAAAAAATGAAACCGATCTCAGTTACAATAATTGGAGGGTTGTTGTGATATTTTTTGTTTTATAGTATAAGGAAATATTTAATTAAAAGTATAGACACCTAAACAAATAATGTGGGAGGCCCAAAATAATTTACAATCAAGAATCAATTAAATCTGTGATTTTAGGTACCGGAATTTGTTACCTAACCTTTAACAGAAAGGATGGTAATACCAGTTTATGAATGTATGATCCAGTAAGCATGGGCATGTATTTAAACAAGCACAACTTTAAGCGCCGGTCCATTATTATACAGAACACTATTTACCTGCAGTATCTATTCCAAACTACTTCAAAGAAAGTAACACAATTAGCGCAGGTACCTGTGTAGATAAACTGTTGGGGCTAAACCAGTAGGTCTTTACACAAGAAGAACGCGTTTCGGAAACCTTTATTTATTTTATAATATTAGAACTTTAACGAACTAATAAACAAGTATACTCATAACCTACTTAAATACGTATTTAATTCTAACCATATCTATTATACAGGGTTTCTATAAATGATTTATGCAACGCAGGCGGCGTTGATTTCTTAATTCTTTGTGTCGCCTTTTTGTATAAGCACGGCAATCACTCAACAACAATGAGCACGATATACCAAAGTTTGCAGATCAAGTAACAGCCACTAATAGGTATATTAGGCTTTTGGTAATCTCTACAGTCTATCCTTGCACTGTTGCACTGTGGAAACTAGCTAGCTAACGTTACTACCACTTAGTTTGTGAATTTTATCATTGCGGAAGGCTAAAAACATTTCTCAGTCCATCATAGTATAATTATTTAACAGGCTTACTGTATCCGCAACCTCACAAATGTGACACATAACGTAAAAGAATTATGAAACTGTGTCACCCCACAGCTCTGCAACCTTAAAGTTATTGATCCTACAAAACACTACAGAATATTTTGAAAATACACACTCCCACGCGTTTTCTTATATTAAAATATATCAAATAATTGAAAAATCGACAGATGACAAGCATAAATCAAAGCAACAGTTGTGTTCACTTTCCTGAGAGGCGGCAAACTGATTTAATTGATAATTTCCATAAGCACCCTGGTTACATGAATCATTTATAGAAACCCTGTATAAACAAAAACATATATTATTTATGTTTTTATCCATTCGGATTTAAAAGCTTAATTAAATTATTATATTTATTATGATATATCAGATATTTTYAACAGTCGGCCGTGATAAACATTATAACAKATCTARTTGTACTTTATAATGCTTTAATTATTGMAAAGTGAGTTTAAATCACGTTCTATGGTGTGTCCCATCACATAATCAACAGCCTTTAAAGTTAGCTCTCTTAATATTAAAATCATATTGACCTATCGTGAGCCATTTTGGCCTTCTTTATTTAACCCTTTCTAGTGAAAAGTTTGACATATAAGATTTGATTTGATTTGGATTGTACACGAAACACCAAAATTAGACAAACAAAAGCTGAAGGTTATTAAATACCATAATTGTCAATGCTTGTCGGCATCCATCAAAGACAATCTAAGATCGCTATGATATTTATTTCCAAAAGTTACGTTGAAATATTGTACGTTATAAGGTACAAACATGGCAAAATTTTGTTCTAACAGCGCAACAGTATATATTTAAAGACTTTCTATATGTTTGCAAATTAAAAAAATATAGTTGAGTAGCTCCCAGCAAAAATTTATGTATATGTGAAAATATTTTCTGCAACTGCGCTACTCAAATCCGTTAAGTAATTTTTTATGAACATATTTTTCACATTACTCATTACGTCTTGAGTATGATAAAGCTTTTGCTTGATAAGATTTCTGACAAATGGTCAGGAATGTTGTTTTGAATAAATAATAAGAAAAAAGGACGACTATTCGAACAGATCATAAGTGTCTCATTTTTCTTGGTGCAAAAATACATTTGAATAAAAAAACATTGCAATGCAAGTTACAGTATCAGTTGATTTAATCGCGTTAATTTTAACATTAGCAGTTAGCAGTAGCCACTACCTACTAGGTGATCGCAACGTTCAATTTCGACGAGCAGTTAACCGCAGGCCTCATCATCACTTGGTTAGGGTGGCGTCGAGAATCCTTAATCTAAAAGTGCACACATAACCGCGTTTCGCCAAGACGAAGGAAATACCTAACTGTCGTCATACAAACTGATAGATGATAGTCGGAACGGGGTGCTTATGATTTATTATCCCGATCTGCGGCTGCGGTATCAGAGATTACACCGCATGTGAGCCGTATAGATGATATGTGAGGATATCAGCAGCTGACACTAAGCGGCTGTCACGTGCAAAGCGGGGTGATTTGACCTTTCGCGATTCTGCCGCATTAACAATTAAATGTTTTGCACCTACAATTGTTTGAAAATGCGATTTCAAATATGGGCTTCTTTTACAAGAATGTCATGTTGCTAATAAAAATGAAAAAAAAATATTCTTCTGAAAAGTACGTCACTTGGAACTGAAGTACAAACCTGAACCGCAAATTTCTCTATTTCTAATTCACATTTAATTTTAGTGTTCTGTTAGAAATTCTACCAACTAAGCCTTAATATTCAATACAGGGTTTCTATAAATGGTTCATGCAACGCGGCCGGCGTTGATTTCTGAATTCTATGTGCCGTCTTTTTGTAATTGCTGCCCGGCTACAATATGCGCGGCGATAGTACTGAAGGTTGCAAATCAATGTCACACCACAGCTCCGAAATGTGAGCTTTCTGCAACCTTAAAGTCAATTATCCCATAAAACACTGCAGAATATGTTGAAAATACACACTCCCAGGCGTTTTCTCATTTTAAAATGTATCAAATAATTCAAAAGTCGACAGATGACAAGTATACATCACTTTCTTGAGAGGCAGCAAATTGACTTAATTGATAATTTCCATAAGCGCCCTGGATGCATGAGTCATTTATTGAAACCCCGTATTAAATGACTAGTACCTGTGTTTCCTCTCAACAAATTTAATTTTTAATTTTTATTGATCATACCACAGGCCACGCTAATGTTATTAATACAACTATATCGCTATGTTAGGCACATCATACGAGTTTGTTATTGCTATAGATTTTCTACGCAGTTTTCTTGGCAGAAAGCGCATGAACAGGACATGTAAGTTTTAAAACATTGCTGTCAGCGTTCCTTAGGCAGATATGAAATCCTCAACCAAGGAAGGGTTGAATTTAATAGCGATAGAATATGGAATATGCACCCTCAAAATATTCTTGCCCGTAATGATTAACGTACTACCTATGAGACATTTCTCATGTCAAAATTTTGTAATATATCTAAGAAACCGTATGTAAATTTAGTTTGGTTGACCTCGTCAAGAGATGCATCAATGCGCCATTCTCTTGGAACTTACAAACTTAAATCATAGTGCTTAACAAAAGATTTTTGCTAATTATTCTTTTATACTTTTTTGTATATCAACAAATTTCTATGCCAACGTTTCTTTTTGTGTTTTTTAACTACTACCAAACGCCTTCTTGCGGATTGGTTTCGCTTTTTTTATCCTTGAAATAACATGGTCTTAATTTTTACAGTTTTCTAATAAAATTTTAATATAAAATCGCGCTTTCAAATAAACGATAAAAAGCGTTACCAAAGAAACGACAGTAGGTGTCAATACTGGTTCTTATTCATCAATAATAATTCTACAAACAAGTACATTTTAATGAGTTAAAAGGGTAATTTAATAACAGGAGTTTTGGTTTGTAAAAAATATGGTAAGCCACATCTAAATTGAACGAATGAAATCTTATAGTGGTTGGCTATGGAGATCTACAACGTTGACAACAGGATTTTGTGAATTATTTAATAACATTCATTCCGAGAGAAATCCTACTATGCAATACACAGTATTGAAGTATTATAATAATAGTACTCAGTCATTTAAAATAACTATAGAATATGATTACCCTTCTACAGTAGCTACAATATCCTTAAAACCCCGTTTATTGCCATTGTATCTTGATTTAGCAATTTTAAGGATATCATTACATTCCAATAAAATTTCTTCATCAATCTTACCTGCTTCACGTATACAAAGTCCATCTGTTCAACACCTTGAAATGATCACTAGTTCCCAGTGGATTCCCCTACCGTCTGTAATTTGCTTGCTTTTTTATGTACCTACTTAGATAAGTTCCATTGTCGCTTGCTTCAGTAATTACTATTCTTCTTCCAGTTGTGAAGACAATTTCTTATATTCACTCACTTTTAAAATGAATTATTGTTCTTGTTGATGCTGTCTCTATTACGAGCCCAAACAACTATAGGTTCGGACACCTCATATTTTTGAGAGTAAGTAATTTTTACGATATGTAGAACATATTTTTCAAATTTATATTACTACCATCAAATACAACTATATACAGGTTTACTCTTTTGAAAATACATGAGTAGAAAAACATATTATGTTTAAGAAATTAGTGCTTATTCAACACTATAACAAATTCGTTGTCAACTAAATCTTCGGACAGACCACCTTAATATTGAGTTACATCCCCTTTGGCTTTAATTACTGCCTTTATTCGGTCAGACATTGTATTTAACAGATTTTGACAGTCCTCTGTAGTTATAGATACCCAGACTTCCGAAATTTTTTGTTTCAAACTTTCAATATTTCTTTGGGGATCCTTTCTTAGCTTTCTTTTCATTATGGCCCAAAGATTCVCTATAGGATTAAGATCCGGGCTACTGGAGGGCCAGTCCAGAACGTTAATAGAGTTGTCTTGAAACCATTGTTTTGTAATTTTCGCGGTATGCGAAGATGCGCCGTCCTGTTGAAAAGTCCATTCGCCATCATCAACTAAAATTTCTACTGATGGGAGTAAATTGGTTCTCAATATATCAATGTATTTTTGGGCGTTCACAGTACCATCTATAAAATGCAAAGATCCAACACCTTTCGAAGACATACATCCCCAAATCATAACACTAGCAGGAAACTTAACAGTCCGTTTTAAACAGTCTTTGTGGTAAGTTTCAGATTTGTTACGAATCACTCTCTTTCGCATATCACCGACGCATACATCAAATTTTGACTCATCACTAAAAATGATGCTGTTCCATTGTCTTTGTTCAAAATTTTGTCTTTGTTTTGCCCATTTTAGTCGATTTTGTTTCTGGCGGATAGTCAGCAGTGGTTTTTCTTTTGCCTGTTGAATAATTAATATAATTTTACTTTTTGAGTACAAGAGACTTACCTCTTAAATTTACTTTATAAAATTTATAGCCCCGCTTTCTGAGGTATTTACGAGTAGTCTCTGTAGAAGCTCTTTTCTTTATTCTTTCTGACCATATTGCATTTAAATCTCGTAGACTACTCCGGCGATTTTCCTTTGCGATGCTAATTAAAACTCGAACATCTCTGTCATTAATTATCCGTATACGTCCAGTGCTTTTTCCAATTGCAACAGAACCACTTGATGAATATTTTTTGATAATGTCAGCAACACTTGACACAGGTAAATCGAGATCTTTTGCGATTTTTCGCCCACTCTTACCATCTAGACGCAATTTTACAATAAGATTACGCAACTCAATACTCAACGCTTTTCCTCGAGCCATTATTTATTATGCACATAACAAAATTAACTGCAAAACTGACAGAAGCGGTGTCGCATTAATTTCCAATATTATGTTTTGTTTTCATAGCCGCCCTGATTAAAATATCTCATGAATAACATTAGTGTCCGAAGATTTAGTTGACAACGAATTTGTTTATAGTGTTGAATAAGCACTAATTTCTTAAATATAATATGTTTTTCTACTCATGCATTTTCCGCAGAGTAAGCATGTATATAGTTGTATTTGAAGATATTAATATCAATTTGGAAAATATGTTTTACATATCGTAAAAATTATTTAATCTGAAAAATATCAAGTGTCCGAACCTATAGTTGTTTGGGCTCGTAGTCACAGATAATGATAATGATAGTGCACGGTTCTAGTCCAATACAAGATATATGATAATATTTTTTTAAGTTTTCATGATTAACTGTATTATCATTAATGATAATGAGATAAAATTGATTATTATCAGTAAGTATGTATGTAATAAACTGGAAATTCATGATAGCTTAGTTCACTGAATTCACTTTTTATTAGCATTCATTACAGATTACGAGTTAAAAACCAATATCTGCATCAAATAATACTCATACGACAAAATAGTCATACTTCGCTCACATCGGTCACATGCTGGTTCCCATGCCAGCGCGATATTAATTCTTATTCACAAAAGTAAAATGTCACCCTCGGGCAACACTGTTTCTGATATACACCTATTCCTGCTAATACATAATACCGCGGGGCGGTATATCTGCCTCATTCTTTCCCGTTTTCCGCTATCTACCCCACTAAAATAGAAATGCTTCCGTACTGCAGATCGTATGGCGATCGTAAAACAAGGTATTCCTGCTAGGCGACTTTACAGCTCCAGATGTGAGGATCCTGCGACGCAGAATGTTCCTAGCACAATGGATCTTTTTGTTATTCCGGAACTTAACATTCTGCAGCCTTACCGTTGTATTGCACGTAATAAAATGACGTAAGGTTGTAACCTATAAAGCACGAGTATTAACACATAAAAATTATAGTAGTTGCTTTCCGTTACATACGTTTCTGAATTGTGAGAACTGTGAACATTATATTCACGGATTACGACCAATCGTTCAAATCATAGCAATCATGCAGACTAAAAATTACAAATAGTTTCTCAAAAAGATGCTTCGGAAATGTACACTTGTGCATATTTTCACACCCTATCGTCGACTGTACCAATACTAATCGCGAATACACTTATAATAATTATTTGTAAGTCCTAAGACGCGATGTTGTCAAGCACTGAGGTAACTATTCTACGATATTATTGCAGTATTTAATAAGGAAGATCGTAACACATAAGTAAATTGTCCACTATCATTCTCGCAATGTTTTGTATAAGAGTTGCACATTTAAGTGTACATGTACCTTTTGTATAACTGTTTAATCCCTTGCTACCCTTTGGTTGTAAATGTATGCACGTCTTTACTAACTGTTACCTTGCACCTCTTGTCGCATCTCATGTCTTTCTTACCCTTCATGTTGGCTTTTTTCCATTTTTTTCTCCCAAACTTGATTTCTTGTTCTTAAACCATCTCATCTCTTCTGCTATTTGACGTGCTGGTTTAACTTCTACCCCTTCTGAGCAATTTGTTATTCCAAAAACAGCATAATCTGTCTATCTAATTACTTTTTTTGTAGTACATAGCTTATAAAACATACTATATAACTTAAATAATCCGTTATACCTAACACCGAACGCCATTATCTTTGTAGTCCAAGTTTCGGCAATCGGCAAAATAACCTTCCCAATTCTAAAGGTTAATATAAAATACTATTTTAGATACAAATGTTTATTGTTTATTATATAACGAGAACATCTGAATTTTAATATCCATTGTTTGAACAAGAACATCATTCAAGTGACGTTTATTGTTGACAATAAACTGTCGTGAGCTAATTTTGAAAGTCTCCTTCCTCCCAGGCGTAGCCTGTGGTGCATTGATTATTTCTTGACGGATTGCATGATTTAGATCTAGTATGGTTCGAGGAAAACTTGTGCCTTTAGATATCCCCAAAGGAAATATTTGTGGGGGCTTAAATCAGGAGATCGCGCTAGACTACCAATGAAGCGCGCATTGCACAGCCAAGATGGAGAAATTTTGCGTAAAGTACGTTTCTGCGTGAAAGCCCGCTACTCGTTGTCCACACCATTTTTGCCATTACGTCGGCAATCCACTGCATCTATTGGACCTAACCCTAACTTTCTATCATCTCCCAGCTGTTCATATGGACTCACTGAAAGAAGAGAGGTTCTTTTGCCGAACTCTGTATTAAGTATAAGTTTTCGGTAAACGTATGGTGTGGAATGCTTAATATTTAATAGACCCTTTCATTCTGCCGAATCGTTTTACATAAGTACAAAGACTTCTAGATAATGTTCTTCTAAACATCAGCAGGTAAATATACTAACATCACGATAGAGCTCATGTAGCTTTATTTCCATGGCGTTGTATTGGTCGCTGAGAGCCTATATATGGTTTGGCCAGATCTCCAGACCTCACACCACTAGTTTCTTGTTTAAAAATGAAAGTGAACACTCGATATGAACTAATCCGACGTATTAATAATACTGAAGGCAACATTAAACGAGATCAACAGGCACTCCTCGTAGAGGAAGTAGAAAATATTTAGAAGTCAATGCGGCATTTTGTAACATTTATGTGTGAACGCTGTATTTAAGAAAATGTTTTCAATTTTATATTTGTTATAGTACTGTTTTTTTTTAAATTATTTTCGTGTGTATAATACACACCCAGAGTTTGGTTCGTTCCTTTCTACTCACCCCTTTGTTGCTCCCAGTTCAAAATGTCTGACTGCATGTTAAGTTGTAAAAGTATATTATGCAAGATATATTATTCGCGCCATTTAGGGCGAGTCACTCATCCGAAGTGACATATTATTCTTGTGGTTAAAAGAAGTGCCCACGTCATAGCGCGTCCCTTCGTTTCCGTGTTGGGTGAACGACGCCTCGAAGGCAGTTTGAAAAAAACTAATTTGATCTTGCCAAAGCCAAATCCTTAGATTGCACAACACATCGAGTGACACGGGACGACAGCGATCGGAAGACATACGACATGTGATCAAGTGAGCGGAGTGGAGCTAACAAGACGTGGCGTAAAGTCAATTGAGTCGGTGTAAATGAACCGTCTTGCTGTCTTCCCGATTGCTCTCATTCGGATAACTTACGATATTCCCCCTTCTGGCGCAAAATACCACCTCCGGAGGATATATAGTGTAATAAGGTTACACGCCGCTCATGTGTGTGATATTTACTTTAGATTTTGATTCTTTCGGGGAGTGTTCTTACAATCCTGCGGAAATGGTTCTAGACAGTTTAAAGTAGTGCTGTCAATTTGCAAGTTATTTCCTGATTAGGGTAGTATTTGCGTTAGGAATAAGATTAGTGCATGTTGTAATAAATAATGAATTTACACAAAGTAGGATGGTACAGTTGTTCGTTTATAAGAAACATTTTAACATAAATTTCATGACCAATACAAGATTTATTGCCGTTAGTTATTGTTTATCCGTGGAAAACATTTTGTTTAATTTGAATCGGTTCAAAGGAGTATTCATTGTGAAGCATTCTTGCTTACAAGCTACCTAACTAACATTTTCTTTAGGCGCGCTTTGAAGGACACGGGATATTTTATACGAAATAACACGCTGTAAAATAAAAAAATGGTAAATAGCAAATTGAAGAATCGTTCATTAAAGTTTGACATTGTTTGTAGCTTATTACAGTCATAGAATTTCAGTTTCATAATTCTTTTAAATAAATCTGAATAGTAACGCCACATTGTGGTGAATGTGCAATATTTTTTATGTAAAAAGATGAATTAAATATACAACATTTGCAAAGTATGTGGAGAAAAAATAATATGTATCTTAACTTTACCCTAATTTTTTGGACTCGCTCATCAGAGTGATGGTGGTTCAATCGTACGGGAACGGGATGTATTTAGGTACCATCGTTTTTATATTTCTTAGTGATGACTTCCTAGGCAAGTACAGCCTCAGGGCGCTATAGAAATTCCCATTTCGTTCCGCGAGAGCCATGACGTGGTAGTAGTTTATGTTAAAAAAAGAAATTTATTATTATGAAAACGGAGAACATATCCGAGAAGTATATTTACGACGTAACTTGGTGCGACAACTGAATACGTAGAAATTCCCCAGGCGAGCGGTATTCTTCTGTTCCGACACCCAAATCTTATCTACAATATGTGTGCCTTGCGGTACGTATATATGTGACAAGTCGAAAACGAATGTTTCTTGTGGTAACGCGTTAGATAACCGCGATCTGAAGCCGCGTTGCCAGGCAACGGAAAACGGATGGTGTGACGGAGACGGAGCAACTCCAAATCCCTCTCGGGCCTTCCAATATCCAAGCTTGATCTTGCTTTTCGTTGCACGGCCCAAATATCAAAATAGCATAGTACTTCGTATGCGCACATTGTGTACAACATGCATTATGTAGATGATGAAAATTTAATCCCCTCTAGATTATTGTTCTCCAGGAAAAGTAGGCAATATAAGTGAACTTCATATCAGTAACGGTCTTATGATGCTTCTTTATGGTTGGCATCTAGTATTAAAACTGAAGAGCGCGAAACATAAACACCTACCAACGTCTCAGGTTCTTGAGCTTTGTACGTCGTGAAAATGACGACGTACAGTCACCGAAACCGCGTGGGATATAATGCGGAAGAGTAAATAGGTACCTCCGTGTTCAACCACGTAAACTCTAATCAGGTATTTTGTAAAAATGGAAGATCAGGTGTTTTATTCTGCAAAATAAATAAAAACAGTTTTACAGTTCATTGAGCCATTTTTCAAACTACATTGAAGTATATACAGGTGACTAGCAAAACAAAAATTTGTGGTATAAATACATTACAGAAACAAATAACGTTTTCAAATGAATTTATAAAAAAGCGTTACTAATTAAAATTTTATGTAAGTTGATAATCTAACAAAATAAGGTAATTTGAAAAGTAGATACCCTTATAGCGTAACACGGTCACAATTTTTTCATCTCAAGTGTAAATAAATGGAAAGCGGTTTGCACTTAGCGCTAATGAAAATAAGAGTAGATCCCTTTTCACTACACATTTTTTGTAGCAGGTGATTTATACATAAGAAGTCTGAGTATCTATATTACTTCCTTAGAAATTATAATGCCAAATGCAATGAGTCCTATTTTCAAAATGTAATTTTTAATGCAATTAATTAGCCGTTTGCCACGAATTGGTGGTTTATGAACTCATCGACCTTGGGTACATTAATATTTTTGGTAATCCCGATCATCAAACTTTCATTTACTGACGGTATGTTATAGTAACGATTAGTTGTTTATATATAGTTAGGAAAAGTGTCATTAACAATAAAGATTGATAATGACGAGAACATTTATACAACAGAAAATAATAAATAGGTACCAGACGATGGATACGATATAAAAATTGTGGTTGGAATATCTAGAAAACAATATAAACTGAGAATACACAGAATGCTATACAATGCTAACCTAAATGATAAAGAACATATTTTCACCGCATTAAATTGTAACAAAGCTCTTAGCGTTTGCTTTAAATATACCGCTGCAAATTGAATCAATACTTCCACATCTAATTATCAAAATGACATTAACAAAAAAATTGCAAGAGTGCTTTCCGATCAGAAATTTGATATTCTATATAATACTAAAATTTAAAAAAAAAATCGTGTGGACAAGGTCTAAAATACGTTTTTTTGGAAATATTTCGAAAATGTCAAAATTTTGGTAAAAATAAAAAATTTTTAAAACACATTTTAGTGAGAAATTTTATTTCGTACATGGTATTTTAATTTTTGTATATGTTAAGTATTTCTGGAGATATTTAGGAAAAACCGTTCTTTTTTAAGTGACGCTTTTTTGCTAACATCTTCTAAATAGTTTGCTGCACCGAAAATTTGTAGGGACGAATAATACTCACAATTATAATGCTAATCAGATTCTAAAACAAAAAAAATAAAAATTTGCAAAATTTCACCCCCAAAACTCTACTTACCCCAAAAACAATGAGTCGCATTGGGTAGTTGAAATTTATATGTAGGTATGCCAAATTTCAAGTTCATATGTATGTCAAGTCTTTCGGAAGTTATCGCGTACACACACAAAACCACAGACACACAGACACATAGACAAGAAATGTTTTTTTACGTTTTCGACCATTTTAAAGCATTTGAGCAAATAAAAATTTTTGAAAATTTTTTTCGCATCCCACCCGTTGGATGTGGAAATAATAGGATAAAAAACATACTGAAAGCATAAATAAACTCAGGTAAAGCCACAACAGGCTTTTCTAACCATTGCATTAAGAATAATTACTGCTTAAATCAAAACAACATTAAAAGCCTTATAAGGGAAAAAATGCAAAAAACTAAACTTTTTGGAACATTTGAATAACATTTGGCAAATACGCAAAAATTCCTACGTTCAGTACTACACTTTTGATATTACCGAGATTATTAACTTCAATCCCAGGCCAGAAACTTCTACGACTCAATTTTACAATCTCTTAAAATAAGCGACGTTGACAATATTCTATAACTTTGCTGTCCTTTGAAAATGATCTTTATGGTCGGAACGATCGTCGGATCTATCTGATAAAACTAGTGAAACAAAGCACATTCAAACAATCAGCCTTTTTCTACTACCTAATTAAAAACGTTTTAAATTAAATTAATTTTTCATGAAAAAGCTAGTGCAGCAGTTATAGTTCGTTTTAATATCAGACGGGTTTTCAAGGTAGCTTCAAGGTGAACTTCTTTTGTTTTTAACAGATATCTCAAGCTTATAAGGCTAAGCCTTAAGGCAAATAACTTTATTTTAAAACAGTTTTCTCTGCAGCGCCTCCTTTTCCCAATAATTAGTTTTTAAAGGAAAATGAGTACATTTATATATAATACGAAGTGGAAAGAACTATCTGTCTGCAATATTTTTTGATGTCCATTTACAACCCGCCATTTGATTTTTGAAGTTATGTCCATGTACGTTGTTCCCGGTGTATATGGTATAAACCGTTCTTTCAGATATTCCACAACCGGAAGCTAATTCTCGACATCTGCAATAATGTGTTATGAGCAACTACTGCCAATATTGCAAATTGATTACTTTAACTGGTGGCAGTTTTCCTACGCATTTTTTTCTTAGCTCACACTTTTACTTTCTAAGAATTGTACCACAACACGCTTAAAGCTACTTATTAATGAACAATTGCTTTCTGGAAAGCATTGCACGTACCATGTAATACCAAAAGAAAAATACTACTAAAATTGTATTAATTTTCACTGTTTCTATAAATGTACTGATGATGAATAGGAAGATTTTAGATGAAAGTTATTTACTCTAAGGCGCATGTTTGGATGCTTTAATAACATTTATAGAATTAAACTTAAAAAACTGACTGCTTTTATTTTAGCACCTGCATGACAAAATTAATTATATTATTTGAATAATCTTTGTTTGCGTAATGTTTCTTATGTTCACCTAATTAAGTATTATGTATGTCACAACTATTTTCGCATCTCTATAGAACAATAATTTTCATAATGGATAACCAAAATTTTAGATAAACGGAAACGATCATCATATCTTGCCTTCGTAAACAACTATTCAAACAAGAAGTATTCTGGTTTTGTACAGCAGCAGTTTTCTGTAAAAATTACTATACTATTATAATAATCTATAACTTCTTTAGCCATTCTTGGCTTCTACTTTTGGAATCTCTGTTTATCAAACAGAGAATAATTGGCAGCAGAACAGGAGTTCAGGCATTACCAACCCCGAGCAAATACGTAGATGGTAGAGTACAGAGGCATCTGCACAATCTATGAATCTCTCATATAAATTAACAAAGGTTTATAGCGTTCGAGTGACAAGCAGTAGAAGCTGGCGACAAATTGCTTAAACTGGTGGTTTGTCTAATCCGCCAAATAAATTGGCAGCAACAAGTGTTCGTCAGTGCACGCGTGAGCTGCTTTCGGGGTTAATTACGCCCCAGTTTGCGCGACGACCAAACATCCCGAATTTACAATGCGTTCGGGCTTCAGTCGAGATGCAGACCTGTTTGTGTATATCGACGCGATCCAATCTGAAGATAGATTGCCTCTCGTGCGAGGGTAAGAGCTTCGTCGTAAACATTTTCGACAAAAATGGGTTGAACAATTTTGAAGGTTCATTTCTCATAAATTTCACTCTCGAGCGGCGTCCGCATTTATAATACAGAAAACTTTTCACAATGATAGACACAACTATCTATCCTGAATAGAATGTCTTCTACTTGATAAATTCCGTCGGAAATAGAGGAGGAACCTGCACTGGGTAGAAGTTTGGAGCAAAAGTTTTTTTTTTTGTTTTGAACGTTGGGGGAGAGAGGGCTTCTGAAAGAATTCTTAAATCTCTGAAAATGGTTATTGTGTTATACACTATATTATACTTCTTTGGTTATTTCAGTCAAAAATATTTGTATAATTGGAAGCTTGCTTGTCATTTTTCATTTATTACAAAGAATACAAATCGCTTAGAAACACCAATGTAGTTTAGTCTCGCTTTACAATTTCAATATGGAACAAAAATTATAATATATCGCTTTGTTTCTTAGTTCCAAAAAGTTTAAGATACTAAAATAGCTGAAAGTAACGAAATGTAAATATAGACAAGAATATATTAGGAAGTAAACCGTTTTAATCTTCTGCTGAACATTCTAAAGTGTACACTGACTTAAACCATTTTTTAGAGCTTCGAATAGTAGTCATATATAATACAAATCAGGTTGAAGGATTGATTCTTCAGTATAATAATAATAATAAAAGTAATAATTATAATTATAAATTAATAAATTGCTAAATATTAATTTGTTCAAGTACAGTTTCAACCTATACAACTTTAAAAACGATATTAGTTCATTCATTTTCTCGATTGAGCTATCAGGTACCACTAATAAGTAAAGCAACTGTATGTACGAGTATTAGTCAAATATAAGTAATCATTGATTATAAAAAGCTACTTGCTATACTATTGTGAACATGCTACCTTTAGCAATCTCTTATGTACTTACAGCAAAGGTGTAAATAACCAAAATTCTTAAAATTTTGAAGTTCTCATGTCCCAAACTTTTGAATTAAATTTGACCCCTTGGATTTTGTACCTTTTAATTATTGTCATGTAGCTTCTCTCAATTTTTATATGTTTGTGTTAAACCCGACATCATCTCTCCTAGTTTAACGCTAGTAGTAATTTTTGCTAGTTGGAATCAGAGATATAATCAGTTTGATGAAGAATTCAAGAACAATGAAGCTGATTTATTGACCTGGTCATGGAAAGACACAAAGATGAAAATCTCAATGAAAAATTCTATTTACAAAATTCCAGCAGCTATTATACAGTACGATAAAAGGGTAAAAAGTGCCCCCGAATTTGTCTTCGATTGACATCAATCAAGGGTGTATGTTGCATAATCAATTTAAGTCGCAATACTACCTCATGCCATTCAACCCTAAATCTTTACCATTTTTTGTCTCGGAAATTATCAGATATAAGATTTTACATTTGAAGACCTAATGGTTAAATATAATCCTTCTTCGAAATATATGTGTTTAATGTTAGATTGCTCTCTAAAACTGTAAATATTTTACATAAAACTACAAGGTAGCGCAGACATCCTTAAAACTACCTATAACAGTACATCTGGTGCCTTTCATTTAAAGAAGAACGGGTGGTATAAACTATAGCTATGTAAAAACAAAATTTTGATTGCACAAAGGAACATTTCGGAGGACTAAAGTTGTGAATATGGACATTCAACATGTGCATATAAGAGGCGAGTATTTTCTCATAAGTAAGGGATAGATAAATATTATTGTTATGCTATTGATTGAGAAGATTGCAGACAACTATATTATTTTAACGTTATTACTAGTTCCATAATGTACCTTTCATATTGTATATGTATATGTGGTTCTTACTCTTGAATTGAATGCAGTGTTCGGTAGTTTACATGTTATAATTTTCTTAAGGTAATTGTCAAAGAAAACGAAGATTACTAGTTGTCAGAATAACCTAACAGAAATGTAACACTTTGATTTCTTTTAAAAGGTCTTTTTTTTCTAAGCGTATACTCGTTGTTTATTTTTCGATAACTTGTTGAAGCGCATCGTACAATCAATTTTGGTGCATAGTTAATTGCTGTTTGTATTTACTCCATGTTATTTTATCAGAATTTCCAGTTACAGCTTTTTAAGATCTTTTGAGGGACATTCAAGTTCATTGTACTTTGTAATGTTTTAGTACAATAGCAGTAAGTGAACATACAACTACGATATAACATCACAATATAGTGTCACAGTGGTAATGCAAACTAGTCATACACCTTTCCACATTTGTGAAACAATTACGGACAAGCTGTTATTTAGACACAATAAATTACGTTGCAATAAAGACATTTTTTTAATTTTGCTAGCGAGCAGCATTAAGCGTACATTGTTCGCAATATGATCGGATACTTAATAGCAAATAAGGAATTTTCGATTTAAAATCGCACGCAACGATCATAGACTTTCCCCTAGCGAAATTGAGTGGTATACCCATTTGTACTGTTATAAAAGTGAGATTCATCCTTCTGCATATAAGAAAATCGAACTAGGAGGGCGTCGTAGTTGGTAGCCGCCCAATTGTGTACGCTACCCCTTAACATACAAACATCGCATGTGTTTACAGTATTTGTTAGAACGATTGGATCAGACTCGGTATCTGTATGCGTGTGTGAATCAATATTCACCACACGCATACACTCCCGTATATACATGCAACACGCATGTACTTTAACATCTTCCACCGAATATAGATTGGTTTTCGATAAAGAAAACTTTCAGGATATCTGCATACATATCAATATCTGCATCATATATTTCCCCGTGCCCGCTTCGTCTCGTATATATCACTGTTCTGTTTTATATTTTTCATGTTTTCCTTTTATGATGGATGTCGTTTGGAATGCGAATCTACGAAAGCGTTCGCATATCGGAATCCGAAACGGATTTATGGATACG
Organism: Rhyzopertha dominica; assembly: GCA_025024175.1. Classification (NCBI taxonomy): domain Eukaryota; kingdom Metazoa; phylum Arthropoda; class Insecta; order Coleoptera; family Bostrichidae; genus Rhyzopertha; species Rhyzopertha dominica. Next base: position 32,957,870 of record QCXZ01000003.1, read on the forward strand.
AAACATATCATCTTGTTAACGATTCACTTGTTCTAAAATCAAATTTAGAAACAGTAGCAGAAAAAAATGTGAATGTAAGAGTGCCCTACTACGTACTTATTGTAGGTTAACTGTTTACAACAAAGAAGCATGCAATATACCAAACTTCTGAGAATGCTTTAATCAATAATAACTTGCCAACTTCCGCAGTAAACCTAACTTTGAATATCAATTAGTAAACTAAGTTTTTTTTAATGAAAATTGATGGTATCTTTAACTACTCACATGAATAATAAGAAAGGAAGATTCAATAAAATGTATGTTGTCTGTCTATGGTATATGAAGACGGTGCGTGACATGGCATTTTTCCAAGAATAACTTAGTTTTGTAGATTATCTAATGTCCACTGTCAACTCCTTAATCAGAAATGAAAGCAAATGAAAAATGCACACCTAGTATCTATATATAATTGAAAAAAAACGGGACAATGAACTAAACTACTTCATACCCTATGGTTTTCATTAAATTACATTACAATCTTTGAAAATGGTAACGCCCCTTCAATATTTTATGTTGTGTTCAATGTTACAAATTGTAGACGTTGATATGTGTATACCGGGTTTGAAAAAAGGTTATAGAATATGTAAAGAGGCAATAGTATGATCTAAAGTAAATAAAAGTTTAAAAAAACATGGTTTCGGAGATATTAAAAGTTGTTCTTTTTTTAACTGCTTTTTTATTTCACAAAAACTTGCGTTTCCTTATCATAATTGGCTGATGTTTTGTGCAAAAGTTTTCGTTTGCTATGGCTGTTTACTCTGAAGCATGATGAAGCTTGTTTCCGTCAAAAAGCAATAAAAATGTCATAAGGAACTTTTTGTCATATATACTTCTCTATAGAAACGAAATGCTTCCTTCGTGTGTAAGTTTTGTTTCAGAAAAATTGATTTGTACTCACGATCACTTAAAAATCACTTTTTAAATCTTAACTGTAGGCGATATTAAATTGTTAGGTATACATACATACGGTTGTACAGACCTCTCTAGAGAAATGTGTATTGCCTACGGCTGATAGAACCATAGTGGTCTTGAATTTTTAATACACTTTTTCTCTAAACGTTAAAAGAAAGTGCCAAATTAGTAGCTTAATAGCCTCTCATTGACGGTAAAAATCGATTAAACACGTAACTGCGTGCTACCTAATGATATAACCACCAAGTTTAATAGCAATCCGACCAAACAGGCCGGCCATTCGTCATTAGCGGCAATCATTCTGTGTGGTAATTGCTTAATAGTCGATATTTACCCGGCCGCTTTAACGCCGTTTATTGCTTAATTCTTCTTTAACTTGCCCACAAATCAATTACTGTTGAAAGTCTCACGAGCGTTATATAATTCATATCCTTAGTATCCATTTTTTTGTTGGAACTTAAAGGGACTACTGTGCTTTGTTGGGAGCCGTTGAGTTAATTAACTACGGCGTTCGCCAAAATAGGCGAAGTTTAATCAGCTTTCTTATTATGGATCTGTAATCAATAATGGATCTTTTGCCTGGGCGGTGGGAATTAGGTCGACCCATTTTGTTAATGCTTAATATGAATATAATGCCTATACAGTGTTGCGAATGCTGAGTTATGCTACTGCCTAACACTAGGTACACATGTTTTTGCATATTTCTGCTAGGACCACGTTTTTGTTTGATTCATTTACTTAAATGTAAATAAGTAGTATAACTTTTGTTGATTAGTTCTCGCATCATCACACTCTTTAATACTTTAAGTCACAAACATATAAAATATATTTTTAATAAAAAAAGTTAGGATTTAATATAACGGATTAAATAAGCGTGTCTAAATCGTTTATCTTCACATAGTTTCACAATTTAAACGTTTGACTGTGAGTGTACTGCATCGGTGACTATCGTCTTTTTTTAGCTCAAATATAATTTATTTCGGGCTTTTTGTAAATTTGTCCTTCTCTCGACAACAATTTGCTCAACATAGATCACTTATGTAACTTTATTGACAGCACACATATATATATTCTTTTGTAAAAATTAGTAGAGACAGACAATACCTACGCTACGCGAGCAAAATAGTACCCATTTACGAAAAAATCTTTATGACCATATGACAAATTGACTTGATGGATAAATATCGTGGTAGTGTATTAGCTGCAGCTAGACGACAGAAGAACAGCAAACAGTGGTTGGGCGTAAGCTTCAGTTCAAAGCAATATTCTCTGAAATATCTAAAATGAAGAGAAAATATTGGTAAGATCTCAGCAGCTAAAGCTAAAGCGTCCATTTTTATTTCCTTAAGTTAAGCAACGATTTATGTTCTTAGCGGAATTATTCAACAATATTTGGAAGATGTTTTGCAAACAGAAATTAGGAACATAGAATTTGTAGCTTTAGGCATCAGCATGTGCTGCATAAAATACGCAACTAGCTCTTTTATACACCTTCACAAACAAAAATTAAAGGATTAAGTTCAAGTCAAGTCATGCAACCGCCTTTGCACCTCGCCTCTTCCAAGGTCCTGAAATACCTACGATAACCATTACAGCAACACTGAATAGTGATGATGCATCATCTGATGACATAAACTACATGTTCTGCCAGACCTTCAACATAACGTTGTAGAGATCATCGTTCAAATGTTCTTGTAAAGTTATATGTATCATTTACCTACATTTGGGCGGCTGGACAAGAACAAGTTCCAGTTGTAAAGCTACCTACAACATCTGCGCAAATATTTGCCGAAAAGCGTGTCCCGTAATGACTCTCAATTTTCTTGCGGAGCTAATTACCTATAGAAGTTTAATCTGAGATGAAGGTCGTTGCAGGAGTTCTTCATTATTGTACAATGACGATCCTATGACGATCTTCACAGTAATAATAATTCTATCCTAAGGTTTGGAGTACGAGCAGTTCACGACCGACTATTATTTTAGTGTTCTTTGGTGTAACGCTCTCTATCTGGGTGCCGCCGATTTAAAAACTTTTAAGCAAACATTCTAGCTGTAGCTGATCCATTGTCAAAGGCATATTTGCCGAGTGATGTGCATTAATGTATAACCGCCAAATGTATGTAGGTATGTAACTGTCAACATAGAGCTTTTTAAGAACAGTGCGAAACATATTTTCTTGAATATCAAATTCTGATCTAATTGTGATGTTAATTTTAACAATTTTATTCGCAAACAGTGGTTTCATTCAACCGTAGCTCTTTTAAACAAAGCAATTTAGCAATAAAGATAAAGGATTTTTAATACACTATGTAGGTATTTGTATATCAGTGTTTGCGACCCAATAAAAACTTGGGCTTTGTACACTTTACAATGCATCCTAAAGTTAAATTATTTATAATTATGTTTTGTTTGTTACAGGTGCCCGTAAACATCTGAAAGTGGTAAGTTCCTGTTTGCAATTGAGCGGTTGACAAGTGAGCTCGTATTATTTAGTGAGTCTCCTAATTTTACAATGTTATCATCAGTGTTCCACTTTAAGAAGTTTTCTCTCCTCTTTGTAAATACCAGAACTCACTTTGCTCCGCGGTGTAAGTCTATAATCGCCCGAATACATTTTTAAAGACGACTTCTCAGTAACTTGAATTATTAAAGGATAGACTGGAATTAAAATACTGTATCTGATGTGAATTTATGAGGGCTTTTTATGAATATTTTAATGCGACATGGGTAGAAAAAGTGTTCGGAGGATTCTTAACATAATTGTAGATCAGTACAGCGCTTAAACGCCATGCATAAATGATATACGACGAGTTTTTTTTTTTTCATTTTTGCCGTGAACGTCTCACGCTACTACTACGTGCGCGCATAGAATATGCATAATGTTCTTTGGATATGGAGCAAGATTCCTTCTATAGCATACTTCTACAATGCGCATTCTTAGATTGTGATGCTATTAAGTATTCATAATCCCACAAGTTATGGTTATCAACTAGAGCTGCAGCCATTATTGTAACAGGTAGTTTAACAGCACCGCTTTACTTAAAAAAATAATAAGCTGCTAAACAAGTGTGCAGAATACGTATTATATTCTTACTTATCGCAAACAAGTTTGATTTTCAATAAAAGTGTATTTAACCTATCTGATTCTCTATTTCTAAGCAAATCAATGTGTATTTGAAGATAAGAACTGTAGTTACTTGGCTATATAAGAAGCAACCGATACTGGATAGTGCCGTATCCAAGGCGTGAAGTAGGGGTAAAACAGAATAAGTAGTATCCAAATCAAATTGTAACACATTAAATTTTTAAAAGTGGGGTTCTACTCGTATATAGATTCTACAGTACCTATAGATGCAAGTGGTGCAGCGCTGCGGTTAGTAATCAACGAAAAAATTTGCGGATGCCCAATCCCATTAGGATACGCATAGACAAAATTCAAACGTTTCTTTTACATGTATTATATTTTTCTCGCAAGAAATTTAGCGTGCAAACAAACTTTTGGTTAGATTTGTGATGATATAACAGGAGAGGGAAATTAAGTATATTATTTTACTTAATTTTATCTTTTTAGATAGCTCGAAATGCTCTTTCTTAAATTCAGTATTGGATACGATCAGTTCTTGCAACAAATTAGCGATAAGAGACTAGTATTTACTCTTCGCAGAAAATTGAAATAGTTTCTCTAAGATTATTCTATAACAATATTTGCCTGATTTGATTCGCATTTCTCTATATTTTTTTTAAATTAATTTCTGATATTCGTATAGGTGCTTATATTTCATTTTAAATAAATATTTTGAAGGCAGCAACGTTTTTATTTCAGCTTTACCCCTGCAAGGTCAAAACAAATTTTTTCAATAAACAATAAACAAAATCACTTCGTTCACAGCACACCACAAAATATTTTTCTGGCTACATCTCTAATACAGAATACACTAAGAAATAATAAAGATTTTATTTTGTTACACCTTTACTACTGGAAAACGTGACATATGACATATTCAGTTATACAGAAACATGCTATTTCACCATATATTTTGAAATTTTGAGATTACAGTTAGAAATGTAAAAATAATTAGAATAGATTATAATAAAACAACGATTAAAAATCACATGTCACAGGTGTGCAAACATTAGAAATAGGCAAAAAATTGGACAATACTGAGGTCATTTATTGATTATTATTAAGTACGCGAATTAAACATCTGCAAGTTGACACCCCCCGTAGCATTTTAGTAGAAGTACAACAGGTTTTAATTCGGGTTCAAGTTCTTTTACTATGTACTATTAAAAGTATTAAGCTTGCTAATAGGTATATATGTGTATATGTTTAAGTTTCATAAATGCGAATCTGTTTACGTGGATCAAATTTCCGTGTACAATATATCGTTTATATTAGCTATAGGTGATCAAAAAATTTTTCTTTCGCTTCCTGTCTTGATATTACACTCGCAATTTTGTCTGACAGTCTAGCCATACTATGTGTTTAAAAATTTACCAAAAACTTTGTAGTTTCGATGGAGATTGGATATTGTTTTTCTGCTTTACACTATCAGAAGAAAATAAAAATATTTTCCCTAAGGTCTGTTTCGGCATCTTTTTTTAAAGCTTTTGGAAGAATAATATGCTGTTTTTTATATTATTTTATATGTCCAAACATCATACGGGCATTTCTTCAGTTTTTATGGAGACTTATTCACACAGACGCTTGCCCTATAACACAACACCTTTCTGTGTCAAAAATTTATGCTAAGCAACATACAAGTGTAAAAGACATGTCGTGTTGGGGGAATTTATCCTATAATAATAATAATAATGATTATGATATAGAAAATGATAATACTAATAATAATAATAATAATAATAATAATAATAATAATAATAATAATAATAATGATAATAATATTAATAATAGCATGTGCAACATAGCTTCTTATTTTCTTCTGCGGTAAAACAACTCCTGTATGACATTTTGACACCATCATGAGAATTTTAACAAAGATATACTCTTAACGTACCAACTGATTGATGCAACACCTACGAAATCACAAGCTGAAGTTGGCATTGGGCTAAGATCAATAGTATAGTGCCCAACAGATAAATCATCACTCTAACCGTCAGTAATTTCAGCACAATGAAAACCATTTCTCGGTAGCATCAGACTCCAACACATGCTGTTTATACTTTTAACAAAAAAATTAAAGAGGTGACTTTTAAATATCACGTTATCTTTCAGATACAATATGATTGAAAATTGTCCATGCCAGTTGGCCCATTTTATGCACAAGATAATATGAAGTAGACTTTGATATTAGAAGATACCCAGTATGTCACAGTTAGCCTTTCAGCGTCAGCCAAACTATATAATTCCTATTTTCACTGAAAATATTTGTCCCCCACAACGAGAAATACAATCTTCGGTTTAGATTAAATTTTCTGCGATTGGAAATGCCGTCGCGCTCTATTTTCCCCGGCACTCCGGGACATTTTATTTTTATTTCCGGCCTTCCTGTATGTCGTTAGCTAATATAACGTAGGAGCGCTCCAACTGAAGGTTGCATGTACCAGGCATTCACAATGGGGCTGGGACATGAGCTACGTATGTTACCCAACCGAGCATGCATTTCTATCGAGATATTTCCATTTCGGTCGCTCCCAGTAGCTCCACATTGCAACGCTGCCATTTCAGCAGAACGAATTTCTACCGATTTGCTACCGTAACGTGTTATGAATAAATAGATCAACATATTTTTTTCTAAAATTGGTTTCTAATAAATTGCACTGTAGAGATAACAGCAATAGAAAAGTATAAGGATATTTTTCAACCCTTCTTCCATTTGTTTGAGTTATCGGTAATTTTTATCGGTTATTTATACGCGAATTGGCAAAAATAACAATTTTTTCGTCAAACTAATTAAACTAGAATGTCAGATATCTTCAGACTACGAATTTACTAAAAGAGATATCTCGCTTGCGCCAAAACTAACTAACATTTTGAAATGTTACCAGTAGTTTGTTAAAAATGTATAGCTGGCTCAAAATTTCATAACGATTGACTTTCCGCCATATTGGAATGTGCAGTAGACTTGTTTGGGGAGCTCGAATTGACAAGTCCTAAAAGCATCAGCGTATTTGCTAGGGTGAAAGTGGATGATATCGTATACATAGTTAATTAATCTAAATGTTTGTTAATTGTTTGCTATTATCAGTTTTGTTAGTTATTTTCTGTTGTTTGCTTGATTTGTTACTAAAGCATATGTAATTTCTACTAAATCATTACATAGGTCAATGAGCTGGAAAATATTTACAAGATTACGTTACTACAAACTTCAGAGTTGAGTAAGCAGGTAATTCCTGCCTTTTAGACTAAAGCAAACTATACTAGATACAAAGAACAATCAATTATATTTATATTTACAATTGGGTATTTGTCATGTATTTATATTTTATTAAATTGCATATTAATAGGTAGCATCTAATACACAAAACAGCTGTGACAGTTTATAAATTCGAAAAAATGGATCGTAAGGTGTATTTTTAATATTAAAAATGTGAATATTTAAAGGGACCGCCAAAACGCGAACATATTGGCCGTGACGTCAGGTGTCTTGTAAATGGCCGCTTGTTTACATCTGGGGTCAGCCCGTCAATTTATCAGTTTGTTGTTTACGTTCATTTTGTGACAAGCGAATTAAAATAAGCCAAGAAGAAGTTAAATATTTATGAGTTATGACTTCTGAAGGCATGTTCATTGTTATGGAATTTGTGTACAGCGACGAGCGGTTCAATGTGGCGGAGATTAGGAACGTAAAAGCAACAACATAAGTGAACTTTTTATCAAATTAACGTAGCATTGATAATTTGATCACAGTGGGTTGTTGGACACTTACTATTTGTAAACATAAAAATGTAAGATTCAAAAATGTACCCTAAACTTGACATTTATTTTAGAGGTCAGAATAAATATAAATTGCCATTTATTTTCGGAGCCGTTGCGGCTTGTTTCCGGTCTGGCTAACAGTCGAATATATGGGAAATAAACGTCTTTCTTTATTATAACATTTCCCTCTATCAACTTAAAACACATATAATTTTCCATATCCTCTTTAAGCTATAACAAAATTGAAACTGAATGGTAAACACCTATAACCCCAAAGAGAATAATAAAACTTACATTAATAATTAAGATGATCTTCACAACAGAAAAACAAACTTTGCGATTTCGGCATATCACGTCTAGGGGGCCTTAAACAACTTTTTCATACGTTGATAATCTCGAGGAACGGTTACAATAATATTTTGTTAGCTGTACTGACTGAAGTACTTTTATAGCCATGTACAAAACAACACTTGTTTTGTTTTCCATACATAATAGATGCTTGTAAAAGTACATAAATCACTTTTTGGTGCCACCTCTTACACCGTCCTTTCAATAAATACCACACAAAAGCTTTTCCAATACAAAAATGATACCACACCATTAAACAGCACGCTCCTCGGTAATGTTTACATGACACTTGACGTCACGAGTTGAATAACCTTGGATAGAAGCGTTTTGGCGGTGACTCCTAAGATTCGAATTTCAGACCTGAAATTCTCTACCTACAAATATTTTTTTGTTTTTTTTTGACATGACGTACGATATATATGCACTTCAAAATTCATTTTACGTAATTTTTTAAAAAAAGTGATAATACCCAATTACGGAAAATCGTCCGCCAACTACCTATTTTATTTTAAAAACATCCTCGGTGGCTGTATCTTTGGACACGTCTCTTTTAAATAAACGTAGAGGAGGTAGTTAACTTTGAGCTAAGTTGAATATGAAAAAGGTAAATTATTTAAAGCGGTTTTACCTCACTGGTTGCTTCTTCACTGTGATTTTCCAGTGGGCTCAAACGCTCATTAAGCAATTGGCAAAATGTAGGTTTCTATATTTACCGACCGTACCAACCTACGCCTTAGTTCGTAAAGCCACTGCTAGATGACGTGTTCCCGATTTTCACGAAATGAAAATGACCGAGTAATCGTCAATGTAAGCGTCTGTACTCTGTACTTACGGACAACACCGATTTACGTTGCACTTCGTAAAGTTCTCATACACTAGATGACTAACTGCCGATTTTTACAAAAGACGTGTCGACCCTAAAATTACCCGGTTGAATTTGAAAATACAAATTTTTAAGCGTTTCGAGGTTTTGGCATAATGTGCGAAAAGACTTGATTTTACGCCCGTGTAAGATTATACAGAGCCAAGAACTGAAGACACCGGACCATCGAGCACTATTTTTCTTGATAGGCTACAAAAATAGATAGGTATTGTGCTATTCATTTTTTTTTTTCGAGAAATCGAAAAGAAAATTAATTTGCTTTTAAATAGCGCCCCGTAATACTGTTTAAAGGAATTAAAAAATGAATCCTAGTTTTTTTTAAGTTGATTGGTGCGTATTTTAGATACCTAAGGATCTATAAGTTTTGAGGTTACTTAGCTTTACAGCTTCGTTACCGTGGCAACTAGACCGTTGAAGCAAAACGATTTACGTAATTAAACAGAGAGTATTTCCACTTGCACTTTATCGACAAATTATGGAGTTATTTTTGTTTATTTGATAATTTAATGTCAAATACGCCGACTACTAGAAATATTACAATTTCGCCTGCACATTGTTCCCAAAATAATTCCTCAAAGCCACAGCTTGAAGGGTGTTTAAGATGGAGCTGTTCCGTCGTATTGGAAACCAAAAGCTAAATTTTAACAAAAAAAGAATGTGTAATTGTCGTTAATCTAGAGTAATACGAGTATATTAATACATGGCATCATTTAAAACTTAGGAGCTAATAATTTTCATTTAATAAATACTCAATGCTGTAACATTTCGAAGATTATTGAACAAAATATCGCATGGCATGTCTCGAACGGAATACTGATGTTCTCATTACACCTCGGTGTGTACCTACCTGAAGGAATAGGCGACTCTTTTTGTTTATCTCTGCCCTTATTGAGAAAGTGAAACCGTAAAATTTAAAATAAATGTCAGGACGTGAGCGTGCAGACGCCATTCACATTTAATCAAGCAGGCGAGAGGAGCAATTCTCAGTTGTGTTGGCAGCGACGCGAGCGGCACTCTGAAGAGTATGGCCCCGTTCGCCCTCCATACACGCGAAACTTATATAATATCACTTTTCTAAAGGATCTCGATAGATGATGTATCCTGCGCTGTCAACGTACCTTACCAGACGTATTCATCCCATTTGAATTATTGCCAGTGAATAAAATTTATTACAATTTTTCCATGCATTTCAAATTGGATATGTGAAATATCAAAATCTTATTATACGTTATGTAACATTTTTCCAGGTATTAGAAAACGAAACCTTTCGCAGTTAAATTGCCTCGCGACGACGAGTAAAAGATATTGCTTCAGGAGACGGGATGAAATAAGGAGCAGTGTAGTCTTTTTACGTTTCATCCAAAATAAAATTCGCAGAGAACGTCGCCGTCCCTGTACTCGATGTACTATTGCATTAGATGTTTTGACTATTCTAAAACAATTGGAATATGCATCTACCTGTATTCTGCAACTATTTACCTACACCCACATATAATTCGGGCATGATTTTGGGAATAAAAAGAAACGAAAAAGTCTACATGATGTAATTTGGCGAAAAATATTGTTTCAAAACAATCATTTAATAAATTTTGTTTTTAAATTCATTTTTACTCACCATTGATATGCTTGCTGTAAAACATATCAACTTTACTACACTACCAAATTAATCAAAACTTTATATAATAATTATGATAATTATAAGGATAACTATATAAAATAACAGGATTTTTTGGCCAATTTAATACAAAATTAATAATAGCTGAAACAAAAAAGATATGAAAATGTTAGCGTATAAAAAATACAGGTTGATCATCGTTAGGACAAACTCTATTACAACGAGTTACCAACAAGCCCGATCCGCTGAGCCGTTCTCGAGCTATGGGTGTATGCGTGTGACAGATATCAGACATCAGACCGGATAAAGTGCGGACAATAGCGCATTTTCTTCATAAATGAAGTTGAAAATGCACTAAAAAATTAACAACTATCCAAATTGGCGATGCCCACTTTGTCCTTACAGGGAAACTGGTCTTCTATACAATCCAGCTTATGTTTAACATGTTGCCTCCTGCAAATGCCGAAAATAAGTCAAAGACAAGAATTCTGCACCAGCTGAATTTGGCGGCTGTCACATACCTCAGGGCACGCTCTCTGTAATACTTTGTTTAAATAATCAAAATTGACCCCCAAATTTCATGCTTTTACTAAAGGACAGTATATTCTGTTTTCCGACCTCTGGTTTTAACTTTTGAATAAAAGTTTCTCCCGATACTGCCTACTAAAGAGCATAGCTTAGGTTTAGCCGGATTTAACTGTAGAGCATGCCGCTCAGTCGCCTTACAAAAATGAATTAAATTCTCGTTTAAGCAGTCCTTCACGAAGAGCAGTTTATCAAGATAATGTCTAATACTCTGAATGAGCACAAAAGTATATGCCTCAAATAACAGGGAGCCAATAAGCGACCCCTCAGGCTCCTCAGCCAGCACATCATTGGCTACACTATATGCCTTATACATACACTGAACACTATCATAAACCATATTCTGCGAGGTCATAGTTTTCTGAAGCAGATTAGGCAATACAGGTTGTATCCTGTTAATAAATTGCATATACGAGTATGTCCTTAATTTTCTTGAGGTTAGTTATCTTTGGTACTGGTTTAACTAGAAATGTTGTCAAGTATCAGGAAATTTGTTATGGCCAATAGCGAAGTTAACAGTAGGGGTTATTGCTGGTATGCATATGTTTTAAACGAGTTTTAATCGAGTGTATTTTATTGTACACCTAACAAAAAATTATTAACTTATCTAAAACCCTACGATCAGTAACAAAACTTTTGTAATTTTTGGTTACATTCTCAAAGCCCAAGAGGGCATGTAATACATTTTATCAGAAAACACAGTTAGTTTTTTTGCAGTGTTTCGGATAAACTAAAAGGCAGGCGGTCGTAAAACGATCACACTTTGGTGTGGAATTCCACACATTTCCTTAGGCATGCAACCTTAAGGAAAAAGGTACGAAGGGATGATTTAAAGCGCTTTGAAGTCTATTTCTGATCTTTAGAACTGATGTTAAATTTGAACACTTAGTGCATTAATAATTCAAATGAAGCAAAATATATACATAATTCTGCATATTCTAATTTGCAGCACCTATTAATTTGTGGTGTTTCTTACTTTTTTGAGACTGCTCGAATAATTTTGGTACATTTCTCAATATTGTTATAGTACTGAAAAAATTTGCAATTTCTATAGTAACCTGAATTATTTTCATCACCTTGGTCGGTTGTTGAAGCTTAGGCATTGCATTTTAACGTGTTTCTTTGGATTACTATTTGACGTTACAACTACCGATTTATTAGTTGACCATTGCCATGACCATTAATCTACAATAACAAAAATATTTTGCTGTATTTAAGATACAATATGACAAACATGGCTACAATTGCCGGTGTTAGTAATTTTTAATAAATATTCACTGAACGCGACCTGTTTTGCTAAGTTGCACTCGTGCCCTGTTCCTGCTTTTTTTCTAAATTGACACGACTGTTTTTCTGTGATTCTGTATATTTCCGTCATTTGACACCTTTTTTTTTGTTAAATTAACCCATCAGACCTTTCAGTTAAACAGTTTCGAAGATACAGAATTCCGAATTACCGCTATTACGTAGCTACTACGTGAACTACTACTKCTACGTAGTTTCAGTACCCGTGCGTGCTTACGTATCGCGTCCAAACACCAGACGGGAAGCACGAGCCGGACATCCGCCTCACGAGCTTCTTCCAGCAGGAACCGACGATAGGGAAAGGCTGTATTCAAAATATCCGCCCCGCGCCCACAAAATATAATGGGTATGTAAAAAGCCTCCTCATCCGATGCATTGTCTGAGCTCGACCAGTTTACAAATTACCTGGCGCATCTGTTGAGACGGAACCCTTTCATGTGTGGTCGCGATACCTCAGCCCTTCGGCCAGTTATTCATAGTTGGTTAATTTTGCCACGCTATGGCTTTTCAAGTAAATTATTCGTAGCACTGTTTTTCTGTCCTCCTGGAAATTGTTTTGCATAAGTATGAAATGTCTTCTGAAGCACGGATCGCTCTAAGAAAATACTAAAATGTTGTGGACTATGTACATTAGCAAGATGTTAAGTGACAAGAAAAGTGGGACAATTACATTTAAAATATTTTATTTTATAAATATACAAATATATATGCAATTAATTACCAAAATAAAATATTTACCGTAATCTAGAGTTCCAGGTTCAATCATTTAAAAGGCAATGATATAAAAAGCATAACGAATTTGGTTGAGCACTTTTTTTGGTCAGGAGCGAATATGATTTTTTTGAATAAGTATTCTAAGAAGTCACATACTTCAACCACATTTCGTTCAAGAGGATATGGACATTTAAGATTGAAATTTTAACATCGTGGTGCAGGACTTCAATGAAATATACAATATGTAGGGATTTTGAATAAAGCGTAGGGATTTTAATAAATTCGTACAGCAAGATGTCCTCGTAAGTTACGTGATTCTTTGCGTTCAGTTTTTAATATATGGGCTTACATTAAATATAAGGTGTTGCTATTATTATAGTTCATATATATATATATATATATATATATATATATATATATATATATATATATATATATATATACTTACATTGCCGATTTAAAAAATGGTTCTTGAATACGTGCAATTTGTAAACCCCCTTCTGATACGAAACATACACGGACATAAAAAAAGTTCATTTTAATGAGCAAGAATGTCTAACATCTCATTACAGCATTTTTCTCCTTTTAACAAAATTTACTTTTACTCATGTACCTTACTTGTTACTTCTATTATTTGCATATTAAATGACAAAACCGATTTTATAGTGAATAACAACATTGCTAGCTATATTATTATACAAAGTGTTCCGTATGGTTTCCAATATTTTAAAGGGGTATCTTAAGAACCATTTTATGGAAATTTTTATCATCAAATCTTTCCATTTGAGTCTTCCCTGACGAAAAAATCTAGTTTTTATTTTGTTTCTTTAAACGGCCACAACTAAAAACTTCATTGTTGGTACACATTATCTGTTAGTTAAGGGCTATGCGTTGATACTAACAACCCCTATTTTTATTTTTTCAGAATTATTTTTTTCCTTATAACTAATATCAATTAAAAATTGTTTCTGAAGCTTGATTTAATTTTGAAACTTTCTTGCCCTTGTAGGTTTTTTGCAGAACTAAGAGTTGTATTTTAGATTCAAAATAACTGTTCAAAACAGTCGCCAACACATTGCTGATAAACGCAGTCCTTTAATGAAATTAAAATTTACAGAACGTAATGTTTTGCGGAAGCTGTTATTTCGTGACAGATATTGGAAATTCTTTCTCGAAGTTGTTCAAGGATGTGGATTTCTGTCTAAATATCGTGTTCTTCATATGACCTCATAAATACATGTCATGCAGATTTAAGTCTGGAGACCTGGGTGTGTGTAGTGGAGGGGTGTATCGTGACCTCTTCCTATCCAACAGCCTGGAAATTGTTCATCAAACCACTGCCGCACAGCCAGTGAGAAATGAGCAGGAGTTCCGTCCTGAATACATCTTCCAATATCCCCAAAATATGGTTTTCTAAAAATTGCAAATATTCCACACCTCCTAAATGCTTAAGCAAAATGTAAGGTCCTATCAAAAAGCCACCTAATATACGAGCCCAAACGTTAKAGCAAAATACATTTGATGTTTCTCAGTCATAATGCTGTTCGGATTTTCATCGGACCATATGTGAATAATACTGTAATTAAAAATACAGCTTTGTAAACAAGGCTTCGTCAATAAACAGCGGTTTTTTCGATATACAGAGAGCAACGAGAAGGATGTGGTCCGTAGGCAACAATTCCTTTGGGACAGTATTCTCCAGATACTGCTAATGGTCATATTGAAACGCCTAGACACTTCTCTGATGCTCTTCCTAAAGTTTTCTGCAAAAAAGATCTAATTTTTTTTTGTAGAATGTTTCCCTCTTTGCATTTTGTTGCTGACCTTTGAAAGACCCCGTGTCCCTTAATTTTAAATGAATATTACTAAACTTCCAGTGTCTAGGAATGCGACTTGTTATCAAAAAGTCACCTTACTGGCAAAACACACAATGTCTACAATGTCTAATAGCGACCGTTGGTTCCAAAAATGTTTTTGTCAAGAAAGCTATTTTTACTCGTCAATTGTTCGGTGCACAAAAACAATTCTTTCTGCAGATAGATAGTTAACGAAAAAAAGGTTCTGAAAAACATTAACACAGGAATTGTTAATTTCAACCCTCTATAAACACAACCTGAAAAAAGAATACCACCGTAGCTTTTAGCTTTTAATTAATAAATAATATGCACCAATATTCAGATTTTTGATTTTCGTTGTTTTCAAGAAAAACAACATTCTTCTCTTTTGAAAGTCGCATATTCTGACTCTATTTATAATAAAACTTCCCCTAAAATGGTTCCTAGAATAACCTCTTAAAAGACCCTGTATATTTTTCTGTCCTACATTTGAAATTATTGTTAAAGCGGTCTTAAAAACTCATTAATAAAAATTTACAATATATTAATTTACCGAAAAAGTCCACACTGTCTATTTTAAGCAATTTTATAACTCATTTTGTTCTAGTTATCCGAATATGTAACAGGTATAATAAGTATATTAATAAATTTTTTGGTAGGTTCATTTTAATTAGCACATTTGGAGATAATGGAGAGGATTATTAATTTTTGTACATTTATCTTGTATGTTGTATGTATACTTACGTACCAGCTAAATTCTATAACCTACGCGCCGTGCAGCTCATTTTATGTATATTTTAAGCAATTACGTTACACAACGCACTAAAGGGTTGGGCGAATTTAAATTTATGACTGCTGTGGGGTAGTAATAAAACACAACGTTTGATCATCATAAGCTCCATTAATTCGGATAAAATCCGATAAGCATCGTATGCATCGGTCGCATATGCTGAAAATATGTAGATTTGCAGCAAATTCATAATAGAATTTATTATTCGAATACATCATGGTTCAGTAGTCAGGTACGGGCCGGATTCAACCCTTTCACGGTGCAGACAATGCTTGATTTGTGGGCCATCTGCATAACGCGCGGTGTTCCTTTCACACGCTCACGACCTTTTTCGATGCACAAGAAACAGAAACGCGTGTGAGGGGTTTCTATTGGGAAACTATAACGGACGGTCTAGATAATAGACGGACGTGTTCCAGGATGTCAGTTTGAAAGTACACGACTTAAAAACAAGGAAAACCTTTTACTTGAGAACAGAACGGATTGAATTGTTGTTGCTTCAAGAAAGATTGCCGAGGGTGGATGTGGAGTTTACAGATTCCTATTCTTTATTTTACTATAATTTGAATTTTTGTGAAAATCACAATACTAATATTTTTGACAGACCTCAGAAGATTTGTTTTCTATTTAAAGTCGACTACATATCTACCGTAAAATAAACCAAGTAGGTGTCTGTAATTAATTGGCCGCTTGCATGTAACTCCAGCGGATATGCAGAACATTGCCAAATATAAATTCAGAAAAATCTTTTCAAGAAGTAATCACATTTTGTCCAATGTTCCTTCTTGTTACTGTAACATATCCTCCGTAAGAATCAACGTTCTGTGCGGGGGTTGGATTATTTCCATGTCTATCGTATGTATGGCAGCGCACAAATTTTGCCCCAAATCTGTTCCTGTTGGACACTTTTAGGTACAACCTTAGTGATATGTCAAATTGAAAGTTTTTTTATGGCATAGTAGACGTCGAAAACAGTCTTGCAGATGATGCTACTTTGCAAATAGGAGGAATTTTTCTAAATATTTTTGTTTACTTCGTATAACAAATGTTTCTTCATAGTTGGATGCCAACTTTTATGTTCTTCAATATGTGTCATCACCAAATATTCCATATTTTTGTTACTCCTTCTTAACGAAAAACAAGAAAAACTCATATCCGTTATTATATAATGTTAACTAGTTTATTATTTCAAAATTTCGTTAACTTTTTAATGATTAATCTAATAAGACTAAAAATAACTGTTAAAACGAGTGAATATAATAACAAAATCTTTTGTTTATTTATTTAATAATTATAAAAAATTGAACATTTGAAGACTGTCGAAAATAAAAAGAAATCTCTTTAATTGTGAAATATCACAATATTCTTTTGGAGCCCACTATCCAATTTTTGAGTTTAAAAAGATATTCAATTTGACAAATAACTTAAGGCTGTACCTAAATATATAAAGAAAATACGAGTCTGGGTAGTTTTAGGCGGCCGACCCTGTATACAGCAAAACAAGCTTGTATATCATGAGTACAAGTTCATTTATAATCGGCAGTCAATTTATTGTTAGAAGGCAAGAAATTTGTGACTGGTTTTATAAATCATGTTTTGGTTTGGTTGGAGACTCACTTCTTAGTCTATACTTTTTAAGGTTTTCATTAATAATGTTTTACTGCTTCACGCATTATGTTTAATACCAAAATATTACTTTACGCTTATTTACTGTAATACACGAAAGATGATACCAAAGTTTGGTTACAAACGACCCGTTCTTGCAATATTTATTTCTTAAAGCGTTTGGTTTATAAAAATGATTAAGATAGATTAAGAGGCAATTGTTTACGAGCAAAAATTTCTCGAAGTCCGCCTCCTTCATATTTTGCATTGAGTTACATTTTGTACTGCGCTTCTGACTCATCGTGAGTATACAAACACTAGCCCCAAGGCACGAGTAATGAAATACTATGTGTTGTTCAATAAAAGGAATGTCGTGTAGGTTCGAGGCACAGCATCAGAATCGAGTGTTACCATGACTACTGCATGCTTCATTAGACCCACTTTGTATATTTCACTATTCTCTTCCGATACAAATACGAAGACGCCTTGCCTTGCCGTCGTTGATATGTATTATACAAAAGTAAAAACGGGTAGTTAGTGAGGGTCATAAATATGTAAATCTGTCTAAATGCCTTTTTATGGATTCCCTAATGATCTCACCGGAATTTTCTCATGCAACATGCTATTAAGTGTTACGTTAAAAAAATTGCTTTTTCCTAAATACTGATATTAGGCATAATTTATTCAGCGATTTAATGCATACCAAATAATGAAGTCGGTTAAGTATTTATAGAGGATAGTAATTGAGTCGGGATTTATGTAATTCACGAGTGTGGCTAACGTCTCAGGAATTTGGCCACCGGTTGTATGCGTACAGCGCTCTGGGAAATCAACTGTCATTAGACAGTGTGACTACCGCATATTTATGCTATTTATATAGTTGTTTGTCTCTCACTTCGCAGATATCTCAGAATAAACCTTACACACGTTTTTACTCATAACATGATGATGCATGATGCTTCCGAAAATCCGTTCAAAAATAATATTGCAAGCTTTTGGCGTGTACATCTTTGACATTCTCACATTCAAATCTCGGATGTTTGATTTGTTTCAGAACCTGAACTATCTAGAAGAAAGTACAATTTGTACTGTGTGTATGATGCCTGGCCTAACTAACTTCAAAAATGAAACTTGGGTTATTCTCATATAATACAATAATGTGTTACAACTGATTCAGTCTTTACACAATCATCTTCAGGCCTACAAGAACTTACATAACATCTATCGTACAGTTTTCATTTAAATATTACCTTAAGTATTACGCTAGTACCAACTGTAAAACATATAGCTTTAAAATACTAAATAAACATTATGGCATATAAAAGCAATATAAATTATCACAGTAAAATGAGTACATTGCACACAAATAATACCTATACTATAAAATTTCGAATAATCTAGACACTACAAACTAATTTATAGATTTAGCATAATTTTGGATGGATCTTTTTGTAATTTGAAAATTTGTAGAGCTTTTAAATTTACCACTTAGTTATTTCTATTTTCTACATGTAATATTCTAAAATTTTTAATAACATCGAACCCATGTTTGTCTTCTTTTAGGTGGTCAGGAAAATGAGAATTGTTATTATTTTTAAGTACACACATGTGTTCTTTAATCGTTGGACAATTTTTATATTTCAACTCATAAAACAAGTTTATCTAAATTTTCTAACATGTCTTTATTTCTGCATAAGCTTAATTGTAGATTATTAATCGCTTTAAATACGACTTTATAATTTTTTTCTGCTTTTCCTAATTCTTTTTGTACTTTATTTTTCTTATCTTCTGGTTAAATATTACTACATGCTAAATTTCTCATATTCTTTCATATTTTTTGTCAATAAAATTTGTTATTAAACTTTCAGTATATATATCTGCTACTTTAACTATATATTACCATTCTTTATCGCTATTATTTATTAATTATATAAAAATAATATATTAATATAAAAAAATTTTTGGAGAAACTTTTAGTTGACATACACGTAGCTATTTAATTTTGACTGCATGTATTAATTAAGTATTTAGCTCTTTTTAAATCATTATGTTTTACAGTTGGTACCAGCGCAATACTTTGATTTAAGTCAAGGGTCAAAATGGTATATCGGGGCCAACTGAGTTTGTGTGGTATAACTAATTGGAAATTGTACGATAAATGTTAAGTAATTTTTTGTAGGCCGATGATGGTTGTGTAAAGACTGAAACGGCTGCAGCCCACTAGTTCATTAATATATGGAAGTAAAAAAAGAATACAAGCTTTATTTACCTAACCTAATTCAACCACTCTCGCAATGGATCACTATTCTAAAAAAATAAACTGCTTAAACGCTGAGTCGCTTAAGCGTTTTCAGAAAATCAAAAAGGATCTGTTCACAACCATTACAATATGGACCTAACTTAATGGAGCGTAAACGAAACAGTATTGTCGACTGGGAATTAATTTAGAAGTCACAAAACTTGGCACAAAAAAATTGAAACAAATCGACTACTAAAAATATGTGACCATGGCAATTTGTTTGTTGCGTGCATACAGAGCGTTATAAAACTAATTCCACTCACATTAACGTTAACAGAAAGTAGTTAGGTAGTCTATATACCATTTCTGTAATATACTAATTTCAAACGTCGTCTGTCCTAAAGGCACAGGTTTTTCAGAAAACGTCTACGTTGTATTCAAACATTTAGAAGGAGCATAACCAAAAAACTAAAATAACTAACCGTCCTTTGACAGCGGCCAATACTCCTCTACTGTCACAAAGCACCAATTTTGTCCCCGGCAAGAAAAAAACCAGCACACGTACTCGAGTCACAGATACAAACAGGACTGCCTCAACCCTCATCCGCAACCCTTTGCTCTACCGTTCGAATTTATGCCTGCATATAATTAGCCCTCCACATCCTGCCGTTCCGGTCGGTCCTATTGTTTTATTCCCGTACGAATTTTCGTACGCCACCAGGGGCCACTGCAGTGTCCATTGTTGGTCCCGATGCCCAATACGATCCAGGGGGGTGGTTCGCCGGACGCACGTAATCATGTGTGTGCCCGTTGCTGTGGTAACCGCGCCCCTACGACACGGGGTGCGCACTTACTACACGTGTGTGCTGTTCACATACTACCGCTTATGGCGAATGGAATGGGGTGTATGTAAATGTATGGCCATAGTAAAGGCTTTGCCTTTTAACTCATGGAAGACCAACGCTGCAGGTAAATATTTTGTAAATAGAGGAAGTGGAAGCATTTTTGATATACTCATGGGATACCCTATATTCCTTAAAATTTCACCATTCTTGTTTTGCTGTTTAAATGTATTGTTTTATTAAGTTTAGAATAATTAAGACTACACCCTTGTTGCAGTATTCCCCTAAAAGTAATTTCTATCTGTATAATAACAGATCTTTCAAATTCAAGTTTCTTTTTCAAATTTCAATTAAACGCCCATTTTCAATGAAAATAGATAGTTTACAGTTTATGAATGTTAAATCATATCTACCAAATGTTCCCCGCGTGCACCCTTACAGGTGTCGATTGTTTCGGTGAAATTTTCAATGATATTTTGGCACAATTGTGGCTCTATCTCAGTGATTTCACGTCAAGTGTTGACTTCCAAGGCGTCAATTGTTTCTGTTTTATGTGCACAAACTCTGTCTTCGAGATGGTTCCACAGAATAGTCCAAAGGCGTTAAACCGGGCGATATTGGCGGGCAACATACTCTAGAAATTCGTGAGATTATTCTTCTTGGATATTTCGATCGCATTGTTTTGTTGGCTGTGTGACATGTCGCACCGTCTTTTTGAGACCACATAACAATAATACAAACCATCAACAAAAAACAAAAAAAGGTGCTAACATGCCACGGTATCTCAATCCGTTGACAGTAAGCGCATTTCCAGCTTCATCCGATGACACTACCAGACCAAAATGCGCACCAAACAGTAACACAAGAGGAATGTATAACGTTTACTTAACATCTGCCAAAAGAGACGCTATCAAACTGTGACAGCTGTCAGAAGAAAACACTTCTGCAGAAAAAAAACGAACTTGAATGATGGGTGATCCAATTAAAGTGTTATACCTTTTTTTCATATAATTAATCGTATACTTATTAATATACAATTTTAATGAAAATTTGTGCCATTAAAATGGCCACATTTGGACATTCTATAACAGCTGATTCGTTCGAGATAATATTCGGTAACTTATTCGTAAGTTTCGGACGCTATCTATGCAATAACTTGACAAATGTTAGTCTTAAATTGTTCCAATATTGCAGGTTTGTTGACATACATAGATGTGACTTTTAAGAAAACTTCGAAAAAAATTTTCAGCGGCGTTATATTGATCGTGAAGGTTAGTTGACGTCACTGTTATATGCGTCGTCTTGTTGGAATCATGATGTGTCTTCCACAGCAATATCCTGGATTTTGTACCAGAAATAGTTGGTTATCATGCACCCATAGCGGTTACCGTTGACTGTTACTGTTTGACATGCACTGGTGACTAGTATATCACATGAGTATTTAATCTCGCCATAGTGTTAGGTATCACTTATAGGCAGTAGCCTTTAGGAAATGACAAAAAAGTAAACAGTAAACGTCAGTTTAAAGTGTTGTGACAAAAAAATTTTCGATGTGAGTTTTCACTGAATATCATATGTCAGAGTTTGGCTGATAGTCTTAGAGAGCTTTCCCAGAATTGCAGGGCGATGTGAGTATTCAATGAATATCCTTGCATGTAATATATGGGCTGGCTTGGTATGAAACAAGTGGATGATGTATCTGAGTGTTACTTATAACTTTAGAGATGATATGTAACACTGCTGTGATGTGAGTATTAATGAATATTCTCGCATGTACTATAATGGCTTGGTGGATGATGTATTTGAGCATTACTAATGGTTTTTAGATCTGTGGTGCACTGTGGGTGTTCACTGTTAACGTGTTAACTATACAAGCCTTGCTTCTGGCTACAGTGTGTAAAAGGATTAGGGCATTGATGAGCTGACAATATCGAGCTAAAGAGTAAAGATATGAATTAACAGCCATTGTTAGATAAGGAGGACGTTTATGAGATGACAGAATTTAGCTCAAGAGTAAAGATATGAATTAAAAGTTATTGTTATATTAGGACGCCACCTAACAATTTGTTGCGAACTGTTCAGTTATATGTTAAATTGGTGCAGTTGGTCATATTACCTGCAAAGGTAGTCAGTTATATCTGTTCTACATTGCAGTCAGTTTTATAAAGCAGGGAGGACAGGGACAGGGAGCACTACGTTGCGGACTGCTTAGCCATATTACGCTACATTCGTGTAGTTGGCAATATTGCCTGCAGAAGTAGTCGGCTGTATGTGTTCTTTACAACAGTCAGTTCTATAAATCATTAAATAGGGATGCTACCTAGCACTACAGTGCGTACTGTTGTACTGTAAATGGCTATATTTCCTGCAGATGTAATAGGCTGTATGTTTTCTGCGCAACAGTCAGTTCTATGAAGCATTAAATAGGGAGTCTAGGGAGCTTCGAACTCAAAAAAGTAAAAGCTCATATATTATTGCATTATTAATTAATGGAAAGAGACATATAGTGTACTGTCTAACAAGAGAAGTTAGAACAACCAGTAATTATTTGAGTAACTTTGGTGTACATGTTTATAGAGGCAAACTAAATATTAAAGAGTAAATGAAAACTGGACAGTAAAAAGATCGTAATGGAAGGAGCCTCCACGGTGCTGTACGCACTCTTTGGGTGCTTCATTCAACGCTACTTCTACAGCATCATGAATTACCGATAATGGTATGGAGAATCGGGTACATTTTTTAATTTTCTGTCCCAGATGGGTTCTATGGATGAAAGTCTGGTATCTGTGTAAGCAAGGTAACAAACTGACACTGTTTTGTTCGAAGTAGTCCAAAGTACTGCATACCTGCATTGGTTGTGCATTATGGTAAAACATGTGCTTCCATTATTCCTTGTATACATCGCTGGTCGCCACTGTTACTTCTGCATAATAAAAACCAATGTCAGTAAGCAACAGCCCCTCCAGTTGTGCGATGCACACGCTTTTGCTTCCAAAACTACTTATCGCGTCTTTCTTAGTCGTCTACTTACTATGCTCGACCACTCCAATCAGTTACGACGATGCACAGTGGTTAAGGACAGCTTCAGGTTAGGACGGTCGGAAACCAAGCCAAGACCCTATTTTGCGGTAAACGACTGTCTGAAAGCGCCCTCATAGGAGTGAAGTGGTCCCTTAGAGCCAAAAGTTTAAGGTGGTGGTCTTAACGTTCTCCTCCGACGCCCTGTACCTCACTCCCTTCATATTCAGCCTTCCTGAAAGAAGCCTCACTACCTTATTAAACTCTCATTCGTTATAGTAATTTTGGACGTCTTTAATGGGAAAAAAATGATAACACGAAAACCAGCAAATCGATTTGGCCGGAAAACTGAGCGATTTTTGTCTTAACAAACACAAATGTGTATACCAAAATTTGTTTTAATAAACCAAGTTTTCTTTTTAATGAGTGTGTTCCTACTTCTATAGGTTCAAAGAATGAGGATTCCTAACTTAACCAACTTAATCGATTAACAACTATTCAAATACTACACGTCACTCATTAGCACTTAAAACACTTTGCTTGTGCTTCGCCGCTTATATACCGACCGACAGAATGTACTCAAATGTTTCCAGAGCTATTTCTGTCAAGCATGGTAGCTTCGAAAACATACCAGAACATGAAACCTTAGGCAGCCACGCGAACGTTGATCGGTCTTCGGTCCCCACATCATAGCAGTATCTTATATACCGTAAAGCAGAATCGGATATTCTTTCAAATAGAATCTGTGTAAACTAATGCTCTTTTAATATGAAAGGTAAGCGATATATTCCGTAAAATACATTTTCAATCTGACATCAACTGTATTCTAGTTTGCGCTGTACTTAATACAAAAATCCTATAGTGCTTATATTTCTAGGAAAGTAATGAAGCAAAATTATTAATTAATTTGATTAATAATCATTAATGTACATAAGATATACTTAATGGATTAACGAACATATACACGAACTGCAAAAGTATTGCCAGCTTTGACCGGGATTTGGACCCGGGATGGCGTTCAGCCGCGTTACATAGTAAACTTTGACGTACATATGCCGCTTTACCTCGATTTTGAATAGGATGTATATAGTTAATGGGTTAACAGGCATATATATAAACTGAAGTGTTGTTATCATGAACAATACACAATAAAGACCTTAGAATATACCTAAGAAAGCGTAGGTATACTATAAGAAGCAGCATTACCCGCATTTACAAATTTGTCATTGCCGAATAAATTAAGATTAAAACTAAAAGTGGCTACTCCATATACTTATAAATATACACTCCCTTTTATTAATATTAATGACATCTAATGCATTTTCAACGACCTCTCATAAAACCGCACTCTGCAATATATCCCAAACGATCAGTTAACTCAAAAAAAGTTGATCTGTCATTAATAGCTAAAATTGAGCAGGAATAAATAGCCTTGTTGTGTTAATTGCAATTCACATAAGTGTTTGTTTTAAGTAGATATAGAGTATTCCTGTAGCCTTTAGGTCACTGAAGTCGGCTATTCTTCTTCCACTCCCACCCTTCCGCTGTGTTCATACACATATTGACAAATACCAGCTTATTAAGGGAGCGGGAGTCACGCACGATGTCAGAGAAATGTGTATTGCTTATTGCTTGTCTGTTAAGATTATTGATTGAGGGATACTTTTATAAATGGGTAATTAGGGGTATCACGCACATACATACGTTGCCGAGCTTTTCCATGGTTTAAATAGTTTATGGGAAGGTATCAGGCCTTCGAATCGTTTGTTAGATGTTGGTAGTTATCCCATGTTTTGTATGCAATAGCCATGAAGCTAGTTTTTATTTATGAAACACGCTTCCATTGCTTGTTGCAGGTATATCAAGGAAAAAGTCTTCGGTTTGTATTGATTCTATGACTTATTGTTCATTCGTCAATAGCTATATTATGTAGGTTGTTCTTTTTGCACTGCACGGCTTACTAATTATTTGTTTGTAAAATTAATAGACTTATATTACGGACGAAGAGAACACTCCGTGAAATATTGCAATTTTGTATCCTCGTCTTTTACCCCAACATCTGGAATACCCCAAGGTTCAAACTTGGGATCACAGATGTTTTTTGCTATTTATTAATGATATTATGGATGTGATCGATATTTGCAAGCTGATGATTTGAAAATATTTGGCCGATGACATCTCAAGATTGAGTTCTGTTACAAAGGGATATGGACGCGATAAACTACTGGTGTGACCATAACTCTTTAACTTTAAATGCAGGAAAATGTAATGTTGCTTCGTATGATCTGGTACACTGCATGCTCGACTTTTCCTATAGCAAAAACCATGTGCCTTAGACAAATTAAACAACAACACCTTTAAAGACCTTGGTGTTGTTTCAAATCAATCTTACGGCTTCATATACAGAGACAGCAGTCTTTTCAAAGAGAATAAAACCTTGAGCAGACTTTGGTACTCGTTGGTACGTTCCAAGACAGAATATTATGCACTTATCTGGTCACCAGTTTATAAAATCGACATAGATTTACTAGAATCCGTTCGGCGTAAATTTTTAAAGCTTTTCGCCAGGAAGAAGTTTACGTTAATAGTGGTTGTAACCAGCAATTGCTGCTGTGCAAATTTGGATACAAGTCATTGATTTCACAATGTTTGATATTACTAATAAACTTCCTATATGATTTGCTTAATAATAATTTGATTGCCCATTTCTGTTGAAGCCTTCCAGTTTCTTGATACCAACACCTTCCACTGTGACAGCGAATTCAGTACACTTTACAGATCGCTTATCCACTCGATGTCCTATTCGTTTCATAGTCGAATAGTATCGGACGGCGACGACATATTCTATCTAAAAGTAAATTTCTGTAGCAGTGTGAAGATTTCAAAGTATATGTTGATCAATTGCAGATTACTTCTTAAATTTTTCGGGATTTCTCCTGCAGCCCCTAAGGGGCACTATTCTGCCCCCATCTAAACTAATAATAATTCAGTCTCGCAAAGGTACCTAAGTATTAATTTTTTTATTTGTTGATTCTAGCTTCGTTCGGTAGCTATTTTTCGGTTCCAGTAGAGTCGAACCTCGTCAGTCTCACATACGGGGGCAGGCTGGTATTCATAATGCGGCACTGTCCCCGTGAATTCCATATGTATCTCGCAGACTTTTTGGTGAATTATTTTACCCATTCTACCGTGACGGTCGAGATATGCTTTTGGGGCCAAGGTTTTGCACCCCGCTATAATGTACTTTATATAATCTTCTTTTATGCCACACATTCTACACTTACTGGATATCTCTCTATATGACAAAGTATATAGATATATAATAATTATAATTATTAATAATTACTGCACTGATGAGCTGTAATGACAGCGAAATAGTACTATCTGCAGTTGGTTGAGGTGCAGACAGCACAGCATAGACATGCATTTTAATATAATTATTAATGATTGTAATAATAATAACAACAACAATTATTATTATTAAATTAATATTATACTAATAATATTGTTGTAATCAGTTAAAGGAGTCCGCACTTTTGACGTATGAGTCAAAAACTTAAATTTAGAACAGTTCGTCGTGGACGAACGAAATGCTATGGGTAATGGACTGGTTACTTACAGAAAATTAACGTACGACAAAGTTGAATTAGTAAATATAACGTTCATTTTAGCTTCTGTGTTTTAAAACGACTTTAGTTATATAACAGGAAAAGCTACATTTTGTCATTTGATCGGTATGTCTGATGGATTTGACATCCACATTTTTTTAATAATATTTCGCATTTGGAAAACTTCAAAATATTGACCAAATTTAGTCAATATTACATCTGGTAAAAGAATTGTCGCAATACACCGTGATGATCTATAGAAATTTACCACATACTTGCATGAGACGTATGAACCAATAATCTAAATCGTTAAATGCGCTGGAACTATCAAAGCGGATCTATAAAATTCTTCGGCAAATATGCTTTACATACATCTAAAGAATTTCTTAGTTTAGGTACTTTTACCACTTACTACGACTCGTGAACAGTCTCGTTTTGACTTCTATTACTCGCCTTGCTACGCTATTCATGAGTATTAAAGGCATTTCTGTTTGCCAGTCATGTGTAAATATGATTACCCGAAGTGTCAGGCTGCCGGACGCGCTGACAATTATTACAAACACGGACCTGCCCACTGAAGTGGGCTGGCAACATTTACCCCAAGTGCTAACACAGTTAACAATACCTGAATATTTCATTCGCACAGCCGCCTCTCCCCAAATTACAATAATCGAGTAGTGGGTTAGGAATTCGCGTGAAATATACATGAATAAACACATAATTTATTAAGTCAATTCTGGTTGGTAGCGTGAAATTGGGAGTGAGATAAAGATTCCTTATCATTGTCTTGTTTGTGACTTGTTTCATTTAATAACATCCTAGGCCTCTGAATTAATGCATCCTATTAATAAACATACAATATAAATTAATCATTACTAAAACTCCAAGAAATATTGATTACTTTTGATGTCCCAGTAAATAAACATGGGCATTTAAGTGCAAGTTTATGCTATGCTGCCTGTACTACAACCAATTACAGACAGATCTGTTTCGCTCTTATTATAGTTCGTCAGTGTAGCTTAGACAGCACGACATAGAACTGGTTTTGCCTATATACCAAAGGATTGGTATGATGTAAGCACAAAAGCATCAATAAATTGACAGGACGACAAAGCCACCTAGCTCCCTTAATGGGAACTATTTCCTGTATTCTGCCAAGTTCGCATGCTTTCTTTGTATTAACATACTACCAATTATTGAGACTTACTCATCCATAGCTAACTGTAATGATAATAATTTGATTGAACGCGAGCGAATGGGTGAATTTAAAATACAAGTACGAATTCAAAGGACAAAATATGCGCTTATTAAAATCCTGTAGATTCCTGTAAAATCTTAGTGCATCACAGTACATTGTCAAGTGGCAGTGCATCGATCAGACGCACCAACGTATTAATGTTCCAAAGTACCAAATTTTCATTTCACTCCGCTTTTACAGAATTCCATTATGTATGTTCACTCAATTGCTGTACGATTATATAGGTTCCAAAACACATTTTAATACATTCTAGAGAGAACGATCCAGAATTTCAAGATGCGCTTACGACACTTTATTGTCAGCAATGGACATCACCGGCATGATGTTCTTTTTAAAACGATATAAATTAAAACTTCCCAACTTGCGGTTTTATAATAAAAAAACGAAATCTTTGTGTCTAAAATAGATATTTTTAATTGATATTTAAAATTTTAGAGGTTTTTTGCCGCATCCTGTATATAATTCTTCGCTACTACATTATTGCAGTCAAAGCAAACAAAGTGTGCAAGGTGTCTAAGTAAGTTAGTATGTACTACCTATGAGTACCAGATAAGTAGAAACAGCCAGTACAGCAATTGCCCGGTAGTAGTTCTCTAGACGACAGCAAATCAAGTATTGGCGCACAATTCTTCTCCCCACAAATCAACTTATGTAAAAATCATAATATGAAGTTCTCTTATCTCTGAAGTAATACATCGTGAGGGTAACCTTCCAATTGGACAACACCGTCGAAAGTAAAGAATATTAATTTACGGAAACGCCGCTGAATACGTTTTGGACTATGAACATACGTACTATATCCAGGAGCTCACATTACAACGGAGTTATTAAAATTTCTTGCTTATCTATTAGTAAAACTCGAACGTTCTAAAAGCGAGCAATATATAGCCAGTAATGTTAAAGTTAAAAACAAACTTTTCTCAAAAACTTCTCCAAGTTCTCTCATTGTATAAGTTCGAGACTTGTTACTTATGTGATAATCAACAACTATTGAACGAAGTATTCTAACATATAAAAACCTTCATGAGCAATTTATTAAAAAAATACGTATTTCAACAGTACAAAATCGTTTAACATCTGGTATCATCTTAACCAACTTCCTCAAAGTCGTGTCAGGATCACTAGAACAAAATTAAAAAAATATTGTCATTTCACTTGCATTACGGCATTATCGTAATGCATAAGAATTTTTAATTTCGAAATGCTAATAACACCCCAACTTGCAAACAAGCAATATCGATATTAAAAATCTGCTTCAGCAAGTGCAAATTACGTATTTTTATCACTCTAAATGCACTATTTACGTTAAAGTGCAAAAAACTAATATTAGCTATTTATAAATCAGCCGGATTCAAGTTTTATCGCTTTTGGGTTGTTATTTTTGGGAAAGTTAATGCAAGTAGCATTATGGTGGATACCATAACTGTACTCTTTTTTGAAGCTGCTTAACTGTACATACATCTGCAATCCCCATAATTTGGTGCAGCAGCATACTTTATCACATTGATAATTTACCAATTTTTATTTTTTCAAAGCTTTTACAAAAAAATTACTCATAATGATCCGCTGAAGGTCATAAAAAGATACCCATTTGCAGTGCTCATCAGTTTTCTGTTGCCCATAAGTTAGATTTTGAGAGCTAGCAATCAATGAGGATGAAATCTGAATTTTGCCACAATAATAAAATGAGATGTTGAATTTCAAAGGGACTAAACAGGGGCAGTTAGATTGAACCCATTAGTACGCAGCAAAAAACGACAACATTCAACAAAGTAGTGTGATTTTGTATAACAAAGAGTAAGGGCCTTAAAACTGATCCTTGAGGCACTTTAGGTGTAACACCAAAGGAATCATAATTAAATCTGCATACCCAGCATATATTGTTTCCTACTAAGTAAGATAAAAAAACAGAGAATTATGGGAGGTAATCCAAAATTAAAAAGCTTGCACGACAATGCAGTATACTCGAAAAAAAAATAACGTAGCAATCTAAAGTCATAGGTATAGCTGACGAAACTTTAGTAAATTGACCTTTAGAGCAACTTGCATATTTCGTATGAGACAAGGATTGAGAGGGCTGGCCAGTGACTACAGACCCGACACATGAGTGGTTGAACGATTCCAAAATCTTGAACATACACTTGTTTATGGTAATGTCATTTAAGTTTTTTTAAAATAAAATCTTGATTAAATTTTCGTCTAGAAACTTCTAAAATGAAAATCTCAAATTATGAATTCATAATTACGTAAGTAACTTGATAGTTTAAAATACATAAATTTTAAAGTTATATAATATTATCTCTGTTTAATTTATGGCAGTGAGTCCTAATTTCCAAACGGAGCAAACATATGTGAATTCTTCTTAGAAGCACTGATAGTTCATATACCAATATACCAATTTTCCAATATGTGACGCTATATGTTGGGTTTCATCTTGTATTTTACATTATCATATTCTCATTAGATAATCTGATCAGGAATGGATCATAGCTTTAATCTTTAATCTTGTCGGCTAAACTTTATTTTATTTTCTAACCTTAATTTTTGCCATTTGTCTTATTTAACTTTTAGGTGAGGGTGGGGCTGTTTTACCGTTATTAGTTGAAATTGATCTACAGTTTTTTCAGTGTATTAAGAAATATTAGAAAGATGCCTTAGTTATTATCAATAAATTAATATATATTGTTTTAATAAGCATCCTAAAATAGCCTAAATATTTTGCTAATAAAACAATTTTTATTATTGGGCGTACTTCTACCCTTGAAATAACAGAACGTCATATCAACCGTAGTATGCCATTTTATGCTATGTTTACTACGATTGTAATAAAGCGAGGAAACTGAAATGGGAAGTTCTCTTATCCTCCATATACACAAGACTTTTCTTTGTTTCACCCTTCACCCTTCTTGTCTGCTTGCTTAAAAAAAACGATGCTGCAGCATACCAACAAAAGATACGCTCATAAATGTAACCAAACTGTATTTGTTAAAGGCGCCCATCTGATGGGTAACGAAAGCACATGACTCGATCGCAATCCGAACCATTTTACTCGCCCTTTTAATGCGTACATTATCCCACGGCATCTGCATCCGCCTTCTGCGCTGGACCGTGCAGGTGGCGCATCAACATGACACCTACTCTCGCTTTCGTTAGTATCCTGCCATTTGCGCGTTCCAATAAGAAAAGTCAAACACGGGCAGCTGGTACTGAAGCTAACGAACAAATAGTGTAATTATTCATCCCATCCTGACGATTGCTGTTTAGAAACGGAGCAAAAAATTTGAATTATTACGTTTCCAACCCGGGATAGGAACTGCTTTATGATTGATTGCAGTATGCATATGTTCGTAATTTCATATTTATTATGTTTTTTCTTTATGTTTAGTACCCGCAATACTGCGTAAGAGGCGCTACAATTACCTTAGTAGAAAAGGTATTGCTTTTATACAGGGTGTCCCAAAATAACCTGTAA
This sequence comes from Rhyzopertha dominica, assembly GCA_025024175.1. Taxonomy (NCBI): domain Eukaryota; kingdom Metazoa; phylum Arthropoda; class Insecta; order Coleoptera; family Bostrichidae; genus Rhyzopertha; species Rhyzopertha dominica. The sequence continues at coordinate 32,989,818 of QCXZ01000003.1, forward strand.
CAGCGTTTTAACCGTAATTAATAAAATAGACGCGATGAAACCCAAAAGATCGGTACAGATAGGCGTTTACACAAATATTATAAGTGATTTTTTTCCGCTACATGTGTAGAAAATGTAGTTGCACTGTGATGCAGATATTACGTACACAGTATTATGGTTATACATCATATTCGTGCGCCGAAAATAAAAACAGAAACCATGTTTTCGGCTTATTTCACAAGCATTAATAACAATTCCCATTGCTGAGCTCCTCCATGTTTAAAATTTCTTAAAATATCTAAAATGTATAACATATTTTATGTGTATATCATGAAAGTATAAAATATTGTAATAAGTCATATGCCATTCATACGGGATTTATCTTTCTTATAGGCATAACGAACAAAGCAACAAAGAATGTTTTGAAGCCTTTCTTTTCACTACCATATTATGTTGTATGTGCATTCCTAACATGCCTGTTTTTTTGCATTCTAGCGAATTCGGATCCTCATAATTCAAATACAAGCTCATTCTTCTAAAAACAGAAAAATTTGTAAAAAACTTGAAGAATTTAATACAGCTAATTATCACTTTGTATCCATGTTCGGATAATTGCTTACATACCGTGTTAATATAGCACAATAACATAGACTGTGCTTAAAAACACAGATGATGGTAGTTGAAGGGCACATTGGCGTTTATCTAATTAACATAAAACGAAACCTTAAATCACTATGTAATTATTCCTAGATTTCCGTTTATCTAGACAATACTATTTTCTGCAGAAGATTTTCAAAGCAGAGTTTTACATACGTACCTTATGAGTAATTAGTAGCACAATTAAATGCCATATTATATACAGTTCAAGTGCCGTAGCGAGAAAATTAACTTGGGGGGGAAACAAAGCTCCGAACACAAGAAAAATGTTAAGTACAAACACAAGAAAAAACCAGAAGAGGTGTGACTTAAATTTTAATGTTTAATTTGCTAAAATGTTTATTATACAACAAACCAATAGTTTGTAACAAAATTGTACTGTTGAATGTAAAAAAGCTGCTATTCCATTATCAAAATAATTTAGTTCCTGGGGGGGGGGGGATTGCCTCTCTGTCCCACTATGCAGTTCTCTGAAGATAYACCTTTGACTGCTCTTATATTAMYTTGCACCTTTGGGCCGAGACTGATGGGTCCTGCCTGGCTGAAGTGCCGCTTAAGTTGATTTTAACGGTACGATCAACGCCAGCAAGAAAGTTGCGCCGCTAACACTGTCTTTCTTGTACGTCTACCAAAAGTTTGGCGYTGTTTAACAATGGCTTAGCAACATACTTGGAGCCTCCGTTATTTTCGTGCTTCTGTTTTCGGTTTCTTTTGGAACAGCGGATGTTTGCTGTTGTCCTTGGTGCACTGTATGCTTTTGAGTTTGTATTGCTTCAAGTTAGGCTCCTATCCAACAATCGGAACTGCGAAGGACTTGTTTGTGCCCCTCTCATGAGCTGCACTGGCTTTCCTTCTTGATAACGTCGTGGTTATTGAACCATCCCAGCTCCTTGGGCCACCGAAATCCGTCCGACATCGTCATTTTTAGAACAACGAGCAAGTGAACAATTTCGCATTGTGGTTTCCTTTAACGAAATAGCTCCAATAATTACATTAAGCGTGTTTTACATTCTGAAACCACACATGAATCATCCATTACACGAGCGAAACTCAAAATTTGAATTTTTATCTTTTCTGAAGATCTTGATTTGTATCTGAAAATCTTTGAGTTTTACCTCGGTATGCTGCTTACGCTACGGAGTGCACTTTACCTATTATTCAAGTATGTATAATGATCCTATTTGCCGTGGCATCTTTACAGGGTAAAATCGTGTATCTGGTACCTATTTGTCTAACGCTGTTGGATATTGAGTAATCCCATCTAAAGCAATAAAACTGATTGCTTAATAAGTATTAATAAAGTTTGTAATTTCAATAAAATTAGCCATTCATGCGCGATAAAGTTCCTGAGAAAAATATTTTGACGAAATATTCAAGGTCTTTTAGAACAAAAAAAAATATGCAGTGCCTGTCTAACAATACAATGTTGTAAACGAGTAATGAGTAAAAACAATAACGGTTTATATTTGATAAAACACATACGTATATCAGTTACTGATGAATAGATTGAAATAGATCAAGCTGCCAAATATAAAATAAATATGGTGTGACATATGATTTTTTGGCCAAAAGTGGAAAATTTTCTGAGTACTAGTTAAAAAAAGTTCACGTGCAGTCGTATACAGTAAATTGAATGGGTAGTGGTAGTACGAAAGTCATAGATATAAATCAGTAAAAACACTAGTTATTTAAACACTAACTTGATTACTAGGATCGGCAGTGATTGTTGTTTATTCTTTATCTCATTATGCAAGAAACAAGGATATGTAAATGGTAATAAAAAGTATATATATGTAATTCTTCACACATTATAACTAAGCGTAGCAGTGCAGTTGTACAAACATCCGTATAGGCAATCTATCAGGCACGGTAGCTACACTCACGGTTGCATACCAATATGCATGTATCCAAATCCAAAGGCGTGTATACCTGGCTTATTGAGAAGCATACCGTGGCCGGAAGTTCCATTCGACAAAAGGGACTGCCAAAGAGTGATATGCTATAGATTTATTCCGTTTTTGGGGATAATTTCGAAGATAAATGTAATGTTCTAGTAAAATACAAGAAATTAAGGACATACATCAATTTAAAAAAAAAACAATTGCTGAAGATGTCATAGGAATAATTCTAGACGGAGTTGAGTAGATACAAAAATTACGGTGACGAATATGAGTATGCAAATTTTTCATAGAGTGAAACGCGAATGCAATTGTTGTGATTACATTTTCGACATATAAGTGACGTTCTCAGTCATTTCAAGTTGATTAACACCACTTAAAATTAATGAGTAATGAATAAGTACAAATAAGCTCCATTTCAGGCAGGTACCTACAGAGTATGTCAACTATTGATTTTGTTTTTCTTTGTAGAATATTTTTTTAAGTTTTTCAAACTTATTTCTATTTCATCAAACGTTTATGTGTAGTTACTTAAAAATAAATAAGTATAAAAATATTATTGCTATTTATGACACACTAACAAAAACCTGGGTTGGGTAAATAGTGTTTATGGAATTCTAGATGAAAACAATGTGTAGGGATTTTCAATAATTATTGACGTTCTGACATAATTGCTGTGAAAATATTTCTTATCCATTTGTTCTAAAAATCTATATTTCTTAGAAAGAGAATTTAATTTCGCCKGCCGCTCGTTCATCTTAACTTGATATAATTATGCAACGCCATTGAGTTTAAGTTTTGTTCTTAATAATAAATTAGTTAAGTACTTAAAGGGCAGCACCCGTTGCACATATAAATTATACAGTACAGTAATTAGCCWCTGGTTTTAAATTTTAGGTAAGTATACAATTTTCTCCCGAAATGTAGACTTTTTGGATATAATTTAGTAGATGTTATAGTTTTGGTATGAGTTTCATATATTCTGAATCATTTTTATACCTCATACTGTGACTCTTTTTATAAAAACATCTCACATTTTTGTAGTTTCAAAAACAAAATCATACGTTACGAGAAGAAGGAAAAAATTGTGTTCCAGTTTTAGGAACCAAATAGCAAGAAATTAACATTTTTTTCTTTTCTTACACCACTACATGATAGAGCATTTTTAATAAGTTGCAGGTATGTGCTGAATAGTAAGAAATAGAGGAAAACTAATATGTCACAATATTTTCCTTATGTTTCGATATACAGCCCGTTTTTCAAAATTGACCAATTTCTATTGAAAAGCTATGTTTAAAACAAGTTTTTAGTTGATAGCATTCATGTACTCTATAGAGCATTTTTCTATTTTGCGTTCTTAATGAAGCCATTATGAAACGGAATTGTTTATTTTCCAATGGTTTTATCGCTAAAAAAATATGAGGGAACATTAAACAAACTTCAACTCATAACGTCGCAACTGTCATGGATCTTGCCAAAATTGACAATTAGACAACTTAAGCATGGCAGGTTAAAATTCCCATTTTTCTGTTTTTATTAAATTTCTCACATTTTCTTGTGTAGCAGACGGAAACTACGTAAAATAGAATAAAATGTTTAAAAAATCCGTTATTGACGCCTGATGAAACTATTTTTTTTAAATATGGGTACTACTCTGACAGTTCGCAAATCGAGTAATTAATTTACAGATTATTTTGTGTGTAGGTATAGTGTGGCAAGGTAGGTTGATTCTGGTGTTACAGCTCGGCTTAACTACTGGCTTTAAAAAGCCTGTTTCAGATGGCGCCAGCTTCCTTGTAGAGACTTAATAATTCTAGACTGCTAGCAGGGCGACAAAAATATTGTCAACATGTTAGGCCACCCAAAACACTTGTAAAGGCACGAATGCATCCGCGCCGGTGCTCACAGTTTATTTTGATTTTAATTACACTGCCGCCCTGGGCTTATTTTATTATGTTACTCAAAATTTTCTTCACCAATCGAAAGAGCACACAAAGCTATTAGAATTCATCATCTGAACAAAACGCAAATTAATGTACAACATAGAATTAGACAGTTATATACCAAACTTGTGTTGTTAGAAAATCAATAATAACGTTTGTACCAGTTTCCGGTTTTATTTTACGCATCCAGCGTCCAAAATCTCCAGGTCGTAAATCTCCAGGCACAGCAACGAGGTCGCGCGGTGCTCAACAGATTAGGACACGGAATAAAAAAATCATATCCTGGTTATATGTTACGCTATTACAAAAATTATTTGATTAGCGTCTTTCTCGACTTTTTCCGCATCTTTCATCTCGCACAACTATAGGACTAGCTCAACTAGGTTGAGAAATATAAAAAATTAAGCCCAGGGCGGCAGTATAATCGAAATCCAAATAAACTGTGAACACCAGTGCGGGCGCTTTCTTGTCTTTACAAGTGTTTTGGGTAGCCTAATATGTTGACAACACTTTCGTATGCAGCGACTAATGGAGTAGGCGCAGTCTAGAAGTATCAAGTCTCTGATTTGTCGTCACTCAGGTCGACTTGATTTTGCTGTATTGGCCTATTGGCAGATGGGTGTTTCTGTCAAATTGACAAATAAATTATCATAAAACAGTCAAAGAACTATTAATATGAATTGTATTCTGTAAGTTATTAGGATGGCTCAAGAAAATATATTCACACCCTTTTTACCAATGACATCAGAAGTTTGTGTATTATTTGAAATTGGATCAGTTTCAATCAGGTATACAGGTATGTGACACAGGTCTGTTTGAAGTGGTTAATTACCATTATACACAACTACCTTCAAGAACATTTGTGCTAACTTAAAAATACTTATTGCAAAATATCGATTTATAAACATAAAATTATCTGCCCTGGCCAGTCCACTCCCACCCTACGACTAGTTTCGCCCTGTTGTACACCGACCAGGGCAGACCGTCGCGGACTGTTAGATGGCACCGACGGCTTCAGCCTTCGTATTCTCGCGTATATCAGTTTATACCAAACTTACTTATTTGAAATACTTACATTTTAGGTAAAACAATTAATTCATATTCTTGAGTAGACAAGTATATTTTATCAATTTACCTTACCCGGATGAGTAAAAAAAAGTTTATGGATGAAAACCGTCAGCTTTGCTGGTTGGCGCTTGATTTTAAATCTGCTGGTGTATGGACGTGAATGATTACAACTGTGCAATTTTAATTCTGTAGCGGTTAGAAGTAGAATACATGTATAGTAAAAGAACTGCATGTCATATTTACAAATCTGAGGAAAATGATTCATAATAGATTTTACTGAGTAATATTATAATAGCCATCAGTATTTATGTAAAGTTAAATCCAGAAAATAGGATATAGGTACATGTTGATCATCGCTAGGCCAATATCTATCCAATGAGCCCGATCCGTTGAGCTGTTCACGAGCTATAAGTGTGAGAGACATATAGGTAGAAGGACAAAGCACGGACAATAGTACCTTTGGAAAATGCACTAATAATTAAATTAAAATAAGTTGATATCAATATATTCCGAGACGGTGTAAACAATAAATTGATTCTTTACGTGGAAAATTCCGAAAGAAATTTAAAAAAAGGACGTGCCCATTGTGACGGTATGTGCTTTCTTTTACATTTAACTTTTACTACAAATGCAGACACCACTGTTAATACATTACTACCACATTCTATTTTGTATACCGCTACAAGTTGAACAAGACTGCAGTCTGCAGTTCACAATGTGTGGACGCATGCCTTCTTCGTTCTTCTCGTTTAGGTAAAACCGTCTAACACGAACAACGTCTGTGTTCACCTTTAGAGTTAATTTTATAAAAACACCAAAGCTATATCTTAATCAATATATTAACACTAGTTTATTTTTATTGCGATCAGTACATAAGTTCTGCTACAAAGATTACAAAATATGTTATTAAAATTAATATATAAGAGGCTCTGGCTCCTTATGCATTTTAGTCTTTTCACCAGCACCGCGAACTCTGAGACACTTGCTCAGAATATTGGGCACCACGAAAAATTAATTCACTGCACCACAATGATATCAATCTCTTAGACTCTGCAGGTCAAATACTTTGCAACTATACACTATTGTTGGTTCAAATCTAATAATGATTATTTATGGGACTCAGCAGGTTTTTGTGCTGTCCTGTGTATACGCCAGGACAAGTACTTTCAACGATCCTTCACACCTTTGGAGTTGGACAACAGCAAGGTAGCTCACTAAAAATAAACAAATCAACAAAATAATTCTCACCTTTTGTTCATCTGTATCACTTTGCATTGATGAATTATACCTGTAACTGCAATCTGCAAACCAACACCAACCAAAAATTTTAATGCTAATGACAATTTGACCATTGTTCGCTGGTTCTGTCACGGTGCTCTGCATTTATTTGGCTTGGGTAACAATGAACCTGGCGCCATTTGGAGCCGACATTTGAACTAAAATGGCCAAAGCTGAAACACCAGTACCTACCACCTTGAGTGTGGCAAAACCCTATCTTGGTTGGTTGAGTATGATTTTTGTTAGATTTTCTATTAGTTTTAAAGATAATACCTTGTTTTAAAACAGTTGTTTTCTCCATTTCGTTCCAACAACGAAAATTTCAAACGCAGTTAATGTTAAAGATAATATTAAATCAGAAGTAGAATAAGTTTTGAGTTATCCACAGGTTGGCGAAAAATTACCTACGCCCACGGGGACACCCTGTGTAATATTGTACACTTCGGATGCAAATTCAGTTAAATTTTTGTACCTGTAGAAATGCATTTATATCAAATTCATACTGTTCGGTCTAAACTCAAGCTTCCTTACTTCCAGTAAGTTCCATTGTCGTTTTATAATGCACTAGCGTTTTCACCCGTTCATCCAATATCTTTTGAAACTAAATCCATCGCTAACGTTGAAGACCATATATTATTATAACTAATAATATATTAGATATGCCCATATATTTTCCAGTTCCATTTGCGGAGTAAATCATTTTATAATACGGGACCCTGGCGCTGAGCGATAAAGGCCTCGCCTCCTGAACATGCAGAATTTACTAGTAACGTTCCAGAGTTATACGGTTAGATATGCATTTTGAGTTTTAAAGCCCTTTTTAGGCGTGCCGATATGCCTCGATCCGATAATATATCTTGACTCAACCTCAACCTGTAGGTATACGAGGAGGATTGCATCATCAGGACATGTAATTGTAAACGACTTGTTTCATCGCATACATATCAGAATATAAGTATTCATTTTACGTTTAGATAAACTGCGTTGTAAGAGCATTCCGACCACTTCCTTTCTAAAGAAAGTCATCATCTGTGAGTTATGAATTATGAATTTTAAATTCAAATACCTATGACTCCATCGTGCGTAATTCACTTTGGCTTACAACTGGATGTGTCATCACATCAACAAAATTAATCATTAAGTAGAGGCTTGCCAATCTCAGTGATGTATCGTTACCAAAATTCGCAATATGGCTGCTTCTTTTGCGCATATGTGGTTCTTGTGGGAAAAACATGCAGTAACTCAGCTCTATCAGAAAAAGGTGTTTTCTTAACCACTAAACTGCTTATAAAAGTTTTTAAATAGGAATTCTTTTTATAATTTCTTTTAGCTTAACATCAAATTGTCTTTCATGTATGCAGCTTTAGGCATTAAGATCTCCATGCTTCTTGCACTTCTATTTTAATAAATATTTAGAGAAACGGTTGTTATTTTATCGGCTGCGACATATTGTATTTAAGATTCATAACGCCATAGATTATTTTGAGTATTTCATTTAGAATGTTTCAATAAATAAGGTATTTTTATCCAGTTTGATACTATAAAATCAATTAAATATAAAGCACAAACTCAAATTTATAATTACAAGACAAAAGATTATAATGTATTTATATGCTAATAAGTCTCTTACAGTGTGCACAAAAATTTCGGCGCGCATTGGAAAATGTCAACTGAACGTTACAATAATGAGCCGTATATCCCTAATATAATACGAGATTTTTCTGAATTTATAGGTATTAATCAACAAGGATGCAGGTGTAGCTCCGAGGGCATTAATGAAGAGTTTCAGGGGACAATTAGATTTTTTGAACAGTTTACTGTTAAAAACAAGATAATTGAGCAATCTAATTACTTTATTACTTTGTGAAAGGTTTATTAATCGTACCAAAAAAAAACAAGCGGTATAGAATTACTTATACTATGAAAAATTTTTGTCCATACTATGTCACAAGGAACATCACGCTAGTCTGAAATCCCCGTGAAAGTCAGCAAAATTAAAATATAATGTGTATAATTAAATAATTCGTCGAAAGACAGTGTTAGATTCTTCCACCACACGGTGTATTGCAGGAGCAATATTTAACATCTCGAAGGACCAGTAGAGACAATAAAGCACTAAGGTTGTGATCCTGTGACGCTTTATTGTAATTATCGGGGCTACAGACACATTCCCTGATATTTGAAGGACAATAACGTTTAATTACAAAAGTACAATGACAAATTTATTAACAGAATGTCATAATTATTTCAAAGCTAACTTATAAACATGAACATGCGCAGCGGGTCTAAACATCATATTATAAGCTACCGTATGGACGGTAACAATGTGTAAGCTTCAGAGGAGAGAAATTTTAAACAAAGATCATATTCTCTTTTTCAAGGATTGCAATTAGCAACTAATACAAAATAGAGTTTCACATTATAGAAATTGCCTCAACCACCAATAGGTATGAAAAAACAGAGGTCATCCGGGTCTTGCTGAATAATGGAAGATGGAAGTCAATCAAACTTTGGTCCAATAAACTTATACAAGGTGTAGGCACAGCTAGCTACTAAACCTGTTATTGATAGATGCAACTTACGATTAAGATTAATTTAGAAACTAAAAATGTTCCATATAATATAAAATTAGCAAATCTAGAATTTATTATTAGAAGTGCAGATAAGAATTTAGGCAACCAAGGATTTTTCCAGATGGCCACATGCTTGTAACACAAAATAGAGTTTTTGAATACATATGTTTATTTTTACTACTTTGAAGAAACAAAACTGTTGCCTAATGGCAGTTGTAAACTTGTATAACCTGCATAGCCTTAGATCGTTGTCCCTCATTCAAGTTAAAAAAGAAAGAAAGACTGAAGTTAACACAAACTGATTATCAATAAAGGAGTCAATGCAAAAAGTCTCAAAAGTATACAGAAAGATAAATGAATAAGACAAATTACCAATTGGAAGTCAGAAGATATGGTTCTACTAATAAATCATGACAACATCACCAGCAATCTAAAAATTTACCCCAATAGCTGGCTTTCATTTCGGACCTATTGAAATTGTTAGAGCGGCCACATTCCGCACAATTGATCGCAAACTTTGATAATATGTACTATTTTACAATTTAGTCTTTTCTTTTTGGGGGACTAACATTTCGGGCTAAAGCCAGTTGCTTAATCGAATGTTGACATGTTTAAGATTATAAACCTCATTATAATAAAACGTCGTACAAAATTAGTTTATTTTGCAAGCAAGACATTTTCTACAATTTTGCTTTCAAATAGCTGTTTTGATGCTCTCATAGTTATTTTTGCTCTAAAATGGATCGCAATGCGAAATCAATCGTATTGAGATTATGAGACCAGGCGAATTAGACGTCTTTGCCCCACTAGTTGGGTAATAGCTTGCAGGCAACGATGGCGAATTAAACTTAATGCTTCAGCGCATGTGCTGCTGAAGGATAAACCTACATCCACCAGAGTTCCGAATCTGGTAGGTAAAGCTTGGAGAACCAGCTAAAAGCTGGCAGCATTGATTTTAATACTGGACCTGAATGACGATAGGCGACGTCCTGCCTGTGGCACATATGCCAGCCCAAATGCCGGATAACGATAACCAGCAATGCCTTTGGCATAGAAGGTCTTTTGCTGGACCTTCTTTACCAGCTGACGATGACTCTGAATGTTGTGGTAAAGCATTCGATGCGAATTTTGCAACAGCTCCATCTTCATAGCATCATTCAGGAAGTGAACCTGACATTTTGTTATTTAGTCATCTTGTTTATCGAGAAATCTGGGTTTCGGTAAATTCAGCATCGCACACGTATGACGCTCTTAGTGGTCGTGACAGTTGAGAATGTTCTGTCCACCCACCAACAATCTCCTTATAAGATCATTTTACGGAATTGAAGACAGTATGTTTCTTAAAACTGTTCGACTTTACAATGTCGTCCGATTTTTGTAACTCAGCAACAGTGACACGTGAATTTTCGCGACTCGTGACGTACATGTAATATCAACAAATTAATAGAAATTACAATCTTGAAGTACAAAATTACGGAAACTTTTTAGCTGCCTTGTGCATGTACACATCTTGCACATTCTTAACGGGTAAGTAAGTAAATATGTCTAAAAGAATAGAAAAAATGAGGTCCACAAGACGAGAAAGGATATGAGCGCCAATTTGCAATGTGTTATTTGCGTATTATCTTTGCAAGGTCATCAAAGCATGCGCTGTTTTTATGCATTAAACAACGCAATCCTCAGACTGCATGCCAATATATTTTAATAATCGTACACAAAACTGTTACAGCTTATCATAAGGAGTGGCTAAGCGTCTGCATGTAGCTCCATAAGCTATGCACACATAAGGTAATAAACGTTATCTTTATGTTATGAAACTGTATTTAAAGCAAGTGTTATCTTTGTCCAAAAGCAATTAGCACTGTCAGTTAATCCTTAATTGATTAAAATGGTTATTGCCGCTTGATAGTTCTCCACTTGTGTAGCAGCATTCCACAAGTCGTGCCTGTCTGCACAGGTAAATCGGACAAAATAGCGTACGAAACGTAGTGTTAACAGCCGGACCCGTAATTAATAACTTAACGTTTTATTTTGGCAAATGTTCCTAAACGTTTAACAAAGGAGGCCCCAGGCGGAATTCGAAATGTATGCAAATTATAAGGAAACTTGGGAAACTTTACAGAAGTTAATCCAATGAATGTAAAGAAAAAACTGTTAACGTGAATGACAAGATGGATTATGTTGTCTACAACAGAAGCGAGGCGAGCACGGTCGTCTGCAAATGCGATACGGGAAATTTCCGGTACGAATTACACTATTAGGGGGTAGCGAGAAAATTGGTGCAGAGGTCAGAATAGGAACGAGGCAGTGGCGTACTGTTAGTTTTCATTGGTGATCCTTTATTTTATAAATAAATGGTACGAACGAAGAACGGAGATGGAAGTATGCCAACAAATTTTTTATTAGAGTCAAAATCAATAAAATTATCATCAAATGTACGTATAGAAGTAACTTTAGAAACAGCCTGAAAAACAGGCAACTGTGTGTTCTTTTTCAAACTTAAATTACTGATGAACTCTAAAGGCGACTCGTGAAGTCAGTTTAATATGATACACAAATTAACACCAATTCATATTTAACGTTTTCTTTAATTAAACACCTACATTTAGGTCCTACACGGACCGTGAAGTATTTATTGGTGTTAATTTGTGTACTTATTGTAATAAATTACTGATGTTGGGCGGTCTCTTAGATTGTTATAGGACACTATACCTTCTAAAAAATACCCATTTCTTTTGGCGCTTTATTTCGTCACTCTTCTAAGTCCTTGATTTCCCAACAAGGAACAAAAGTGTCGGTAGCAATTGTCAGTCAGCTACTGCTGCTAGACCTTTGATGACGCAGCGATAACGTCTCATGGCGTATAGCTCGAGGTCGGGGTTCCAATTCATTTGATACCAAAAATGTATTTTATAAGAAACTTGCCTTATTGGTCATAAAAATGAATGGTGCAGTTGCAATTAAATGTGTAATTAAAATAGTAACAGATAATAAATTTACTGAACAGTTCATTCTTATAATATAAGGACCATGCAAGATAAGATTGTAGCACATGCCTATTTTGTTAGAAAATATGTAATACACTCTCTACCTATACCAAAAGTAGCTTCCAGTATTGAACTTTTCTTTTTATGTTCAATTTATTTACTGAAAACGGTATGCCGATTGTATAACTAATATATCAGTCAAGAAAAAGCAATGAATTAACTTACGTCCGCTTCATTACACGTAGTCRGTTTATACATCAGCCATAGTTTAGCCCTCATTTAAAAGACTGCTACGTCGGATTCGAACTTAGAATAACGTCATCGCGGCAGATTTATTTGAGCTCTCAAATTAGAAGCTGCTACGCCACTGCCTGAGCCGACAAACGTTTAGGCACAACATTAAGCTTTGTAATGCGAATGTAATGAAACCGATTTATACTTAAACTACTGAAACAGGCAACGTCTAATGGTGAAACGATTTGTATTTCGCCACGGTGTTCTGTTATATCCCGGATTAAGCACAGCACAGAATAAACTGCGTATTTTATTATCGGGTAATGGGTCTTTATGTTAGCCCAATTTGGCACTCTCGCCAATTTGACAAGCTAAAGGAAAATATAATGATTAACCTATATCAGTCCGCATAAATGAATATGCTATATAAGTTCATTATTAAGTGTACTCGTTATTTATTATATTTTGCCAGATTTCCATAGACTTGTAGTAGCAGATAAAAAACTGGATGTATTGTAATTTACGAATAGATAATTTATTAGCGCAGGCTTTCACTTATTCACAAATTATATCGATATTGTAATTTTGAAAAAACGTATGAGCAATTTAAAGTCCTCATATTCGTTAAATTTACTTAAAAATTCTGATCCTCTTTTACTCCTATCTTTTAGTGAGAGAATGAACACTACGTAAACAAAATTTGTTGCTCGCCTAAGAGGGAAATAATAATTTGTTATGTTGGATAATATTTGTGTGCTTAGTTATACTTCACAGGAGCCAATAGTAAATAATTAAAAAAAGAGCATATTTTATAACATTTTTCTTTGTTTGCCATTATTATAAACGTTTGCTAGCTGACACTTTAAAAAATTAAAACTCTTACTTTCTTTTGTTAATTTATTGCAATGTTATAATCTACTCGTTCCTACTATTTTACTAATTCTCTCTTTGATTAATTCTTAGGGAAATCGACCTTGGGCATAAAATTTAATAAAGTTTTACTTTTTAATTTTTTAAATTAATGACCCTCTCAGCTTATGTCTATTAAGTAATTCGTTAAGTATGTATTTTATTGTGCTGTTAAGTTGTATAACATACCCTTTGCGGCACTCAAACCTGCTACCTGTCACCCCAAAAACCAAAAGCAGACATGCTACACCCTGGACTTCGGAGGTAGTCCGAGTACGTAGGTAGTAATAACTTTATTTAAAAAAAACTTCTTAGTGGTCAATGAATTTGTCAACTTGTCCGCTCTATATACTGGCGTGAAGCAAATCGGTAATGCAAACGTTCATTCGAAAATTTCACTTGGAATGCACCTTGAMTACTAATGATTCGAAAAATTAATAGATTTTTGCTGAAGGGTAATGAGGTCTTCGAAAAAGTAAGGGACTTCTTACCTCAATAATAACACTGATGGACCCTGCTTAAAACTTAAATTAACGGGATTGTGAAAGATGCCAGTAGGTACTAGGTACCATGTTATATATATMTGCGATTTTAATAATACAACTTATTGTCGCTTATCATATCCCAGTTTCTTCTTCGGTTGTCCCAATCACTTCCTTGAAGACTTACAGGMGCTCCTTACTACGATATTTGGCATTTAACTCATTCTGAAAGAGTAGAGGTGCTAGCCCTACGTCTAAACCCCCAACCTAGAGGGACAGATTATTTCTGCATTAAGGCTGTCTTCCTCTAGACTTCCTCTAGCTTTAGAGTTCAGTCCTCCCTTGTGATTCAGTACATCCGTCTTTTGAATCATTGGGGGGGGGGGTGTGTAAAAATTTACCTCCTCTGCTCTTGCAGCCGTTCACTGAATCTACCATAACCCTGATAGGGGTATTTAGATTAGCTAATGCTAATTTATTTCCTTAATTTAAAGGCATGTATATTTGACAATTGTGACAAGGTGTTAAGATCAAAAATATATTCTCTCCAATGTGACACGTCACATAGTACCTGAAAGAAACCCATAATTGCCGTTTCGAGTCGACGGAGTTACGTCCTAACCTTGAGGCTGCCATATTCGCGCGAAATTCCTACTAGGCATTCCAAACCACGTGACCCCGGCTGAGGGCATATTAGAGATGGGCGTTCTGGTTCATTTTGGTGAATAGATCATGCTGAATTAGTTCAGTTTTATCGTTCAAAATGAACTATAGTTCGATTTCGCTGGACGCTTCTCATATCGTACTTCGTAGTCTTTTTGTATATTATGTAATTGTACTACCTACTTTTTGCCAAAGGGCTTATAACCCATTTGGTCTTCGTTGATTTGCAAGAAGCCTACGACACTGTTCCGCAAAACAAGTTGTGGACCAGCATGAAAAGTAATGGGGTGTCGGAAATTTATATCGAAGCAGTTAGAGACTTGTATAAGAACTGTATTGGTGTAGATAAAATAGGCGATAAGATGTCAACAGAGCTTTCCATAACAAAAGGGCTGCGACAAGGCTATATCCTTTCACCTACGCTTTTTAAAATTTACCTTGAAGAGACACTTAGAAGTTGGAAAAATAAATGCAGGGGCATGGGAATACAAATCGGCGAAGACACTTTATATACACTCTCCTTTTCGCTGATGATCAGGTTATCATAGCGGCGGATGCAGACGATGCTAGCTATATGCTTCGAAAATTGAAGGAAGAGTATGAGAAGTGGGGCTTACTCATAAATCTGGCAAAGACAGAATATTTAAAGGTGGGTGAAGACAAAGTAGAAGATTTACAGATTGAGAATGGACAAATTAAGGGATGTAAGGCTAATACCTGGGCGTCACTCTAACATCAAAAGGAAATAGTGTAGATGACATTAACAATAAGATATCGCAGGGTAAAAGAGCGATACGCCAGCTGAATGCTGTGCTATGGAATGATAATTTAACAAAGGAATCCAAACAAATTATATACCTTAAAATGCATGTCTATGCTGTGCTGTCTACATCTCAACCAACTMCAGATAGATCTATTTCGCTGTCATTACAGCTCACCAGTGCAGTTTAGGTCTAGTGTAGACAGCACGGCATAGAACTGGTTTAGCTTATATACCATTCAATAATAGAGAGTATAAATACTTACGGCGCAGAGGTGTGGGAGATGAACCAACGTCAAAAAGATCGGTTACTCGCAATGGAAATGGACTTTTGGAGACGAAGTTGCGGTACCTCTAGACTCGACCACGTCAGAAACACTACAATACGGGAAATTATGGGAGTTCAAGGAACAATAATAGATACTATATAAACAAAACGTCTAATGTGGTATGGTCATCTGGAAAGGATGAGTGATAGTAGATGGCCCAAGAAAGTTTGGCAATGCACTTCAGCAGAACAGAAAAAAACGAGGACGCCCCCCAAGAAGCTGAAAACGGGATGTCTGTGAGGCTATGGCTGTCAGAGGCCTCCAAGAAGGAGATTGGCAGGATAGAAGGAAATGGAAATCGAGAAGCGAGAAGCGGCGACAGCCGTAAAACACTCGCATATGTATATACTACCTACTTTAACAGCTAACAGCTGCAACAGCAGCCAGCCAGCCAACGTTCAACCATGACCTACGCACGAACGACACTGATTCATTAGCTGTGAGTCGAATCAAACGAATGGAGGCATGAGTAATGCAATTTGAACGACTTGTTCATGAACGACCCAACTCTATCAGATACGCATCCGTTTCCACGGTTTCGTAGGTACGTCCCATGCGCGCGCTGAGTGCCCCCTGGAAGCCATGTTGGATGACGTAATCTTAAAAAGCCTCGTTAAATTAGGCTAGAATTTCTGAGCTGCAGTAGACAGAGTATGCTGACGTAGACAACTGCTTATGCAGCGGTGCACATATTGTTGTCTATCTTCAAGAAATACCTACTAACCTATTTCTTAAATGTGTGTTACGTAAACGTCAATTGCAATATACGTTCTTTTATTTGACTTTATTAAATTAAACTATTGTATAAAACTTGTCGTGAGACTGTGCCTCACCTGACCAGCCGCCGCTGCAAAGTGCCTCTTCAGTGAAACAGGAATGAGGTTTGCCACGAAATATACATTGGTTATTTAAACAGAATCCGTTTATAACAAATGTGGGGTAACAATTCTTTTGGTGATTTGTTTTATAGATTACAATTAAACTTCTTCAAGATATATTATATAGATTCATCAATAAAATGTATTACTTGGTTTTACAATTGGTGGACATGTTTCTTCATTCATTTTGAAGATACATACATGGGTAAGTTTACATTAAAATTAGACAGACAGACAGACACACGTGTACTCATTTTATTTTATTGAATACTTAACTTTTATAGACCTGTCTTCACTTAGTTGCCCTCAAAAACAATTTACCTATTTATTATTGAATTGCCGCTCTCCTCATACCAGATTTCTAGAACCGGGCAATTTGATTACATCTTGAACATGCAGCACTGCATTTTCCGGATGAAAAGTTCTCTTATTGATAGCGGCTGGCGAAGAGTATGTTTAGCGATCGACGACACGAGAACGAATGTTTAGTTTATCTGCCGCGGGGTAATTCGATTATTGGGGCACTTTAGGGAACCGAGAGTTTCGTTTTCTTTTCCGGGAATGTTCGCAAAACTAGTACACTACTGAAATTAACTTAGTTGACTTTAGAATACATGCAACGGGTTTACACAAACGTACACGTCACAAGCATTGCTTCCGTCTATTTATAACGTAGTGACAAACATTAGAAATTTTGAATCTCATCTTATTTGAACAGTGACTTCCCGTTATTTAGGTTGGTAGCCGTGTTAGGTAAGATGGTGATTGAATGMGCTTGCTGTTTATACACGAATGAAATAAAGTATTTTCCTACTAAACTGAAGTTTTAATTTTGACTGTAGATACGCCCCCTTCAGTATCAGCAGTGGGATTCGTAAAAAACTAAGTGATTATGTGAAAACAATCAGTTATGGATGATTTGATTGACGACAATGGCGAATCGCAGAAAATACCACGTGCAACCGAAAACCACGTACAAGATGGAACCGACAACATCGAGCAGGCGACTACTGATGAATGAATGAAGGACTGTCTTCATCCAATTCCAAAATGGACTGTTTCATTTGAAGTAATTAATCTAATCACTATAGAGCCTTAGAAGAGGCAAAGAAACACAAATTCGATATGTTTTTGAAATAGTAGATACTTTTACTAAGCATATTCGGCTATATGCTTGCCGTAGAACCAATATTAGTTAAGTAAGTAATTTAAGGGATTGTTTTCGTTCCTATAGTTGTCCGCGTGCGCAGTTGCAGACAGGGGTCCAGTTTTCTTCTGATGCACTTAAGTCGTTCTTAGTCGAATGTGATGCTCAACTAATTCTTGCTTCCAAAGGCATTCCAGGTGTCAAATAACAGATTAAACGATTAATAGAAGCTTGACACCTATGTTATCGAAACTTTCATGTGATTTATCAGATACAGTATTGGCTCAAGTTGAATTTGCAATAAACAATATAAATTGCAGATTAACACAAGATACTCCCAGTATGTTTCTTTTTGGTAAGAATCAGCGTGGTAGAGTTTATCATGGCTTGAGTGAATTCCTAGAGTTGGAAAATAGTCAAAATGATTCCGATCGTGATTCCAATGTGTTAAGACATGAAGCTGCTCAAAATATTGAACAGTCCCAGGTAGCAAACAAGATATATTATGACAAACATCACAAGGCATGTATATGCTTAAGGTGACTTAAATGTGGACGTTACTACTGGTAATAATAAAAAAATTATTGCCAAAATTTAAGGGACTATATGTCCTTGCAAACATTTTAGATAGTGACCGCTACGTCATTGAAGACGTTGATAGATTTTAATTGTCACAGAGACCATTCTCTAGTATAGCTGGACCAGACCAAAAGAAATTGTTCTGTTGTTGTTAAGATTAGATTTAATTTCATGTCTTAGTCAGTTTTTGGTGTATTAGTTTTAAATTAAGTTGTCGCTACGGTTGGATTATTGATACTTGCTTTGTGTTAATTATGTTCTATGTTCATTATGTTCAATGTCCATTATATCTCCTATTATGCTTATGTTTATTGTCATCCTGTTATATGCATTATGATTATGTACTTGTGAAGTTATATAATGATATCATAATACTCGTTGCTATTATGAATTATGGTGAAAATGTTATGTGCTACGAATTTACAAATTATGCCTTAGTGTTATGAATTATGAATAAAGCTGACCGGGTCGGTCAAGTGTCAGGTGGGCCGAACTGTGGTGAGAAACATTTAAATATTTGAATTGGCGCTTATTTGAACAGTGACTTCTGGTTATTTAGGTTGGTATTGGTAGCCGTGTTAGGTTTGGTTATGTTAGGCTACGTAAGATAAACGCGCTTGCTGTTTTTACGCGAAGAGAAATAAAGCATTTTCTTAGCGAAACTTCATGAAGCTATACAAGTAGCCTATATTGAAATATTTTAGAGAAAAATCGATCATCTGCTTGAGCCGACGGCTAAATGCCTTAATGATTACATTGACAGTCTTTTTTATATGTATCTAACAAATTAATGAAGGTTATGTCTTCAATGATTAATAGGACAAAACTTTTAACTTTAAGGTCTTGATGTAAACGAACGTTAGTTTTCTTCCAATTCTCAGTAATATTACTGATTCAATATATAAAATTTCTAGCTATTTGCTTTTGTATAAAATGTGCAGTACAAAGTACCTACATCATCAAAAAATATATATTCATCATTTTAATACAACACGGCTAGCAACTAAAAAGCATGTCTCATATAGCACTTTTTTATTTATTACGCAATATAAAATTTATTAACAGTGTACTAAGGTAGTACTTTTGTGCCTTCTCTTTTTCTTCTGAGGGACAGTTTTACCGATCACAGTGTGTAATAAGTTGTTATCAGTTGTAGTTATTTTTGCACACAGGTGTTATCCCGTAAAACTATATAAAAAATACGCTGCAAATGATATCGTGAGTAACCGAGTATCTAATTCTCCACTGTATGTCATCGAATATTTAAAACTCTACGTATAGAAACCGATTTGTCCTGTAGGCGTGTTAGACTTCATTACTGTTATTTTTGTAGCTGCTGTACATGGCGACGGACACGTACATAATTTATAAGCGGTAATTTGTATTTCAGTTGCATTGATAAAAACTAAATAGTTGCACACGACCAGATGTGAATATAGCGATGCTAATACGATATGCCATGAGGCAATTTCCTGTGCGTTCCTTTTGGGTACAAACTGATCATAACATCAGCATTATTAACAAGGAATGTACTATGTGAAATAATTAGCACGGGCGTTATATGGTCGTCACTTATTCATTATTCAGATGGTCTTGCACGGCATTCATCGAGCGCATGAATAATACGATGAATACAGTCGATGGGATGAGAGTTTGACTGCTAACAACGGAATTCTTTGCTAGTGAGCTAWTATCAACTTGCTCTATAATAATAGTCTTACTCTAACGAGTAACCGCATAAATAAAATGTGACATTTGCAATTCAAAGACAGTACAGCAAAAATTACAAAACTGAAAATCTAAGACGTTATTAAATAATTATTATTAACTAAATTTGTACTTAGTCAAGAAACTCTTCTTCTTTTTCTCAGCAAACATGATTTTTTTTCTGAAATGAACTCCATTGGGATCAAAGATGCAATCAATAAAAATTGTGCAGAAAAATAAGTGGAATCTAAAGCAAAGCAACTGTTATGGTATATAGTCAAGCTTAAATACAGTGTAGTCATTAAGGAACAAAATAAATAGTCTTCTATAATTTCTTTCAAACGCGCTAAGCAAAGAGCCATTTCGTTTGCCAACCCGGACTAAGTGTTAAAATTCAAGCTCTAAAATTGTGCGCGAAAATCAGTCCTAACGTATCGACTCGTGATGACGTCACTACATAGAAAATTTGTGCAAATCTTAGGCCCAAACCCCTAAAAGGAGGCATTGCAACCACGTAGAGGTATAAATCGGCACCAATATGATATTAGATGTAACTGAAAGTAGTCCCACGAAACATAAAAGATCAAGGTTTCATCAAAATTACAGAAACAAAAGGATATAATCTTTCCGACATCCGTGTTACTGAAAGAAGTTGAGAGCATAAGAAATTATAGCTTTGTTTGAATTTGAGAAATTTTATATTTCTTTGTCTGAAAATGTATTGTAAATTTTGTTGGGCCTTGTTTGAAGTTATTTAGCAGTTAGGTTGTGGAATTTTAAGAAAAATTAGGTTTTAATATTTTTCCTAGATGATACACGCATTATCTTAAATTATTTTTGTAATATTACAAGATACACCAATACTTTGTAAAACCGTTGTTGAAATTCCGCCATTAAAATTATACTGCAGTACTGTAGTATACTGGGGACTGTTAGCAATGGCGTGCCTAGAAATTTTGTGTTGTCTAGTTTAAGAGAATCTATAAAATTTATCAATTCTTTACATTTTCAGTTATTCAAGGCTAAAACGTAATTTTGTGTTTTCGCATTTTACCTCTAGAAACCATGATTTCTGATGGGTTCTGGGGAAGGGGTCTAAGCCGTATCGCTCCCCCCTATGGGCACGCCACTGACTGTCATTTAAAGTGATAATAATAAATTCTAATAAACATAATGGATCGGTTTCACTTCTCCTTGTTAAAATTGATGTTAGCTAAAATCAACCCAGTAACCATAAAAATATCTTAAAATAAGATATGTGATTGGTTTAGATCTTAATTATACAGTTGATTTTAGCTTAAAATAGAGGAGAGAAAGAAATATTCCCTTCTTTTCTACATTATATGTAGTACAGGGTTTCTATAAATGGTTCATGCATCCAGGGCGCTTATGGAAATTATCGATTAAATCAATATGCCGCCTCTTAGGAAAGTGACGTCATCTGTCGTTTTTTAATTATTTGAAATATTTTAATATGAGAAAACGTCTGGGAGTATGTATTTTCACTTTGTGGGATAATCAACTTTAAGGTTGCAGGAAGCTCACATTTCGGAGCTGTGGGGTGACATTGATCTACAACCTTCATTACTATCGCCGTGCATATTGTAGCTGGGTAGCAGTTACAAAAAGGCGGCACAAAGAATTCAGAAATCAACGCCGCCAGCGTTGCATGAATCATTTATAGGTCTTGTAAGAGACCGTCCACCATTCCAAATTGACTGCCTAAGAGAACTTCTACTTTAAGCCCGTGTCGAGTTTTATAAAAGTGAATGTGTATTGCGACGACTGATGACAATAAGAACCAATCTTTTTATGAAGATTTTATCTGTATGTAAATAAATTTGCCTCCTTAAAAAACAGACGAATCGATTTGCTGTATAAAAGTTAGGCAAAATAGTTTATTTGATTTTGGTAACTGCGACGTTTAGATAAAAAAATAATGTTTGATCATTATAGCTGTAACAAAAACATAAAACCGAGTGTAAAACTTATTTTGTGAATTTTTGTCTTAAATCTTCACCTACTTTTGAACTCATAAGCCTGCACTGGAGACTGTCACGGTCAGTAGCTATAACTTGAGTCAAGTGAATTAGTTTCGAGATTACCGCAGTACCTCGATGACAATTCTAACATTGTTCCACTCTTGCAAAACTCATTTAATGAAGAGAACCGGAGTAACAATCCTAAATCAATGCGAACCCCAGTAATATTGTTTTCAGTACAAGATTAATGAATTTGTACCAACTGTTTCGAAGTCCAAARASKATTTAGTCCATGAGCACTTACAATAAACACCTGATGTCATGATCAAGCTTGCACAGTATAAGATCAAACGCAATTACATACGTGACTTTTAAAGTATCTACCATTAAAAAAGTTCTCACATTTTAAAGACGTTTTAATAATTACTTCCTCTGTTCAGAGTAATATAATAATTATCACAAAAAGGGTATTTCGGAATATAATCTCTATATTACTGTTTGCCTTAAAGCATTATGACAATTATGCCTTCAAGTTCAACATTTTTTTTAAGAAGCAGTGCAACAATTTGTGCACTTTTCAATGGTCTTTAGAGAAAACAAAGTGACTTAATATTTAGTTCTTTAAATCCGATAAATTGATTGTTCATAAAATGAGGATAACAACATTTTCTAAATGAATCCCGGTCCAAAAGATTTACAATTTGGTTTTTATGCAGTGGTATTTGTGACAATGGCTATAAATGGGCAATTAGTGGTTTCAAAACGTCTAGTAGTATTAGTAGAAAAGTGGATCCCAATTTCTCAGGATTCTTGAGTCTTTCAGTTTTACTGGAATCCTCAGATGATAACTCTCTATCTATTGGTAGGTACTAGTCTACGATTTCGTTATTTTTGGAACTTTCTTAATTAATTCAAGATATTCTACAAGTGCTTACCGCAGGCGCACTCCAGAAGGAACAATTACCAGCAGGTTAACCCGCGTTACGTTTTGAAAAAAAAGTGATTGAGGTTTCATATGGATTTTGATTGGTTTTATACCAAATGCCATAATAGTTGAATTCCTTATATAATGAGAACTCGAATAATACAAAAAATGCATATGGTTCTATTTTAAAAAGCATTTGGTGACGTAATATCTTAGTCATAATAACAAGCTGCTCTGTTTCAATATCCAAAATAAATCACTTTTTAAACCTTAAGTATAACTTGTTTCAGCGATTTTTTAGAATTTTTGCAAATTACCGTAATTTGGAATTTTTTATATTCCTTTATCGATACTGTATATTGTTGTTTGTTTCGTAAATGTTCACCTTAGCTATTTTACTTCCATAATTACTGTTATCATATTACAATGCCTTCGTCTCGACTACTTTCTTTCTTTTTTCTTGAAATGATGCATCCAGAAATCAAGCTGGTATTACGCGATTCCGCAAAGGGTGACCCGTGTGAGCGCAAGCGGTTAAACAAAATGTTTTCCGATATATTCTACA